>JARQOC010000011.1:46846623-47446623 GCA_033576535.1 Allobates femoralis
ATGGATATCTATGCAATACATGGCCTATCATAACCAATAAATCATATTGATAATGAGTGATGGGTACTTACTAGTAATGAGGACTGATGTAGAGATAAGACAAGGAAACCCTTAGCACCTTCGTGTTAATCTTCTAAATTCTTCCATATCTTTGCCTAAAACTTGGCACAAATGTAAACTATCACCCTTACCAATCACACCCACATACATAGTGTCAGGGGTGCAACCAGCTAAAAAGCTTGATATTAATTAGGACGTGTTAATTTGTTAAGGCCCAGCCCTATATAGAACCCCTATCAATGGCTGAAAAGGAGAGGCCACAGTTAAATACGTTAAACCCGTTTTTGGGAAGTTTAATAATCAAGTTAAAATCACAATAAAATTTAAATTATTTGAGAATTAAAATGAAAACTTAGATTAAAAAGATTTTTTTGTCGATGAAATGTAATCCAAATGGTCACCAATATTTCATGGGTGATCGTCCTATTGGGATTTGCTGTTGAGGAAATTCCCTTGTTCTGTAGGACTATCACCCATGAAATATTGATGACAATTCGGATTACATTTCATCGACAAAAAATAATTTTAATTCTCGAATATTTTAAATTTTATTGTGATTTTAACTTGATTATAAACATCCCAAAAACGGGTTAAACGTATTTAATTGAGGCCTCTCCTTTTAAGCCATTGATAGGGGTTCTATGTAGGGTTGGGCCTTAAGAAATTAACACTGAGCCTGTGACAAACTACCAGCAGGAGTCACACACAATACTCCCCTTAGGCTGGCTTCACACCATGGTTTTGTTCCTGTCTGTGGGATCCTGTTTTATGCAGGACCCCACGGACAGGAGCAGACAGGACAGAATGTGTAGAAAGTGTGGCCAAATATGGTCCTGGATCCTGTTATTTGCAGGATTCATTTTCTGCTGCTGTCCATGGTGCTGAAGTCTGCCCGTGTCTGCTCTGCCGCTGTCCTTGGTGCTGAATTCACAGCCTGTGCATGAAATACTGCAGTCCATGGTGCCAAAGTTAGAACGGCAGGATTTCTGAGCATTCTCTGTGCAAAAAATCGGATCCAGGAAACAATCCGATTTTTTTCACGGATCCGGCGCCCATAGACTCCCATGTTATGGATTTTGAATTGCCCCGGATTTGTTTCTGTCCAGTTTGGTCCGATTTTTTCACCGGAACCCAAAATCGGAGCAGTCTCCGATTTTAGAGCCAGGAAAAATCAGGACAGAAACTAATCAAGGACTGAATTCACAAAACCGGATGGCCATTTATGACCAATCCGGCACCATAGGGTTACAGAGGAGGCTAAAAACGATCCTGTTCTGTTCTTTTAAAAACGAACAGAACAGGATGGCAAAAAACATGGTGTGAAGCCAGCCTTAGGCCTTCTAGCAGCAATATACTTAGCAATTGATCCTGGGAAACTATTGTTAATTAAAAAAAAAACAACAACAGCTAGCTCCGGTGTTAAACCTTTAAAATAATTAGGACGAGACAAACCTTTAGTTTTTTCAACGTCTTCAAAATCATTGTTACAAGTGTTTGCTATTTTGTGATTGCAAGGAGTATATTGGCAAAATAATACTGTGTATACCTGAAAATAAGGCCCCATGCATATTAGGGAACAGTTATAGCCAACTTACAGATATTACCCACCTTACCCCATACCATTAGATGAAAGTCATCCACCAATGGCCACCATCTACTGTGTATTGGGGCCTCCCGACTCTCTCTGACAGATGATTTTGTGGTAGAGAAAGATCAGTCATTTGGAATGTGAACACCTGATTCTTTTGTTTAAAGGGGAGATAGGTTGTTGTCAGACGATCTGGCTGTGGTTTTCACCTGTCTCCCTTTTGGAAACACTAGAACGCTCATCCGTGCTGAGCACTCATGTATAGGAGCTCGTGAGTGATAGCTGTCTGCTGAATGAAGCTTCTGCTGACAGTTATCTTATCTTTATGGGCCACTTTAGAGAATAGGAAACAATTCCATAACTCTTTTTCACTGTGCCCATATGTTACCACTTGCTTCAGACACACAATAGCTAACTGGAGGGATGGTCAAATAACAAAAAATAGTCAAGACTGTCCACTACGTCAAAGGTGCCAATTCACATGACATAGCTGTAAATCTAGTGTTTGTTCAGCCAACTCTCCTCAGTCAGAGCCGAAGTCTCTGGACTGAGGCCACAAAGCATATAAACTCCTGGTTAATAAACAGGTCACTTGTATACCCCAAGCACTCATTTTACAACATTGGGGACTTCAGGATTGGTGAAATAAGATTGTGCTCTCATTGGCTGGATTTCAAGCTGCATACATAATATCCCTGATGGCCACTTTACACGCGGCAACAGGAAGATAGAAAACTGCAGGTGTCGGAGACAATTGTACCTTTTACCTTCAAAACACCTAGAAATGGCTGCGTGTAATTCAGGTATCTGCAAGGTGTTTTGAAGGTAAAAGGTACAATTGTCTCCGACACCTGTCGTTTTCTATCTTCCTGTTGCCGCGTGTAAAGTGGCCATAAGAGTCATGAGTCTAACAGAGTGGATGAGGGGGTCAGATAATGTACATTAAATTAGCAATGCACAACCTTAGAACAATGGAAGACTTGCATACTTGAATGTAGAATGTAAGCCCGCAAGGGCAGGGTCCTTTCCCCTCTGTACCAGTCTTAAACTATATCTATAATTTTGTATGTAACCCTTTCTCATGTACAGCACCATGGAATTAATTGTGCTATATAAATAAATAAATAAATAAATAATAATAATAATTAAATACCCCATACACAAGTACACTTGGCTCTGTGAAGCTTGAATGCAAAACTTTATGAAGACAAAGGATTGGGCATGTTGAAATCCATTTAGCCCCACCCTCCTTTACCATTACATATGCAGTCGGAAAACAGGATACCCATATACAAATATACCATGTAATACTGCATTTCGCCTGTAGTGGTCCCTTTTAGCTTCTTCCACTTATAACAGGGTGGCACGGTGGCTCAAGTGGTTAGCAGTGCAGCCCCTGCAGCGCTGGGGCCCTGAGGTCCTGGGTTCAATTCCCACCAAAGACACCATCTGCAAGGAGTTTGTATGTTCTCCCTGTGTTCGTGTGGGTTTCCTCCAGGCACTCTGGTTTCCTCCCATATTGTAAAGACATACTGATAGGATGTTTAGATTGTGAGCTCCAAGAGAGACAGCATTACTGATGTATGTAAAGTGCTATGGAATTAATAGTGCTGAACAAATATTATAATTATTATTATTATAGGATGCTAAAGGGTGGATGCTATAGGAAGGCTAAAGTGCTATGGAATTAATAGCGCTATATAAATTAATAAATATATATATTATATAACAGTTGATTAGCAGGAATGAGGAAGCCATGACAATGGTGATCGGGTGATTCTCAGAATGGGATTTCTGTTTGTAATCGCTAATAATCATTTTCACAGCACCCAATTATTAAAAATCTATTATGAACAATTATTTTATTCTTTGTTGTTGATCTTCTTGATTTATAATTGCCAATTCTTATAACAATTTCATGAAAAATTAAACTAGATGTTGTTGAGCATAACTATGCCTTTTACTAATGTTATTTAGGGGATTTAAACTTTAAGGCACCGTTAAACATTAGACTAAAGTCTGTCTAATCCTTCAATATGATCAGGATCCATCAACTGGGTAATGTTTATAGGCGCCTTTTAATTTTCCCCACATATTCCAGTTGACATAAGGATCTAGTCTGTTGGGGGATATAAGAATCCAGTCTGTTGGGTGACATAAGGATTCAATTAGTTGGAGGACATAAGGATTCAATCTGTTGGGGGACATAAGGATTCAGGCAGTTGGAGGAAATAATGATTCAGTCAGTTGGAGGACATAAGGATCCAGTCAGTTGCGGGACATAAGGTTCCAGCCTGTTGGGGGACATGAGGATTCAGTCTGTTGGGGGACATAAGGACCCAGTCTATTGGGGGACATAAGGATTCAGGCAGTTGGGGGACATAAGGATCCAGTCTGTTGGGGGACATAAGGATTCAGGCAGTTGGGGGACATAAGGATTCAGTCTGTTGCGGGACATAAGAATCCAGTCAGTTGTGGGACATAAGGTTCCAGCCTGTTGGGGGACATGAGGATTCAGTCTGTTGGGGAACATAAGGACCCAGTCTATTGGGGGACATAAGGATTCAGTCAGATGGGGGACATAAAGATTCAGTCTGTTGGTGGACATAAGGATTCAGTCAGTTGGGGGACTAAGGATCCAGTCTGTTGGGGGACATAAGGATTCAGTCTGTTGGGGGAGATAAGGATTCAGTCAGTTGGGGGACATAAGGATCCAGTCTGTTGGGGGAGATAAGGATTCAGTCAGTTGGGGACATAAGGATCCAGTCTGTTGGGGGACATAAAGATCCAGTCTGTTGGAGGACATAAGGATCCAGTCTGTTGGGGGACATAACGATTCAGTCAGTTGGGGGACATAAGGATCCAGTCTGTTGGGGGACATAAGGATCCAGTCTGTTGGGGACATAAGGATTCAGTCTGTTGGATTACCAATGGCCAATCATTTAGTTCTCCAGGACATAAGGAGCTGCCGGAGATATCTCAATGGCTCAATCATAGAGAACCGAGGAGTGCCATACCAGAATCTGTGTATGGTGGCGTTTGGAGAGATAGCTGTCAGCTAAAGGAGCATTTGGCCAATAGCTATCTAATGTGTGCTTGAGATTTAGCAGCTGAGGGTTTCCTTCTGCTCCAAAGATTGGTGATCAACAAAGAAAATGTATTGTGCTATAGTAACTTCTTTTTTTTCTAAACACAATTTATTTATTTACTTTTTTTCCCAAAGATTCTGGACTGAGGTTGGGATTCAATGTATCAGTTGTGTTCTATGAATTTTTTGGGGCCTAGTCATGTAATTAGTCTTAGGTTGAGTTCACATGTCCAGCAATCATCTGCTAGAACGGATCCAGCACAGATACGTTGGCATAAGTTGTGCAGACTCAACTTTTTTCTCCATTTTTTATTATCTGATTTCTACAGGATCAGTTTGTTTTTAGAACTGGAGTCTATGAAAAACGGATGGTGTAAAGGGCCTGTCACACGCATCAATATCGCCTGCACGATATCGGCTGCACGTGACGTTGCAGCGATATTGATGCGTGTGACATAGTGAATCAACCAGCGATAAATCGCTGGTTGATGATCGCCAGGTTTTAGAATCTGTCCTAAAACCTGGCGATTGTCGCCCGGTGGACACGCAGCATCGCTGCGTGTGACACCGGGAGTAGCGATATTCCAGCTCCCAGCGCCTCTCACAAGCGCTGGGAGCTGGTATCCAAGGTAAACTGCGGGTATCTAGGCAGCGCGCGCTGCCTAGATACCCGACGTGTACCTTAGTTACCAGCCTCCTCCGCTCACCGGCTGGTATCTAAGGTACACAGCGGGTAACTAGGGTCCCTAGTTACCCGCTGTGTACCTTAGATACCAGCCGGTGAGCGGAGGAGGCTGGTAACTAAGGTACACGTCGGGTATCTAGGCAGCGCGCGCTGCCTAGATACCCGCAGTTTACCTTGGAGACCAGCCTGCTCCCGCTTCCAGCAGGCTGGCAGCGGGAGCAAGACATCATGGAAACGATATTTAAATCGTTTCCATGATGTCTCTGGTCAATTGATCGCTGGTGAGTCTGTCTGTGTGACAGCTCACCAGCAATCAGCCGTCAATGTCGTCAGCGATCATCTCACTGACGACATTGACGCGTGTGACAGGCCCTTAAGTGATTGCTATTTAGCCTCCATGTATCTTTCATTTGTAAAGGATCCATTTTTTATTACTGGATCAGTTTTATCTAGAAGATAAATAGCGATCATTTACCAGATCTGTGCTCCGTAGACTCCAATGTTAAAAAAACGGATCCGGCTGACATCAGTTATTTAACAACAGACAAAAAAGTTGTTTTTACACAACTTGCCATTAAATTGCTGCCGGATTCATTGATTACTGGACATGTAAACTTAACCTTACTAGTAAGAGTCCTTTTATGTATAATCTATATTTATTGAAGGAACATAAAACAAGACAGAAATATGGCATCTCCATATACACTGAGCAATGAGATAAGTGTAAGGTTTCAATACAACAATAACTTTCTGGTCTAATGCCAATCACTGGTATATCGCAGGCTTTTGAGTCTTCCATATAGATGCCCGATACAAACTTTATGTTTATTTCCGAACCAAGTATATAAGTTATGAAGCAATGTCTTTCACGAACCCCAACTGGGGGAAAAGTCCCTTGTTCAAATTGTACAGCAAAGAGCTAGATCTCCCTTTAAAATTTGCTCATCAGTTGACTCGGATTGAGTCTATGCTACTTCTATCAGGGATCATTTCTTCATTATCGAGTCGTCTAGCCAACTTACTTCTCAAAAATGTTAGAGATCATAAAGTTCTTTTCAGCAATTCTCAAACAATTTATTCTAACAAAATACATTTATACCAACATTTGGGTATATGAACTTGACTAAGAAAAAACTAGAGAAATTAAGGAAGTATGGGAGGGAGGGGAGAAAAAAGAGGGGTAGGTTAAGAAAGCAGAGGAGGAGAAATAAGGCAAGGGAGAGGGGGAAGAGAAAAGAAAAACAAAAAGGGGGGGATGGAGGGCAGATATGGGGGAAAATTTAGAAATTCAGACATCTCCTTTGTCTTCTCCTACGACCTCCAACTCCTCCACTTGACCCAGTCCAGCCCTCCCAGTCTACAGGGAATACAACTCCCATGATAAGTAATTTCACAAGAGGGCCTTTCAATGCCACCAAATGTGGACGCGAAACCCGGGGAGTCCAGGAACAATATCCACTGGCTCCAAATTTTCAGTAACTGATCCTTGGAGTCTCCTGTTTCTACTGTCAGGTCTTCCATTTTGTGGATTTTATTTCTATCAGCCAGTCAGTTAGTCTCAGGCACTCCCAAGTCTTCCAGAATCTAGGTTTGACCATGCGTGCTGCCATTAGGCAGAATCTATCACATTTCTGTGACCTAATCGACCCAGGGAGTATCGTTAGGAGGGAGGCTTCCGGTGTTGCGTCCATTCAAATTCCTGTGATCTTAAAATAAACATCAAACACCGAAGTCTAAAAGGGTTGGATCCCTACACAGCTCCACCAAAGATGCAATAGGGTGCCCCTGGCGGCGTTACATCTCCAGCATTTATCGGGTATGGTCTGGTATATTGCATGTAGTGTTACTGGGCATCTATACCATTGTGATAGTAGTTTAACATTTTTTTCCTTGGCAATGCATGCCATGGACATTTT
This sequence comes from Allobates femoralis, assembly GCA_033576535.1. Lineage (NCBI taxonomy): Eukaryota > Metazoa > Chordata > Amphibia > Anura > Aromobatidae > Allobates > Allobates femoralis. Next base: position 46,853,961 of record JARQOC010000011.1, read on the forward strand.
GTGTGTCATTGTGCATGCCTTGTTCCAATCCTCCTCGGTCAAGGTCAAAGCTAGATCCTCCTCCCATCTCAGCATATATTTGGGTCTATCGTCTCCTCCCTCCCACCCCCCCAACACCCCATACAGAGTAGATATACTGTGCCCAGGTGGATCAATTGTCATAAATAACTTCTCATAGTGTGATGGAATACCTGGCGCACTCTTTAACACCACAACTCACCAGAAACTATCGCAACTGGGCTATCTCCAATCACGAGGAGCCCCATTCCCGTAATGCTTCGTATCCTCCCTGCCCTAGGGTCTTTAGTGTCTAAGATTTGATGTAAGAGTCCTTTTGAATCCCATGAGCCAAGTTATTTCATTGGGGACTGGGTTTTGTATTGTATTCTGTTCATCAAATTAATCAACACCACTCATTTTTCTATGACCGTTCTTGATTCTGAAGTTGATCAACCAAAGGTTCCTTTAGCAAGATTTATTAGTAGTAGTAGTAGTATGCATTGCTTATATAGCACCATCATATTATGCAGGTCTTCACAGAGATTATCATCACTGTCCCCATTGGGGTTTATAGTCTATATCCCCTATCAGTATGTCTTTGAAGTGTGGGAAGAAACCAGAGAACACAGAGGAAGCCACACAAACACAAGGAGAACATACAAACTCATTCCAGATTTTGTCCTTTGTGGGAATTGAACCCAGGACCCCAGCGCTGCAAGGCTGCAGTGCTAACCACTGAGTTCTAGCTAGGAATGCTGCAGGGAAAATCCACTTTTAGGTTGGTTTCACACTATTCGTTTTTTTTTATCCAGCCGAAAACGTATGCAACTGCATGTAGATTCTCCCCCATTGACTTTCAATGGGGATGCAAGCTCTTGCGGGTGCATGCAGTTGTATACGGTTCTAGCCAGATCCGGTTGAGAAGGGTTTTTAACAGAAACCAAATACGCAGTTTGTAAGTTTGTGTTTTTTTTAAAAAAACATAAACAACTAGATCCGGGGCCATGCGGCCTAAAATAGAACGGTGCTCTATATATAGAACCTGGATCCCACCGGATGTGTACGCAGGATCCAGGTTTTTAGACTGAGCATGCGCAGAAGCCAGTTTCATACGACACACCCACTAGGGGGCGTTTGCCAAAAATGTCATTTTTTTTTCACCAGATCCATCAAAAAAACATACACAACCTGATGCAACTGGATGCTGCTGCAACAGTATTACGCCGGATCCGATCAGTGATAACACCGGTGCGGGAGCATCCAGTTATATCAGGTTTTACAATTGCAGGGGAATGCAGTTTTCTCCATATCCCTGTTGGATTAAAAAAACAGTAGTGGCAATCCGGCGTTCCCCCCGGGGATGTCCAGCCGGAGTCTCCTGGGATGGAAGGCGGAGGATGATATTCGAATTAGACAGGTCCTGGTAAATGGAGAGTGCCCCCCTCTAAGTGCTCTCCAAGCTAAGTCACCACATATTAAGTTGAAATGGTGGGAATACCTACAATTGAGGTCCTTCTTGTGCTCCCTAGAGATCTGAAGGGTTCCCTGTTTGACGCTATCCACTCTAGAAGCAATTTTTACTGCAGAAGCGGCACCTCCAAGAGGGATTTCTGCCATCTACTGCATACTGTCCAAATCTGTAGACGCTGGGGCCCATGGTTATAGGAGGGCTTGGGAAAAGGAGCTGGGTAGAGTGATCCCTGAGACGGACTGGGAGAGGAGTTTCCTTATGGCTCATAAAACGTCTGGTTCATGTGAGGCTATGGAGAAAAGCCTTAAACTCCGTTACAGATGGTATCTCACCCTGGACAGGCTACACAGGTTCTCTCCTGATGCCTCGCCCCTTTGCTGGAGGTGTGGAACTGAGATAGGCACCGTGCTACATATCTGGTGGAGCTGTCCCTCGATCCAGGTATTTTGGTCTAAAGTATTTCGTAACCATGATTTAGTTATGGGGGGGGGAATCTGGTAGGCACTCCCGAAATGGCTTTACTCTCCCTGCTCCCTGGCTCTTGGAAGTATCAGAGAAAGGGTATCCTTCGGTTTTGTTTGGCAGCGGCTCGTAATGTGATCCCTCGACACTGGAAGAACCAGGATCCTCCTTCCATTCTGGAGTGGTACTCTGAAATGGAAAGGATCCGTAGATGTGAGGAGATTTCGGCTGACTATTTCCAGACCCAACGGGATTATGTGCTGGTTTGGACAGAATGGATACTGTTCGGTGATGCCCCTAACTTCCGCGACATGTTCCTTTGAACAATGAACCGTGGGCGGTCACTGTACCCCCGTGGGCCCCGGCCAGATACTGACGCATACAGCTCCTTCTATCTTTCTATAATACATCTTTACATGTTCTTTTCTTCTTTTTTCTTATCTTCACTTTCAAAATTCTAGCTCTTTTCTGTTTTTCTTACTCAATAAACCCAACCCCTTACCCCTGGATGGTTATATAATTTTGTTGAGACTATAATGTCCTGTATATAATTCTATTGTTTTTATACTCTTTGCTTTTACACAATCACATGTTTCTTAGAAAGATGAAACCCCCTCCCACTATCTGTGTGGATAAGGGAAGCTATAAATCTTAACATTTAGATCGGTGGCGGACCAATAGTTGTGGTAGTGTGTTTTGTTTGTAGGCACTAACGGGTCCTGCTGCATATATGATACATCACGCTGCCTTATTTGCTGTTGTGAGATTTTACATTATGTCGGCTGACAACACTGTTTGTAATGTTTAATATACTGGAAAACTTAATAAAGATATATTTACAAAAAAAAAAACTAGTGTGAAACCAGCCTTATATGGCACCTCTTGAAATTAGTGGATTTTATGTAATGAGTAGATGTGAGTAATCTAGAACAAGAACTGCTTTCTGCTCTAATAAAGGAAAGGTCTGAGTCCCTGAGTCTAGAATCTTCCTCTATGATGTTCATATCAAAAGTGACTAGAAAAGGTGCCATGGCTAGGAGGATAGTTTTCAGGTTAATGGGCTTGGGCTATATATTACATTTGTTTTGCAAATATAATGCACAGTTTTTTACAACTTAATCTGAGAGCAACATAATGTAGGGGAAGAGACCCTGATTCCAGCAATGTGTCACTTATTGGGTTGCTTCCTGTAGTTTTTATAAAATGCCAGTTTTATCTAGAGATTATCAGTATAGAACTAGTAAACCTGTTGCCATGTAGTCCTCCATATGCATGAACCCTGTATAACCCCACCCACAGCACTGATTGTCAGCTTTCTGCCTATGCACAGTGTACTCAAAATGCTACCAATCAGTGGTGTGGGCGGAGTTTTGGAGCTCAGCATTCAGAAAACTGGTAGATGTGCAGCAGAATAAAAGAAAGGTTTTATCAAAACTGTTGAAAGCAGCACAATTCCACTACATAGGGGTGTAGCTACAATAGGTGCAGGGGTTGCAATAGCACCCAGGCTCTGGAGCTTAGAACCCCCCAAAAGTCCCTTTGGCCAATAGAAAAAGACTAATGCTATTAAAGATTTGCAATAATGGGGGTTCCATTGGTGTGTTCACATTGGGGCTCATGAGCTTCAAGTTATGCCACTGGTACTACTTTACACATTGCTGGAATCAGGATCTCTGTCCCTACACCAAATGAGATAGCAAATACATAATGACAGATTCCCTTTAAAGAAACACATCCATGTTGATCTGTTTTATTCTTGTCCTTGAGGCTCAGGTTATACAAGGAGTGAGGCTTAACTTTGGGGGTACTCACAAATAAGAGTTTTAAACATTAAGTGGTTGATTCATTAAGACCAAGGTTTTCTACCCCAGTTTTAATGAAGAGAGTGCTGGAGTAAGAGTTGTCAATTTATGCCAAAATAGGGGCAAAAATTAGGATGCACTTGTCAGGTGCCCTTGGTCACCCCTCATCTCCATGAGGTCTATGAAGTGTGATAAAAGTTGGGTGAAGGCAACAGAACTGCTGTGAGATCGACAAACGTGGCACATTCTACAGCAACTTCAAACAGTTTCAATCCAGAACTCCAACATAAAGCAGGCTGAAGATTCGGAGTCTAAACAAGCTCAGATAGGCAGGAGAAGTATTAGCCATGTGCACACGCTGCATTTTTTACCTTTTTTTATGCTGCGTTTTTGTAAAATTTTCAGCAGCAAAATTGGATCCGTTTTTAGAAAAAAACTGACCCAACACATTTTGCGTTTTTGATGCTTTTTTATTTTATTACAATGGGATCTATGGAGAAAACGGATCACTAATTGACAGGCTCATCCTTTTTCTGTCCTAAAAGCGGACCAGTAAAAAGCGCAGCGTTGGAGCAGCATTTCCGAAAACTCATTGACTTTGCTGGGCATCACAGGAAGTGATCTGTTTGCCAGGAAATGGATCACAAAAAAATGGTTCAAAAACGCACAGTGCTAACATGGCCTTACAATGATGTACAGTACACTGTGTAATAGACTGGCATATCTAGCTAGACGTGATAACGATTATTTCCTCCTTATAACACTTCCTTAATGGCGCAGTTTAGACCAATATTTTGTGCCAAACTTTTAGTGCAGTTATTGCATCATTTTAATCATTTTAAGTCATGTCCCTTGTCCTCTAATGCACTTTTCTATACACTTTTAAAAACTGTGCACGTAGGATACTGTCACATGTGGCAATATTGCATGCAATTTCACTGGCAATTTGCTGGTTGCAGTGAAATCATGGACACATTGTTCTATCTTGTTGCTGTGTACAAATGGAACAATGTGTCCATGATTTCACTGCAACCAGCAAATTGCCAGTGAAATTGCATGCAATGTTGCCGTGTGTAATGATACCCTTAGGTGCAAAAAGAATGTCTAAAACACATAATAAATTATAACATGAGCACCAGTTTTTGGTGCAAATTCAGCTTGACTGCTTGCATGTTTAGTAAATTTAGTATTGAGTATATGTGCGTGTGCAGTGGTGTAACTTCAGGCCCAGGGGCCCCGGTGCGAAAGCTCCAGTGGGCACCCAAATTATTGCAAATCTTTAATAGTATTAGTCTTTTCCTATAGGCCAAAGAGACTTTTGTGGCCCCCTAGGCGGCAGGGCCCATGTGTGATTGCAACCCCTGCACCTATTATAGTTGCGCCCCTGTGTGTATGTGTGTATGTCTATTTGTGTACATTTGGTGTGTGCATGGGTGTTTCTTTCTATGTGTTTATGTGTCTGTGTATATGTGATTATGTGTGTATGTGGGTGTGTTTATGTTTGTGTTTCTGTGTGTTTATTTGTGTGTCTCTATGTGCATGTTTGTGTTTGTATGTATTTGTGTGTATATGTGAGGATGTTTATGTGTGTATTTGTATGGGTTTAATTGTGTCTGTGATTGTTTGTGTGTGTCTATGTTTGTGGTGATATGTGTTTATGTTTGTGTATGTCTAATTAGTGTATGTTTGTGTGTGTAAGTGTGTATATATTTGTGTGTATATGTGTGTGTCTATGTTTGCATGTGTGTATATGTGTATATATTTTTTGTGTGTGTCTATGTTTGCGTATGTGTGCATGTTTGTGTGTGTATATGTCTAAGGGTATGTATATGTGTGTGTTTATGTGTCTATGTGTATGTGTGCATATATGTGTGTGTCTATGCGATAGTGTGTGTATATGTGTCTGTGTATGTGTTTATGTGTGTGTTGTTTATGTGTACGTGTGTATGTCTGTGTGTATATGTGTATATGTTTATGTGTGTATTTATGTGTATGGCATTGTTCACACTCAATTTGCGTTTTTTTAGCAGGAAAAAAAACACCTGCGTTTTTCTAAAAGTGCCGAAAGGTGTCCCTTGTGTGTCTGAAAGGATTTGACACTTTTTTGAACTTAGTCATTTTTTTGCCAAAAACGCAGGCGAAAACGCAAGTGTTAACGCAGGGTGCCTCAATGAGCTTTTTAAAAACGCTAGCGTTAATGCAGGTGCCTATAGGTGTCCTGCGTCAATGCATGCGTTTCCCATAGGGCCCCATGTTAAAAAAACGCATGCGTTTTTGGGAAGCCACCCTGCGTTTTTTTCCAACACCCAAAAAAACACTGCATGCAGCGTTTTTTGGACTGGGGGAAAAAACGCAAATGGAGCTGAAAAACGCAGCTACACTCAATAGCACCCTGCGTTAACGCACCTGCGTTTTTGGAAAACTGCAGAAAAACGCAGAGAATGCCAAAAACGCAGGTGAGTGTGATCATGGCCTATGTATGTTTTTATGACATGTTTTCAATAAAACCACCGGTGCTTTGTTTTTGATGTTTTATTACATAGTGTTTGGCTTTGCCAGAAATGTATCCGCAGTCATGTGCGGATTTCATGCAGAAATGCACAAAAAACACATTGTTTTACCTGCACATTTTCTACATCACATGCAGAATAAGGCTGGGGTCACAGTTGACATGAGTTTTTTTTAGTGATTTAACAAAACTCATGCGTTTTGTCATGTCAGCATGAGTTTTTTAAGGTGTGTGATGGCTCCCTGTGTTTTTGGCTGCGTTTTTAAATCTGCACCCAAAAATAGTGCATGTACTATTTTTTGGTGCGTTTTTATAACATGGGCCCCTATGGAAAACGCATGCAAAAATGCATGTACAATTAGTACCATTTAGTACCATTCAAAAACGCATGCGTTTTCCATAGGAGCCCATGTTAAAAAAACGCATGCGTTTTTGAATGGTACTAATTGTACATGCGTTTTTCCATGCGTTTCCCATAAGGCCCCATATTAAAAAACGCATTGTACAGTCACACATGCGTTTTTGCTATTAGGGCATGCGTTTTTTAACATGGGGGCCTATGGGTGCGTTTTTTACATGCGTTTTTGAAAACGCAGGTCTCCAAAAACGCTTGTAAAAAATGCTACTGTGACCCTAGCCTAAATCAGCATGAGAAATTGACATGTTGCGAATTTCACGCACCACAGGTCAGATTATGCATAAAAATAAAGCACAGTGGAAGTAAATGTATATAAAGCTATCATCTGCTTTACTGGAACTGCATACACATTGTCAAAAACTAAGGCTGGTTTCACATCACGTTTTTTGTGATCCGGGCCGATACGATGAGAACCGGATAGGCCAGGATCATATTTCATCACCATAGTTTGCCTATGGGGCCGGATGGAGCCGGATGGCAGCTATCTGCCATCCGGTTTCCATGTGTCTGGGTGAATCCGGGAGGACTCAGATTTTTCACCCGGACATAAAATTGCTGCATGCATGATTTTTGTGTCCGAGGTGAAAAATCTCCCCAAACCGGATCTCCCCGAATTCTCCTCGATTCGGGGCAATCCGGCGCTCCCTGGGAGCCTATGAGGCCGGATTGCCCCTATCCGAGAGGATCTGGGAACCAGACACCTGCGGCTGCACGCCGCTGTTGTTTCAGGACCACAGCTAACTCCCCGCAACCGCGGCCCTGATTCATCACCAGCTTCAACTGCGTGCGGCTGCACACCGGACAGGAGGGCATATTAGCCCTCCAGTTCTGTGTGCTGATCTGATCCGGGGCTGTCCAGTCCACAACGGACAGCCCCGGATTGGATCAAAACGTGATGTGAAACCACCCTTACCAAAAATTCTACATGGAAAGTCAACATAAGAGCCTTCTTCCTATAGTCATCAAGTATATTCTACAGGGAATAACACGGGGGCTGAGTTACAAAATAGGGCAGTTCAGGGATGGCTATCTTGTGCACTTTGTGGCGCAAATTTTTATGATGGTGACTGAAATGAGATGTTTTAGGCCATGTGCTCATGCTGGCGCTTTGCCATTTTTATGGCGCATTGTAAGAAGGTGCAGCAAATGTGCATGGTATATTGTCCATCCAGCAAAGTCAATGTGACTTTGTGTGTGTTGTACTGACGTCTCAGATTTGCAGTGCAGCAATTTAGGTGCATATTTTTATGGATCTTCGATCTGTAGTAATCTGCAGCATGTCAATTATTCACCTGGTTTTTTTATAGCATTTTTTAGCTCTTCAATCATTCACTTCATTATAAAATACATGACTGTCAAAAACGTGCGAAAAACGAACCCGATACGTTATTGATGCATTTTTTTCTGCAAAACAGAATTTTCTGCTCCAAATAAGCAGCATGGGCACATAGCCCTAATTTAACCTATACAACATTATATGGGACAGGTGAGAAGTAATTCCCTGAGCAGTTACTATAGGCATCTCATCCACTTCTCCACTTTCTATCTGCACTTGTTTCCATACACATGGCCCATTATATTATTCCATACCATATATTCCCACATTCTGTTCCACCACGCACATTAGACTTCAGCTCTGGAGAAAGCTCCCTTTGTTTTATGTGGAATTCATCAGAAAGCTGGGTTGGTGGTTGAATATTTTATCCTAAGCCCTCTTCAATAAACTTCATAGCCTCAGCTGATAAGAGCCCTGCAAAATCAGATTGAGGGGAAAAGAGTTATCAAAATGCTTGTGAATGTTTGCAAGGGCTCGCTCACTTCTACATATAAACACACCAAGTGCGGTCCTATAAAAAAGGCATTGCTTTCACACCAATGTTATTCAATAAGTCACTGCTCATCTAAAAGTCTGGCTTCACACCACGGTTCTATCAGATCTGGGGCTGTCCGGGGTGAACCCGACAGCCCCGGTCCCGATTTTACTGTAGTGCAGCCCATGGGGCTGGAGGGCAGCTATCTGCCATCCGGTTTCCATCTGTCCGGGAGGATCCGAAGGTATTCGGAGTTTTCTCCCGGACACAAAAATGCAGCTTGCAGCATTTTTGTGTCCGCGAAGAAAAATCTCCCCAAATTGGACCCTCCCGGATCCGGGACAATCCGGCGCTTCCTAACATGGGAATCTATGGGGCCGGATTGCCCCGATCTGGAAGGATCCAGGAGGATCCGGAGGATCCAGGAGCCAGACTCCGGTGGCTGAAGTTCAGCGTGAGCTACGCTGAACTTCAGCACCAGGGAACTGTCCCCTGTGAAGCAGTTCAGCATCATTTGCAGGGGACAGCTGAGCTCGGCTGCATGCGGCTACAAACAGGACCGGAGGGCATATTAGCCCTCTGGTTCTGTTTGCAAATCCGGTCCGGGGCTGTCAGCTTCACCCCTGACAGCCCCGGATCAGATTGTGCCGTGGTGTGAACCCGGCCTCAGAAGTTTGCAGCAGGAGGAAAAAAAATATTGTATGGTCACATAAAACGGCTGAGAGTCGCCAATGCAAGTCAATGGGTTCAAGAAAAAAATCAGACATCACACGGACCGTCCATATACTGTCTGCTTTATATGGGTACATAAGCATTCTGTAGCATAGAACACTGTGAATGGTGTTGTAAGTTAATACTGTTTAAAGGGACGTTAGCAAATTTTTCAGTAAGATTGTAATGTTACCCTTGAATAGTGCCTGGGAAGACCTTTTAAAAATATGTAAAATCATTATTCTAACCTTTGTAGTTTCCATGCTATAAGCATTTTCACACCCTTCAGGCAGCTGGCACATTAGTCCTCTCCATTATATTCACAGACAATTAGTCCGGCTGCTGTATAAGTGTTATTTAAATATTCACTCCCACCCAAGCTGGTGTTTTGTCCCTCCTCTCTGTGCTCTGTGCTGGGAGGTGTTTTGTGCTGCAGTGTCTGTTATCTGTAAGATTTCTATTATATGAACATTGGTTTTCCTGCATACATGTAATGTGGGTAATCTGCTGAGCAAATGATCAAATGTTCTTATAATCACATAGAAATATCTCAGATTGCACACAGTACCCATATGTCTGGGACACACAATAAAGATCTCTAAGAGCACACACACCTCCTCCCCCCTCCTTTCTACTCTGCACACAGCAGAGAGATTAGAGAAGAGAGGACAGTGCAATGATGCATGAATATTCATTCCTTGGGGAATGTGCAGCAGAGAACTCACTGTGATTGACAGATGGAATTAAACATTTATTTTGCAGTTTACAGAGGATAAGAAGGAAGTATAAATAATAGCAATACATGAATAAAGAAAGCTTATAGAAAGGAATTACAAATGATAGGAGTTACATATGGATTTTTGACCTGACAGATTCCCTTAATTAGCTGCTGAGAAAGAAAATGCATGTCATACGAATGCTAGGTGAGAAAAAAAAATTGCACAATCGCATAGAACTCTCATGACATGTGGATTACAAAATGGATTTCACTACTCTCACCTTTCTGGATGAATATCAAAGTATTTTTTTATACACAGATGTGACAATATGCGGACACTTAGTATTTGGTGCAGACATTTTCTGCAGCAAATCTGCATCCTCTGGCAGAAAAACACAATGCGTTTTTGGACAGATTTGGTGCAGATTTGTGCCATGTGTTTTTCTTAATGATGTCAATGGCTAGAAAGGAAATCTGCACCAAGAATTGACATGATGCAGATTTTTTCTGCACTCAACTGTGCACCAAATCTCAAGAAAAAAAAGTAAGCAATGTGTGCACAACATTTCATAATGCTCATTGACTTTGCTGGCTTCAGGATAGGCATGAAGATTTGTCACAAAACTGCTGCAAATCTGCATCGTGCGCACTGTGCATATTTATTTGTGCTGCTTTGTTTCAACCACAAAAACGTAGCTATTCAAGCATGCACCAATGCGTTTCTGGTGCGTTTTTGCTGCTTTTTTTTTAGTACTGTGGTTTCCAGCTCACTAGAATGACTGGCAATTGGAAATCACAGCCAAAATAGCATAAGACAATTACAGAAACATAAAAAAGCAGGTGATTTCTGCAGCAAAAACGCCCATAGTGGGCACAGCTTCTGGAAAATCACATTGACTTTCATTGCAAAACTGCAGAAACCCAGCAAGAAAAAAGAAGCAAAAACGCACAGTGGGCACATAGCCTTACTGTAACATGCTGGGGAGCTGCCATGTATAGCAAATCTCTAGCCTGTACACATTGATCTCATTTGCACAGACTCACATGTGACTGTGAATGTGAACTGCAATTGCAGCAGTTTTGAGATCTTCATAATAAGTCCTGATCTGGCTTAATTCCCTTTTTATAAAAAAATAGCTTTAGAGCCCGGTGTAATGCCCATATATGGTTGTAATGCCCATATATGTTAATATTGCCATATATGGTAATGCATGAATGTGTGTGTGTGTGTATGTATGTATCATAGCTTTGTCCCTTCCCGTAGCTCCGTCCCTTCATAGCGCCACCCTTACACATAGCCCCACTCACTCCATATAGCTACGCCCCTATGGATAGCCACACCCCTTCATAGCACCACCCCTCCACATAGTCCTGGGGCAGGGCTATGTGAAGAGGTGGAGCTATGTGAACTGGGTGTGGCTATGCATAGTGGGAGTGGCTATGTGTAGTGGGCGTGGTTATGATACACACACACACTCAGCTGTATATAGACAATATGGGGGGAATATAATAACAGACTGGTTTCTACACCTTACAATGTCAACCAGTCGTATAATTTTATTTTTATTGCATAGATGGCATTAACATCAGACCCTCTATTGTCTAAAGTTACATGTTACATGCTACATTTCCATCACTTGGGCCTTGCACCCATTAATTTTGATGCCCAATGGATGGGAACAACTTGCAGCACTAGTGGTGTAACTTCAGGCCCACGGGCCCCAATGCAAAAGCTCCAATGGGGCCCTCAATTATTGCAAATCTTTAATACTAATAGTCTTTTTCTATAGGCCAAAGGGACTTCTGTGGCCCCCCTAGGCTGCAGGCCCGGTGTGATCACAACCCTTGCACCTATTGTAGTTACGCCCCTGTATGAATCCACTGTAACCATCCAGCAGGACTTTCAATGGTTTAGAGAACACATTCCCAACCAGACAGACCCTAATAATTCAAGGTCTCACTGACCCAACTGTGATATTAGAACAACAGGAGCCTTCCTGAAGCCAAAAGTTCAATTGAAAGAAGCCATTGACTACTTACCAGACTTCATACACTTCTAACTTAGTCCTTAGTTGAAATGTTAAAGAACAGGTCTTGCTGGGTGCATTCCTGTATGATGTCAGGATGCAACTGATCACTAACATTATACCAACAGGACAATAGTGCAGAAGTTATTTCCTTAATGGTACTTGGTGCTACTGGGACACCATATTACTTTTACAACTCAACTTTTTAAAATGACTAAATTATCCTCCAGACTCTCAAGATCACATGTGAGAGATGGCAAGAAAACAAATATAACTACATTTTACAAAAAAAAAACCACACACACACAGGAGCCTATGGCATATTTCACATAACTATATGGGATGATCAAATGCTACTTTATATGAGCCATACACCTCATTATTAGCTATAAATTGAATTATTAACATATTGTCTACAAATCTATTGAAAATCATGGCAAGATTTACAGAGCAATTCAAGTATTCATACCTGTGCAACTCTGGAGGGAGAATGGGTGCAAAAGTCAAGCAAATCCTTGAGTTAAGTCAAAGATGAACTGGACTAAGTGCATGTGCTTTTTGTTTTATGGTGTTATGCCTTGTTGTGCCCATAGGAAGGCGCTGTTGGACAATTCTCTTGTATTCTGTGAATTAGTGTGTGACGTGCCCTTTGGATAACCTGAAGGGGAATGGGGAGCACGTGATCCCAGCAAATGTCCTGTATTCATTATCTTTAAGACTTGGCATAAGCCAAGTAGTTTAATCTATTAAGCATCAGTTAAACCTCCATAAGATTGTAGGAGAAGAAGACTCTTCCATCTACTGCAATGTTCTACAATGCAGAAATATATGTTATAATTGTGTATGATAGATAGCAGAAAATGCTGCTCTGCAGCTGACAAGAATTAATGCACTAGTTAAATAATGCACCTGCTTTGCCTATTTGCAGAGTTGTCCTCAAACATGATGGCATACATTAATTTCCATACCTTTCAAAAGGAATAATACCCTTCATCCACTAAATGATATTCTGTCCAGAGCAAAAGGGCAAGTAAAAACAGCAATGCATATATATATATATATATATATATATATATATATATATATATATACTGCAGTTATGTGTGCATGTATATGTATATATATATACCCCTTATTTGCTACATGGTATCCTGTACAGAGCAAAAAATATATATATATATATGCAGTTTTTACTTACCCCTTTGCTCTGTGCAGAATATCATTTAGTATAAGTATAATATATATATATATATATATATATATATATATATATATATAATGCACACACAACTGCAATATATATATATATTGCAGTTTTTACCTACCCTTTTGCTCTGTACAGAATATCATTTAGTAAACAAGGAGTATATATATATATGCATATACAGCATATACATGCACACACAATCTGATGGATGCTACAAAACTATAAGGCAATTTACTGTTTTACAGAAACAAGCCATTCACACTTTAATCTTTACTTTATCCATTCATTGTAAAGTTCAGTTTATATTAACACACTCACTGATTTATAAATGTGTCTAATTAGTAGAGAAATTATAGAGAGAAATATATTAAAACTAAACATAAAGTGTCCACAAATGCACAATGTATCTCAGTGCCTAACGACTCCTTATAAAGGGCAATGATTGCATTCTCAATTATTGTTTCCATTTTCGGGTCTTGTTAGGCATATAGTAGAGATATATTATATTTCCATACATCATAATTGTTCAGCCTGACATATTGTGTGATAAATCGTGCTTCTTCTGTATCCTGGGGTCTCCTACTTCACATTCTCCCTCCAAATTCAATCTTGGGAAACCTTGAGGGGGGAAAAAAATAAATAAAGTATTCCCACTATTTGTTTTATGACGTTACACCAGATTCTTCCCAGCCTCCAAAGTTCAAAGATCTTCTCATTTACAAGAAGTTGTAAACAGTTTGTTGTCTTCTAATTACAAGAGACACCAAAAGCACTAAATAAATATTCGAGTTTTCTTGGGACATCGTCCATTTGCCACTTCTTTCAAGAGAACCTTTCCTAGGCTGGATGCTTATCTGGCTCCTATCTTGAACAATGCTGATATTTCCTGTATAATAAGGGTTAAAAATAATAACATTAGAAACAAGAACATAATAAAGAACAGTAGAAACAATAGCAATATCATCCCTTCTGCATTACTCTGCTGCTCTCATCATGTTTACAACAAATGATACAAACATTCCAAATGGAGATGATTCCAAAGTTCATTTTGTTTGTAAATATTGATAAATGAGGAGTTGCTAATTTTCTATTAATCTATCTATGTGTCTATCTATTCTCATCTTATGTAGCTATGTATCTATATCCTCCCATAGTATTTATGTGTCATAGTTCTTCCCTTAAGCTTAGACTTGGCTCTGTATGACCTGCACTGCAGCAGAACTTTCACTTTTTAATATTCCTTCTTTTATTTGGTGTTACTATTAGAGGCTTCTGGGAATCTCAATCTACTGAATAGAAGTTTAAAGCTGATGGTTATTTATGGTTCCATTGAGATGAGTCCTGAGTGGCTGGATGGGAACACGTGATTCCAATAAACTTTGTTTTATGGCTTGAGAGTTGACAAGCTAAAATATAATTCCCACCATAAATTAGTTTAACAGCATACAAGTGCAGATGCGTTGTGTTCCTGCATGTAGTAATAAGGATCAGTGTTTAGAAAGGATCATTCTGTCTGGATCTCCTTGCACTGAAGCCTTTCTATCTGCTGGATCTATTTTGCAAGAAGAAGAAAGGAAAAAAAGAATAGAAAGTAAGTGTTTCTCTATGTAATCCTGTGTTTGATGGGGGAGCTGGAGCAGGGGGATACACGTGTTTGTGATGGTCAGTCTTTACTTTGGGTATAAAATACATAATCCTCCATTGTGGTTAGTTATGTTTCTGTGTAATATATAGGTTGTACCTTCAGGATCTGGAATATATTTGATCAGGACCATTGTAACTGTGAACTTGGCAGGAACATAGTGGAACCAGATGAATGAGAGCAATGTACATAAGAAATGCTAGTTATGATGTTGCTGCAATCAATCAATCCTCCTGATGATTATTTAAATTCTTTATTTTGTTTAAATTCATTGTCATTATGAAGATTTTTATTATTTTGCAAAGCTTGCACTAAATGTATCATTATTATTTTTTCTTTGCAACAGGTCACAGACAATGGAAGGACACATTGGGTGAGTATAGTTATTGTAATCACACACAGTCAGAAATTGTATCAAGTATCAATGCAATATAATACATTGTGTTTAGATCTTGAAGGTAAAGTTGGGGTTCAGGGCAGCTGATGTGCAATAGAAAGACTTTGTAGTAACTCAAGATGTAAATGAACTTGGTGCATTCTGGGAGTTTATATTATTCCATATGGCTGGAATATTTGATGGGGGTACAGTGTTGACTGGAAGTGATGTGATTATATTGAAGGCTTTTATTGATTCTGGAGATGTTCCAGATGTCTGTCTTGTTGGGTTTGGATACACTATAAGTCACTGCTTGTTGGTTCTGTTGTACTGTATAGCGCCTCCCACAGTTTGGAGTGATGATATACATTATGGTACAGATTCATAGCACGAATTGATGTGAATGAATGATTACTTAGGTTTGGTAAAGTGCATAAGTGGTTATAGGATAATAATCTAATAATGGGATTAGCAGATTTCTGGGGATATGAACAATGCGGGCAGCAGATGCTTCATATTGTTGCAGATTATATAATCCAGATTGTAGCAACTTCTCTCTGATGCTATGAGTGAGCAGCGATATTTAATATGTGATATTCGTTTCCTTCTGTTTTTATGACATAATTACAACACCAATCTATCCTAGAAATATCCATAAAAAACTGCAGCTAACAAAAACCAATGCATATATATGTCTGTAATATTCTAATATTAGGAAAATATATTTATATATAAAATTATATATTATTTAGAAAAAAAATATATAACTTTTCTTTACTTATTTCGATGTTGTCATCTGATTTTTTTTGCATCTTATCTCAAAATTTCATCAGCTGCAGAGATTTAGTCTTATAACCTAAAACATTAAATGATACAATGTTTGTATGAATAAGGCCCCAGAAAAAGAAGTTAGATCAAAAGCATCTCTATGGGCTGAGGAGCAGGAGGTGAATATTTAACGCTTTTGTTCATCAATAACACTGTGGCTTTGACCTGTCTGAGCAAGTCTTCCCATAAGGTGAAATGCAGGTCACAACGTCTAACTAATATGAAAATGTCAGAGCCATGATGGCTTCTCTTTACTAAACCCTGAGATGTAAAGTCCTGGAATATCACATACATTCAATACATAAGACTGAGAAAAAATGGTCTCTTTTAAAAGCATCTCAGCTACAAAGGTATTGTAGATTTGGCCATTAATATTCTATAATATAGATAATATATATTTGGGTTTGCAGATAAGACTTAATGACATATAAGTAAATAAATAGATAGATGGATATAATAGCAAAAAAAAGATAAACAGATATAATAGGAAAAAAATATAGATAGATAGATAGATAGATAGATAGATAGATAGATAGATAGATAGATAATAGCAAAATAATCTAGACACATAGATAGATATTGGATAAATAGAGAGATAGGTAATAGATAGATAGAATAGCAAAATAATATAGATAGAAAATAGAAATAATAATAGATAGATAGATAGATAGATAGATAGATAGAAATAGATAGATAGATAGATAGATAGAACAGCAAAATAAAATAGACAGATAGATGGATAAACACTGGATAGAAAGATAAATAGCTAGACATTACTATATTCTGTATTTATTGTGTATATATATATATATATATATATAAATAAACATACACTTATACAGAGAGATAGTGGAGAAAGAGGACGACTATCTATCCATGTACGTGTGTATATATCTGTGTTAATTTGTCTCTCTCTCTCATATATATTTGTATATATATAAAAGGCTATTGATAGAAATAGACTACAGATGTATACATAGAAGGATTGATAGATAGGCAGAGATGCATATAATAGATATACTCTCATATATAATATTTTGATAGATATATATTTTGTTTTGTTTTTTTTATAAACTTCATCACAGCTGACTTTACATATTTAACAAGTCAGTAAATAAATAAAATACTAATTATTGATCTAATTAGAATTGGCATTGGACACTCACCATACAAGTGTAGAGCTGATCTCATGTTAGAGGAATCTATGGTTGGATTATGGAGGGTTTCTGGCTGTAGAGAGGGGAGGACATTGAGTTTGCACATGAGTCAGGAACAATTCGTGAACTTTTGTCCTCTGCTGTGACTGTCGAGCACTAAAAATAATGAAACTTTGGGATATGTTTGCCTATGCCCTCTGACCTGCTCTTCACCATAAACGCTAGCACACTCATTTCTGGGCATAGTGTGCAAAGTTTGGCTGCTCACAAGGAACTTATCTGGTATGTAATGCACCATGGATATTTATAATTCCTATTATTATAATCATTGTCTGATTGAATTAGTATGAGGCTTCCAAACGCTGGAACTGTTGGATGTGAGAAAATAGTCAATTCTGATGATTGTTGATTTATTTTTCTTCCATTGTATGCCCTATATGCCTTTATTATATTTTTTTAATCAAACACTATAATTGTGTGCTATGAGAGTATCTTTGATTTCATATTATATGCATACAGATATGGTAGAATTGAATGAAAGTGCTTTGTGGAGGCATCCTGCATGAAATCTCAGCAGTCTATCTGCAGTCCTATGTAAAAGCATAAATTACAACAGCATAATCATTTCACATTCAAAACCCAACTCTGCTGTGTGGACAATATCACTCTGCAACATGTGTATTTGCAGTTTTTTTATATTGATATTTTTACACTGTACCTATTAATATTGATACATTGTATCCGAGGGTTTTAGTTTGTGTATGTGTGCAGTAAACATTTGTTTACTTATATACAATATTCACGGATTTTGGGATGAAATATGATCAATGAGGGTTTATTTGTGTTACATAATATCTGATGGATGTATTTAATACAGTGGTCATTTTAATAGGATTTTCATTAAGTGTAGAGGTCAATACAAGCGTCAGGTCACCTGCTGAAAACTAGCACTTTTACTATTGTCAGTTTATCACAGGTCCTATGGAATTAGCAGTTATTTCCCTTTAGTTTCCCCAATATATTGGACCCAATTATATATATATAATATATATATATATATTATATATATATATTGTTTTGTACACACTATCTTGCCCTGTTTGACTTCATCACCTCATACCTGCCACTATCCTTCTCATGTAGGTGATTCATAGTTGATTCCTATGAGGACACTGCAATAGATGGAGGGATTGTCTATACGTTGTCTATATGTACCCTGTAGAACCGAATTTGTGTGGTGTTTACATAGTCACAGATTCGATTCTAGGGGAATATATGGTCGATGCAAAAACTTCGAATCCACCTAGAATAGTTACAGCATATTGCGGCCATTTATATGAGAATATTGCACACATATTCATTCTCACATTCTTCTTTTCCATTAAGGTATTGATAGATTCTTTTTATGGTCATATATAGCCCCACCATATTTATGCTATTCATCCTATAACCTATGTTAATCTTTATTATTATCATGTATATGATAATGTAAGGTATTATGTATCTATATCTATCCATCTTTCTATTCATCTATCTACCACTCTCTCTCTCTCTCTCTCTCTCTTATATATATATATATATATAATACATTTAATAAATATAATCATTTAGTCCTATGATATCTCCATATTAGGTCATATGTTCACTACTATATATACTATCTGTCCCATATATATATAAACATCAGTTCATGGATATATCCACTATCCATCTTTCTGATTCATCTATCTACCTCTCTCTCTCTCTCTCTCTCTCTCTCTCTATATATATATATATATATATATATATTATATATATATATATATATATATAACCCAGATATATACCATTAATATAAATATCATCCAGTCCTAGTCAATCTACCAATATCTCCATGTTAAGTTATATGTTCACTACTATATATACTATCTGTCCCATATATATATAAAACATCAATTCATGGATATATCAACTATCCATCTTTCTATTTATCTATCTACTCTCTCTCTCTCTCTCTTATATATATATTTTATGTATATACCCACATACATACCATTTCATAGAAATATCATCCAGTCCTAGTCAATAATACCAATATATCCATATCAGGTTATATGTTCACTACTATATATTCTATCTATCCTATATAATATATATAATATAATATATATCATAGACAATATCATCTAGTCCTTGGATCTTGTCAAGCATACCAATGTCTCCATATTATATCTCTTACTATAAGTGCTATCTTTCCATATATATATGTATATATTCATGTAACTATAGTCCATATATATATATAATACATATACCCTATGTATCTCACTCTGTTTATTTGCATGCTATATAACAACTGTGTCTTACAAGAACTGCATCTCTTGAGTTACATTAATTTATTATAGAATTATTTTTGCTCCATCTCTTTCATGTAAAGAGCAAAAGTAAAAGAAGTTTCAAGTTACATTTATACTTTTAGACATTTGGTAGATATTACATAATTATCTCTTTTTTTATTATTGAACCCTGTGAAAAGTAAACCACAAGTTACTGATTATCTAATTTATTTTCAACCTGACTAGATTCTGGTAACTTTTAGATGACCCCTCCACAGACAAAGGCAAGACAGGTCTATTGTACATGTTATAGAGCCCCTGATGTCCCCCTGACAACATAAGAGCCCTCTCCCTCTCTCGCCTCACATTATATACCAGCAATAACTACACAGACAGGCATCTGTGTTAAAACTAAGATTGTCCCAAATATTGTTCTAAAAATGGAAATAATTTGTGTAAAGAATATTTTTAGTCAATAGTTACTGTATGCAGTTGTAATACAGGGAATGGTTTCTTGTATGAAGACATGCAATGTGTGATTAAGAGCAGGAGAGGGGATGGAATGTTCATAATGATCCAATTAAATCAATATTATTTTGTTATTTTCTGGAAATTATGAGCTACAATTAAAATCCAGTGATAAAGTTCCTGCCCTGTGATTGGCTGGCCTGGTCACATGGCCTCCTAACTTTATTCAGTTGACAGCAAGTAGGAGGGCTTTATGGAGGCAAGAAAAAAAAGACAAGAGCAGAAAAATTAGTATTTTCTATCCTGAGAAATTAATGGCCATGAGTTCTTATATGGTAAACTCTAAGTATGTGGATCCTAAATTCCCTCCATGCGAGGAGTATGTGCAGAGCAGCTACCTAGCAGAGCAAGCCCCTGAATTCTCAGCTCCCAGCAGGGCTCTGACTATAACCAGCATCCAGCTATCTACACCTCCCGGCCAAACTACAGCGAGGAGTCCTCCTTCAGCTGTGGCCACCATGCACAAGGCTCTTCTGCACTGCAGCCCCGGGGCCACCATGGGCAAGATGCACAGCACCCTTACCCTGCTCCTGAGGACCCCTGCCCAGCTCCTGCCCAGATCACCAGACCCTGCAGCCAGCAGCAGCAGCACCCTAAAAATGGAAATCTATCCAAGCAGCCTGCAATAGTGTACCCCTGGATGAAGAAAGTCCATTGTAACTCAGGTAAGGTAGCAACTTCTTCCTATTACAGGACATAATTCTAGAAAACTAGACTAGAAAGCTGCTGAAATTATTATTTATGGCCATTTAAGCCTAGGAAGCCATTACACTCATCATAAATTTTTATGGTTGAGGGAATAGGCCATGTGGCTTTGTTGTTTCTACTGAGGAGCAAACTCCATCATCAAAGTGTGTGCATGGGTTAAGCAGAGTAGTGCTTCTTACACATACACAACACAGCACACACCACACACATACATATATATATATGTACACATCCATATGGAGATATACACACATAGAATAGATAGATAGATAGATAGATAGATAGACACAAACATACAAAATAGATAGATAGATAGATTAGATAGATAACAAACATACACACACACACACACACCCCACACACACATACATACATATATATTTATACATATACATGATATGGATATATACACACACATAGATAGATAGATAGATAGATAGATAGAATATAGATAGATAGATAGATATAGGAACATATATATATATATATAATAATATATATATAATAAGAGAGAGAGAGTGTGTTATATGCACCCATATATACATATATGTATGTGTGTGTTTCTATATATCTCCAAATACATGCCTATATATAAATATATGTTTGTGTATATCTATACATATATATATGTGTGCATATATCTCCATATACATGATTCAAGATTCAAGATTCAAAAGTATACATGTATATATGTATGAATATATGTGTGTGCATATCTCCATATACATGTATATATATAAATATATATATATTGTACATATATGTGTGTATATCCATATATATGTGTGTATATATTTCAATATACAAGTGTGTTAATATATACATGTGTGTGTATCTCCATATATATGTCATATTTATTAATTTATAATATAATATGTGAGTGTGTTTGTGTATATCAACATATATGTGTGTGTGTGTATATTTCCATATACATGTGTATATGTATAAATAAATGTGTGTGTGGTATGTGTTGTGTTTCCTCATACTTGTATATATGTGTTTATATATACATGTGTGAGAGTATATAAGTATATGTATGTGTATATCTATATATATATACACATACATATGTTTTGTGTTATATATATATATAATATATATATATATATATATGTAATGAGTGTGTGTGTATCTTCATATATAATCCATTTGTATAAAATGTATTGCTGCTTATAACTCATTATTATACAGTGATCAGGATTTTACAGATCCATTCGATCTCACAGAGTATATTTTCGTTGCTTTGTTTCAGTCAACCCAAACTACACAGGAGGAGAACCCAAACGCTCCAGGACTGCATACACCAGGCAGCAGGTCCTGGAACTGGAGAAAGAATTCCACTTTAACAGGTATCTGACCAGACGTCGCAGGATAGAGATCGCCCACAGTCTGTGCCTCTCTGAACGACAGATAAAAATCTGGTTCCAGAACAGGAGGATGAAATGGAAGAAAGACCACAAGTTACCCAACACAAAGGGGAGATCTTCATCTGCTTCTTCTCAGCACATACAGACTCTTACCAAGGAGCATCAGACTGACCTCACCTCTTTATAGGAAGAAAAGCAGAAAATTATTATTTTTTTATTTTTATTGTTATTTTTTTCTTAAACTGTAATGACATAAAATATTGCCAGGACTTCACATGTGCAGCAGGATCAGAGACAGAATGCTCACACCTATGAAGAATGAGATTCTGGACATCATAAACTGTGAAGACAGGTTTCTTTTATTTTTGTTCTTGTCCACACCAAGAGGATGCTACAAAGAGACCTATGGAAATATGTCTTAGGTAAATCTGTCTGTCTGTTCTGTCTAATAGCACAGGGCAGCATTGGGTTAACAAGGAAATGGGAGAGATAAAACCTAAATGTGGGGACCATATGGGAAAGCTCTGCCATGATTTCGTTGTTTCTTCTTTGTTACTGCCAGTATTATAAATGACAAGATACCAAATCACAGGAAAATGATTATTGTTGTGAAATAAACGGGTTATTTTATTTGTAAAGTGTATTCACTTATTTATTTTAAAAGGGAAACTGATCTCATAAAACACAAAAAAATGAATCCTAATAATACAAGTACAAAGCCAAATATACACAAAGGAGAATGGTTCTCATTAATAGTGTGGCGGGAGGTCGCTCTCTCTGACTATTCTTATATATTTATGGTTGGTTTAGTATATGATTCCTGCTTGAAGGTGATTATGAAATAACTAGGAATTTAGTTTGTAGAAAACAAAAATAATAATAATGTCATTTTGGGTTTTAAATAAACGAGAGAAATTTGATAAATGTGATATTTTTATGGGAAAAACAAAGAAACCACAGGAACAATAAAATGTCATAGCAAACTGTACAGTTACATGTAGCATATTCTGTTTATTTGTATTATTTTCTGTAGCAATATAAACTTACAATAAATAAAAAATAAGTCTTCTATAATTCACATTGGAGATTGAGTCTTCCTTAAGGTAGAAAAGTTCAGGTTCAACCATCCTAAATCATTTGTACCTTAACATGAAATAGAATGTATTTTATGCTCATACATTATTTTTCCAGGTATTAACCATTACGAACAGAAGAAGAATTACTGTACATCATTGTGATAGAGCAACAGAATTGTATCTTTATTATTAAATAGAAAACATTTCAACATGTTTGGATTTGTTACATTTTGTCTTGATGGTGACAAGAAATTGCAAAGGAAACATAACTGTTTTATTGGCAGCATTTCTATGATGATTTGTAGTCTTTAAGTTACAATCAGTAGCTGTATATATAAAATATAAATAGAGGCACAAGACAGGAAACTAATTGTACATGGGGTATGTGAGGAATCCTTATCTGGGTCATATAGGATTTGCTGTAACAAACTGACAAGAAGACATAGGGAAATTCTTTGTTTGCTCCTGAACTGGAGATCTGGGTTCTCAGGCTGTTCATAGCTATAGATAATATTAGAGATGTCTCATCCATGTATTATAGGAGCATCATTGTCCCTATGACAGATCATACAGGGGAGAAGCAGCTTCATGTTGAGAGGGTGAAAAGGTATTTTACTAAAGTTCTGCTCAGCCAAAAACCACAGGTTCATCCTGAGGACACATTTTCTATGCGATTAGTTGGATTTCAGCCGAAGGATCTGACCTCTAAACCCTTGACCTTTTGGACCTTAACTCCCTACTTTAGACATAGGAGCCTTTTAGATTTACTATGTATAAAGGATTTCTTTGTACATGTGTCACCCTGATATAAAGGGGTTCACCAGGTATACAGATACAAAAGCAGGATCAATGATGTCACTCATCATCTATCTATCTATCTATCTATCTATCTATCTATCTATCTATCTATCTTAGCTAACTAGCTAGCTATCAATCCTCTATCACCTCTCATGTGTTTATATGTATAGATAGGGAGAAGTCAGTGAAGAAGGTATTTGTGAAAATAAATAAATGGATCCTAATTTTCTATCATTTTTTTTACTTCATGATAATGATAAACATGATAAACACAGTGGACTAAGATTTGATACATTTTAGTAAAGATCTGATAGAAGACTATCAGGAAAGAAAGAAATGAAGATTCAACTAGTTACAAATTTGCCTGTGATTGTATTTATAAAGAAGGGGGATGGGGACATCATAAAGGAATACATGGGCTGGGCAGGCTCTCCTGTATGCACATATGTCGGCTGTGTGTGCACTCAACATACGAGATGCTGCACTCCCTCTCACATGTATACATGCATGCTGATATATATATATATATATATATATATATATATATATATATATAATATATAAACCCAGGTAATCAGTGCCTCTGATGCAATTTGCTGAGTGCGCTTATTTTGTATATGTTCTGTGTCTCCTAATCAATAAATTAATTTGAAAATTGTCTCATCAGTCTTTATTCTCTGTTGTTGGATGTTGTAACTGTGTGGTAATAATATCATACCTGGACTGCATTACCAAGTGATAGAAAGTGCAATGGTTTTATCTATGCTCCATCGTTTGAGAAAAATATGAAGGTATATAGACTAACTTATGTAGAAAAGACTCAAAATATCCTTTAAGAAGACAAAACCCAGAAAATGCTGGTTAAAATGGAGGTATTACACACACATGTACACACACACACATATATATACACACACTACACACAGACACACACAAACAACACACCTACATACACACACAACCACTCAAATGTTGTAGACTTTATTGCCTTTACAAAAAAATTACTTATTTGACTTTGTACACTGTACATAAAGAGTCATAAACACATTAAGCCAGGATGTGAGTGTATACGTATGTGTATATATATGTGTGTGACTATATATATCTGTGTTTGTATATACATATATATGTGTGTATATATGTATACTATGTGTATTATACATGTACATGTATTATATACATGTGTGTATATATATGTGTGTGTGTATATATAAGTATGTGTATATATACATGTACATGAATTTATGATATATGTGTTATATACATGTGTAATATATATATATATATATTATATATATATATTGTGTGTGTGTTGTGTATATATGTGATATATGCATGTATGTGTGTGTGTGTGTATATATACACATATACATGCATGTATAATACATTTGTGTATGTTGCATATACATGTCTTGTATATATGTGTGCATATATTCTGTGTGTATACATATATATAGATTATGTGTGTATATATAAATATCTGTGATTATATGTGTGTTTGTGTATATATGTATATATGCATGTATGTGTGTGTATATATTACACACATATAATGCATATATAAGTTCATGTTTGTGTATGTGTGCATATACATGTCTGTGTGTATATGTGTGCATATATGTCTGTGTGTATACATATATATAGATTTATGTGTGCATATATAAATATCTGTGATTATATGTGTGTTTGTGTATATATGTATATATACATGTATGTGTGTGTATATATGTACACACATATATATGCATATATAAGTTCATGTTTGTGTATGTGTGCATATACATGTCTGTGTGTATATGTGTGCAAATATGTCTGTGTGTGTACGTACATATATAGATTTATGTGTGTGTGTATATAAATATCTGTGTTTATATGTGTGTATATATACATATATATTTATGTGTATACATCTATATGTGTGCAGGCATTTGTATATATAGTGTTTTGTGTGTGTAAGTGTGTGCAGCAGCTGTGTCTGTGTGCTGTTTAATGGCTCCTCCTCTGCCACTAACAATACATCAATAAAATAGTGTGTATTATATCACCACTAGTCGTTATGGAAAAGAATGAAGGGAAGGCTGAGTCAATAGCAAACAGCTCCCACTGTACAGTACAGTAAATCAGGAAGAATCCCTGAATGCAGAGCCTCACATCTTCCTGCCATCTTCCACCATGAGGCTTCTGCATTGATTTACTAGTAAACATAGAGGAGGCATCAGCATCAGCAGCACAGGGGGCTCTAGAAATGTTCCTTACATGTTCAATATCAAAGTGGATGCAAGATGCCAGGAATAGGTTTCTTCAACTCCTGACCCACGTGATCCAGCAAATAATTAATTCAGCACGTCCCTTAAGAAACACAGCGTCGTCATTAATTTGCCAAGCAAAGGACTCTATCAGACTTGAAAACTGAAGAGATCCCAAGAATATTATATACAAAGAGAGCAGACTGTATACTCTGCACTGTCTCTGTCATATAGCTGAGGAGAGGAGATCTGTGCTGCTGGTGGGTATGTTATCATCATCATTATTTATTATTATTCCTATTTTTATATTTTGTTATTATTACCATTATTTCATTTCTTCTTCTCTAATAACAAGAACTTGGCTGTCATCAAAGGTTTGATAAATAGGAGCCTTTGCCTGCTCCTTGCAGTAGTCAGGAGATGTAGTGACCTTTGTTTCACAATGCTTAGGGTTTATAAGAAAATTAGGATGATGTATGCAACTGCTCCTTGAGTCTTGCTTTGGGGAAAGCCTGAGCAGTAAAGGGAATTGAATGGATTTACTTTAGATTTGTATGAGGGCTCAGATTTAGTGCAAGCCTTGAGTCTTCCTGGGAACAATGCTGAACTGTCAGGGCATCTGCTGCCTTTTCTTAAGACACTGAGAAAGGGGCCCTGAACTTCTTTTCATGCCTGGGTCGTAAATTTTATCTTGCGTCATAATAATAGAATTGGGGAGAAAGCTGAAATGTTACCCAAGGCAAACGTTACAGCACATAATGATTTCCGAGTGTCCTCCATAGTCATTACTATTACACTTAAAGTGGATCATTTTCTGCTGGACACCGCCATTTATTCCCACCATTTGCTGCAATCTATAATAGTAAATGGATATTTACTGATCTGGCTGTGGATCCCAATAGAGAGAGATAGACAGCAGAATAGATATCTTCTCTGATTTCCAACATATTTCACATGAAATAACTCCCGACAATTCAGATAGATAACTGAGAAATGGCTCACTAATCACATCCATTGTACCAGAACAGGCTCCTAATTTGGACATTTTTCTATTTTTTTCTCAATTGTATCTAGAATAAAAAAATATTATTATTATTATTATTATTTATTATTATTTTTGCATTGGCACAACCTTCACATTATAATAACGCATGTGTTCCTATTTCATTTTTCTACTTTTTTTGATAACACTATGTATTTGAATTATTGATTTATTTTTAATCTAAAATTTATTACAAAATTTAAAATGATAGAATATGTATGAAAAAAAAAGGAACAGTCCTATTGGAATCTAATACTATTTGGGACTCAGGATACATAATTTCAGCGCTTATAATAACATTTATTACCTAGCTGTAGCCATGGAGGTTTTATCAGTTGACAATGGGCCAAGTTGTTGTTATAAATCATAGTAAGTAAAGGGTTGGGGGCGGCTGAGGGGTGTAAATCTTGCAGTTTTATTGCCCTGTGCACATTATGCTGCGGTTCATTTACTGTGGATCTTCTGCTTGGATTGGATTGTGTAAAGTTACATTCTCACCATCGGGCAGGAGAAAACAGCACTTTATTTTGGGTCTTTTTTTTTCTTCTTTTACACTGTTGTTGTAGCCTTTTTAGCATATGTGACTCTGCTGTCAGCACCACTGATGAAATGTTATTTTTATTGCAATTTATAATAATATATAATAATAGTTATTCACTTATATAGCGCTATTAATTCCATAGCACTTTACATACATTTAGAACACTGTCCCCATTGGGGCTCATAATCTAATCAAATTTATATCCACATACAATCATTCTATTATTTTAATTCTTGGAAGATTTTATATTTAGCAAATAAGAAATAGTGAATGAGTCATCGGTATAACAATAGATTTAATTTCCTTACAATTCACCATATAAAAGAAGACATCAACACACATAACACTGTCCCCATTGGAGCTCATAATCTAAACAAATTTATATCCACATACAATCATTCTGTCATTTTCATTCCAGAAAGATTTTATATCTAGCAAATAAGAAATAGTCCATGAGTCATCGGTATAACAATATATTTAATTTCCTTATAATTCACCATATAAAAGAAGACATCAACACAGTCATCAAATTTATTAGATTGATATGTTTACATTTGATTGAACATCAAGAAGAAATCTTTATTTGTAGGATCTATAGTGTATTGAGATGCTGAGGTAGAGGAATCCATTGTATTGGTAACAATTCTGATTTTTGGTGCTTTATTTGTAAACAGATCAATAAAGAATATACATAAGGGATTGAAAATATGTGCATTGTTTTGATTGGCAAAGTTGGCACATCCCTGTACCCCCTGTACCATGATGTGTCGTCCTATTGTATATATGGCATCAAATAACAATCAGAAGAGGTGAGGGCTGAAGGCAGATTCAGAATGGGCTGGAAATATATAGGTTATATACAAACCCACAGCTGCAGGGTTTAGTATAGAGATCACGTGAACAAATAGGTTTAAATGTTAAGGCAGAGCTTGTACTTGTAGTGATTATTAGAGGACATGACCAACATCACCAACCTAGAAATGGGTCCTCATTAAACCCCTCACAATGGAGACTCTCGATTAATTTGGCCAAGTAGTTTGATTTCCAACACTATGAGAGAAGTTCATTGCCCTGACTGTAATTGGTAGGTGAGTGCTAGCCCATTGCCTCTCTATGGGAATACTGTGCTGTGCTGCTACTGTAGGTGGAAATGTCTGCAAATCCGCAACATCAGGGTTAGGACAGAATCTTCCACACACACAAAGGGTGAAGGATACATCTTAGCTCCAGCCAACAACCAACCATAGAGACTGGAGGAGCCCAGGGTTATGATAAATTGATACACAGGTAAGATCTTGCATGACAATCCACAGCCTTTGTATGGAGCCTTTATGAAGCTTTACTAGAGCTCAGATTTATTGTGTTTTCAGCATTTTTTTAGGCATAGGGGACTTTGACAGGAAAGCACAAATAAGCATTTTATCATGATTAATCCAGGTATATTCAATGTGCACATCTACTGTACAGAGCATTAGCTTCAAGGACCTTTCATTTTACAAGTACCTATGTGCGACAATGACAACCTATATAATACATATAGCTGTATATAGGACATTATATTACATTTGATACATTGAAATAAATTTGCATTTTTGCCTCTGTCAAAAGAAGATTGAACATCACATTAACTAAAGTGTCTTGGGCTATTGGGCTTGGAAGAGACAAGCTGATTTATGTGTATTTACAATCAGTATAATGGTAATATCTTTTCAATAGGTGGAGAGTTTCCTCCAAAAATTGTGATTATAATGGAAATAAGGTGATATGTTTGAAATGCAACATTTTTAGCTATTGCAATTAATTGTTAACAACATATAGTAAAATAGGTATTGTTATAGGCATGTAGGTATTATAATGAGCACATACAAAACCCACCATGAAATAGAAGGCGTTCAGTATATGATATATATATATATACATATATATATGTATATGTATATATATATATATATTTGAATGTATATGTGTGCTCTTTGTACTATATATGTATGTATGCATATGAATATATCCCTAGACATGTATATGTGTACATATATATATATATATTATATATATTATATAGTATATAATAGACAGATTCCATATATATATATTAAATTAATATGATGGCTGTCCATGTATATGTATATATATTTATAAATATGTACACTTTGCCTTGTATTGGGTCAGTATTTGCTACATTTTCGGTCTTCAGTGGGTAAACAATGTGCAGCTATATAGATATATAGAGAGAGTGGATAACATTTCTGTACATATTTGATATATTTCAGTACAATCTGAGCTCATAATTCACATAATTGTTTTTTTTTTATTAAGTAACTGTCCCTTGACTTCTAATATTTCCAAAATTAACAAAAAAATAGTTGAATAAATAAAGGCCTTTCCCCTATGATGATAGGATGTTGAGTGTAGGTGGACAAATCCAACATTTTGACCCAATCCAGTGGCCATTCCTGAGCCATTGTTTGCCCTCCAGCCCACACAGGCCAGTTAAATCACATTGCAGCAAACCCTTTTCATTTAATTTGGCTGAACCTACGCCCACACAATATTATTAATACACAAAATAATGAACTGCCTTCCATCCTGAACACGATCCTCAGGATCTTGTACAATTGGAATTGTACGATTAAATCGCACTCCATTGTCCAGGAATATATATATGTAGACACAACGTTTCCTATACAGAGAAGACTATATATTTTTTTGTAAATGGTTTGGAGTGATGCAGCAACAGATGACACCATATAATTATCTTCCAGAAATACATTTGGTTATAATAAACAATCATGATAAAAAAAAGAAGATTGACCTCCTCCCACCTGATTTGGGACTAGGTAGTGTTTTGGGTTGGCCTCCTACCAGGGACCCTACACAGCTCCCAGTCCTTGACTTATCCTCATCTACCAGCCGCACTCTTGTACAGTCATTTTACCTGGTTTCATGGGGTTTCTGAGCTGAGATAATGAGGATTTGCAGGAAAGTTGTTAGCACTATTCTGCTAGAAGCTACTGCTCACAGCTCACTTGGTTGTTCATTAAGTGGTGAGTTATTACTATACGAGCCAAAGGTCATTGGAATGGCTTATGGTAGCTGAATTTGTCTCTTATGTGGCCTAGCTTGTCTTTGTGTGGGATTTTTAAAGCTACTTAGTCAACACATTAAGGAAAAGATACATTTCCTTAGCTAAACTGTGCATGGTTGCTTGTAACAGTCATCTAGATTTCTTGCATGATGAGAAAAGTATAGAACTGTGCAAAATACACAAAAAAAATCTCTATATCATTCAAATAAAAAGCTATTATTTTGCATAGTGTTTGTTCCTATTTACACACAATGATACATTGTGTGCTGCTTCATCTAATCTACACTATACATGTTGAACATTGTAATATTTTTGCAGCAGCCTATGTGGGATTGGCAGAAATAAGAAGACAGGGCGTCATCTAAAAAAAGTCAGATACAAGACTTGAGCCTCAAAAGCCAAGGTAAGTCCCTGACTACAATCACAATCGAATATAATGATGTATAATCTGATATAATGATGCTACTATAGAGGCGCCCTGCAGGCTACACAGCGGTGGAGCTGCAATAACGCACTACTATGCAATGTATGCATACATCTATGTGTCAGCACATCAGCAACAGATCATACTAATAAAAGGAATAATTGGAGAATATTAGCATCATTCCCTAGATTACATTTCTAATTTTTTTGTATCTACTCTAAAAAAAATGAGTGCAATTTTCTTCTTTTACCATCTGTAGAATAAAATAACAACAATAATGATAATAACAGAAACATCCTCAGGTGTTGTACATTTAGAATGTTCGCAATTAGAACGCGAATAGAGGAAGCAAATAGATTCCCAATAGAATGTTCGGTCGGTGATACAATAAAACCCTCCACTTGGTGACACATGTGGAGAAGATCCTTATAGAATATATAAAACATCCTATAGAACATATATACATCCTTATAGAACATATAGAACATTCTTACAGAACATATAGTACATCCTTATAGAAATATGAAACATCGTTATAGAACATATAAACATCCTTATAGAACATATAGTACATCCTTATAGAACATATAGTACATCCTTATAGAACATATAGAACATCCTTATAGAACATATAGAACATCCTTATAGAACATATAGAACATCCTTATAGAACATATAGTACATCCTTATAGAACATATAGTACATCCTTATAGAACATATAGAACATCCTTATAGAACATATAGACCATCCTTATAGAACATATAGAACATCCTTATAGAACATATAGAACATCCTTATAGAACATATAGAACATCCTTATAGAACATATAGTACATCCTTATAGAACATATAGAACATCCTTATAGAACATATAGAACATCCTTATAGATCCATTAATGAAGCCAGAAGTTTAATCCAAGATTTTTTTTCTTATATTTTCTCCATTTCTGTTTATATTTTTTTAAGTCATCCAGGAAACTTTGTAGTGTCCTAGTAAAGGTCTGCAGAGTTCTAGTTACACAAGGGCTCAGGGCAGCTTTTATAATTCAGCTCTACAGGCCTTTAAAAGGGAAAAATTTGCGGAGTAGGGGATTCTATTCTGTCTTCCTCCTACGCTTGGCCTGTTTTACATTTGTGAAACTTCTCGGGATCTTTTCCCCCCCTTAGTAAAACACTAGCAGTCATAAATTTCTCTCCAAACCCCAATGACAGGTGCATTGATATGCTCTGTGTGGACTCAGCCTGTTTAATAATCAAAGGACTCCTGCTACTCATATTGAATAAATCTCATATTTATTATAAAATATTGTTTTGATCATTGCATTTCATGGAAGAAAAGATGCAGAATTCAGTTGAACATGCAAAAGAGAAAAAAGAAAACCTGTAGACATGATGTTAATTTATTTAAAAAGGAAAAAAGAGGGAAACACTTTATATTCTCCTACTATGATGCAAGGCACATGAGAGGGAAAGTGATGTCTTAGTGTTGAAACGCCCACTGTGCTATGCTTATGTTGATCATATTGCCCAGATTAGATCTGTATGTTGATTTTAGTAATATATATATAGGTATGTATATATATATATTCTATAGGCTTCTGCTTTTTAATCTGTATTTTGCTTGTGGTGGTAAAGAAGAAGCACAATGCATTTGCCCATTGTCCAAGTGATTTATTGCACATTGCTCCTTATTTAGGTTCAAGCAGAGTTCAGTAACAGTTGGATCTTTCTGAACAAGAATAAGCCTCTTTGCCAGTCTGTTACTAAATATGAATCTAAGGAAGAATCCATGCATTGTTTGTGTTGTGCAGGCAATATCGAAGGGAGCTGTGCATAGCTGAGAGCAACACATTTGCAATGCAATCAATTCATACCACTTCACTAATGAAGTTTACTTTCATTTATTTCCCACTATCTTACCACAGTGGATGTATGATGCCACTTACAATGATCCACTCATTTATAATGTTCCCAGTATCACCATAAGACCATGCAAATCAACCCATAATGTTTACATTGACACTATGTTGTTGTGAACACACATTGATCCTCAGGAGATATTCAGAATATTACCCTTATATTCAGTTTGTTGTGGGATATTATTATTCATTGGTTGGACACTAAGTAGAATTGCAAATAAAAAAAATGCAGCCTTAATTTGTAAAGTAAAAATGATAATTAAAGTCTTGGCTGGCCTAGCACTATTGGAACAGTCACTAAATAAAAGGTGAATTAGACTTGGTAATAATGTAAAGAGGAGCTTGCATTATGCTTTACAGTTTGATGTGATTACACTGTACTGTTTGTATAATTGTTTTCCATTTTCCTTCAAACCTTATGCTAATATGGACAAGATAATAAATCTTCTGTATATTGGCAATGGTGCTACTATTAAAACAATTACTGTCACAACACACAGGCTGCTTGTACATTGCAGTGAAAATACACAACACACAGTTTAGTGCAAATCTCTTATAAAAGGCATCAAATAATTACATTTCACAAAAGCTGACATAGCATTTTTCCCCCAAAATGGATCAAACAGAAAGATGTTGAATAGAGGTAGTTATAGTTTAACTGGGCAGTAACAAGGCTTGGCTTACAATGGACATTGAAGGGGTTCTTCTCTGCTAGTTTTTCAGGTTTTGAATGTAGTTCAATCCATCAAGCTATACACAGCTCACCCAAGCTGGAGGGTGGCGGGCAAGTTAATCTTTATCCAAATTTTCTAAGGCATTTCAAGTCTGGGCAATGAGGAATATTGCAAAACATGTTCTCTATCTGGGAGATGATGTGTGTTTGATCACACTGGAGAGAAGAGCTTTAACAGTTGTTGAAAGATGCAGAGACAAATATTAATACC
This sequence comes from Allobates femoralis, assembly GCA_033576535.1. Lineage (NCBI taxonomy): Eukaryota > Metazoa > Chordata > Amphibia > Anura > Aromobatidae > Allobates > Allobates femoralis. Next base: position 46,888,095 of record JARQOC010000011.1, read on the forward strand.
CCAAGCAAATCCATTTGGTCCACTAAAATGTGTGTACATGTAATGCTTCCAGTTTGGGCTTTCAAACTCCAAAGCCTCAAATAAAACTGACTTTTGGGAATACAACTTCAAGGTGCAATACTGTTAGAAACTACATTATGCAATAAGCATGTCTTAATACACACACATGTAATACATACTGCAGTAAACAAAAACAATATATACAATACATCCATATTATACACACATATCATACATACTATAATACAAACCCATATAATAGATGCTATAATACATACCCATATGATACATCCATATAATAAACAATAATACAATACATGCTATAATACAAACCCATACAATACATCCACATAATACACACACATATAGTACATCCACATAATACAATCCCATATAATAATCCACATAATATACACCCATACATGCTATAATACCCACCCATATAATACATGCTATAATATACACCCATATAATACATGCTATAATACCCACCCATGTAATACATGCTATAATATACCCCCACATAATACATGATATAATACCCACCCATATAATACATGCTATAATATACAACCATACAATACATGCTATAATATACATCCATACAATACATGCTATAATATACCCCCATATAATACAGGCTATAATGCAAACCATATAATACATCCACATAATACACACACATATAGTACATCCACATAATACAATCCCATATAATAATCCACATAATATACACCCATGCATGCTATAATACCCACCTATATAATACATGCTATAATACCCACCCATATAATAAATGCTATAATACTCACCCTTATAATACATGCTATAATATACACCCATATAATACATGCTATAATATACACAATCATATAATATAATAATATATACACCCATATAATACATCCACATAATAACCACCCATAAAATGCATGCTATAATACACACCTATAATACATGGTAGAATACACACATATATGTCAAGCTATTTGAAACAATACATGCTATAATACAAACAAATGCTACATTCATTAATAAACCTTGGAAGACACACTGATTAGATGTTCCAATTCAGGCCCAATTAATACATGCTATAATACCCACCCATATAATACATGCTATAATACCCACCCATATAATACATGCTATAATATACACCCATATAATACATCCACATAATAACCACCCATAAAATGCATGCTATAATACACACCTATATTACATGGTAGAATACACACATATATGTCAAGCTATTTGAAACAATACATGCTATAATACAAACAAATGCTACATTCATTAATAAACCTTGGAAGACACACTGATTAGATGTTCCAATTCAGGCCCAATTAATACATGCTATAATACCACCCATATAATACATGCTATAATACCCACCCATATAATACATGCTATAATATACACCCATATAATACATCCACATAATAACCACCCATAAAATGCATGCTATAATACACACCTATATTACATGGTAGAATACACACATATATGTCAAGCTATTTGAAACAATACATGCTATAATACAAACAAATGCTACATTCATTAATAAACCTTGGAAGACACACTGATTAGATGTTCAGGCCCAATTAATACATGCTATGAAAAACAAAGCACATAATATATGCTACAATACACATATATATGATACATGTAATAATACACACTCATAATACAAACAAATAACAAGCATAGGCCATAGAGAGGGCCTATGAGGCTTCCTAATGGTCCATTTCTAGAGTTTGACTACAATGTCAGGAAAAGACAATCTATTTTCAAGGTAAAAAAATTAACACAGTGGAAAAAGGCCATAGAATGAAGGATTTTATGCTTTGATCAGTAATGTATGCTTTATTTTCTTAGGGTTTCCACTGAGAAGATTGGATAGAAGAAGTCAATGCTTATTGATAAGGGTGCAGAGTCCCTATCACTGAGAGACAGCAGGATGCAGAAAACAGCCTACTATGAAAACTCTGGACTTTTTGGGGGTTACACCTATGCCAAGCCTGAGTCTTACAGTTATGGCTCTAGTCATCAGCCTTACTCTCAATCTTCTCTAGAGAATGATTATCCAGGTTCAGCATGTTCCATTCAATCATCTGCTATCAGGCCCCCAAACCATAAAACTAGTGACATTAGTGGCAGCTGCATGAGGACATCTTCTAATCAGAATGCCAGCCAGGCCACCAATATGAATGACCAAACTCACCAGGCTTCATCTCTCCCTCCCTCCTCTCCCAGCCAGGGTAATACCTCAACACAAAAAAAGAGCAAATCCTCTGGCTCATCTAATTCTTCCCAACCTACTATGACCAAGCAAATATTCCCTTGGATGAAGGAGTCAAGACAAAATGCCAAGCAGAAGAATGCCACCACTCCTCCAGGTATGTAAAACCTACCACTAATATCTAATGGAAGCTACAAAACTCCATCTATAAACAAAGTAAATAGCTATGTGTATGGAAATCTGAATTGTTTCCAAGTAAGGAGAAAGAATAAAAGGTCACAGGGTGCAGAGCCCAAGATAAGAAGGCAAATACTAATACTGTCTTTGTGGAGTACTCAAATAAAAAGAAAAAATTACTGATGAATACAGATATTAGAGAATATTCCAACTATCTATCCATCCTATCCATCCCTCTATTTAACATATATATATGTATTCCTCCATTCTATCTATCTATCTATCTATCTATCTATCTATCTATCTATAGAACATTCTATCTATCTATCCATCCATCCATCCATCCATCCATCCACGTATCTATTTACCTATAGAATATATGGTATATAGATATATATATGTATACCATATATAGATATATTATATTCTATCTATCCATCAATCCATCCATCCGTCTGTCCATAAATCCATCCTTCCATCCATCATTCTTAGCTATCCATCCTCCCTCCTACCCTGTCCTATCCCATCCCATCCTATCCTATCCTATCCTATAAATCTATCTATCTATCTATCTATCTATCTATCTATCTATCTATCTATCTATCTATCTATCCATCCACGTATCTATTTACCTATAGAATATATATATGCATATATATGTATACCATATATAAATATATTATATTCTACCTATCCATCAATCTATCCGTCCATCCATCCGTTCGTCGATCCATCCATCCATCCATCCATCCATCCTTCTTAGCTATCCATCCTCCCTCTACCCTATCCTATCCATCTATCTATCTATCTATCTATCTATCTATCTATCTATCTATCTATCTATCTATCTATCTATCTCTATCATCTATCTATCTATCTATCTATCTATCTATCTATCTATCTATCTATCTATCTATTTTGAAAACCTTATATATGGTCGGAAATCAAATTCCACATTTGTAATAGTATCACTAATTACCCTCCTGCAGATTAGTTTTTAATCCAATACATTTATTGAAAGATTGATGTAAAAATTACATTTTAATATTAGAGCAATTCATATATATGGGATATTGATAAATTAAGATGTTTATATTGTGAGGCTGAATGGGGACAGTGTTGCAAATGTGTATGTAAAGTTCTATGGAATTAATAGCATTATTTAAATTAATAAATATAAATATTATTATTATTAGTAGTACTAGTATTATTAAATCTTGCATAGAGCATCAGTTCAGTAGTTTATTAATAATATTAGCTTGTAAAGCCTGAAGACCTCTGAAGGTGAATTCAGTAACTATGTATCTGGTGGTTTCCTGTAGTTAACTATTAACCCTTGCAGTTGGAATGCTGTACATTGCGCACAATACTCCGCAGACAATGGGGTGCAGGACTGGCCGCTGTGTGTGACTTGTGCTTTGCTGATGCCAGTGAAATCTTTGTTTTATTCATTGAATTAATGTATTTGTGTTTTTTTGATTCCAAACCCAGGAGACAACTGCGAGGAGAAGAGCCCCACCGGCCCCGCATCCAAGAGAGTGCGCACAGCCTACACCAGTGCGCAGCTGGTGGAGCTGGAGAAGGAGTTCCACTTTAACCGCTACCTGTGTCGCCCTCGCCGGGTGGAGATGGCCAATCTGCTGAACCTGACCGAGCGCCAGATCAAGATCTGGTTCCAGAACCGCAGGATGAAATACAAGAAGGACCAGAAAGCCAAAGGGATCATGCACTCCCCAGCAGGGCAATCTCCAGACCGCAGCCCCCCACTCAGTGGCTCCAGTCATGTTGGATACTCAAGTCAACTGCCCACTGTTAATAGCCTCAGCTATGATGCTCCATCTCCAACATCCTTTGCCAAATCCCAGCAAAACATGTATGGCCTGGCAGCTTACACAGCTCCCCTGAGCAGCTGCCTACCCCAGCAGAAAAGATACCCTGGTGCAGAGTATGAACACCACCCCATGCAGAGCAACAGCGGCTTTGCCAATCCCAATTTGCAGGGCAGCCCTGTTTATGTTGGAGGGAACTTTGTGGATTCCATGCCAGCTTCTGGTCCTATGTTTAATGTGGGTCACCTCTCTCACCCATCATCTGCCAGTGTGGACTACAGCTGCGCTGCACAGATTCCAGGCAACCATCACCATGGACCTTGTGACCCACATCCCACATACACAGACCTAACTTCTCACCATACAACTCAGGGAAGGATGCCAGAAGCGCCCAAGCTAACGCATTTGTAACTTTCACAGTGGGATGGAGAGAGAAAGAGAGAGAAAGGGAGAGTGAAAGAGAGAGAGAAAGAAGATAACTGTTGTCCTCCTTTTAATTACCTCAATTTTTCTGCAAGAACATTGTTAGGATCCTTATTGTGAGTGCCAACTGCTATAAGGAATGTCTTATCATGCAGCAGCTCTATGTTTATGAGAAGGAATCTTATAAGTATTCTAAGCATGACAGTGCAATAAACTGCAAAGCAAGGCACAATATAGACTATTAATGATGTACTTGAAGGTAAGTCTAGATTAGCATTAGCCAGTGTCATGCATTTATTTTTTTTTTTTTTTTTTTTGTAATGAAAGGGAAATGACTTGCATATGAGATTTCTTTTTATTTATGAATTATTTAGTGATGTTGGAATTGCATTCAGCTATGTGACACCTATTTATTATTATTATAATTATTATTATTTTAGAGTCAACACAACTTTTTCTACCATGCATTATTTATCCTTGTCTTAATGTATTTATGTGAATATGTGGAATTTTTTACTCTAAAAGAATGATTTGGGTCCATTGTAACAACTACATGATTATTTTCACTCTTTAGGTGAGAGATTAGTCCAGATGATCTGTAGTGACTGTGGCTTGTGTGTCTAGTTTATGTAAAGGGTTAATTAAAGACAGCAAATACAATGTAGTGAATCACAATGGGCAAAAGTTGTTTTTTCTTTTTAATCCTTATTATTTGTCTGGTTCCATTCCAGCAGTATTTAGAATAAACTATATCTGAATTGTAGTGTATTTGTTTTAATAGACAAAGACAACTAGAAGGTGGCAGATCAATGCCCGACACAAGCTGCAGTTATAGCACCAGGTTTATTTTTTTTTATATTATTATTATTTTTTTTTTACTACCAATCCAACAAATTAATTTTTTTTGTCCAGTGATTTTCCATTCTGAGTGTTTGCAACAATCTGTTCTTTGCTTGGTTCATAGTTTTTGTGGCTTTCATTGTAATTCTTTGTATATTAGATGTACATTTGAAATTCAAGGCGTTAACACATTTTAGAAAAAAAAATCAAATAATGAAAAAAAAAGAAAAAAAAAATGACAATCACCATAAAAAAAAATACTTTGAGAGCCCATTGTTTTCCAGCGTCAAAGGGCTTTCACACAATGGCAATTGGTTTACAGGGTATGGCCCATAGTAGGGTTAATAAATAATAATATTATTATTAATGGTAGAAATGATTTATTTTATTTATGGACATTGGCTGATGTGGAGATGAATGAGGAGCCGCAGTTATTATTAGGATTCATCATTTTGTACTCAGTGATCCTCTTCCTACGCATTCCTGTTTGTTTGGAGAACACAACTCCTACTCCTGAGCTGTGACAAGAGATCACATTCCCTCCTCCTAGGAAAGATGTGACCCTTAATGTTCTGCAAATAAAGAAAACACAGACTAAAGAGCCCTCCAAAATCAACGGCAAAGCAACCGCCAGAGCCAAGGAGTCCAGGGAGAGAGAGCACAGCAATGATCATACACTGTACAGTTATTGTCCCAATAAAGTCCATTTATAATTCTGACTGCCAAGGTTCTGATTATTATTATTATAATTGTTATTATGATGATGATGAATATTATTATTATCCAATTTTTTTAGCAAATTGCAAATGTTTTCATTATCCCATCTCCAAAGAAGTTTGCAGCAATTCTCAGTGAATTAACTTAATTTTTAATGTCAGTGCAGTCTAATAGGTGAGCAGAAGATATTACAAACATACATATTATTTATATATATATATATATATATATACATATGCATGTGTATATATGTATGTATGTGCACACATTATATATGACATATATAAGTGTATATATATAATATATATATATATATGTACTTATATATGTATGTGTGTATCTACATTTATGTGTACATTACTGTCTGTGTGTGCATATATACATTTATATGTATATATACATACATTGGAATTACCTAGGTAATAGATGAATACATACAGAAGGAATAAATAGTTATAGGCAAAGCAACATTTTTATTTTTGCCAGATTTATGGGGATCTGTATTTTGTATGTGATCCCATGAGCCTCATATGCTCCCAAATGAGAGTCAGACCACAAATATGTTAGCATGGGACTGGGTGTGTATATATATATATATACAGAATAGCATAACTATAGGATATACAGAAGGGAGATCTATGAATATACACTTGAACTATATAACACTTTGTATATATATATATATATATAATATATATATATGTGTGTGTGTGTCTTGCATGTATATATATGTACTTGTACATTACTGTCTGTGTTTTATATATATATATATATATATTATATATACATAATTATGCATATATATATATATTAAGTTACTAGATAATAGATGAATAGATATAGAAGGAATGAATAACTATAGGCAAAGCAAATTTTTATTTTTGCCAATGTATGGGATCTGTGGCCACCATATATTCCTATAACTACTGATGCCTTTCTAGAAAAAATGCAACTGAATTGGCTCAGAGAAAACAAAATACATCAAAACCCTAGAAATGTAAATGTGAAGGGAGAAAATAGGTTAAGTGTATGCAGCAGAAGCCCATGTGCCAGGGAGAATGCTACATTGTGTCCTGATTTTTCAGTTAATTAAAACCCCTTGTTTTCTCCTTCTGCCAGAGGGAGCAGCTCTTACTACTGGCCCTTGCAGCAGTGAAGTGGTTAATAAGTTGTGGTCTTCCACAGCTCTGTGCAGCCTCCATGCTCCCTCATCTCAGCATCTCTCCATGTTCTGTGTGCAATAACATCCTACACATTACAAGGGCAAACAATACTGTGTGGGAGAGAAGCCCTCCCTACCAGTCAATTGATTAACTATACCATCCCGACCACAAATGGCAAATCCCTACAATGTATGACAGTCACAAACAGGATTAAATACCCACTTTACCATTAATCATGTGTGTTGTGCTGCTCTACCTTCACCGCACAGGCCTCCCCATTGCTGTATACAGGGGAGCACAGCTCTGTACCCCTACTTTGAGGTTTCCTTACACCCTTTGTCATTCCTCCCAGCTAGTTAGTATTTACTTAATAGATACACATAAACCTATTGCTCCAGTATTTAATGGCCTATAACACCAGCCATTACACATTGCAGCTGCTCAGGACTTTAAGTGCTTTTCAGCATAATCAATTCAAACTGGGTTAAGAAAAAGAAAAAGACAACATTGATTTATTTTATTGGGCTGCTCAGGAAACCTCAGGATTAACCATTCCAGGCCAAGAAATGATAAATGAACCCCCATCAACCATTGTGTTCTGGGGGAAGTCTATGGATTTTCTAATATAACATTCAATGGAGATGTATATATATGTTATTTTGGGGAGGACTTTGATATCTGTGATGGGGACATTTGCACCCACCTGGGCAGGGCTTCATGATGTGCATCCTTTTTTTTAACAGGATAAATAATGCACTGCCCAGCTGCTTTGTGGCATATGATGTTGTGAATACTGTGGCACAGATGCTTGCAGCCACCTCTATTGCATCCTCCTGCTAGAAGCAGAACACACCGCCCAGGTCGCCATTTTAAGATAATGCTAGTGTAAGGGCTTCCATTATATGCCTTTAGTGCACCCTATAGCATCCAGCTTTTAGCACCCTATAGCATCCAGCTTTAGCACCCTATAGCATCCAGCCTTTAGCAGCACCTATAGCATCCATTCTTTAGCATCCTATAGCATCCAGCCTGTAGCATCCTATAGCATCCAGCTTTAGCACCCTATAGCATCCAGTCCTTTAGCACCCTATAGCATCCAGCCTTTAGCATCCTATAGCATCCAGCTTTAACACCCTATAGCATCCAGCCTTTAGCATCCTATAGCATCAGTCTTTAGCACCCTATAGCATGCCAGTCCGTTAGCATCCTATAGCATCCAGCCTTAGCATCCTATAGCATCCAGCCTTTAGCACCCTATAGCATCCAGTCTTTAGCACATATAGCATCCAGCCTTTAGCATCCTATAGCATCCACCCTTTAGCACCCTATAGCTCCACCTTTAGCACCCTATAGCATCCAGCCTTTAGTCATCCTATAGCATCCAGCCTTTAGCATCCTATAGCATCCAGCCTTTAGCACCCTATAGCTTCACCTTTAGCACCTATAGCATCCACCTTTAGCATCCTATAGCATCCAGCTTTAGCACCTATAGCATCCAGCCTTTAGCACCTATAGCGCATCCCCTTTAGCATCCTATAGCTTCCAGCCTTTAGCACCCTATAGCTTGACACCCTTTAGCACCCTATAGCATCCACCCTTTAGCATCCTATAGCATCCAGCCTTTAGCATCCTATAGCATCCAGCCTTTAGCACCCTATAGCTTGCACCCTTTAGCATCCTATAGCATCCAGCCTTTAGCACCCTATAGCTTGCACCCTTTAGCATCCTATAGCATCCAGCCTTTAGCACCCTATAGCTTGCACCCTTTAGCATCCTATAGCATCCAGCCTTTAGCATCCTATAGCTTCCAGCCTTTAGCATCCTATAGCATCCAGCCTTTAGCATCCTATAGCATTCCAGCCTTTTTTTCTCATCAGATGGGTATTGCAGTCCAGAGAAGAATAGTTGATCCCTCATTTTAAGGCAATATCTTTTTTTCCAGTGATATTGGCTGGAGGAGGCACATCTGCAATCATTTAATCCCTGGAAATTGTAATGATTTAAGCATCACCAATGTGATGTCATGATCTCAGGTCTTACCTGGGTCATGATCTGGGGAGCTTCATACTCTGCTCTTTGTGTGGGGGATGTGCAATCCTTTGTTTTGTGTTCTTTTTAGGATACACTTTGTATATGTTGATTTCACATATTGTTACATTATTTCTAGTGTACAGGGGGACAATCTACCATAGTGCCTATAGGGAGGATAAGCACAAGGTATGCAGATAGGGTTAGTTCTCTCTCACACCAATGGGTAATAAGTATTATATTCTACATTTCCTTACTTACTCCAATATAATGTACCTACTGTGTTAAGAACAACAATAAAAACACAATCATCTAGTATATGCAATGTAGACAGTGATCAATCCGACATGATAGGAGGCCCCTGCAGCTGGAGGACACGTCTCATCATTGGCACAGCAGTGGTGAGGATGCATTAGATGATTTAGGGGAATGTTTGCAGGGTTGGGGCTGATTTACACCCAGGGCTGGGGAGGGTTCGGGAATCTTTACACATATGGAAGTGATATTGGGAGAATCCAGAGAAGTCTGCTGAATGGGAGGAAGGAGATGATGAGGACAGCAAAGGCTCTGGAGCAAGATTATAAATGAAGTGCCTTGTATATTTATTAGGAGACCTCGCCCAGGTAAGTAAAAGTGCTCCTAGCAATTAAACTAATGGTTATAAATGACAAGATGAGCCATAAATCAAGTACATGAGAGGTATCTCCTGGAAGACTCATTTGGCGTCCAACATTGCAAATAAAGTGAGTGGTTCTTACTTCCATGTCTGCTCTATTAATATTAGCTTATGGGATATGCATTGAATACTTATTTCAATTTTCTTTTAAAGAAACATTATATAATGTTCTTCATGGATTACATGTAGTGATGAGCGAGTGTAATCGTTACTACTCACACGGATAGTACGGTATTCAGGATACTCGTTACTCGTGGAGTATCGCTGGTGCTCATGAGTGATGTGTCCATCGTTATCGATCTGACACATATTGCCGGCTCCCATCAGTTCACAGTGAGCTGGCACCCCAGTGAGAGCAGATTGGATGTTAGGCTCTCATTGGGGGGCACAGCAAGGTGTTTTATGTATTGGAAACACAAAGCCCACCTTCCCGCCCTGTTCTGGAAATGCTCGTTTTATGGTCGGATGTGTGTGGGCGGAGCCAACATTGGACTCGCTATTCGGACGAATATACAAGTATTCAAAGTACTCGTTATCAGTATAGCGAGGGTGACTATTTCACTACTCGCTCATCACTAGTTATATGCTAGAGTCCTAGCAACAAATAATGATCAACTATTTTGCTGATTCCGAAATATGGTACATGCTGTAGTAGGCTATATACTCAACACATATACACGCATGCATATGTATAAACAAACATACATATACACACACACACACATATATATATACAGACATACGCACACACATATATACAAACACAGATATATACAGACATATACATGTACACATGTACACACACAGACATATATACACAGACACAGATATACACAGGCATACATATACATACAGACATACCGTATGCACACACACACACATATATATATATATATATATATATATAAAAATGAAGGAAAAAAGACAGTGGCACTCACCAGGTCGATCTTCAAATTTTATTGCAACGTCCAAAGGATCATTCCAAGGGAGCGGGTCGTTGGGGAGGGAGGTGCGGGAGCGTGGACGACGGTAACCGTTTCGCGGCTCAACGGCCGCTTCTACGGGTCCTGTCAGGACCCGTAGAAGCGGCCGTTGAGCTGCGAAACGGTTACCGTCGTCCACGCTCCCGCATCTCCCTCCCCAACGACCCGCTCCCTTGGAATGATCCTTTGGACATTGCAATAAAATTTGAAGATCGACCTGGTGAGTGCCACTGTCTTTTTTCCTTCATTTTTGTATTTATACTTACGTCAAGTGAGCACCACCATTGTTTGAAGACCCTCAGTCAGTAAGGAGTATTTGTGCCTACAACCGGTTGTTACACATGGGTAGTGCCCAGTGTTCATTCTCTACATTGTGAATATATATATATATATTTTAGCTGTAGAGCCTGGTGTTGCCTGGGCATACTGACTAACTGTTCTTAGTTATAAGCTGAGTGTATGCCTGTGTGTGTATGTGCTTCACTTTCTTCCATAGCCCTTGAGGAAGCAGCTCTCGTCTCTCTTTTAGTATGTCTTGGTCATTGAGGCGTAATACAGCTTTTCTCTTAGCGTGTGATGACAATCATTCAGTCACATTCTTTTTCTTATGGGTCATTAGTGTCTCTAGGACACACAAGAATGATCAGGCAGAGACACGACACAGAATTTTATAAGCTAACATTCTACATTCTATAGTTGTGCCACCATAATGGGGCGGGGCAATATAGGAGACAGCGCTATGAAAGGGGGGAGGCTATGTGAAGGTGCGGAGCTATGGAGTGGGTGTGGCTTTCTGGAGATTTGCTCTGAAGCGTGGCTATGTGGAGAGGGTGTGGCCATATGGAGTAGGTGGGGCTTGATACATACACACATCTTTTGTGAAGTGGGTGGGGCTATGGGAAAGTGTGTGGTTATATGAAGTGGGTGTGGCTATGTGGAGTGGATGTGCCTGTGGACTGGGAATGGCTTTCTGGAGATTTGCTGTGAAGCGTGGCTATGCGGAGTGGGTGTGGCCATGTGGAGTGGGCAGGGCTTGATACATAAACACATCTTTTGTTGAGTGGTTGGGGCTATGGGAAAGTGTGTGGTTATGTGAAGTGGGCATGGCTACGTGGAGAGGACATGTTTGTGGAGTGGGCATGGCTATGTGGAGCGGACATGTTTGTGGAGTGGGCATGGCTATGTGGAGTGGGAAGAGCTTGATACATACACACACATACACTCAACTTTATATATTAGATATATATACATATATATGCACACACACACACATAAACAAACATACCCATACACACACGTATATATATGCATATATATATATACATATAAATATAATATTATATGTAAAGAAAGCAGCACAGCTCCTTCAGGGTGCAATTCAGTCCAGCTTAATCCACTCACTGCCTCCAATATTCAACATACGACTGCAGCACTCCTTAGCTTTTGTTACCTATTGCCTTTTATTGGGCCTTCAGGTGTACATGGTGTACAAGGTGTAAATGTCAATTATTACAACAGTCTTTCAAATATTATCTTTGTACATTTCTAACATGTTTGTTGTGTTATTTTAACAATCCCATAGAGATGCCTATGAGAAATTTTACAGAAAAAATGGCATACAGAGAGCAGACAACCTCTTGTAAAAATAAAAAGCCCACAGATATGGCACACACATTGCCTACGTAAACCTTTCAATAATCTTCTATGAACTTACAAACAATACCCTGCTGTACAAAATTAATTTGACGTATTAAATATGATATGTATCTTATTGAACTGTCAAATATCATGCTTTATTTTAAAGAAACATAGTTTTACATCATCATGTGAGGCACAAATGACATTTGTCTACTTCTGTTCTTGTTGTTTGGTCCAGTCTGTTCACTCTGTGCCCATTTTCGGCACTAGATCCTACAGAAGCATGGCTGTCTTCATCATGGCCCTTTTTGTTTGCACATTTCTGATAAACACAGAAATAAAAATGTCCCCTTATTATAAGGATTGTATTGGGAATTAGGCATATAAAATACATTTCTCCTGATAGAACTGATGCTTCTCTTGGAAAATAATTAAAAATTATATACATTGGGATTACTCAACTCCTTTATTTCTCTATGCGAGAGATTCATCAAAGAGTTTCCGCCAGAAAACTGGTGTAAACACTTTAAAAAATTCACAAAGGTTTCAATATGTTTCACGCCAGTGGGAAGCAGCTTTGCCATAATGGACGACGCTGGGAAGGAGCAGGATGTGGCGGGACTATTCCCACTCATCAAAACAATTTAAAGTGATGATGTTTTGTACATCAGAAATGTTACTCTAGTTCCTGACTAGAGTAACATTTCTGGCTAGTTGTATGCCACTGAGAAGACGTGATGAATCCTTTAGTAGAATATGTTAGTTAATGAATTTGGTGGATTTCTTTCTACAATTATTTCACTCACCAAGGTATTTTACAACAAAAAACGTTCAAATATACCTTGCTGAATTAGACTCTATGAATCAGTGTAAATTTAGAATAAACAGTTTTAAAAAGCATTACATTCATCAGAGTGGTTCATAAATCACATGCACTGTCTAGACTTTCTTGTCGCACTTTATACCGCCTATTAGTTGGCTTAAAGCCATCAAAATATGTAGCCTATATCTCCTCATATTGCAGTAGTCTGGTGGTGTAGTGTGGATCACCCTTTTAGCAGTAGTCTGAACCTCCCCCAATAGCAGTAGTCTGATTGTGTACTATTGAACTCCTCTTATAGCAGTAGTCTGGATGGGTAGTCTGGACCTCCCCTATAGCAGTAGTCTTGACCTCCCCCTATAGCAGTATTCTGTTTATGTAGTCTTGACCTCCCCATATATTGGTACTCTGGTTGTGTAGTCTGGACCTCCCCCTATAGCAGTTGTTTGGTTGTGTAATCTGGACCTCCCACTATTGCTGTAGTCTTGTTGTGTAGTCTGGACCTCCCTATTTATGTGCCCATAATGAATCTGGCCCTGCTGCACCCTGCATCTATGAGGTATGGTCACACTAGATCAGGTTTTAAATACGTTAGTCTAGGACCGTTCTGATAGGGGTCACCGTGGAGTGGTAGAACGGCTTCCGTACTTTTTTGCAAAAAACGTACTAACTAAGAACCCTGCTGTTGATACCATTTTGCACTTGCTTTTTTACTCTTGAAGCAGTGATACATTTTTTGGACGTTTTTTGCACTCTTTTTGTGATATATATGCTTGGTGGAGTGAACACGGTTTACAGCCCTGTTCACATTGTGATCTGGCTCAGTGTCAGTTTTTTCATTAGTTTCTTGTCTTGCAAGTTGAGAGGTGCTCCACCCCCTCTCACTGAGCCTGAACACATAAATTGTTGTTTTTACCTTGTGTGCCCATAATGAATCTGGCCCTGCTGCACCCTGCATCTATGAGGTATGTACACACTAGATCAGGTTTTAAATACGTTAGTCTAGGACCGTTCTGATAGGGGTCACCGTGGAGTGGTAGAACGGCTTCCGTACTTTTTTGCAAAAAACGTACTAACTAAGAACCCTGCTGTTGATACTATTTTGCACTTGCTTTTTTACTCTTGAAGCAGTGATACAATTTTTGGACGTTTTTTGCACTCTTTTTGTGATATATATTCTTGGTGGAGTGAACACGGTTTACAGCCCTGTTCACATTGTGATCTGGCTCAGTATCAGTTTTTTCATTAGTTTCTTGTCTTGCAAGTTGAGAGGTGCTCCACCCCCTCTCACTGAGCCTGAACACATAAATTGTTGTTTTTACCTTGTGTGCCCATAATGAATCTGGCCCTGCTGCACCCTGAATCTATGAGGTATGTACACACTAGATCAGGTTTTAAATACGTTAGTCTAGGACCGTTCTGATAGGGGTCACCGTGGAGTGGTAGAACGGCTTCCGTACTTTTTTGCAAAAAACGTACTAACTAAGAACCCTGCTGTTGATACTATTTTGCACTTGCTTTTTTACTCTTGAAGCAGTGATACAATTTTTGGACGTTTTTTGCACTCTTTTTGTGATATATATTCTTGGTGGAGTGAACACGGTTTACAGCCCTGTTCACATTGTGATCTGGCTCAGTATCAGTTTTTTCATTAGTTTCTTGTCTTGCAAGTTGAGAGGTGCTCCACCCCCTCTCACTGAGCCTGAACACATAAATTGTTGTTTTTACCTTGTGTGCCCATAATGAATCTGGCCCTGCTGCACCCTGAATCTATGAGGTATGTACACACTAGATCAGGTTTTAAATACGTTAGTCTAGGACCGTTCTGATAGGGGTCACCGTGGAGTGGTAGAACGGCTTCCGTACTTTTTTGCAAAAAAACGTACTAACTAAGAACCCTGCTGTTGATACTATTTTGCACTTGCTTTTTTACTCTTGAAGCAGTGATACATTTTTTGGACGTTTTTTGCACTCTTTTTGTGATATATACTCCCTATTTATCAGTAGTCTGGTTGTGCAGTCTGGACCTCCCCCTATTGCAGTAGTTTACTTGTGTAGTCAGGACCTCCTACTGTTGCAGTAGTCTGGTTGTGTAGTCTGGATTTACCCTATAGCACTAGTCTGGTTGTGTAGTCTTAACCTCCCCGTATAGTAGTAGTCTGGTTGTGTAGTCTGGCCCCCTTATAGCAATAGTCTGGCTGTGTAGTCTGGATGTCCCCCTTGAGCAGTAGCCTTGACCTCAACTTATATTAGTAGTCTGGTTGTGTTCTCTGGACCACCCCCTATATCAGTAGTCTGGTTATGTAGTTTAGAGCTCCCCCTTTAGCAGTAGTTTCATTGTACAGTCTGGACCTCCCCCTATTGCATTGTAGTATTCTCGTTGTGTAGTCTGAACCTTCCTTTATAGCAGTAGTCTGGATGTATAGTCTGGACCTCCCTCTATTGCAGTAGTCTGGTTGTGCAGTCTGGACTTCCCCATATGGCAGTAATATGGTTTTGTAGTCTGGACCTCCCCATATACCAATAGTCCGATTGTGTAGTGTGGACCTCCCCCTATAGCAGTAGTCTGGCTGTGTAGTATGGACTTTCCTTTATAACAGTAGTCTGGCTGTGTAGTCTAGACCTCCCCCTATAGCAGTAGCCTGGCTGCGTAGCCTGGACCTCTCTCTATAGAATTAGTCTGGATATGTAGTCTGGACCTCCCTATATTGCAGTAGTCTGGTTGTATAGTCTATACCTCTCCCTATAGCAGTGGGCTATGTTGTCTGGACCTCCCACTATATCAGTAGTCTATGTAGTCTGGACCTCCCCCTATTGCAGTAGTCTGGACCTCCCCCTATATCAGCAGTAGTCTGGCGCTGCAGTTAGTACCTCCCTTATAAGAGCAGTCTGTAGGTGCAGATGAAATGTTTCCTTATAGCAGCAGTCTGACTGTATAGTCTGGAGCACCCTATAACAATAGTCAGTCCTTTCTTATCTGTATGAAAGGTGATGTATATTTTACAATACTTCGTCTACTTTCCTTTTCTGATAAAAGAAGGAATTTCCTATTATAGATATTTATGACCACAGAGCCTTCCATTCCAAAAGGCACGGTATCTGACATGGGCCCCATACAGCTGCAGACTGAGGTGGCTGTAATTCCCATAGACTTGATTGTAGAAAGCCATGAGCATGTGCCACCGCTCCAATCTGCAGTCTGCCGGGGGATGAGGGTCTGGGGGCCCCTGTTGTCATGATGGTGGATGAGGTGTAGCCACTATTTATCGGCCAATATAGGGCAGTCTGTGAATAACCCGTACATGTGTGAGATGACAAAGTCCTTTAGGTTGATATATTTTCTGTATTTTCTCCACATTTATTGTGTCATACTGAGATTGAAACATGAGGGAGACTATCGCTCTCTGTTCTCAAAATGTAAGCATAATTGCCACTCAATTAAAAGCATGTTATAATTGGAGTAATTGCTTCTTAATCATTAAGCAGCACATCAGGGCAACAATCATTTATTTTTCCCTAACATTAATGTATATGTATATTGATTTAGTAGGAAATGGAGAGATACAAATTACAATCACAATGTACTTTTCATTTGATCCCTGGAAATAGCAAGTGACATTGACAGCGGCTCCTGACAAATTGTGAACATTCGATGGTCTCCTGCAGAACATCTTGGCGTACAAAAGTAATCAATCTTTTCCCAGCACCTGGGTTAAAGGTTGCATCAGGTAATACTATAAATTAGTAACTTTGGATGGCCTAAGGCTGCCACAGGCAGCACCCATCTCCTGGCTGATTACATTCTGCTTGCAGCATGTGATCCTTAATGAGATATGTAAAGTCATTTTGGTACAAATATCATTGAGTTTAGAGGGGATCAACAGGATTTCACCCCCCAAACTGAGTACGAGCAGAGACAAGTCCATTCATAATGTTAGCTAAAGGATCCTTTCCCTTATTATCAAGAAATTGGCCTTTGAATTAATATACACGTGAAGTGTAAGTGCTTTCTGCAAAAGGAAGCACTTCCCAATCCTCTGCTTTCCCCAACTCCAGGGTTGGGGAACTCCAGGCCTCGAGAGTCACCAACGGTGCAGGTTTTCAGGATTTCCTTAGCATTGCGCAGGTTATAATTGAATCACCTGCACTGGTGATGAATCCAACACATCTGCAATGCTAAGGAAATCCTTAAAACTTGCACTGTTGGCGGCCCTTGAGGCCTGGAGTTCCCCACCCCTGCCCAACTCTATTCTGCTGCTTGATTCAGTTACTTTGCTTGACGTCACACAGCCAAGAAGCTGCCAGTCAGACAGTGGGCATCATGGGTGTTGACTAGAGCCTGAATGACAAAGACTTGGGAAGAGCTCCCACACGCTGAAAGCTCTTCAACCTCACTTGTATATTGATTTAAACACTGATTCCTCAAAAACAGAGGAACAAATTGTCTAGTTAAAGATATGGATAAACTTGTTTTTGCAAAAGCTATATGCACATATAAACATTTATTTAGGGGGTGGTAATCCCGCTGACAGATTCCCTTTAATCCATAAAAGTTTGCAAACATTTCCAAAATGTATTATGCCCCTTACTAGGATTCCAAGCTTTGAGATTTTTTCGTGCAGAAGGCACAATCTCGGTACTCATTATACTTCCCATAGGCATGAGCTGATATTTTGCCTCAAATTTTATACCACATTAAACAGGTGTATAATTTGAACCATTGCCTCTAAAAGACAAAATCCTGGTGTCATGTAAGGTGAAAAACTAACTGGGTTTCAGGGTTCCAATCCCACCGAGGTCAACATTTACAAGGTGTTTTTACATTGTTGCCTTATTTTTGTGGGTTTCCTCCAGGTTACTCCAGTTTCCCACAACTCTTCAAAGACATACTGATAGGGAGTTTAGATTGTGAGCCTTAAATGGAACCTGTAATGTCATTTTGTAATATTAAATGGCCCCCAATGTGTTTTAAATGATGCAATGTGCATCACTAACATGGTTTTCTAAAAACAAAACTCCATGTCTTTACCTTAAAAAAAGTATTTGTATGCTGAGGTGACTGTACACACATACCTGTCTTCAGTCATAGGGGAGGTGACTGCACACACATACCTGCTTCATAGGGGAGGTGACTGTACACACATACCTGTCTTCAGTCATAGGGGAGGTGACTGCACACACATACCTGCTTCATAGGGGAGGTGACTGCACACACATACCTGGCTTCAGTCAAAGGGGAGGTGACTGCACACACATACCTGGCTTCAGTCATAGGGGAGGTGACTGCACACACATACCTGGCTTCAGTCAAAGGGGAGGTGACTGCACACACATACCTGGCTTCAGTCATAGGGGAGGTGACTGCACACACATACCTGGCTTCAGTCATAAGGGAGGTGAGTGCACACACATACCTGCTACAGTCATGGGAAGGTGACTGCACACACATACCTGCTTCAGTCATAAGGGCGGTGACTTCACACACAGACCTGTCTTCAGTCATAGTGAAGGTGACTGCACACACACCTGTCTTCATTCAAAGGGGAGGTGACAGCACACACAGACCTGCCTTCAGTCATAGGGAAGGTGACTGCACACACAGACCCTGTCTTCAGTCATAGGGGAGGTGACTGCACACACAGACCAGCCTTCAGTCATAGGGGAGGTGACTGTACATACATACCTGTCTTCAGTCATATGGAGGGTGACTGCACACACACACCTGTCTTCATTCAAAGGGGAGGTGACAGCACACACAGACCTGCCTTCAGTCATAGGGAAAGTGACTGCACACACAGACCTGTCTTCAGTCATAGGGAGGTGACTGCACACACTGACCTGCCTTCAGTCATAGGGGAGGTGACTGCACACACAAACCAGCCTTAAGTCATAGGGGAGGTGACTGCACACACATACCTGGCTTCAGTCATAGGGGAGGTGCTTTTGTTTACTGTCACTCAAGTTCATTCATAATAGTTTTAGAATTTCGTCATGCCTCCTGCATTGTAATTGATTGACATCACTGCAGCACCTGTGGTGATGTCACGGCCATATGACCATAATGTGAAGAGCTAAACTTAAGGAATCTTTTACTTCAGGCCTGCTTGGGTCTGCCCATTATAGTCACTTGTTTGTGACATTAACACAGGTCCTTCAGCACCAGAGGACCTTCAATGATCGATGTCAATATATCACACTGCAAGGGGGGGGGGTGTTGCTGCGCTTAAAAAGCTGCGTAACAGAAGTGGATTGATATGATTGATTCCAGCTGAAGTATCCACTCCCATGACCAGTGTTCAAACTTGGAGTTCGTGGGCCCTGATGTAAACGCTCCAACAGGGCCCCCATTTATTGCAAATCTTCATTAGCATTAATCATTTTCTATAGGCCAAAGGGACATTTCGGTCCACCTAGGATCCAGGGCCCGGGTACGATTGCAACCGTTGCACCTTTTGTAGTTACACCCCTGTCCATGACTGTTTGTGCAGGTACCTAATGCAAACAGGTGAGCATTAGTGATGGGCGAATCCTAAATTACTGGGAATCGCTTGACTCTAGCGAGTCCGAGCCCAGGACTCGCTACTCGTTGCGAGTCTAGCGAGTCCAATGTTAATGAATGGGGAAGCGAGTAATAGCGAGTAGTGTGCGATTTACAAATCACAGATGTGTCTCGGAAGCTTCAGCCTGAAGCAATCCTAGTTTTGCCATTGATTTGCATTGGACTCGTTTACTTTGCAAGTAATCGCTGGGAAAATCACACAGATAAGAGTCCTGTCTGCTCTGTGTGCTGGCTGCCGCAGCTCCAGGGTCCTAGAGCCCGCCTGCTGCCTGATGTAGCAGAGCTGAGATTGTTCTCAGTCTGCTCATTCCCTGTGCATAGACATCTATATCTATGCACAGGGGATGTAGCAGAGAGGACATCGCGTTTTGGACTGCGTCGGACGGAAGAGGATTTTTTAATTAAAGATGGAGTCCCTAATGGCTTTTTTTTTTATTTCTAATAAAAATTTTTCTCTGTGTTGTGTTTTTTTAAAACAATTTAATAGAAATTCATGGCGGTCATGTCTAATATTGGCGTGACCCCCATAAATTTCGGGCTTAGGGCCAGCTGATAATACAAAGCTGGCCCTAACCTCTTTATTACCCAGCGTGCCACCGCCACCAGGGCCGCTGGAAGAGCGGGGTTCAGCGCCAGAGGATGGCGCTTCAATGAACGCGCCATCTTCTGGGGTGGCTGCGGGCTGCAATTTGCAGCGGGGGGTGCCCAGAAAGCTTGGGCATCCCTGCGCTGCGGATTCCAGCCCCCAGCTGCTTAGCTGTACCTGGCTAGACATAGAAATTGCGCGGAGCCCCACGCATTTTTTTTTAATTATTTCATGAAATTCATGAAATAATAAAAAAAAGGGCTCCCCTATATTCTTGTGTCCGTCCAGGTACAAATAGGCACCTGGGGGTTGGGGGCAGCCCGTCGCTGCCTGCTGGATCCGGCTGGTTCCAGAAATACGGCGAAGCCCATGTAATTTTTTTTCTGAAAAATCAATAAAACAATCCTAAAAAAGGGACTGCATCTTTATTAACCCCTCGACCATGGTCCAGGCCCAGAAGCCAGCACTAAACAAAATGCAAATAAAAAAACGTGTGTGCTGGAAAAGTGGCAGAAGGTGGATTTCTACGATGAATCTTCAGTAGAATTACACCACAGCGGCTGCAAATACTGTAGTAGACGTACTGCAGCCTGTGTGGATCCAAAATACACCCAGAAAACAGTTAAATTTGGTGGTGGAAAGATCATGGTCTGGGGTTACATTCAGTATGGGGGTGTGCAAAACATTTGTAAGGTGGAAGGCAATATCAATAGCCTAAAATATCAAGAAATATTACATACCTCTTATATTCCAAGTCATAATAGGGGTCCAATTCTGCAGCAGGATGGTGCTCCACCTCATACATCCATCTCTACAACAAAGTTCCTACAGGCAAAAAAGATCAAGGTGCTCAACGACTGGCCAGCCCAGTCACCAGACATGAACATCATTGAGCATGTTTGGGGTAGGATGAAAGAGGAAGCTTTGAAGACAAAACCAAAGAATCTAGATGAACTCTGGGAGGCATGTAAGACTGCATTCTTTGCTATTCCTGATGATTTCATTAATAAATTGTATGAATCATTGTTGAACCGCATGGAAGCAGTCCTTCAAGCTCATGGAACTCATACAAAATTTTAAATATGACTCTATTAGCACCACAACTCCATTCACCAATGTTATGCAACATATATTTGTAAATTTTTTGTTTGAATATCACTTTACTTTCTGTGGGCGACAAACTTTTTGTCTTGCCAAAATCTGACCATTCTGTGTTCATTAAATTGTCAATATTTCAGCATTAATGCCAATTTATTTTCTTAACCTAAACCACATTTGGGAGGGTTTCAGCTTCCAAAAGAGTAATTTATACAACCAATGGATGAATTTAACGTCAGGTTATAAGCTTTTATTTACATAACATGGATAAGCGACATAACGTCTGTCAGGGACTGTAATGTGCTGAAGAATATTAGGGCCACATGTAAGTAAAATAAATAAATGAATATAGACACATGACATCTCACACCTCCTCACTGTTTGGCCAGTATGTAGCACATTATCTATCACTTATATGAAGAATGTGCATTATATTATGTAATGATTTCTACTAACCAGACAGAACAAGTGAACACATGGAAGGAAACACTGTGGGTTTTAATGTTAGGAATGTTTTCTTATCAAGTTGTATTACAAATATATTCCTGGTGATTGATGCTCTCTAATCAGGATAAATCATTTTCTGGGAATTATCTTAATTGTGCCCATTACAAGTTTCCAATTACGGTATACATGGATACAAAGAAGCCTCGTTGTACACTGTTGCAAGACTTTGTTTGTTTAGCCTGGAAATTACACAACTATCCCTGAAGTAGAAGCTAACACATGTAGTTGTAATATGTGTCACATCTTGTGACGCGCCTCTATGGTTGGGGTGCAGTCACATTAGTGTCTTTTTACTGTGTTCTTAGCATATGTTTGTATACTGACTATACTGAAGCAAACTGATGCCAACAAATGCATCGTTCTTGTTTGCTTCTCCTTTAAGGTACCGTCACACAGGGACATATCGCCGGCGATGTTGCCGGCAACTGAGGGGCGTGGCCAGGTTGCGGCGACATCGCCGGAGAGTTGCCTCGTGTGACAGGGCGATAATCAGGGGGAAAATCGCCTGAGTAACATCGCCAGGTTTCCCAACAATGTTCGGAAACCTGGCGATGTTGGTCAGGCGATCATGCCTGATCGCCCTGTGTAACGCGGCAACCTGCAATGTTGCGGGCGATTCCGCCTATCTACAACATTGCGAGTTATCGCTCGCTGGGTTGCTGGGCAACCCAGCGAGCGATAGCCGCGGCAACTAGCCGGCGACATCGCCGGTAAGTTACTCAGTCTGACATCTCACCGGCAATGTTGTCAGGGATGCGTGCTCCCGCGATCGCCGGCAACATCGCCAGCGATATGTCCCTGTGTGATGGGCCCTTCAGGTTCATTTAGTTATAAGTGAAAAACAAAGTAAAGAAATATATACCGGTGCATCTCAATGAATTTTACAGAGTTTACTCTGCCGATATTATCCCTTTAAAAGGTTCAGTATAGCCGATTACTGAAGACATATGGTGACATCACGGTCGCAAATCCAATCACAAGGGTCCTCAAGCAGTCTCCACATTGGAAGCTACAATGCTGTAGACATCTGGGGGCCCCAAGAGTGTTGGGGACCTGGGTATTTGCCCTGATTTACCCTTAACGCTGGCCCTGAGGTTTGTACTGTTATTATCCAGTGGTTTCAAATCCCATTAAAGAAAGCATCTGCAAAAAGTTTGCATGTTTTCCCCATGTTTACATGGGTTTCCTTCTGGTTCTCCTGATTCGTCAACTCCAAAGACATAGTGGTTGGAAATTTAGATTGTGAGCCCCAATGGGGACAGTGATGATGATGTCGGTAAAGTGCTGTGGAATATAGTGGTACTATATAAGTAATGCATAATAAATAAATAATGATAAAATACATTGGCAAATTATTTCCTCCTGTGTCAATTGGAATCCTAATTTCTTCATGTATCATCTGTCAAAGACCTTGAATTGAAGACCTCATTGTCTATACATTCATGCACTGAACCTATTCTATGTCAAGGTACGTGCATGTGTCGTGGTCACGTGGTCCGGGGTACTCGGTGGCCGGGCAGGCATTCTGTTGGGGTATCACGCTGGTGATTGCCAAGCTCTGTGGCCCTGGCCAGACAAGTTAAAGGGGGTTTTAAAGGGGAATTGTTTGTCATGGTGGCATCTGAGGTTTCTGGTCAGTGATGACCAGCGCTGCTGTTGGTAGTGGTCCCCAGAGGATAGGTGGTGTGGCAGCTTGATGGAGCATTCCCCTCAGACGGAGCGGGTCCTGGGGTGTAGTGAAGGTGGTATGATGATGGTGGTAGTAGTTGTAGGTGCAGGGAAGGCACAGGAATGAGTAGCAGGCACTGGGTTCTGCAGTTCTTACCAGTCTCTTTTACTTGTAACTCCGTGCTGACATAACCCAGCCGGGGTACAGTGATAACCAAGATTGCAGCCTGGCCAGCTCACAAGTAGTCTAAGTCCACTCTACTGAGGCATAGGGAATATGACCTTCCTTGCTGCCCTTTCTCTCTCTAATGCTGTTACTCCTTGTCCTCCTAGCAACTCTGTGGTTACAAGTCCCAAAGGCAAGTGACTATGGGCCCTGCGAGTGACCGACTTGTAAGTCCTCTCAACCCTCTGCAGGTCCTTCATCTTGGGAGAGTCCATGATAGCCACTGTGCATGCAGCCCACTGACCTCAAGTTTCTCGACTAGTTGCGGCTGGTTTCCTGTGCAGCTAGCTCCTCTACCCGACATGGACGGTTGGCTGTACATTCAGGGTCCCCAGGACTGAAGATTAGTGGCTGACTGAAGCATTGTCCTGCTCTCTCCTCAGCTCCCGACTTCTCCTAGAGCTTACTCCTCCATTTTGCCTCCCATGAGGTTTCTTCTCCAACCCTCACTAACTCTCTAACTAACTCCCCACTCCTAACCTAACTAACTCCTCCCTAAAGCCATCAGATGGAGACTGCTCTATCAGTGAGCCTCTTCTGCCCAGCATCTCCCTGGCCTGGGGTTTGGATAGTGTTGGGTGAGTGTTGGTGGTCTCAACAAAGCTTTCCCTTCTTACCTGCAAGCATGATATCACACCTATTGGATAGGTGCAGTACCACTATGGCGACCGAACCGCAGGGGCCCCACACATGTGATGAAGTGATAGAACCAGAGCGGGGAGATGGTACAAAGAACCACAGTATAACTATGAATTATATGGGTAGTTGTTTAATGTTAAAGTGAGTCTGTCAGCACATAATGATGTTCAAACAAAGCACAAATGCTAATTGCATTCTTGACTTGGCCATACAGAACAACTCACATTTGCACCCACTTGTTTTCCTTCTAACTCAGCCCTTCTATCAGTGGTGTAACTTGAAGTTCATGGGCCCTGATGCAAAAAGCTTCAATGGGACCCCCAATTATTGGAAATATTTAATATCAATATTCTTTTTCTATACGCCTGAGGGACTTTTGGGGCCCCTTAGGCTCCAGGGCCCTTGTGCAATTGCACACACACTTAGTAGGCTGGTGTACCCCTGTGGACCCCTGTGCAATAAGGCCTGGGGTGGGCGGGGATGGGCAGTCCGGGCCCTACCCACTAATATACAGTGTCTACACATGCAGAGGGTGGGCGGGGCTAGGCTGGGCTCCTGCACTGAGGAGGGCGGCCGCTGTGCTGTGTGTGTGAGTCTGCCGACCGCCGGATTCAGAGGGCGGCTGTGGCACGGCGGCGCTCAGATTGCGCACTGCACCGGGCCGCAGCTGCAGCACGCACTGCATGGCAGTGATGGGCGCGCAGCACTGCCTGCAGACAGGCAGCCGCCAGGTCAGAGAGAGCGCTCGGCGGTGGCGCCGGCTCACACAGGCTGTGTAACAGGCAGCTGCAGCCAGCTGGTGAGCTCTTCCTGCTCTTCCTCTCTCTGGCTGGCGCTGCTTCTGCGGCGGTGGCTGTCTGCTGCCGTGGCTGTGAGTGCACAAGCCATACTCACAGCAGCAGCTGCCAGCCGACGAGAGGAGGACACACAACACAGAAGGCACAGCCTCAGTCTGCCGCGCTGCCTGCGATGCGTGCCGGCCGGGCGGGCGGGCCTCCTTGCTCCAAATGGCCATGCCCCCTGCCCCCCTACCTCTTTGTAAATGACCACACCCCCTCAAATAATTGGCGGCCCCTTACGCAGTAAGGCCTGTAAGGCCTTGATAGCGGCCCTGGGTGTGAAGGTGCCTATAGCAAGAAAACCACTGAGGATACAGTAATGATTTTTACATATTCAGAAAGGGCTGCCCAGGCACTATTTAAGGGCACTCTTAGTATCATACTGAAAAATGACCTTACAAAGTCCCTTTAACACTGCTATGTTTGTATCCCTGACAGCTGCATCTTGAGTTTATGTTCACAGCATCTGTTGTTATGGACTCCATTGTGTATCCAGCATTTCTACTGCACTATTACTTTCGCAGCAACATCACATTAATCCCACAAACAAAAAACAATGCAAAGTTCGATCCATTCCAGTGCTGAGGTTCTTATCCTCTCCTCAGAGTTTCATTTGATTTAAGGACTTTTCTCCTTTAAACCAGTGAATGTGCTTAGATGATTTGATGAGTGCAGGTTGTTGATAGCGGAGCAGTGCAGGTTACCCACCAAATACATGTACACTTTCCATAAATTAGCAGTTGAAGTAACTGCTGCAGTCCTGCCAGAGATCAGTGGGGTTCTATTAAACCACCATCAATCATGCCATGTTCTCTCTATTCTCCCCATCCGTCCTCCTACTCCAGAGCAGGCCCAGGCCAGCTGGGATCCGTCCAGGAACCGCAGCAGAAGAGGCCAATACTAGTGAGATTTCATTTCAATACTCCATGGACAACACCGATATTTCATTTATTAAGGATCATGAAGTTGGTAATTAGTTATATATGTCACAATGAAATAAGAGGAACGCCATGCTGCAAGTATAATATGTCACGTGTGAGTGCAAAATAGATACAAATATCATATCTTGCGTATCATAAAAATGGAAGGTATAGATATAACAATACTTTATAATTTACATGATCTTTAGAATGTCCTCTGGCTCAAGCAATATTTATGCTTCCATTAATCTGCAATTGTATTTTCTTCTGCCCAAGAATATGGAACTTTGCAAGTTTTAAAAAGAAATGAATAAAAATATCATACTTCATGCCTAAAGATCACGGTAACTACGCCCCCTTTTCCCGTCAAGTTGTAGGTGCTGACGGTGGTGCAATGAATGGTATAAAGTATGATACATTTCTCAGGAATTTTCTGTTTCTAAATATTCCTACAAGGCCCCACCATCTTGGAATTCACCAAGGAGCAGCGTGCTATGCAGAGGTGTAACTTAAAAGCTCACGGGCCGTGATGCAAAAGCTACAACAGGGCCCCCAATTATTGCAAATCTTTAATAGAATTAGTAGTTTCCTAAAGAACTTTTGGGGCCCCCTAGGCTCCAGGGCCAGGGCCAGGGTGCGATTGCAACCCCTGCACCGGTTGTAGTTACGCCCCTGGCGCTATGTACCCACAGGCTGCCAATTAGCCAGACCAGAGGCCACTATGCAAGAGTGACTGAGATTGGTCAAGGTCCTCACTGAATAAATATCTATTGTTTTCCATCAGAGATCGACCAACCCGTAAAGTAAAGAAAAATGTCTGTCTTGCTTCTAGCAGCCAATCACTGAACAGCTTTTTTTTTAAATCAGGATATGAAATGAAAGCTGTGCCGTGATTGGCTGCTGTGGGAAACAAAGAGCTTTCCTTTCTGATAGATGTATGTTTCCCCCATTAAATATCAGTTACAAAAGAGGCCTATATGCTAATAAATGAGAAGAAAGATAAGGAGCGCACAAAGAGAAGCACCCAATTTCTTCATTGTGATTCCTATGCCCTAGCGCTCCCATTTAGACTGCTTATTTTGTTTCCTCTATGCTAATAAAGGAGGTGTTTGCTATATTGTTTGTTAAAAGTGTACCACATTGATTAACTGTACAAGGATGATCTGGAAACCCAACAATCAGCTGAAATCAATCCAAAGCAAATGTATAGTTCTGCTGCAGCGCCTCCGCAGGAAAAATAAAGTATTACACATTGAAATTAAAGGTCTGTTCATATAATGCACTTTATGCTCTTAGTAAAGTTCTAGCAGGATAGGAGGTACCTAATAGCCTAATAGCACATGGACCAATAGAGATCGGCAGATACACTCACCAAATATGTGTATATGATCCCTTAGGCCTCAATCAGACCTCAGTTTTTTTTATCAGTGTGGTGCTGGATCAGATTTTCATCTGAGTTTGTCAGTTTCATCACCCAAACAGAGTTTCATTAGTTTTCCTCATATGCAAAAAAACTGATGGACGTTTCTCAAGCTACTCCTATCAGTGACTTACTGAGAGGGACACGGCCCTCCAGGGCCTTAGGATACTCAGAACCAGGCTTTGAGGCTACATCACGGGCATCATAGGGACCCGGCTCCGTGACCCTGGCGGTGTCATTAAACGTTCGGAGTGGGTGGCTCTCTCTCTTAGGGAAGTTTATCTGGCGTGGAAGGTTTATTCTGGGAAGGGATGACTAGACCTGGGGACACTTGTTTTTTAAGTGATGCCACCCGCAGGTTGCGGCTAAAAGAGCAGGAGCCAGCAATGTTCTTAAGCCCTCTAGGGTAGGGCTGACCCCTAGGGCAGCTCGAGGTACCTGAGTGAGTTGGTAGTTGTGTTCTGGTGCTTTTGTCACATTAAGAAAGTTCTCAGACAAAGTGGGGTGCAGTTTTCAAGTCTTTTACTCACTGTTACTAGGTACCAGCCCACTGAGCACTGGGTTCTCAGAGGCAGGGATTCAGCTACTCCCAGGTAGTAGGATGGTACGTAACCGGCACCCCTTCTCTGTCCTTTCCTGGTCGTCTCACACAGCGCTTGCCTCGCCTGTCCTGCCTTGCGCCTCGCCACACAGACATCTGAGCCAGTGACTGTGGGCTTTTATTAGGGTTATCCTGCAGTGTCTCTCCTTAGTGTGGTGCCCCACCGGGTAGGCCGCCAAAAGAGGTACTGCACTCCTGCAATCAGGGAGCGTTGTGCTTCTGCTATCCAGGTGCTGGGATGGTGCATTTGAGCCAAAAGCACGCACAAACACACAACCCATAGGCCCCTGGGATGGTGGGTGGACCCTGAGGGAGGACCCAGGTCAAAAAGGGGGACAGGGAAGTGTAGTGAGCGGAGTAAGAGAGGAGAGACCATTGAGAAAGGAGTGGAGTGGAAGTCGGGAGTGTAGGGGCGGTGTGGTGCATGACCACGCTCACCTCAGGAGGGAAAGACCGAGAGGTGTGGAGAAAGAAGGGAGTCTTTGGGATACGGAACGAGACGTAGATCCCCGTACGACCGTATGTGCTGAGACAGAGGGGCTGGTGGACGGACACAGGGACCTTAAGTTCTCTCTCCTGTTGTTGAATCCCTGCCCGTGTATAACCTGGCTGGCCTCCTCACTTCT
Organism: Allobates femoralis; assembly: GCA_033576535.1. Lineage (NCBI taxonomy): Eukaryota > Metazoa > Chordata > Amphibia > Anura > Aromobatidae > Allobates > Allobates femoralis. The sequence continues at coordinate 46,917,320 of JARQOC010000011.1, forward strand.
CTCTCCTCCTGCGCGGTCTGCAGGTTACCCTCGATGATCACCGTTGTCCTCTCCTCATTACGGTGTCTAGCTCCCTTAATGTTGAGTACGCAGGTGTGGCGCCCCTGCATCCAGGAGGCCACAAAGGGAACTGCAGCCAGGTAGGTAGGACACTTGTTGCACACCAACACCCTCACAGCCCACACAACCCACGTGCAGAAGGAGTTAACATCCAGCCCTGAGATTAGAACTCTATGAGATTGAGGGGTGGTGGATCAGAGGAGTGGGTTGGGCAAACACGTAGTCAGGTGACTTGACAGTATATAGTGAGGGGGAGGAAAGGAAGTCAGTAAGGAGTAGGCCGGAGTGAGCCGAGATGCAAAGACCAGAAGCTGAGCTGCAAAGACAGAAAGACTTACACACGTTCTGTGAGTGCAAGGCTAGGAGTGCAGAATCCGTACTGAGCCAGTGTGAGCCAGAGGGGAGAGAAAGCCCATCCGACGCTGATGCCACCAGGAGTGTGACAGAACAGAGAGGGACGGTGGAACCCGTGCCCTAGACAGCAGCTAAAGCCACTGACTGCAGGCGGAGTAGCCCTCCTAGTATACAGAGAGGAACAGAGAGAAGGAGCCTGGCAGAGCCTCATGCTGGAGGACTGCTGGAGGCTGGGCTGAGTAGAGTGTCGGCTCTAGAGGGGACAGCAGTTTACCCGGGATCCCCAAAGAACACGACGGGGGACCACAGCTCCACGTTAGGGTCCCCAACCCAAAGGACAGGCAGCTCAGTGACAACCAGGAGGGCCCACGAGGGGTCCGAGTCACCGCCATACTGTCCAGCGCACCACACACCACCCGTACAGACGGAGACCGTAGACAGCCCGGAAAGGACACTAAAGACTGTGTGAGGGGTCACAGAGAGAGAGGCCTGGCTGCAGAGCAAAGGGAACCCGGAGAGGGAGGGTGTGCCCGTGTATTGAGAACTGTGCTTGAACTGTAAGAACTGCAACTGACTTGTAAACTGCTTGAAGAAGTGAGAGTAAAAGACACGGAAAACCCTGAATTGGCCTCTCTTGTCAGTCTCTATCTGCAGACTATTCCTCCCATACAGGTTGCAGCAGATTCCCACCTACAGAGCTGCAAGCCTGCCAGCACCAGCAAGGAAGAGAGATCCTGCAGTGTCTGCAAAGTAAGTGTCCTGGACAACTCCACAACCCTTAACTCTTACTGCCCCGGGGGACACAGTTCTTCCCACTGGAACTATAACATCTCCGCTGCCACTCCATCACCCCTGGAGGTTCTGCAGCAGCGGCGGCCCCCATCACTGGCCGCATCAAGTGGGTGGCGTCACGACTGACATTTCCCCTGTAAATATTCCTTCCCCTTTATTTGCCGAGCCCGGGACACGGTCCGGACCAAGCCACCCGTGACTTCCCCGGCACCATCCGGTCCGGCACCGAGTACCCCTGTTCCGTGGGGCCCGACACAGGGGGACCAGGTGACTAAAGTCTCCATGGTGTGTCGAGGTTTTCTGCTGGCTTTAAGCACTACTGCAGGTGCGGACCCCCGAAGTCCGGTGTTTAATTGGGCGCACCTCCACTGGCTCCTCTACTCCCACTGTTCTCTGTACTTCTTGCCTTCCGATCCCACTCCCGGGCCTGGCTGGATGGCAGAAGGGCTACTCCGGTTCAATGCGTCAGGCCTAGCACGGCACCGCACACCAGGACTTCTTCGCAACTCTCCTAGCGTCTGCACACTCTGTGTAACTCCTCCCCAGCACCAGTATTTATAGGGGATCTTGCCTAAAGTTAGCAAGTTGGACTCCCCCTACTGTGCAGGGGTGGAAGGTGTTGTTTGTAGGTGGTACCCTCTGTGGAAATCCAGCCGTGCACTAGGAAAGCTTGTGGTTACCTGTGGGAGCAGGGCGCCACATAACCAGTGCAATAGCTTGCACATGGTTATGGCATTAGTGTAGCAGCTGGACAGCAATACGATCATGGCTGCCGCATTTTGGATAGACTGGAGAAGAGAAAGTTTAGTAAGAGGGAGACCCAATTAGTAGAGTTGCAATAATCCAGACGATAATGAATAAGAGTGACAGTAAGAGTTATTGCAGTTTTGAGGTAAGAAAAGCTCTGATTCTGGAGATGTTTTGATATGCAGTGGACAATAGAAAATGAGTGATTGAATATAGGAAAGGACCGATCCTCAAGCGAGGGGCCGGAGGACAAAGGACAAGTGGTGCCCGGGAAATCTGGATACTGAGTGAGGGAATGAAGGAAAGTTCTTTATCAAATAGGATCCCAAGACAGCTAGCGTTCGGCTTGTGAGTTATGGTTGAACCACCAAAGGAAATAGCAATATTGTGCTTAGGTAAGTTAGTAGAAGGAGCTAACACGAGAGGAATTGAGCTGACACAGAACTGAATGTGCTGGTTTCTTCTGTAACTCAGATAAAATTGGACATGGTTGAGATGGGCAATAATTAACAGCTTTTAATAGATTACAATCCAGGGATGACTGTGAGTCTTCCAGCCAGAACGTATAGCCTCATATGTGTTTATGAGGTTCAGGAGATCCGCAGTCAGTCTGGACATTGTAGATCGCATACGGACCGTGAAATATGCATTTTTGTTAGCAAAAAAAACATTGACATATGAAAAGTTCCTTAGATTATTCATGAAAATCACAAAATACATACGTAATAAATGAATGTCTGAATGAATACAAAACATATATAATGCAAATTTATCAATATTCCAATTACAAATCAGCTGTGTAATACAGTACAACTAATGTAGATGAGATACAGCAAATCTTAGGTACATGCGGGCATTTCCTACACATATGTACATATGATATGGGTACGGATTGTCATATCTTCAGCATGACAATTCTTTTTGCAGGATTCACTGCAGATGTCGCTTTTGCAATTCATTGAGTAAAGTCGGCACCTTGCCATATTCAAATGCACCATAAAACCTTTATATAACACTAAACATTGTGCTGATTTTGCATCACAATGCACAATGTATTTGTATGTGGGGCAGAGCATTAACCCTGACTCCTGCAGAGGGTCTGCCTGTGACATCACCATAAGATGACTGATGCTGGAACCTATAGATATCACAATCTACAGCAGACACGTCCTTCTCTTTTCCAGTGATACTCCTAATTATGGTAGTTGCCGCCATTATCCTATTAAACAACTTTATGTTTCGCATTACACATTACGAGCGGATATTTGGGTCAACAGTTTTGATAATATTCCTAGCAGTTTCAGATAGAGTTTTGGTTACAAGAAAAGAAAATTGCAGCAAAGCAAATTAGAAAAACAGTCATAAAAATAAGCAATTAAAAAGTGAGGCATGCTGGGAATAATACCCACCATGAAGGCCCCCAAACTGAACACACAGCACCGCTATTTTCTGGCCAGGTAGTCAGGATCAAATCCGGGCCCAGGTCATGGGGCAGCCTCGGCCCACGGCAGCAAATGCCCAAGCCGGCTCCCCAATGCCAAAGTTCAATTTACTGTTACCCTCGGTGATGGTCAAAGCATCCAATGAGTCAATCACATCCAACAGTATTTTTTACTGAAACAGTCTTGTGAAACGAGGGCACAATCCTTAAGCGTTACAGTTTTTGGGGTATTCACAGTTCTTATATTTGGTGCAGACTGCTCCCCCTGTTCTGGTACTTCTTTGCTGGTACTCGCCACATCTAACATTCTGGCATCTTGCTGTGTGCTCATCAAATTCCTGTTGGCTGCAATCCCATACTTCCCATAGGGATCCACTCCGAGAGATGATCAGACCGTCCTTCACTGCCGGTATAGTGTCCACTCTTCCACCTGGGTCCATGCTAGCGTCCCGTAAACTCAATGGGAGCATCAGTGGCAAGATTGAATCTTTACACTGGCTAACATTCCTTCTGTTCCCTTTTCTCCTTCTGGGGACTCTCCTCATCATGTAGGCCTCATTTACAGACTAGGCCCCACGCACCAAGAGCATCTGTAATTATTATTAATAACAGTTGGACATCAGGGAGCTGTCTTCACCCTGGCCACTAGGGGGCCATCAACACACTGTTACATTCATTTACTATTCATTATTATACATCTACTTTAACTCCCAGGGGTACAGAGTACTCTTCATAGTTAGGGTGAGACTAACACACTCCCACACCCATTTACGCAATGATAGTAAACAGTCAAATAAATACTTTTACATTACACTTGTCACATTAAACATGCTGCCTTACCAACAGGAGATAGATTAGTATTAGGCTGAGTTACCAGTATTCATCCATTAGAACAGATCCTGCAGAGATCTGTTGGGAAAAAAGTTGTGCAAATACAATTTGTTTGTTCATTGACAAATAACAGATTTTTGCAAGATCTGTTTTTTTTAAACATTGGAGTCTATAGAAAACAGATCCGGTAACTGATCGCTATTTATCTTCCATTTGAAACTGATCCAGTAAGCAAAAAACAGATCCTTTACAAATGAATGAAAAATGAATGGCTCAATAGCAACCAGATAACGGATCTGTTCAATGTTAAAAAAACGGATCCTACATAAATCAGTTATTGATAGTTTTATAGCTATTCAGTATTGCTTTTTTACCTTTATGGAAGCAACACAGTTTGGAACTTTTTTTATCTACTGTTTTATTACTTGCGAGTACCCAACTGGGTCCAACCACAGCAACCAAAGGTGTGCAGCAAGCCAGCAAAAGGACCAATAGTGATCAGTATGGATCGATGTGCTGAAATCAAGTGAATATAAGGTGAGTGCAAAATCTGTGCACATCTACACACCCTTTGGTACGATTATAATTCTTCACTTAGATCAAGCGCCACGCTTGTTCCCCTCTTTCTCTCACCCCTCCCAGGGTTTATTGGCTCAAATCCGTTATTGAAAAATGGTCAAAAAGTTGTGCTTGCATCGGATCTCTGCAGGATTCATTCTAACTGATGATTACTGGACCTGTGAACTTAGCCTTAGCTGGACACATTTATTTATTTACTAGTAAAAAGGCCCGATGCAATTGCATCGGGAGCGCGGTGAAATTAATTGTGTGTATACAGGCGGGTCAGTGGGTAGAAGAGTATACAGGCGGCTCTGTGGGTAGCAGAGTATACAGGCGGCTGTGTGGGGAGCAGAGTATACAGGCGGCTGTGCAGGGAGCAGAGCATAGAGAAGGCTCTGTGGGTAGCAGAGTATACAGGCGGCTCTGTGGGTAGCAGAGTATACAGGCGGCTCTGTGGGTAGCAGAGTATACAGGCGGCTGTGCGGGGAGCAGAGTATACAGGCGGCTGTGCGGGGAGCAGAGTATACAGGTGGCTGTGCGGGGAGCAGAGTATACAGGCGGCTGTGCAGGGAGCAGAGTATACAGGCGGCTGTGCGGGGAGCAGAGTATACAGGTGGCTGTGGGGGGAGCAGAGTATATAGGCAGCTGTGGGGGGAGCAGAGTATACAGGGGCTGTGCGGGGAGCAGAGTATACAGGCGGCTGTGCGGGGAGCAGAGTATACAGGCGGTTGTGCGGGGAGCAGAGTATACAGGCGGCTGTGCGGGGAGCAGAGTATACAGGCTGCTGTGGGGGGGAGCAGGAGTATTACAGGCAGCTGTGGGGGAGCAGAGTATACAGGGGGCTGTGGGGGTAGCAGAGTATACAGGCGGCTGTGCGGGGAGCAGAGTATACAGGCGGCTGTGCGGGGAGCAGAGTATACAGGTGGCTGTGCGGGGAGCAGAGTATACAGGCGGCTGTGCAGGGAGCAGAGTATACAGGCGGCTGTGCGGGGAGCAGAGTATACAGGCAGCTGTGGGGGGAGCAGAGTATATAGGCAGCTGTGGGGGGAGCAGAGTATACAGGGGGCTGTGCGGGGAGCAGAGTATACAGGCGGCTGTGCGGGGAGCAGAGTATACAGGCGGTTGTGCAGGGAGCAGAGTATACAGGCGGCTGTGCGGGGAGCAGAGTATACAGGCTGCTGTGGGGGGAGCAGAGTATACAGGCAGCTGTGGGGGAGCAGAGTATACAGGGGGCTGTGGGGGGAGCAGAGTATAGAGGCGGCTGTGGGGGGAGCAGAGTATACAGGCGGCTGTGCGGGGAGCAGGGTATACAGGGGGCTGTGCGGGGAGCAGAGTATACAGGTGGCTGTGTGGGGAGCAGAGTATACAGGGGGCTGTGCGGGGAGCAGAGTATACAGGGGGCTGTGCGGGGAGCAGAGTATACAGGGGTCTGTGCGGGGAGCAGAGTATACAGGTGGCTGTGCGGGGAGCAGAGTATACAGGTGGCTGTGGGGGAGCAGAGTATACAGGCGGCTGTGCGGGGAGCAGAGTATACAGGCGGCTGGGCGGGGAGCAGAGTATACAGGCGGCTGTGGGGGGAGCAGAGTATACAGGCGGCTGTGGGGGAGCAGAGTATACAGGGGGAGAGCAGGGAGCAGAGTATACAGGGGGCTGTGCGGGGAGCAGAGTATACAGGGGGCTCTGGGGGGAGCAGAGTGTAGAGGCGGCTGTGGGGGGAGCAGAGTATACAGGTGGCTGTGCGGGAGCAGAGTATACAGGTGGCTGTGGGGGGAGCAGAGTATACAGGCGGCTGTGCGGGGAGCAGAGTATACAGGCGGCTGGGCGGGGAGCAGAGTATACAGGCGGCTGTGGGGGGAGCAGAGTATACAGGCGGCTGTGGGGGGAGCAGAGTATACAGGGGGAGAGCAGGGAGCAGAGTATACAGGGGGCTGTGCGGGGAGCAGAGTATACAGGGGGCTCTGGGGGGAGCAGAGTGTAGAGGCGGCTGTGGGGGGAGCAGAGTATACAGGTGGCTGTGCGGGGAGCAGAGTATACAGGGGGCTGTGCGGGGAGCAGAGTATACAGGGGGCTGTGCGGGGAGCAGAGTATACAGGCGGCTGTGCGGGGAGCAGAGTATACAGGGGGCTGTGCGGGGAGCAGAGTATACAGGCGGCTGTGCGGGGAGCAGAGTATACAGGGGGCAGTGCGGGGAGCAGAGTATACAGGGGGCTGTGTGGGAAGCAGAGTATACAGGGGGCTGTGCGGGGAGCAGAGTATACAGGGGGCTGTGCGGGGAGCAGAGTATACAGGGGGCTGTGCGGGGAGCAGAGTATACAGGGGGCTGTGCGGGGAGCAGAGTATACAGGGGGCTGTGCGGGGAGCAGAGTATACAGGGGGCTGTGGGGGAGCAGAATATACAGGGGGCTGTGTGGGGAGCAGAGTATACTTGAGAGTTTCTGGAGCCGTTTCTGTTTGTCTGCTGCACTTACTTGTTAGCTCAGTCTCTTTAGTGTTTGTGCAGGGCTCTTGTCTGTGTGGAGTTTTTGTGGTCCCCTGTTATGTGTGTTTGTGTCGTGTTTAATATGTGAGCTCCCCCCTTCTGCCTCTCTGCCTCCTCTTCTCTCCTTCCCAGCTGTGATAGCTCCATGTCCTAGCTGGGAAGCAGTGTAGCGTAGAGGAGGCGGAGCTAGGGTGATGCACGGTCATGTGAATGATCACATGACTGTGACATCACCAAAGGTCCTATCTGAAGAGGTAAGTTTTCGGGGGTGTGCGGGCGGCGAAGGGAGGTGCCGGGGTCTACTGTGGGGAGGAAGCGGGCACTGGAGGGGGGGGTGCAAGGGTGTACTGCGGGGGTATGTGGGGGTGTATTGCAGGGGCGTGCGGGTGCTGTAGGGGAGGTGCGGGGGTGTGTGGGCATGGGAGCCTGCAGGCAGCCGCTTCCGGGTAATCACCAGTTTTGCGCAGGCGCCATCGCTTGATAGCGGCACTGGTGATTATGTATAGAGATAGTTTAATTGCACAAGATTCATCATAACTAGGAATATATTGATTTATTTCCACATGCACCCTGAGCCTAGGAGTCCTAATAAATAATTGTCAGCTGATTCTGTATAAATATTCACAACCGAAAGCTGTCAATTACTTAGCAAAATAGTCCACTGGATTTCTAAGGCGAAGTTGTGTGGGAATGTAAATCAAAAGATTCTACATTAGGGTGCCCTCACACTAGAGTAAAGCTCCCGTCACACATAGCGAGATCGCTGTTGCGTCACAGGTTTTGTGATGCAACAGCGACCTCCCCAGCGATCTCGATATGTTTGACACGTAGCAGTAACCGGGTCCCTCGCTGCGACATCGCCGTTCGTGTCGGGATGACCTGGACCATTTTTTGATCGTCGGCTTCCCGCTGGGCAGCGTGCATCAGTGTGTTTGACGCCTTAACAATGACCTCGTTGGTGACTCAGAACTCCACCACGTAGGTCTGAGTCGTCAGACTAGCTGCTGTGTGACAGGGTCCCAATGACCGCCAAGGTCGTTATACAGGTCACCGTATCGTTGCTGTGTCGGTGAGTAGATCTGACTGCGACATCTTACCAGCGACCATGTAGCGACGTTCCAGCGATCCTTACCAGGTCGTATCATTGTCAGGATCACTGGAACATCGCCAAATGTAATGGGACCCTAAGGCATTGAATGTGATATGTTAATGACTCTTGGCTGAGGTTCTTCTGCGAGTGTGACCGAGTGCCATTATACTGCACTCCGATCCTGTGAGCGAACCACAGGTGCAGAGAAGAGGGACTCATTTCTTATCTTCTGTATTGCTTGTCTCGGCATATATTGCACCGCTCTCGGATAACATCACTCGCACCCGTAGACTTGTACTGTATATGATCAAGTGAGCAGAATCGATATAAGTAAAAAATCACTGGGATTTACGGCCCCGTAGAATAACATTGGGTCGAGGGCTATCCGATAACACATCAGATAGTCATGATATACACTGCCTATACGCTAGTGTAAGCGCACCGTTATGATGAACATTTTCTTAACAGACGTACATATCAATGAGCTCAACTCCTCCTGCTCTACTAACATGGTACACGTAGAGGAGCAACATATTACACATACATTACAGTACAAGTGATATACAGAAGAGATGTAAACCTCATTTCTGCAGCAAATATTCATTATGTTTAAAGAAGTTCACATCAGAGAGGACTATATATATATATATTTTTTTTCTTTTCCTTTATTGTATTATATTATATGGTATTGTATTGTATCCCCTCTGAACTGTAAAGTGCTGTGGAATATGTTGACGCTATATAAATAAAATTGCATATATATAAAAATATATATATATATATATTCTAGTGCATCTCAATGAATTAGAATATCGGCAAAAAGTTCTTTTTTTTTCAGTAATTCAATACATAAAGTGAAACACATATATTATATAGAGTCATTACACACAGAGTGATCTATTTCAAGTGTTTATTTATGTTAATGTTGATGATTATGGCTTACAGCCAATTAAAACCCAAAGGTCATTATTTCAGAAAATTAAAGTAGGGAAGATGAAGGGTTAAAAACCGCGCTGCTGTATTACACGAGACATCAAAGGGTGATTATAATATTGATTTATCAGTCAATGCGTTCCAGGACTCCCTGAAATACCCTGAAACATGGCAATACGATATTGATTCTTGATGATATTCTAATTTAATGAGATGCACTAGTAATATATATATATCAAGTCATGTGATGCTTTGTTATCCAGACATTACATGTAGCCTTTCCTCTTGTGATTGCTTTTAGGTAATATTATATCACTTTCTCTCTGATGTTGGATCCTGTCACCAGGTCAAACGTGCCCAGCTTTGCTCTTATTTTCTTCTCACATTTCCCCTTAGTATGTAATTTGTTTTTTTTAATCCACCATACATTTCCAGAGATATGGGCTTATTCATTTAGTTCTTATATTTTGGGTTGAAATGTTCTTGATCTTTGTTCTGCTGCTGTAATACTGTAATTTCCTCCGGGATCAATAAAGTTTATCTTATCTTATCTTATCTTCTGCCAAGGGTGCACTGCTCACATGGAAATATTACAAAGAGTCCAAAGAAGTGCACTAAAAATCCTGTGAGCCATACCCCTTATAAAGATCATTAAAATTATCACTAAGGAAAAAGGCCCCCCTCTCCTGAGCCATGTGACGGATGTAAAAATCAAATAATGGAATATGCAGGTGGACAGCAATGAGTTCATATGGGAAAAGGGGAAATGATGAGAAAGAATTATTACTGACATAATGCTTCCCAGGTTGGCATGTATTCCTTAGGTTCTCGCCCTATCAAGCTTGAAGTTATCTGCTGTCAGTGTTTTACACCTATTGGGTTTTCCACCCCTATAGCTGTGACCAATAGAGCTGGTCACTTTTACTTGGGACCTCTACTGGTGAACGCCTGGGAATGCTGAGCCAAAGTAGGCAAAAAAGTGACTGCACTAGGATGACAGCTGGATCCAGACTGAACCTGTGCTTCTAGCTGTACATTTCCAGGATGCCAGAGGAGTTAGCTGAATATTTTTCATTGTGACTTGATATTGTACATTACCACACATGTAGCTATTCTACATAATGAGGACAGCTGACTCAATAAATGCATCGCTTATAGCATTTCTGACCCATAGACAGCACTCTTTATAATATCTATAAAATTCCTGATTTAAAAGGAGTCTACGGTAATAAAAAGCATAATAAACCTGCAGATATGGGTCAGTGGCGCACCCAGAAATTTCCCAAGGTAGGGGTCCAAGAAACACACACCGGCCCTGAAAGGGGGGTGTCACCCCCCAGCGGGGTTCCGAGGGGCAAAGCCCCGGTGGGGGGGTTTGGGGAGTGAAGCCCCCCTAAAAGCAGCCTCTTTTGTGGGCCTTGGGTGCTGTGTAATTGTTCCTGTCTCCTGACATAGGGGCCCAGCTCCTTGTGTACTGCACCACTTCTCAGGGCCGTCCAAAGGGGGGGGTCCAGACACGTAGGTCCCCCCCCTTGGGTGCGCCTATGTATGGGGTTACCCTGCAGGTTAATAATGTACTGAAACTGCAGAAAGAGCCCACTGCTGTGAGGAAATTAACTTTATTACCTCCTGGTGGCCTGCTTTTAGTCATCGGGTGGCACCGACACAGTTTCAGTCACTGCTCAATATATAGTGGGTGGCGGCTGCAAATATGACGGCAGCGGCCTCAGTATTAGAGCTGGCGGTCAGTCAGTGACAGGGTGTGATCACAGCCGCCACTCACTTTGCACAAGGTGGTGACCTAAGCCATGGTAGCACCACCCCAATGACTGAAAGCATGAGCTGCCAGAAAGAATAATAGTTAATTTTCTCCAGACACAGGGCTCTTGTGCTGGCAGTGGGGCTCTTGGTGCTGGCAGTGGGGTTCTTGGTGCCGGCAGTGGGGCTCTTGGTGCTGGCAGTGGCGCTCTTGATGCTGGCAGTGGGGCTCTTGGTGCTGGTGTGGCGCCCCTGCGGGTATGCGCCACAGAACTGGTATTACACTTGAATATAAAATGTGTTTTTCCTTGTAAGTTGCTAGGTTAGGATTTCAATCTTATGGAGTCTATTTTTAGCACTCACTTAGGACCACACCACTTAGAGTAGGGGGAACTGGTCATATGGTAGGTTCCACAGGTGGTGGGCGGAGCTTAATAATAGAGCAGAGTGACAGTTGAGAATTTACCTCAGAACGGCGCTGGGAAGGCAGACAGAGTGGTGACGCCTGGCAGCTCAGCTGAGTGGAGGGTACCCCATCTTTATGAGGGGCCCAGGACAGATGGCAACATACCAGAACTGGTAGGAGCCAGCTGGTCATGTTGAGGGTACACAGGTGACACGGACGACCGAGGCAGCCAGGAGTTCATCCCGACTGCAAAGCCGACGAGCTGCAGGCCCAACAGAAACGGGTTGCTGACAGCACCACAAAGGTACCTCTCCCCTCAGGACTGAAAAACCAGTTCAAGACACTAGGAGAAATAAAAAGGGACAGACATTTACAGCGGTGCTGGAAGGGAACTTTGTAGTCTCGGGTTGCCCTGTCCGGACCGGTAGTGGGACAGACCTATCTCCTAGAAACAGACCGTAGGACTGGCGGGGAGCTCTTCAAAGGTGGAAAGACAGAAAGATCTAGAAAGAGAATAGAAACCCGAAAGAATTATTACTGAATAATGCTTCCAGTTGCATGATTCATAGGTTCTCCCCTATCAAGTTGAATATCTGCTAGTCAGTGTTTAACCTATAGGGTTTTCACCCCTATAGCTGTGACCAATAGAGCTGGTCACTTTACTGGACCTCTACTGGTGAATGCCTGGGAATCTGAGCCAAAGTAGCCGAAAAAGTGACTGCAATAGATGACAGCTGATCAGACTGAACTGTGTTCTAGCTGACATTTTCCAGGATTCCAGGAGTAGCCGAAATTTCATTGTGACTTGAAATGGTACATTACACACATGTAGCTATCTACATGAATGAGGACAGTGATCAATAAATGCATCGCTTATAGCATTTCTGACCCATGACACACTCTATATACTGAAATTCCTGATTAAAGATCTACGGAAAAAGCATAAACCGCAGTATGGCAGTGGCGCACCAGAAATTCCCAAGGTAGCTGTCCCGAGGTAAAGCACACACCTGGCCCTGAAAGGGAGGCTGTACCCCCACGGGTCCGAGGCAATGCCCCGTGGGGGGGTTGGGAGTGACCCCTAAATGCACCTCTTATGTGGGCCTTGGGTGCTGTGTCAATTGTTCCTGTCTCCTGAATAGGCCCAGCCTTGTGTACTGCACCACTCTACAGGGCTACGTTCCCAAAGGGGGGTCAGACACGTAGTCCCCCCCTTGTGTGCGCCTATGTATGGGTTACCCTGCGGTATAATAATGTACTGAAACTGCAGAAGAGCCCCACTGCTGGAGGAATTAACTTACCTCCGTGGCCTCTTTAGTCATCGGTGCACCGACAATCAGTCACTGCTCAATAATGTGGGTGCCGGTCCAAAATGACTGCAGCGGCCTAGTATTAAAGCGGCGGTCAGTCAGTGACAGGTGTGTCACAGCGCCACTACTTGCACAAGGTGGGACTAACCATGGTAGCCCCACCCCAATGCTGAAGCTGGAGGTTCCAGAAAGATAAAGTTATTTTCTCCAGACAGGGGCTCTTGGTGCTGGCAGTGGGGCTCTTGGTGCTGACAGTGGGTTCTTGGTGCCGGACAGTGGGGCTCTTGGTGTTGGCAGTGGCGCTCTTGATGCTGGCAGTGGGGCTCTTGGTGCTGGTGTGGCGCCCCTGCGGGTATGCGCCACAGAATGGTATTACACTTGAATATAAAATGTGTTTTTTCCTTGTAAGTTGCTAGGTTAGGATTTCAATCTTATGGAGTCTATTTTTAGCACTCACTTAGGACCGCACCACTTAGAGTAGGGGGAACTGGTCATATGGTAGGTTCCACAGGTGGTGGGCGGAGCTTAATATAGAGCAGAGTGACAGTTGAGAATTTACCTCAGACGGCGCTGGGAAGGCAGACAGAGTGGTGACGCCTGGCAGCTCAGCTGAGTGGAGGGTACCCCATCTTTATGAGGGGGCCCAGGACAGATGGCAACAGACCAGAACTGGTAGGAGCCAGCTGGTCATGTTGAGGGTACACAGGTGACACGGACGACCGAGGCAGCCAGGAGTTCATCCCTGACTGCAAAGCCGACGAGCTGCAGGCCCAACAGAAACGGGTTGCTGACAGCACCACAAAGGTACCTCTCCCCTCAGGACTGAAAACCAGTTCAAGACACTAGGAGAAATAAAAAGGGACAGACATTTACAGCGGTGCTGGAAGGGAACTTTGTAGTCTCGGGTTGCCCTGTCCGGACCGGGTAGTGGACAGACCTTATCTCCTAGAAACAGACCGTAGGACTGGCGGGGGAGCTCTTCAAAGGTGGGAAAGACAGAAAGATCTAGAAAGAGAATAGAAACCCTGAAAGACAGAGAAAGAACATCTAAAGACTCCTTAAGAGAAATCCTGAGTTGGTAACAACACCCTAAACCAAACTGTACCGTGTATTGTTATGCCATCAGCCGGTACCGAGTAAAGCAAAGTTAAACAAGAAACTGGTTTCTGTTTTTCTTCCTGCCGCAGCTCAAAGGACTTAACATCATCAACATCAACAGCAGAGGGGTAAGAGACTGCACCACCATTACCATCACTGTCCTCCCTCACCGTCTCACCACCATCATAGCTGCCCTGAGGTAAAGCTCCACCTGTGGGGAGCTGTACCACACACCGCTGCCCCCTCCATCACCTCAGTGGCCGGCTGGCAGCGCCGGTACCACACCTTACCGGACTCTACAGGTGGCGTCACGTTCCCCTGTAAATAACCCCTTTCACCCCCACCGTTTTACCATCAACACCTGGTATAATTGTTCGCCAGGGCACGGCACCGGGGATACCGACCATCCGTGACATCCCACACAGAAGCCCCGGTGACCGAGTACCCCATGCACCCCAGCTCTGGTTGAAACACTGGCAGTGGGGCTCTTGGTGCTGGCAGTGGGGCTCTTGGTGCCGGCAGTGGCGTTCTTGGGGCTGGCAATGGGGCTCTTGGTGCTGGCAGTGGGGCTCTTGGTGCCGACAGTGGAGCTCTTGGTGCCGACAGTGGGGCTCTTGGTATTGGCAGTGGCGCTCTTGATACTGGCAGTGGGGCTCTGGTGCTGGCGTGGCGCCCCTGGGGTATGCCCACAGATGATACACTGATAAATGTGTTTCCTGTAAGTGCTAGGTTAGGATTTCAATCTATGGAGTCTATTTTAGCACTCATAGGACCGCACCACTAGAGTAGGGAACGTCATATGTAGGTCCACAGTGGTGGGCGGAGCTTAATATAGCAAGTGCAGTTGGATTTACCTCACGCCTGGAAGGAGACAGAGTGGTGCGCCTGGCAGCTAGCTGAGTGAGGGTACCCATCTTATGAGGGGCCAGGACAGATGGCATGGACCAGAATGGTAGGAGCAGCTGGTCATGTAGGGTAACAGGTGACACGACGACGAGGGCAGCGGAGTTTCCTGATGCAAGCACGAGCTGCAGGCCACGAAGGGTTGCGCAGGACACAAAGTACTCTCCCTAGACTGAAACCAGTTCAAGCACTAGGAGAAATAAAAAGGGCAGACTTACGGTGCTGGAAGGGAACTTGTAGCTGGGTGCCCTGTCTTGACCTGGAGTGGACAGACTTATCTCTAGAACGCTAGACTCGGGGGAGCTCTCAAAGTGGGAAAGACAGAAAGATCTGAAGAGAATGAACCTAAGAAGAGAAAAACTAAGACCTAGGAAATCTGAGTTGGAACACCTACCAACTGTCCGTGTTTGTTGCATCAGGCCGAGTAAAGCAAAGTTAAACAAGCTTTCTGTTTTCTTCCGCACAGCTCAAGGACTTAACATCATACTCAACACAGAGGTAAACTGCCACATTACATCACTGTCCCCCTCACCGTCTACCACCACATAGCTGCCTGGGTAAAGCTCCCTTGGACTGTACACACACCCCCCATCACCTGCAGTGGCGGCTGGCAGTGCTGGTACCACCTTACCGGATTACAGGTGGCGTCACGTTCCCTGTAAAACCCCTTCACCCCCACGTTTTACATCAACACTGGTATAATTGTTGCCAGGCACGGCACGGTGGATACGACTGTGAATCCCACAGAAGCCCGTTGCGATACCCCATCCCCAGCTGGTGAACACTGGCAGTGGGTCTTGGTGCGGCAGTGGGCTCTTGGGCGCAGTGGCGTCTCTTGGGCTGGCAATGGGGCTCTTGGTGCTGGCAGTGGGGCTCTTGGTGCCGACAGTGGAGCTCTTGGTGCGACAGTGGGGCTCTTGGTGTGGCAGTGGCGCTCTTGATACTGCAGTGGGGCTCCTGGTGCTGGCAGTGGGCTCTTGTGCTGGCATGGGGCTCTTGTGCTGGCAGTGGCGCTCTTGGTGCTGGCAGTGGCGCTCTTGATGCTGGCAGTGGGGCTCTGGTGACGACAGTGGGGCTCTTTGTGCCGGCAGGGGGCTCTTTGCCGGCAGTGGGCTCTTGTGCTGGCAGGTGCGCTCTTGTGCTGGCAGTGGGGCTCTGGTGCCGGCGGGCTCTTTGTGCTGGCAGTGGCGCTCTTGGTGTCGCAGTGGCGCTCTTGGTGTGCATGGCGCTCTTGGTGCCGGCAGTGGGTTTGGTGCCGGCAGTGGCGCTCTTGGTGCTGGCAGTGGTGCTCTTGGGTCAGGCAGTGGGGCTCTGGTGCTGGCAGTGGTGCTCTAGGTGCGGCAGTGAGGTTCTTGGTGCCGGCAGTGGCGCTCTTGGTGTGGCAGTGGCGTCATGGTGCTGGCAGTGGGTCTGGTGCGGCAGTGGGCTCTTGGTGCTGCAGTGGCTCTTTGTGCCGGCAGTGGGGCTCTTGGTGACTGCAGTGGCCTCTTGATGCTGGCAGTGGGGCTCTGGTGCGGCAGTGGGCTTTTGTGCTGAAGTGCACTCTTGGTGCCGGCAGTGGCGCTCTTGGTGCTGGCAGTGGCGCTCTTGGTGCTGGCATGGCGCTCTTGGTGTGGCATGGGCTCTTGGTGCCAGAATGGGGCTCTTGTGCCAGCAGTGGGGCTCTTTGTGAGGCAGTGGGGCTCTTGGTGCTGGCAGTGGGTCTTGGTACAACATAGGGCTCTGGTGCTGGCATGCGCTCTTGGTGCTGGCAGTGGGCTCTTGGTGCCGGAAGTGGGGCTCTTGGTGCCGGCAGTGGGGCTCTTTGTGCCGGCAGTGGAGCTCTTGTGTGGCAGTGGGCTCTTGGTGCCAGCAGTGGGGCTCTTTGTACTGGCAGTGGCACTCTTGGTGCCGGCAGTGGCGCTCTTGGTGCTGGCAGTGGCGCTCTTGATGCTGGCAGTGGGGCTCTTGGTGCCGGCAGTGGCGCTCTTGGTGCTGGCAGTGGTGCTCTTGGTGCTGGCAGTGAGGTTCTTGGTGCCGGCAGTGGGGCTCTTGGTGCCGACAGTGGCACACTTGGTGCTGGCAGTGAGGTTCTTGGTGCCGGCAGTGGGGCTCTTGGTGCCGACAGTGGCGCTCTTGGTGCTGGCAGTGGCGCTCTTGGTGCTGGCAATGGGGTCTTGGTACCAACAATAGGGCTCTTGGTGGTGGCAGTGGTGCTCTTGATTCCTTTAATGAATGACAGTAGGACATGAAACAACCCCCAAGAAATTAAGATTCCCTGTGCTATATACAAAGACTGATGACATTTTAGTTAACGAAAACTGCAAATTTAATAAAATATCAGGGCCATTTCTTCTCTCACAATGTTGTTAGTTTTTTACAATGTTCATGGAAAAAGCATGGTAAAATAAGGTGCATGATCCATTTTTCAACTCTCTCCATTAACCTTTTCAAGACAACCCTGTTTTATTCATGGATCAATGATAATGGTAATGATTGAAACAATTGATTTGTCCTAAATTTCCTAATTTAGGGTACACCACTGTTTATCTACATGTTTGAAAGAAACACCATATAACTATTGCGCCAAGTGATGTCACAGTGCAGGATTAATGTGCCCAATGACACCATGGAAGAAGAATAATGGACACAGTGCAAATATCATGCACACAGTGATGTTACATAGTGATTTCTTTAGTATTTATGTAATATACACATTGAAATGTCACACTAAAGGCAGAAAGCTCACATTGATACTACTGCACAGAATAAGGCAAAATAATACTACAGTGTAGTGATGCTAATGGTGAAATCACAGAACAGTAATAGTATGGCGCCCCATTGGTCAGTGCGCCACAGTAGGGGTACTGCACCTTTTGCGCCCAGCCATTGGGGTGCTCAGGTGTCAGGCTGCAAGGGTTAACGCTCCTGCTGTCACGGGGAGTGGTGGCCGCGCCTGACCCCGTGTTCTGGGCCTATCTTCCAAAAAAAGGGTTATATGTACAGGGGATTATATACAAGGTTGTCGTGACGCCACCTGTAGTTTCTGGTGATATGCCACCAGCGCCGTCATAGTCCGCCGGAGGTGGATGGTAATGCGGCTAGGGTAGTAAAGTCCTCCACAGGTAGGACTGGACCTCCGGGGCAGCATTCCTGGATGGAGACAAGTTAATTTAAAGGAAAACAAGCAGAGTCAAAAGTCACTTTTCCTCCGGGGACTTTACTGTCATCTGCATTAGTTACATACAAATTCACAGTTCAGCACTCCTGATGGTATGAGGACAGGTAGCTTAAAGGGTGGCTGCAGGCAGGTGGTATGGTGGAACCCTTCGGTGTGTACCTTCGTGCTCTAACCCCGTCTGTTCCTTCCTGCTTCCCAGTGGTAGTGTGAAGCCTGGTGACTTGAAGCCCACCTGACCTTCTCTCACCCTTGCCACCGTCGGGTAACCCTCTACTGGCTGGCCGCTCGTTCCTTTGGCGGTGCCTGGTACCCTCTTTCGGTCTGCTCAGGTGCCCGGGAGAATTGTAGACTCCACGGGACTCCGGATTCTCTGTGGTCCTAAAGTATCCCACAGGTGCGGGCTCCGGTGCCCGGTAAACGGTCTGGGATGAACTTCCTCAAGTTCCTTTTTCCCTTGGTCGGTCTGCACCTGGGAAAGCTTTCTGTCTTAAGCCCTTTCTTCTTCTTCCATCTCACCCACTCCGACTCCAACTCTCTCTCCTCAGGCTTAGAGGCAAAGACCCAGAGGTCAAAGACCTCCTTGTTCCACCTAGAGGTGATTTTATTCCCTCCGGGTAACCTCCCACCATGTAATCTAGTGTGGAGTGCTGGTTAATGGGTTCCACCCACCATCCTAGAATCCTCCTGCAGCTGGGGCATCTGCACCTCTTTTACGGGTGCAGTACCACTCTGTGACGCCTGCTTGGTGGGGCGCCACACACCCACAAAAGAGTGTGCAGTTATTCCTGTCACAGGGAGGAGTAAGGTTTGTAAGTGGATCCCACCCCAGCACTCCCACACTCAGCCTAGGCAAATGGTTGGAGCCCAGTCGCTAGGGGGAGAGTTAGGGGAGGAGGGAAGTCACAAGTGGAGTTCTAGTTTGCACTGAGGAGTGAAAGAGAGGAGAGCCTCCGAGCGAGAGAAGGAGACTCCCAGGGAGGGGTCCTAGAGAAGAGACAGCCCAGGAACAGAAAGAGGGGACCCCATATCGGAGCGCCCATACTCTGGGGGAACCTTGGTCCACCTAACGGAGTACCAGCTCAAGAACATGGTGCAAGGTGTTCAGCCCCTGAGCCGTCTACACCTTTCGTCACAGGTCAGTTCATCAATCCTGACACCCTGCCTACAAAGTGCAGCCTCGCCAGAATCGCCCACCAAAGATCGAGCCCCTTCAGAGAGAGAAAGGAGGGAATCTCACAGCACCCCAATGGGGCTGGTATACAAGAGGACTGTGCCGGGGCAGGTTTTAGCAGCAGGACACGGGATCGTCAAAAGAGAGTATACTATGGGTTTCCCACTGAATGACCTTGCAAATCTCTGTCACTACCCGACTAGCTACCTGATTATAGACTGTTTGTGCTGTAACCAAAACTGCCATCTGAACAGGCTTACAGGACCGGTAAAGTACCCGTGTAGAGTGACAAAGCCTCCGTGTGTCTGTTCATCTGCTGCACTGCTCCACAGATCATATCCACATCCAGCACCACCACATCAGTGCTGGTCTGCTCCGGGGACTCACCACCACCTGCAGGGAACTGCTCCATCCAAGCTGCCATATCATCTCCCCCGGAGGTCTGAAGCGGCACTGGTGTCCATCACCACAATCTGCAGGTGGCGTCACGACAAACTTTTATATACTTTTCCTCATCGCCATTCCCTAATTCCATTTTCAGTTGATCCCCAGGGTCACGGGTCTGGGCAGGCCACCAGTGACATCCCAACTACAGCAGGGCCCAGATACCTGAGTTCCCATACAACCCTGGGTGATTCAATAGTGCAGGATATAGATACAAAACATTGGAAAATATAAAGATTTTCTTTACACCTATTGTTTAAATATGAAATAAAGAGAAGAACAAAAAAACTCTCAGCCTACCATGTCTTTGCCATAGAATCAAGCCCATCCCGATACATGGAAATGCTGAGGCTGCACTCATGGCATAATGCAATATGAAAAATGGAAACAATCCCAGTATCGGAGCCTGCTTCATAGATGATTAAAAGTCCATTTTAGTAAAAAAATATTGAAAAAAACACATTGAAAAAACATAGAACACAGCCTTTACGCATTTCAGACCATAGCAAAGGTCCTTAATCATATGATTAAGGGCCTTTGCTATGGTCTGAAACGCATCAGGGCAGTTTTCTTTGTTTTTAATGTGTTTTTAATATTTTTTTTTATTAAAATGGACTTTTATTTATCTATAAAGCAGGATCCGATGCTGGAATTTATATTTTTACTTTATATCATTCCTTTAAGATCTAATCCTGATGTTTAAAAAAAAAAAAACTCCATACCTTAAAATGGCATCAAATATTGCATGTGTATATCCAGCCATAGGGTGTTCAAAGAAAATATTTGTGAATATTATTATGGAAATATAAATAAATACAGATAAAATAATGTCTAAATAACTCTATATACTACTAATAATACAGACTTGCTTGACGAGTGATTTCATGTAAATTGTTAGTGATTAGCTCCACACAGAGAATACTTACTTTCCCTGCCAGAAAGCTGTCTCGGTGCAATAAAATATTACAATGCCGAAGAATGGGATACATTAGGCGCACAAAATACTTACTGCAGTCAAAAATAATAGAGCTCAGTAGTCTCTGGAGATGTGTTATAAGCTGACCTTATCTTTTTGGTACTTAAATGTTTATTGTACAGTGGAACAATAGGAATAACAATGTATTTAGAGAGGAAGCTGAATAATTAATAGCGGTGCATCATGGTGTGATCCTTGTTTGTCACAACTCTGAACACAACATCAAGATTTGGTAGACAACGCTGAAATGTTAGACATCATACACTCCAAAGAACCCAACTGATAAACCCCTTCATTTTTGCCAATCTCCATATGTAGCCCATTCTGTTCATTTCATTGTCCTAGATCAAGACAGAAGATTGTCATAATAGTGGAGGATATTGCATCTTCAGAGAGGAAGTAGACTTGAACTCTAGCGCCAACTATTGGATGTACAGTTGTGGCCAAAAGTATTGACACCCCTGCAATTCTTCAGATAATACTCAGTTTCTTCCTGAAAATGATTGTAATCACAAATTCTTTGGTATTATTATCTTCATTTAATTTGTCTTCAATGAAAAAACACAAAAAGAATTGTCCTAAAGCCAAATTGGATCTAATTCCACACCAAACATAAAAAAGGGGGTGGACAAAAGTATTGGACGTTAGAAAAATCATGTAATGCTTCTCTAATTTGTGTAATTAACAGCACCTGTAACTTACCTGTGGCACCTAACAGGTGTTGGCAATTACTAAATCACACTTGCAGCCAGTTGACATGGATTAAAGTTGACTCAACCTCTGTCCTGTGTCCTTGTGTGTACCACATTGAGCATGGAGAAAAGAAAGAAGACCAAACAACTTTCTGAGGACTTGAGAAACCAAATTGTGAGGAAACATGAGCAATCTCAAGGCTACAAGTCCATTTCCAAAGACCTGAATGTTCCTGTGTCTACTGTGCGCAGTGTGATCAAGACGTTTAAAGCCCATGGCACTGTGGCTAACCTCCCTAGATGTGGACGGAAATGGTGTGGATAAAGAACCTCGACTAACATCCAAACAAGTTCAAGCTGCCCTGCAGTTCGAGGGTACAGCAGTGTCAACCCATACTATCCGTCAGCATCTGAATGAAAAGGGACTGTATGGTAGGAGACCCAGGAAGACCCCACTTCTTACCCCAGGACATAAAAAAGTCAGGCTGGAGTTTGCCAAAACTTACCTGAGAAAGCCTAAAACGTTTTGGAAGAATGTTCTCTCTTTTTGGGCAAAGGCATCAACATAGAGTTTACAGGAGAAAAAAAGAGGCATTCAAAGAATAGAACACGGTCCCTTCAGTCAAACATGGTGGAGGTTCCCTGATGTTTTGGGGTTGCTTTGCTGCCTCTGGCACTGGACTGCTTGACCGTGTGCATGGCATTATGAAGTCTGAAGACTACCAACAAATTTTGCAGCATAATGTAGGGCCCAGTGTAAGAAAGCTGGGTCTCCCTCAGAGGTCATGGGTCTTCCAGCAGGACAATGACCCAAAACACACTTCAAAAAGCACTAGAAAATGGTTTGAGAGAAAGCACTGGAGACTTCTAAGGTGGCCAGCAATGGTTCCAGACCTGAATCCCATAGAACACCTGTGGAGAGATCTAAAAATGGCAGTTTGGAGAAGGCACCCTTCTGTGGCGCCCCGCAACGAGTGCGTCACAGGAGGGTATTGCAGCCACAAATGCAGCCGCAATATCCTCTGACCCAGCAATGAAATAGTTAACTTGGAGATCCAACCCAACATGCAACACCTAGAACAGGGACCAATCATAGGTCCTGGTGGGTGGAGTGTTAGGGTAGTGTAATAGAACACACAATAATCTAGACAGAACAGTAAGAGTCTGGAATCTAGAGCAGAGCCTAGAACACAGAACTTGGAGAGGAGCGGGGCTCCGCACCCCGTGCGGGCCCCTGGGCCGTCACCGGTCGGGTGTCAGCACCTGAGGCCTTAACCACCGGGAATGGGCATTTCTACACGGGTTCCCAAAAGACTCCCGTGCCCATAACTCACAGCCGGTTCACTGGTACCGAAGCTGGCAGCAGTTCACCTCTGCCACGCGAACCAGAAGAGTGGAGGATCAGCTTTACAGGAGCACCCCACCACCAGCCAGTTTCCAGTCGTCTAACCAGCGGTGTACCCACTGAGGGATCCAAGGCTCCCCAAAGCATCCAGAACGTACATCGTGGATAGGGCATTGAAGCAGCCTCCCCGTACCCGACCTGGTATTCCTGGGCGACGCTGGCAACAAATCAAGTTAGGTAGAATGGAGGAACACTGCGGATCTCTGAGGGACACTATCACTGCTGAGTCCACCCGGGCTGCTACTCAACCACTGTATGCCATGTACTGCTTACTGGTTACAGTAAAGAACCGTTATAGAGACTTTCTGTGTCTGTGCCTCCTTATGAACCGTCCGTCCGCACAACAAGGTAACCGCAGCTGCCGCACAACATCTTGAGCAGCTCCAGCCCCCGGGGATCACCGCTCAGCCTGTGGGGAGCGTAACATCTTGCTGCTGTCCATCCCCCGGGGGTTCCGCAGCGTCGGTAGCCCTTACCGAATCTACTCATAGGTGGCGTCACGAATAAAACAAATTAAACCCCTTTTAATCTGTTCCACCAAGACGTCTTCACTTTTGATCTGCACTACACCGGGCCACACTACCGGCAGGCGCGGTCCACCCGTGACAAGGAGGGAAGAAGAATCGCCTGTCTAAACCGGAGTCAGCCGGTCGCGGTGGGTCACTTCAAATATCAGGGACCTGGAGCAGTTTGCCAAAGAAGAATGGTCTAAAATTCCAGCAGAGCATTGTAAGAAACTCATTGATGGCTACCGGAAGCGGTTGATCGCAGTTATTTTGGCTAAAGGTTGTGCAACCAAGTATTAGGCTGAGGGTGCCAATACTTTTGTCTGGCCCATTTTTGGAGTTTTGTGTGAAATGATCAATGTTTTGCTTTTTGCTTCATTCTCTTTTGTGTTTTTTTCATTGAAGACAAATTAAATGAAGATAATAATACCAAAGAATTTGTGATTGCAATCATTTTCAGGAAGAAACTGAGTATTATCTGACAGAATAGCAGAATAGCAGGGGTGTGTCAATACTTTTTGCTACAACTGTAGCAATCCTAAAAGTCAATATTGACCCAGTAATGCGCTTTGCCACATGACTTAGGATAAGGAGTCAAACAAAAAACTCAATATGCAGACAAATGTTTCAGAGTGTTTGCTCTTCATCAGAGCAGTTACACCAGCTGCGGCCCTGTCATCTCCACAGCAAGGAGACTGGCGGTCGTGGCGCACTCACCCCTTATGTGTCAGTGTGGCGCCCCGCAATGAGTGCGTCACAGGAGGGTATTGCAGCCACAAATGCAGCCGCAATATTCTCTGACTCAGCAATGACCTGGTTAATTTAGAAATCCAACCCAGCATGCATCACCTAGAATAGAGGGCCAATCCTAGGTCCTGGTGGGCGGAGTGCTAGGGTAGTGCAGGAGAACACACAATAGTCTAGACAGAAGAGAAAGAAGAAGTCTAGAACCTGACGAGAGCAGACTAGAACTTGGAGAGGAGCGGGGGCTCCGCACCCCGTGCGGGCCCCTGGGCCGTCACCGGTCGGGTGTCAGCACCTGAGGCCTTAACCACCGGGATTGGGCATTTCTACACGGGTTCCCAAAAGACTCCCGTGCCCACAACTCACAGCCGGTTCACTGGTACCGAAGCTGGCAGCAGTTCACCTCTGCTATGCGAACCAGAAGAGTGGAGGATCAGCTTTATAGGAGCACCCCACCAACAGCCAATTTCCAGTCGTCTAACCAGCGGTGTACCCACTGAGGGACCCAAGGCTCCCCAAAACATCCAGAACGTACAGCATGGATAGGGCATTGAAGCAGCCTCCCCGTACCCGATCTGGTATTCCTGGGCGACGTTGGTAACCACTTAGCTAGAATGGAGGAGCACTACGGATTTCTAAGGGACACCATCACTGCTGAGTCCACCCGGTCTACTACTCAACCACTGTATACCATGTATTGCCTGCTGGTTACAGTAAAGACCGTTATAGAGACTGTCTGTGTCCGTGATTCCTTATGAACTGTCCGTCATTAACTAGAAGGTAACCGCAGCTGCCGCACAACATCTTGAGCAGCTCCAGCCCCCGGGGATCACCGCTCAGCCTGTGGGGAGCGTAACATCTTGCTGCTGTCCATCCCCCGGGGGTTCCGCAGCGTCGGTAGCCCTTACCGAACTACTCATAGGTGGCGTCACGAAGAAAACAAATTAAAACCCCTTTAATCTGTTCCCGCAAGACGTCTTCACTTTTGATCTGCACTACACCGGGCCCCACTACCGGCAGGCGCGGTCCACCCGTGACAAGGAAGGAGAAGAATCGCCTGTCTAAACCGGAGTCAGCCGGCCCCGGTGAGTCATCAGCATGAGTTCCAGCCACTGCTTCCTGCTCCCAGGGCCTGCACATACCCCTGCTCCTTTAAGGGCCAGCGTGCCCTACCTGGAAATACATCTCAGCCCATGGTTGAGAAGCACAGAGTATTTAAGGCACCTTCCCCATCTGGAAGGTGCCTGAGCAATGTGGTTTATGCTTTAGAGACACGCTGCTAGTTGTCAGGTCCCCCTGCTTTGCTCAGTGCCCATGTCTTGCCTAATCTGTGACTGTATTAGTCTTGCTGCTGCACCATCTGGATCAATCCTGCTGTTGCACCATCTCAACCGGCATTCACCCAGCTGTACCTACCCAGACCAGTACCTGTTTGTAAGAACTCGACCCCCGGAGTCAGCTGTTGTGGTACCGAAAAGCCCTGGAGTTGCACCTGGCGGCTACCTACCAGCATAAGCCTAACTTCTCCATCGGAAACTCAACAGAAGAATTAGTAGGCACTTAGATTCGCTCCTCAGGTGGAGATTGGTACTTTGGCCCAATGCGTCCACACCTGGACACTCGCCCATGGAGCATTACAAGTGCAAACCTGTAGTTCTGATTTGGCTAGGTGAGAGGTCTCTGCGATGAGGTATAAGGAGGAACATTTCACCTTGGGAAGAGTGTCAGCCAACGTAAGGAAAGTTATAGGCCATGCAATTCTCCTCTGGAAAATGAAATATACAAGTCACCTCTTTAGAAGTGATGAGAACAGGAACAGTAGTGCCACCCATTGAATGTGGAAATCCTAATATCGATCCTTTAACAAGCCTTTACACATGACTTAGGATAAGAAGTTAAACCAGAATCTCCATTGGTAGACACGTGGAATATTTTTTAACTGCATATTGACTTGGGCTCTATTCAACAGGAATTATATTCAGGATTCACAAATGATATGTTGCCTTGTGGGGAGAGGGTGGTAGTTGATAGGAGAGTGCTGGTCACTTTGTTAAACTTATAGGCCTAGGTCATTGACAGAAATACCACTGGTTATACCCGATTGGTAGCTCAATGATCTACAGTAGCATGGTGCACGCAGGAGTCCGTGAAGAACAAATTTGGCTCTGCAACGTCTGTATATTTGGGAAATATGTAAGTATGAGAATATTGTTACTTGTCCCTGGTCTCAGACTCCTTTTACATTACATATTAGACATCATATGATGAAGAGGCAGCACGGTCTCGTTGTTTAGGTGTGCAATGTTTTAATCTGAACCAAATATGTTTGACTAATCATTGCATGTATTTGGCTCCATGAGATGATTTTCAACTGACAATTAATAGTAATTAAACCGTTCTGGACCATTTTTTGGTTGTCGCGCTCCCGCTAGGCAGCATGCATCGCTGTGTTTGACAGGGACAACGACCTCAATACTACGCCAGAGAGTGACAGGGTCCCAACGACTGCCGTATCGCTGCTGCATCGCTGGTGAGATCTGACTGCTTGACATCTCACCAGCGATCACGTAGCGACGCACCAGCGATCCCTACCAGGCCATCAGGATCGCTGGTGCGTCGCCAAGTGTGAGGGGGCATTTACATCCAAGTCCTAGACCAGGGGTCTCAAACTCGGCTGGGTTGGTGGGCCGCACATAGAGGAACATTTATAGCGGGGGGCCGCATCCCTTGTAGGACTAAGTGATATTTTTAGTAATACCAGAATTTTTTTTTTGCTCAATGTAGTAAAGTACAAATCCTGATCCCTTTCTTGTAGTAATGTCCCCATCCTGTAGTAATGTCCTTTTCTACTGATGTCCCCCATCCTGATCCCCTTTTCTAGTGATGTCCCCCATCCTGATCTCTTTTTCCAGTGATGTCCCCCATCGATCATGATCCCCTTTTGTGGTGATGTCCCCTTACTGATCTCCTTTTCTACTGATGTCCCCCATCCTGATCCCCTTTTCTAGTGATGTTCCCCTTCCTGATTTTCTTTTCTAGTGATGTCCCCCATGTCATTCCCCCTTAGTAGTGATGTCCCCATCTTGATCCCCTTTAGTGATGATGTCCCCATCCTGATCCCCTTTTATAGTGATGTCCCCCATCTTGATCTACTTTTATAGTGATTCCCCCCATCCTGTTTTACCTTCTTTTTACACACTCAAATACACATTCTATCACACTCACACACAAACCCACACACAACCCCCCCCCACACACACACACATACTCTCACACACACTCACACACATCCTCATACACACTCTTACACTCACACTCATACACACACTGAAACTCGCACACACTTATAAACATATCCTCACTCACCCTCACACAACACACCCCTCTCACACACACACCCTCTCACACACACTCACACTTTTCTCACTTTAATGATGCATCGCTCCAGTGCAGGGGGCCGCCGCGGTCCCCGCTGTGCTGGCTTCCGGCTCCGCTGTGCTATGACTTCCTCCAGTCGCCGCTCAGACAAGCTCTGTTGCTCATCAAGATCAATGCAATCTGCCAGTCAGAAGCCCGCAGGTGACGTCATATTCTGCCGTCAGCTGCGGGCCTCTCATTGGCTGGCAGCTTGCATTGATCTTGCTGAGTGGCAGAGCTGGTTAGTGCTGCGAACAGAAGTCATCACACAGCAGGGATTTCAGTGGCCCCCTGCACTGGAGCAATGCATCATTAAGTTGTCCAAGGTGCCGCGGGCCGCATAGTGAAGCCCCAGGGGCCGCATGCGGCCTCCGGGCCGCGAGTTTGAGACCCCTGTCCTAGACCAATCTCCAAGTCCATTACTAAGAATAATCTCATCAAAATCTATCAGATAAGTTCCCATACCATTCCAGAGGGTAAAAACAGCAGGTAGTTGCACAAATCCCTATATTCAATCATTCACTTGTTCATGTCACTTTCACCTCAAAACATTTCTGAAATCTGAACTTTCCATACTATTGATACTGCAAAAGCTCTTACTGTTGTTTTGTCTGGACTACTGCAACTCTCTACTCAGTGGCGTAACTTGGAGCTCATGGGCCCCGATGCGAAAGCACCAATGGGGCCCCCAATTATTGCAAATCTTTAATAGCAATAGCCTTTTTCTGTAGGCCAAAGGGACATTTGGGGCTCCTTAGGCTCCAAGACCCGGGTGCGATTGCAACCCCTGCAACTATTGTAGTTACGCCCCTGTGTCTACTAATTGGTCCTCCTCTTAGTAAACTCTCCCCTGTCCAATCTCTACTGAATGCAAATGCCAGGCCCATATTTTATCCCCAGCCACTACACTGACTACACTGATGACTCTTCTTTGTACCAGTCATTGCACTGGTTGCCCATGTGTCTTGACAGAGACCAATATAAACTTATCTCTCTCACCCAAAACCCTCTCCATTTTCTGCACCACCCTACTCCTCCCTTAACTTTGTTTACTATCCTACATGTTCTCTCCATTCCACTTATGACTTAAGACTAACATACTCTATATTCTGAAACTCCCACTCCCATCACCATGACTTTTCTTGTGCTTTGCCAGTTTTCTGGAATGCTCTACTCCAGACAATGCGGTTAATTCCCACAATGCACAATTTGAAGTGTTATGTGATTAGACTGGTCTATCACCTCACATCACTAATATTACTGTTTTCAGCTCTCCCTTCCTAAATTTTTATATAAAAATCTGATCCCTTGTATCACTTGTTTCCACAAACTCCATGCACTCTATAGAGCACTTTGCAGGGGCGGGCTGGCCCAGGTGGCAGGGGGCAAGTGCCCCCTGGGCTGGTGGTATAGTCCACATCTAGGGCCACCCCCTACAGAAACGGGCCGGCCGCGGGCGTCGCTTTGCGGCCGGCACATGACGCGAGACGGCCCGGCCGCGGGAGTTGCTCTGTGACGCTGGAAGTCTCTGATCAGGTAAGGGCCGATAGCACCCCCCAACCCCCCCCCCCCCGCCCCCCCCCCCCCCCTCTCTCAAGTCAGACCTGACAGCACCCCCCCCCGCTTCTCAAGTCAGGGCCGGCAGGGCAAATCTGCCACCCAGGATGGAGGCTCCAGCCAGCCCCTGGCACTTTGTATCTGACATTGTATAGATAATGACTGAAGACTGGTTCATACAGCATCATTTGAAAACTCCTATTTATTTATTGTATTGATATTGTGTCACCCCTATTTCCTTCTTGCCAGCAGGGCCCTCACTCCCCTTGGTAGTTCTTGGATTGTGTATTGCTGTGTAATGTCTGATAAATGTCTGTACATCTCACCTCTGAATTGACTGTGGAATATGTTGGTACTATAGAAATAAAGATTATTATTATTATCATTATTATTAATAAATGGAAACTAGGACCTTCTCAGTCATCAATACAGGATAAAAAAAACAGATTATTAGTGTCAAGACACAAGAAAAGGCTATTGAAAATGGCAAAAAAGATGTATATTAAAGCATATCTGTCAGCAGGTTTGCATATAAGCTGCGGCCACCACCAGTAAGCCCTTATATACAGCATTCTGGAATCTTGTATATACAGTTGTGGCCAAAAGTATTGACACCCCTGCAATTCTGTCAGATAATACTCAGTTTCTTCCTGAAAATGATTGCAATCACAAATTCTTTGGTATTATTATCTTCATTTAATTTGTCTTGAATGAAAAAACACAAAAGAGAAGCGGTTGAAAAACAGGATGCGTTTTTTTTAACATGGGCGCCTATGGGACCGGATCCGGTACCGCAAGGTACATAAAGGTACTTTGCGGAACTGGATCCAGATCCGGATGCGGTTTTTAAAATTGCAAAAACCCACATTCCAAAACCGGGTGCGTTAATGCATCCAGATGTGGAATGAAGGTTGCAATTTTACTATCAAAAGATAGTATGAAGGCACACGGTAAAACCACATCCAGTAACGGCTGCGTTACCGCATTGTGCCTTTTAAGTGTGACCCCAGCCTAAAAGAGATTTCCGGCTCACACAGGATAGAGGGACCTGGTGAGTCAGAAGAGGGGTGATATCACTGAGAAGAGGAGCAGAACATACAAACTCCTTGCAGATGATGTCCTTGATGACAGCTGAATCCAGTGCTGCAAAGCAACAGTGTTAGGCTACTTTCACATTAGCGTTATTGAACGCTGCGCATGCAGAAACGCATGCCAAAATGCACGCAAATGCATGCTTACACAGCGTTTTTTTATCCGCATGAGCATACACAAAACATTAAAAAAACATAGCGCATACATGCGTTTGTATGCATTTTGGCATGTGTTTGCGGCTTTTTTGCGCATGCGTTCAATATTTCCAGGAGTGTTTTCTTGAATTTTCAAGACGAGCCACTCCCAAAGGGCATGTCTTAAGGAAAATTACTTCCTGGGCATATGATGTGTGTCATACGCATGCACATCGAATGCAGCCATGCGCAAGTTATTGCGCACCCATAGAGAATAATGTGTTGTTGTTACGCACTCCTGCACATGTGCATGCTTGTGCATTTTTCAGTCATCAAAAAATGCAACAGGTTGCGTTTGCCTGGCGCAAAGAAACCACGCACAGGGATGCATAAATATAAGCAATGTGTACACGTAACTTCATAATTTTCATTGATTTTGCTGTCATAAGGATAGGCATGCATATTTGTGAGATATCTGCACCAAAAAACACATCAAAAACGCAATGTATGCACATGGCCTAAGACAAACACACATAGAAATATATATTACTATACGCTTATATACACTACACACATGGGAAAAAATTAAACATATAAACAAACTCACACTACAACCATAACAACACAACAGGTGCAGGGGTTGCAATCGCACCCGGGCCCCGGAGCCTAGGGGGCCCAAAAGTCCCTTTGGCTTATAGAAAAAGAATATTGCTATTAAAGATTTGCAATAATTGGGGGCCCCTTTGGAGCTTTTGCATCGGGGCCCTTGAGCTTCAAGTTACGCCACTCTCTCTCTCTCTATATATATATGTATGACAGACAGACAGACAGATAGATAGATAGATAGATAGATAGATAGATAGATACATAAATGAAAAAATGAAAGGTAGCACTTCCTCCAGTTCAAGTGGGTTTATTTGGTCCTAGGACTGCGATGTTTCGGCACTCAGCCTTCCTCAAGCAGTCATACTCAAACTGCACAGCACTCAAAGACATAGTGTGAACTGGTACCACGAAAAATTAAAAACTTACGTTTTTTTCAAAAACCTCAGTATATATTGAGGTTTGTGAAAAAAAACGTTAGTTTTTAATTTTTTCCTCATATACCGCTTGTTAGCATGTGTGCATTATTGGTAGTAGCTGAGTGCTGCAGAGACATTTTTTCTGGTTGTTTGATCCAGCGTCCCTGCTGGCACCAGTTCACACTATGTCTTTGAGTGCTGTGCAGTTTTTTCTGTTTTTTGTCTAATATGTGGAGTTGATGGCTCCATGTCTGCACTTAGCACCCTCATCGCCCCCAGGTGGTCTTAGGTTGAGATGGTGTCCACCCACTTAGAAGTGGGACAGGGAGGACAAGGAGGACAGGGATGTCAGCATAGGACTCATCAGACCTGGGGTCACCATGGCGTGGTTGATGAGCAAACAGACATTGGCCAATATATGTACCTAGAACCCCAGAAAATAAAAAAAAATAAGAATATTGAGGTTTTTTTTTAAAAAATGGAAGTTTTACATTTTTTCCTCATATATAGACTGCTTATTAGCATGTGTACATTTTTGGTAGTAACTGAGAGCTGCAGTGAATTTTTTCTGATAGATAGATAGATAGATAGATAGATAGATAGATAGATAGATAAATAGATTTATACTGCTCATAACATCATGTACAAACCAAGAGACAGATGCCCAAAACATACTTTCTATCACAATCATACACTGCCATACATTCATATACACTCTAATTCCTTCATCTTGCAGTGTATAATGATGAAGTGATTGGCTTACATAGTGCTGAATTCACTGAACACTTTGCCAACAAACAAATAGCTGCCATAGCTCCAGGCCATATCCACAAGTGCTAATATGGCAGAAACTCCAGGTCCAGCTATATTTCTGCTGCTCTGTGATATCAGCACAGAGAAGATACATCATCCAGCACATGTGTGATTTAATGCAGGGTCAGGCACTGAGGATAATGACATAAGGGAAGTTCGTGTCTCCAGTGCATTGTAATCACATTGTTTTATTGTTCTCTATGAAGCCAGAGATCCCAGCCTGCTCTCCAGTGTCCTCCTCCCACAGCCCTATGTATTCTACCTTACAGGGAGACTTAGTATTGCCAGGGGACAGCACAGAAGCCATTAGCATCCTGAACCTTACACCACATCCATTAGCTGCAGTAACTGCTAAAAAGGGAGATTGGAGCAAAGCATTTAACAGCCACAATCCTCATCCCCATCCTATAAAATAGTTCCTTGAAAGCAGGAGCCCACACTGCACTTTGTGCACCGCTCCATCCACAGCCTGGGCTGCATCTGCTGAGGACGTGCTGATCCTGGGACTTATCACAAATGCATCTGTCTGCAAATAATGAACTATAATTAATAATGTAAAGTGTAAGATCGACCGTCAAATACGTTTCATAAGAGTTTTCAGGATATTGATCTGCAGAGAAATCGTCCAGCAGCCCAGGCTTCATCACAAGCAGAGGAGCTGTCAGGGGGAGCAGAGGTTACCTGCCATAGGGCTGGAGGGCTGGGGTAAGGGGACAGATCTGAGCATGCTGGAGGAGGACTGGGGAGAGGAGACATGGTGAGGAGACCTCCAGTTCTGATGAAGAGACTGTGAGTGCAGCTGCTCCTGGAGGAGATGCCATACACTGATGCCATACACTGATGCCATACACTGATGCCATACACTGATGCCATACACTTCTGCCATACACTGATGCCATACACTGATGCCATACACTGATGCCATACACACACTGATGCCATACACTGATGCCATACACTGATGCCATACACTGATGCCATACACTGATGCCATACACTGATGCCATACACTGATGCCATACACTTCTGCCATACACTGATGCCATACACTGATGCCATACACTGATGCCATACACTGATGCCATACACTGATGCCATACACTGATGCCATACACTTCTGCCATACACTGATGCCATACACTGATGCCATACACTGATGCCATACACTTCTGCCATACACTGATGCCATACACTGATGCCATACACTTCTGCCATACACTGATGCCATACACTGATGCCATACACTTCTGCCATACACTGATGCCATACACTGATGCCATACACTGATGCCATACACTTCTGCCATACACTGATGCCATACACTGATGCCATACACTGATGCCATACACACACTGATGCCATACACTGATGCCATACACTGATGCCATACACTGATGCCATACACTGATGCCATACACTGATGCCATACACTTCTGCCATACACTGATGCCATACACTGATGCCATACACTGATGCCATACACACACTGATGCCATACACTGATGCCATACACTGATGCCATACACTGATGCCATACACTGATGCCATACACTGATGCCATACACTGATGCTATACACTGATGCCATACACTGTTGCCATACACTGATGCCATACACTGATGCCATACACTGATGCCATACACTGATGCCATACACTGATGCTATACACTGATGCCATACACTGTTGCCATACACTGATGCCATACACTGATGCCATACACTTCTGCCATACACTTCTGCCATACACTGATGCCATACACTTCTGCCATACACTGATGCCATACACTGATGCCATACACTGATGCCATACACTGATGCCATACACTTCTGCCATACACTGATGCCATACACTGATGCCATACACTTCTGCCATACACTGATGCCATACACTGATGCCATACACTTCTGCCATACACTGATGCCATACACTGATGCCATACACTTCTGCCATACACTTCTGCCATACACTGATGCCATACACTGATGCCATACACTGATGCCATACACTGATGCCATACACTGATGCCATACACTTCTGCCATACACTGATGCCATACACTGATGCCATACACTTCTGCCATACACTTCTGCCATACACTGATGCCATACACTGATGCCATACACTGATGCCATACACTGATGCCATACACTGATGCCATACACTTCTGCCATACACTGATGCCATACACTGATGCCATACACTTCTGCCATACACTGATGCCATACACTGATGCCATACACTTCTGCCATACACTTCTGCCATACACTGATGCCATACACTGATGCCATACACTGATGCCATACACTGATGCCATACACTTCTGCCATACACTGATGCCATACACTGATGCCATACACTTCTGCCATACACTGATGCCATACACTGATGCCATACACTGATGCCATACACTGATGCCATACACTTCTCATCACTTCAGCTCTTTCATTTACAAAGTTTAAAAGTCCAGCAGCCAGTGCCCCACCAGCAGCTGTGAGCCCCACCTGGACCCCAGGCATCCTAGGCTTCTGATTGGATGATAGGCAGCTTGTGACCACCTCTCCACACAGGGCAATATTTACTTCGTCAGCCATGAGACAAGTCCAGAAGACAAGATCAGGTGAAGCTCC
The DNA here is from genome assembly GCA_033576535.1 of Allobates femoralis. NCBI lineage: Eukaryota > Metazoa > Chordata > Amphibia > Anura > Aromobatidae > Allobates > Allobates femoralis. The sequence continues at coordinate 46,951,844 of JARQOC010000011.1, forward strand.
AGGAGCTGACTGAGGTCTCCACCACCTAAGGACTCCTCACTGCTCCATACAGGATTGTGACATGAATTCATACTTGGATTATCCTGGGGATGTTGTAGCTTTTTCACCCAAGTTCTGCCGCAGTGAGCAGAGAAATGCTCCTTCCCAGTCCTACCCTGGACCTGCCCTGACAATCAGTGCATGGGGACTCTGCCACTCAGTGTCCACCCGACATCTCCTCACCAGCCTCCACCCCAGGCTCCAGCACTTTATGCACCCTGCAGCCTAGAGGTTCCCTATGACCCAGCTGCACCTGCAGAGTATAACTACTTACCTGTCAACTCGGACTATGACTATTCCTATGGATCTACCCATCCGATGGAGGACACAGGAGGACACATCCAGTACACCAGCTCGGTCTTTCCAGGGAATGGACCGTTCTTTCTCAATGGACAATTGACTTACAAACCCCTTGGAGAAGACCATCATGTGGCTACACACAAGGAGCATCTGGATATATATTCGGGAAACTTTCACAACTATTCCCCTTCTTCTGGTTCCTATCCAAAACCAAACTCTCCAGTGTCTGAGACCCAGGCTGCGCTAAACACTTTTGATTGGATGAGAGTTAAACGAAGTGCTCCAAAAAAAAGTAAGTCTACTTATCCATCCATCCTCCATCCATCCTCCATCCATCCATCCCTCCATCCCTCCATCCATCCCTCCATCCATCCATCTCAAAAAAAGAACCAGGCAGCACCTCCAAAAAAATAAAGTAACAGTGGACTTTAATGGCCCATGTGGTAGCAACGTTTCGGTGGAAAACCACCTTTATCAAGGTGCCTGATAAAGGTGGTTTTCCACCGAAACGTTGCTACCACATGGGCCATTAAAGTCCACTGTTACTTTATTTTTTTGGAGGTGATGCCTGGTTCTTTTTATAATGGTAAAACTAAAGCATGGTATTAATTTGTCAGGATTTATTGCACTCAAATTTTATTTATTTTTGATGCTGTCCTTTTTTTCTGTTTTTTTATTATCTATCTATCTATCTATCTATCTATCTATCTATCCATCTATCTATCCTATCTATCTTATCTAATCTATCTATCTATCTATCTATCTATCTCTATTATTTTGCTAATCTATTTATCTATCTATCTATCTATCTATCTATCTATCTATCTATCTATCTATCTATCTATCTATCCATTATCTATCTATCTATCTATCTATCTATCTATCTCTATCTAATCTATCAATCCATCCCTATCCAGATTTTCCACATTTCTATTCAAATAATTAAAATAGAGTATACAATTTGTTACAATAATGTTTACAGTAATGAAACACTTATGTTTATTCTAATTAGAAACACTATTTCTCTCCTTATTTCTATAAAACCAAAGCAAATTGTAACTTTTGTGTCGTTGGATTTGTAGCAATGCCTTCAGAGTGTGGAGTGATCAGTTCTCCCAGCACAATGAGGACAAACTTCACAACCAAACAACTAACAGAACTGGAAAAAGAATTCCACTTTAACAAGTATCTGACCAGAGCCAGGAGAGTAGAGATTGCCAACTCTCTTCAACTGAATGACACTCAGGTCAAGATCTGGTTCCAAAATCGTAGGATGAAACAGAAGAAAAGGGAAAGGGAAGGGGTTCTACCAAGCTCCCCATCTTCAGGACCTTCTTCATCTAATGTCTGTGTGGACCAAAAGCAGAAGTCCCTCCATAAGACAGAACCCCAATCGCCTTCCAGTGATGTCTCATCATAAAGGAACAACCTTTTACAACTCAGGGCTGAAACCTGTGGAGACTTTGCACTATGCATTGACTTTTGCAATATGAATGGCATTGAACACATAGTTGTACATAGGATAATGGTTGCTCTTTCCTTCTATACTATTCCCAGTGCAGTAAATACTATATGCACATCATATCGCATGCGACAAAACAAATAATATTGCTAATGAATTTCGTTTGTTTATAATTGCCTTAATGACTGTGGTTACTATAGGGGGTCATGCCATGTATGTACTCCTGTATTATCCCAATATACTGATATCTATGCAGCCTATGACCAAAGACCAACCTGTCACTCAGATAAGATACCTTCTTGCTATTATTTAAATTTGCACTATTACACATGAAATGGCTTTTTTTCCCTGTGCCTGATTGATTATGAGCAATTTTCAGGGAAAAAGGGATGTGACTTTAGGGATTTCAGGTATTATTTGGCCACAGAGCAGAATTTATAAGATTGTATTTGTTGTAAATATATATATATTTTAATACAAAATAAAGTTGGAATAATTATAAAGAAATAGAATGCAACTTTTGGTTATTGAGAACTTGTGTGGTCAGCCAAGAATATTTCAGAATATTTGGTTTAGGGAATATTTTGTAGGGGTACAAGTGTACCCCTCTATGGCCTTGTGTGGGTAGTGAGCAGTGGGAAAGGTCACCAGGAGTGGAGCCTGGGAACAGGAATGGTGTCTACTTTGTAATCCAAGAGAAAACCAAAAGTATGTGTAAGGTTGGTTGTTCTTTTAGATTGATCCTCATGCATATAAAAAGACTGGTACACTTCAAAAGGGGATGTGACTGGGAGAATTACACATTCTCACTTTCATAGTGTGAATGACAAAAGCTTGATCAAATCAAAGACACACGTGTCAACAAGTTCAGGGGGTCACCAGAGGACTCAGTGTGTAAGTATGGATGATATATAAAGTGCACAGCATAATATGTGGAATACATGTACATTAATATACTAATAAGTGTCATAACTAATACAGTAACAACCTTCAAGAGTAGATTTATTTATAACAATGCATGCAGCATAAATATATATATATATAATATATATATGCACACATATGTGTATATATATACTGTACATTCCTTTAATCCGACATCTAATACTCCATTCTGATACTCCGACAATTGCTCCTAACTCAGAGCTGCGTATATTTATGTATTTCTGGCATAGTAATGGTTGAGTTTCTTGACATGTCACCCCTTTGTGACACTTTTCTTCATTTCTCTATAGGTCCAGTACAATAGCCATGTTTTATTTCTTTACTTTTCACCATCTGCCTTGGGCAATCTCATGTAAATGACCTGTGGACTACAACAACAGAGTTTGTGATTGGTGAGTGACATCAAAGAGGGTCACCTCAGTCATGACCCCAGGTTTCCCCTGGTGGCCTTTGATATTGCAATGTCTCTTTCTCTGATAAGCATCACAATCCTCTTCCCTACAAAATAAGACACATTTAGGAAGCAAGACGTCTTTGCTTTATTGGGACACAAAGTGCCAGCAATGTATACACAGGTTTGTGAACCTTTAGAGTGACCTGTGTCAGAGAGAAGGAGGCAGTCTACTTGTGAATGTCATCTCAGGTGTCCTTTGTGGAGATCAAATGTGTCAAGAGACAAAAGTGTATTTGGCAAAGGAAGTTTCAGTGGACTGGCTGCCATTTAAATGTTTATTTCTGTAGAAAGCTGAGTCCACCCCATCATTGACACTTGTGACAACAGGATGATGGCATCTTCCCACCCACAGTCCAGGCAGGACACCAGGGTCACACAGAGGGCACAAGGCCATACCTGGACCATGAGTGGTCAGATCAATACTTCTCAAGATAGGCTCAACATATGTGAACCAATACCCAAACAATGCATCATTGGAAGCTATCTATCTATCTATCTATCTATCTATCTATCTATCTATCTATCTATCTATTATCTATCTATCTATCTATCTATCTATCTATCCATACCTATCTATCTATCTATCTATCTATTTATCTATCTATCCATTATCTATTTATCTATCTATTTATCTATCTATCTATCTATTTATCTATCTATCTATCTATCCATTATCTATCTATCTATCTATCTATCTATCTATCTATCTATCCATTATCTATCTATCTATCTATCTATCTATCCATTATCTATCTATCTATCCATTATCTATCCATTATCTATCTATCTATCTATCTATCTATCTATCTATCTATCTATCCATCTATCTATCTATCCATTATCTATCTATCTATCCATTATCTATCTATCTATCTATCTATCTATTTATCTATCTATTTATCTATCTATCTATCTATCTATCTATCTATCTATCTATCTATCTATCTATCCATTATCTATCTATCTATCCATTATCTATCTATCTATCTATCTATTTATCTATCTATTTATCTATCTATTTATCTATCTATCTATCTATTTATCTATTTATCTATCTATCTATCTATTTATCTATCTATCTATTTATCTATCTATCCATTATCTATCTATCTATTTATCTATCTATTTATCTATCTATTTATCTATCTATCTATCTATCTATCTATCTATCCATTATCTATCTATCTATCTATCTATCTATCTATCTATCTATCTATCTATCTATATCCATCTCTATCATTATATATAAAGAAATTTGTTCTATATTTATTACATTACATATACCTATTATTCCATCTATCATTTACCATCTATCTATTTATCTAGCTATCTAAAAATGCAGGCAGCACTCCAATGCAAACATTAGAAATATATTGAGATTTAAATAGCCCATAATAGCCATGTTTCAATCCACATGAGAACCTTTCTCAGATTTTTCACAGCTAAATATATTCTTTCTTTCTTTCTTTCTTTCTTTCTTTCTTTCTTTTCTTTCTTTTTTCTTTTCTTTCTTTCTTTCTTTCTTTCTTTCTCTTTCTTCTTTCTTTCTTTCTTTCTTTCTTTCTTCTAAAGTGGTTGTCACACGCTGGGGTGCATCAAGCCCTTCGCCGCCTGAGCCCTAATTATTATTATTATTTATTTATATAGCACCATTAGGTTCCATGGCGCTTTACATGAGGATAAGGGAGACAAGAACAAGTACACTAAATCTAGGCGATCAGGACGTACAGGTACAGGAGGGGCAGGGACTCTGTCCACGAGGGCTCACAGTCTATGAATTTTGAGGAGCGGGGGGGTTGCTTGGTGGTGCTATAAGCTCCCGACGCAGGTGAAGAGAGGGGTGGGGTTCTAGCAGCTCCCGCCGCAGGGCTATCTCTAGCAGCAGCAAGGGGAGAGGCTGTCTCTTACAGCTGCCCCGCGGCGCCCATCATACAGGAAGCCGCTGTGTGGTGCTGGTGCCGCCCCCTTCTTCACAGCCGCTCACCCCCCTGCCTAATTGCCACCTGAGCTTAAGGGCTCACACTGTCCAATAGACGGTGAGGCCATGGTCACCTGCCACAATATCATTAACGATGTCGTTGAAACATCACGGGTTTTCCGTCATTCTAACGACGTCGTTGCGTGTGACAGGTCGATCTTACAAGTGATAAGTGATCTTATCGTTCATCGCAGATATGAGATCCAGGCCCCACATCAGACAATGTCGATCATGCAATCTGCTGCATCGTTCTGTGTGACACCGCGATAACGATCTCCTTAATGATTTCGCCTATTCACAACATTGACAAGCATCGGTCACTGGTTGTGTGAACGATACCTGCACTCAACATGGTTGCTGCGTCGTGAACGATATCTAGACATGTGACACCTCTACATGCATCAAAGTATTTGTTAAAAATAGTTTTTTTAATGAAAACATGAAATCAGAACATACTTCATAACATTGTTATTCTCAGTGTTCAGAAATACTGGTGCAATACATAATAATATTGATCACCTTGTTCCTCTCATTGATCTTTATTTACATTAGTCTCCCAAATACATATATTGATGTCACATATTTTTTGCTAAACTTAAAATGGATCTGTCATCAGATTTCAAAATGTATACTGTACATATTTTAAACAAATCTCATTGACTGGACACAGAAAATGTTCATCTTATTTTGGCGGCACGATGGTTCAGTGGTTAGCACTGTATATGGTGGCTCAGTGGTTAGCACTGTATATGGTGGCTCAGTGGTTAGCACTGTATATGGTGGCTCAGTGGTTAGCACTGTATATGATGGCTCAGTGGTTAGCACTGTATATGGTGGCTCAGTGGTTAGCACTGTATATGGTGGCTCAGTGATTAGCATTGTATGGTGGTTCAGTGGTTAGCACTGTATGGTGGCTCAGTGGTTAGCATTGTATATGGTGGCTCAGTGGTTAGCACTGTATGGTGCTCAGTGGTTAGAAATTGTATGGTGGCTCAGTGATTAGCATTGTACGGTGGCTCAGTGGTTAGCACTGTATATGGTGGCTCAGTGGTTAGCACTGTATGGTGGCTCAGTGGTTAGCATTGTATGGTGGCTCAGTGATTAGCATTGTACGGTGGCTCAGTGGTTAGCACTGTACGGTGGCTCAGTGGTTAGCATTGTATGGTGGCTCAGTGATTAGCATTGTACGTGGCTCAGTGTTAGCACTGTATATGGTGGCTCAGTGGTTAGCACTGTATGGTGGCTCAGTGGTTAGCACTGTACGGTGGCTCAGTGGTTAGCATTGTATGGTGGCTCAGTGGTTAGCACTGTACGGTGGCTCAGTGGTTAGCATTGTATGGTGGCTCAGTGATTAGCATGTACGGTGGCTCAGTGGTTAGCACTGTACAGTGGCTCAGTGGTTAGCAATGTATGGTGGCTCAGTGGTTAGCACTGTATGGTGACTCAGTGTAGCACCGTATGGTGGCTCAGTGGTTAGCAATGTATGGTGGCTGAGTGGTTAGCACTGTATGGTGACTCAGTGGTTAGCACCGTATGGTGGCATAGTCGTTAGCACTGTATGGTGGCTCAGTGGTTAGCACTGTATATGGTGGTTCAGTGGTTAGCACTGTACGGTGGCTCAGTGGTTAGCACTGTACGGTGACTCAGTGGTAGCACCATATGGTGGCATAGTTGTTAGCATTGTATGGTGGCTCAGTGGTTAGCACTGTATGGTGACTCAGTGGTAGCACTGTATGGTGGCATAGTTGTTAGCATTGTATGGTGACTCATGTTAGCACTGTAAGGTGGCTCAGTGGTTAGCACTGTATATGGTGGCTCAGTGGTTAGAACTGTAAGGTGGCTCAGTGGTTAGCACTGTACGGTGGCTCAGTGGTTAGCACTGTATGGTGGCTCAGTGGTTAGCACTGTATGGTGGCTCAGTGGTTAGCACTGTAAGGTGGCTCAGTAGTTAGCACTGTATGATGGCTCAGTGGTTAGCACTGCAGTCTTGCAGCACTGGGTTCTTTGGTTTCAAATCCAGTCAAATACAACATCTGCAACGAGATTGTGGGTTCTCCCTGTATTTGGGTGGATTTGCCCCGGTTTCCTCCTAAACTCCAAAGACATACTGATAGGATATTTAGATTGGGGACAGCAATGATGTATGTAAAGTGCTGTGGACAGTGGCCTAACTTGAAGCTCATGGGCCCTGATGCAAAAGCTTCAATGGGTCCCACTATTATTGCAAATCTTTAATAGCAATATTCTTTTTCTATTGGCCAAAGGGACTTTTGGTGCCCTCTAGGCTCTAGGGCCCGGGTGCGATTGCAACCCCTACAGCTATTGTAGTTATACCCCTGGCTGTGGAATCAATAGCTTGTATGTAAATGAGTGAAATAAATAAATACACCTTTAGTTGTCTAGTTGTGACCTTTGTGTACATGCAGGCATCAAGATGGCTGTAACCATTCAATGGCCTCAGCAGTAACATGATGTCCTACTGTCAGCATGGAACCCATACCACTGAGTGGGATGCCAATAATGCCAGTAATATGGCAGGCTACACATGATCACTGTAGCCAAATACAGCTCCGTAGGGCTGCAGGAGGTTTTTATTTAATTTACGGTATGTAGTGTTATTTTTGCACAGCACTTTACAGACATGAATTATCATTACTCAGTATCCCCGTTGGGGCTCACAATCCCTATCAGTATGTCTTTGGAATGTGAAAGAAATCAGAGTACCCACAAAAAAATCAACAGAGACACAGAAAGAACACATATCCTGAAGAACACAAAACCTGAAGAACACACAACTGAAGAACACACAACTGAAGAACACACAACCTGAAGAAACATAACCTGAAGAACACACAACCTGAAGAACACATAACCTGAAGAACACACAACCTGAAGAACACATAACCTGAAGAACACACAACCTGAAGAACACACAACCTGAAGAACACACAACCCGAAGAACACATAACCTGAAGAACACATAACCTGAAGAACACATAAAATGAAGAACACACAACCTGAGAACACACAACCTGAAGAACACACAACCTGAAGAACATACAACCTGAAGAACACATAACCTGAAGAACAAACAACCTGAAGAACACACAACTGAAGAACACACAACCTTAAGAACACACAACCTGAAGAACATACAACCTGAAGAACACATAACCTGAAGAACAACAACCTGAAGAACACACAACCTGAAGAACACACAACCTGAAGAACACATAACCTGAAGAACACATAACCTGAAGAACACACAACCTGAAGAACACACAACCTGAAGAACATACAACCTGAAGAACACATAACCTGAAGAACACACATCCTGAAGAACACACAACCTGAAGAACACATAACCTGAAGAACACAAACCTGAAGAACACATAACCTGAAGAACACACAACCTGAAGAACACACAACCTGAAGAACACACACCGAAGAACACACAACCTGAAGAACACATAACCTGAAGAACACATAACCTGAAGAACACACAACCTGAAGAACACATCAACCTGAAGAACACACAACCTGAAGAACACACAACCTGAAGAACACATCAACCTGAAGAACACACAACCTGAAGAACAAACAACCTGAAGAAACACAAACCTGAAGAACACACAACCTGAAGAACACACAACCTGAAGAACAACAACCTGAAGAACACATAACCTGAAGAAACAACAACCTGAAGAACACACACTACAAACCCGAAGAACACAAACCTGAAGAACAACAACCTGAAGAACACACAACCTGAAGAACACACAACCTGAAGAACACACAACCTGAAGAACACATAACCTGAAGAACACACAACCTGAAGAAAACAGAACACAAACTGAAGAACACATAACCTGAAGAACACACAACCTGAAGAACACACAACCTGAAGAACAACACCTGAAGAACCACATCCTGAAGAACAGACAACCTGTGGGCAGATATTATCCTTTATGAGATTTGAACCCAGGGCCCCAACACTGCAAATCACTGAGCCACCAAACTGCACAAAGCTGGGGGAGAGTAGGTGAATGTGCCCAGTGGAGATTACTTTCTTATTTTACAGTAACCCCTTCTAATAGCTAGATTTCGATGCATGTTTTATAGACTTTTGACCACATTTGTCCTGTGACAAAGCAATGAGGGTACATTTCTAGCAAATTTTGGAAAAAATCCATGACCACACATTTTAATAAAAAGAACAAATAAATCAAAATGACTTGCCTTGTACTTTGCTGCACATTGTTTCTTTGGAATCTGCACCATCTATATGATCTTATGGTTTGCACAACAGATTATTTATTATTCATTGCTTATATAGTGCCATCATATTACACAGCTCTTTACAGACATAATCATCGATGTCCCCATTGGGGCTCACAATCCAATTTCCCTATCAGTATGTCCTTAGAGTGTGGGAGGAAACCAGAGAACCTGGAGGAAACCCACGCAAAATGGGGAGAACAGGTACTACTACTATGTACTTACTTATTGCAGGGTATATGTTCATTTTGTTTTTGTCTTCGGCTTTGCCTGTTAAATGACCATGTGTGAACATGCTCCTACACATCTCAATTAGGCTTCTTGATTTTGCTGTAGTTTCTTTTCCTTTCTAGAGACAGGGTTGAAACCCCCATTTATGAGCTAGGCATTTCATCTATATCACCTAGGGGTATGTGCCTGAACAGTCGGGTCGGTGTCCTGCTCTGCCAACATCTATAGGCCTTGTTCACACATACCAACTGTTTTTGGGAACATTTTGGACAATTTTTTTTTCAAAGTCCAAAAACGCATATGCGTGCATGTGCGTTTTTTAAAAAATGCAGCAGCCCAAAAACGCTGCACACATGCATTTTGTTAACATGGGGCCCTATGGGAAATGCATGCGTTAAAGGGATCCTGTCACCATCAAAACACCTCTAAAGCTATTAAAAGCTGTCCCTAGAGCATAGTAATGGTACCTTTACACGCCGCTACTGGATGGTGGCAACAACCGCGTGCTTCACGTGCACGAGCACGCACAAACGGTTGCAAACGGTAATCGCACCACCTTTACACACCGCAACAAGGTGCGCTACGGTAGGTTACATCTATCTCTGGATGAGCACCTTACCTCATTTACACACCGCTACAACAAGCTAATATGGGCGGACCTGGGGCAGCAGGGACAACACATAGGCGTGCCACAATTATGGATTACGAGACGCTCGTACGATGATTGGACAATGCAATAACATCATGATTGGCCAGCCAGCGCAGGAGGCTGACTAATACATGACGCTATAGCAAATGTGTAGTGTGACTGGTCAGCTCCTTAAATATGCCGCCCTATGCAGCGTCTACCAATCGTAACGCAGGAGCTTCCACCAATGATCGCTGATGGGGCGCGGTAACCCGGAGCCTGTGTCACGCCCCAGCTACATACCAGGTACATAGCCTGGTGTAGAAACAACCCTTCTGTTCCTTCTTTACACGCCAATACAGGTCGCTACCATCGGCTGGGTAACCAACTGTTTTAGGGCAGTGCTCTGAAACAGGTGCCGCCACTGGCGGGTGGCTACAACCGTCTTCACACGCCGCTACCTCGGGTTGAATTGGCAGTGCAAGATACATAGTCACCCAGCCAGGCTCTGCCTCTTCATGATAACACGCCTCAATAGGCGTGATGTTTATCTCGGATTCAAATGCGCCGCCTCCCCGCTCTGTCATGCGTCGGCCGTGCTGCAGTGGGGCTGTGTGACGCGAATCGCATGCGCAGTGCGGGGCTTGAAGCAAACAGAGCGGCGTGGGTGTAATACGTCACCCGGCGCCGGAAATGCATGACAGAGCGGGGAGGCGGCGCATTTGAATCAGAGATAAAGATCACGCCTATTGAGGCGTGTTATCATGAAGAGGGAGAGCCTGGCTGGGTGACTATGCATACCATAGTCACTAATTATAATCACTAATGAGGTACTGTAATAACGTTTATCTTCATTCTCAGTAGATGCTTTTAGGAGCTAAAAGGAGTGTAGGGTAAGTGTTACTATGCTCTAGGGACAGCTTTTAATAGCTTTAGAGGTGTTTTGGGGGTGACAGGATACCTTTAACTCATGGCACATATAGGCACCTGCATTAACGCATATGCGTTTTTAATGAAAAAATGACTAAGTCCCAAAACTTGCCAAAAAAGTCCAGGGTCTCAGGGGACACTATTGGTACCGTTGGATCCGTTTTTCTAAGGGCTTAAAAGACGGATCAGGATGTGTCAACAAGGCCATATTGAGGACGGTTGATAAGAGGCGAGGTTTTGATACTATAGGATGGGACTATCCCTGTTATGGTGGGATGACTTCTACATTGCGTGATCAAAATTGTGTTAACTTAGGCCCTATTCACATCAGCGGTAATCGCTGATCGCGGCAGTTGCGGTGAAAAAACCGCAACTGCCGTGATTACCGCATAACGGCTGCACTTGCGGTTCACCTGTGGCAAGTCCCATGCAATGTCTATGGGGTTTGCGGCAGGTGTTGCAAGTGCGTTACAGTTCCGGTTTCGGCACTTGCCGCAGATGCGGCCGCACAGATCACATATAGCAGTGAATGGGTGCGCACGGTCATGTGCAGTCAAGCGCAGCACCGTGAGCTCCCATTATAAAGACAGGGGCTTGCGGTGCTGCGGTCACATTGCGGCTCCCCTCCGTAGAACTGCGGAGGGGAACGCAAATGTGAAGGCACCCCAAGCTATGTTAGGTAGCAACACAACTTTTCTTTTGGATCAGAGTCTTTGAATAGAACAGAGTGAAAAATTATATCTTCTGCGTCCTTAATCTTCAGCAGATATATGAGTATATAAGTTAAGATTGGTGTTTAAGGTTTCAACTACATTAAGGACCTAGGAGACCTCTAAAGCCCCCGTCACAAATAGCGAGATCACTACTGAGATTGCTGTTGGGTCACAGGTTTTGTGACGCAACAGCGACCTCGCCAGCGATCTCGCTAAGTTTGACACGTAGAAGCAACCGGGCCCCCGCTGTGAGATCGCCGATTGTGTCGGAATGGCCTGGACCATTTTTTGATCGTCTGTTTCCCACTGGACATCATGTATCGGTGTGTTTGACATCTTAACAATGACCTCGTTGTCGACTCAGAACTCAGCCACGTAGGTCTGAGTCGTCAGATTAGCTGCTGTGTGACAGGGTCACACTGACCGCCGAGGTCGTTATACGGGTCGCCGTATCGTTGCTGCGTCGTTGAGTAGATCTGACTGTTTGACATCTCACCAGTGACCATGTAGCAACGTTCCAGCGATCCTTACCAGGTCTTATCATTGTCGGGATCGCTGGAACGTCACCAAGTGTTACGGGACCCTAACACTAATTGATGTGCGTCAGCTTACACTTTTATTTGCAGTCATTATTTATAAAGTAAGTATATACATAGGACACCTCTGAAACCTCCACCTCTCAGGAAAAAGGAAGAAGCCATATATTTAATCAATTCAATCTAGGTATACAGGGTGATCAAAATTAAAGAACAACACGCAATTTCCTTAATTTTCAGGTCATTGTGTTGTCCTATGTGAAAATATCCTAAAGTGTGAATTAGCAGTATTTTAAGCTTATTTCATAAATTGAATATATTCTAAAGCACAGAATGAAAATGTAAATGAGATAAATGAAAAAAAAACACTGATCAAAATTAGAGAACACTTTCAGATACCTGTTAATTATTGGTGTTAATCTGGCACCGGGTCTCAAAAGGTGACTTGGATGTGTCTAGACCTACCTGTGAACTCGTGTTAAGGCCTCATTCAGACTGAAATGCAATAACATTTTGGCTCAAAGTCCCAGACCCATTGGGGGTGTTATAATCCCTAATTTGGGTTAGTGGATTTGGAGTCAGATTGGGATTTATGGTTGTAATATGAACGGTGGTATAAAGCTTCCATTATGGCTAAAAAAAATAAGGTCTAACAATTACCAGTATACACAATCAAAAATAATAAACTTCGGCACTCAAAGTAAAAGAGAAAATGAGGAACCATTGCTTGATGTATTTACTGTGAGCAAATCTTGGATCTTTGTGTTACGTATTCTTACTTTAGAGCATCTACTTAGGCGGTGGAGCCAAGCACGATCCACAGTAATAATTATACATAGTTACCACAATTTATCCATAGAATTTTGCTGTAACATTGAAAATTCATAAAAGACAAGCAATCCAGATTTTGTGTCAATTATTATTATAATTATTATTATTTATTTACAGAGCACATTGATTCCATGGTGCTGTACATGAGAAAGGGTTACATACAAACAAGTTATAAATACAACGAACAAACTAACAGTGACCGATACAGAGGGGAGAAAGGACCCTGCCCTTGCGGGCTTACATTCTACAGGGCAGTGGGGAGAGAGACAGTAGGTTGGGTCTGCTCTGGTGGTGGTGGAACGCCGGGTCTATGGTGGTGGAGCGCCAGGTCCAGCGGTGGTAGAGTACCAGGTCCAGTGGTGGTGAGGTGGCACTGTGGTCATTGCAGATTGTAGGCTGTTCTTCCAGTGTCGCTCTGCAACCCTAGACGCTCGCCACAGATTTTTAATGGTGTCTGTGTGCCAGGGTTGTCTGTTGGTTTGTCGAGTTCTGCCAATTCTGTCAATAAAAGAATATATACATTTTATATTATATTTACCACTATGTTTTAATTTCAGTATGTCCAAAAGTGATACCATATGAGGTTTTTCGCCAAACAACTTTAGTTAATAATAATCTTTATTTATATCGTGCCAAAATATTCCACAGTGCTTCTCAATTCAGAGATTAATTAATATTAATGACTTTTTCTACAGTTATTAGAAACCAAAGAAGAGAAGTCGTTGGTTAAAGAGGACCTGTCACCCCCTGGTGATGACACATTACTGAGTAAGTCCCTCTGGACTCCTTACCCATAAACTTTAGAAAGTCTTTTTTACAACTTACAGGGGGCTAGAGACATGGGGGACCCCTTCACTGAATGCGGCTTACAAGCTGCATTCAGTGCTGCATTCAGTTAGCATAGCACCAGGGGGTGACAGGTCCTCTTTAAAGTGAGTTTCATCCAGGTGTGTTATGATTCCTACATGCAAAAAGTTTGGTTCCGCAAACCTGCTGTCACACTTAAGAGGTGAGGGAATCAGGAAACCCGATGGTGAGGTGGGCAAAAGGATTGAGGGGAGCTTATCTGACCCTTATACTGAGGGTCCCTGGCTTGCCCTGTTTTCGGAGGTACCTGTAAAGGTGAGGAGGTCCAAGTCGCCACCTTTCTCCTAAGCTCCTGAAAAGCTTTAGGCTGAGAGCCCCTTCCCCCACTCACGGATCAGGAATCACAACTACTCCCAAGGTAAAGAAACTACTGGAGAGACTTCGGCATGACAGCACATGCATCTTCACAGCACAAAGACCAGGAAGAGTCTAACTCTATCAGGCGTCTGCTTGAGGAAAGGGAAGGCTATTTAAGGATCAGGGGTGTCATCACCTGATAAACCTATAGCTATACTTCCACCTGCAGAGCATACACCACACATTCAGCAGCTTCAACATTAACCCTGACTGAACCAAAGGAAATAAACTCTGGTGTAACTGCAGCAGAGCAATACACGTGGACCGTGGAGCAGTCAACACGTGACACCTGCAGTCGGGGAACAGTCTGTATTCTCAAATTCTATTTTACCTATTCTTTGCAGGGAGTTTTACTATATCAAATTTTTCACAGTTTAGAACTCTCATCACTTAGCTTTGGAAGGCATTTAATTAATTCTCATTGTGCTTGTAAAAACCTTGTATCTTTTATGCAGAATGCCTTTTCTTCAAGTTTTTATACACGAATTATATAGCAATTTTGGAACTAAAGTCCCAACGCTGCCTCAGGACAAGGGTGGGTTCATTTTTGTTTTCATTGGATGAGTTTGCATATAATATAATCAATTCAGATTTTTTTTAAGATCTCTTTGTGACTGATCTGTGATCTTTTATGACTATTGCCACTATCATCATTTATACTGATATAATGTTATGGTGCTTTTATACGTACATTGATCTGCACTGTAGTGTTATAAAGTTTTTGAGCCCAAATTAGGAGTTAATTAAAAACAAACCAACAATCAGAGAGTTCCTGTAAATTTCCACTTCATTCAGACACTGGCTTCAAAAACTGCAATAAACAGGCACATGTAAAAGCAAACAAAAATGTGAGTAATCATGCACACTCTCCTGTGGTTATCACCAAAACCAGCCTAGGAATAACTGGCCTTGCATAATCAACGTATACAAAAAAAACACATGAAAAACAAAAATAATAATCATATTGATCTAATTCATGGAGAGAATATTCTATCGCCTATATAGCGCTAACATATTTTGCAGTTGTGTCATTACTCACCTTAATTTCTATTGATGTCACTATCTAATAGGACCAATTTTACAGGAAGCCAATAGACCTATTTATATGTTTCTGCAATGTTGAAGAACAAACTAAGAAAACATGTAAACCCTCGCGCTTAGTTATTATTATTTATTTACAGAGCACCATTGATTCCATTGTGCTGTACATGAGACAGGGTTACATACAAACAAGTTAAAAATACATCGAATAAACTAACAGTGATCGAACGATACAGAGGGGAGAGAAGACCCTGCCCTTGCGGGCTTACATTCTACAGGGCGCTGGGGAGAGAGACAGTAGGTTGGGTCTGCTCTGGTGGTGGTGGAGCTCCGGGTCCGATGGTGGTGGAGTGCCAGGTCCAGTTTTGGTGAGGTGACACTGTGGTCATTGCAGGCTGTAGGCTGTCCTGAAGAGATGGGTTTTCAGGTTCCACTTGAAGGTTCCGAGTGTGGGGGACAGTCGGACATTTTGAGGTGCAGTATTGCAGAGGATGGGGGATGCTCGGGCAATGTCTTGCAGGCGGTTAGATGAGGAACGTACAAGTCTGAAGGAAAGAAGGAGGTCTTGGGAGGATCGAAGGTTACAAGTTTGATGATATCGGGAGATTAGTTCAGAGATATATGAGGGTGACAAATTGTGGACGGCTTTGTAAGCCAGTGTTAGTGTGGCGACCCGCCAAGCAGGTGTCACAGAGGGGTACTGCACCCGTAAAAGAGGTGCAGATACCCCAGCTGCAGGTGGACCCTAGGATGGTGGGTGGAACCCACAACCAGCACTCCCGCATTAGTTTACACTGTGGGAGGTTACCCGGGAGGGAATAAAAACACCTCTAGGGGGAACAAGAAGGTCTTTGCCTCTGAGTTTTGGGCCTTTCAGGTCCTTGCTGCTAGGTCCCTCGGCTGAGGGACCAGGGAGAGATGGAAGAGGAGGAGACTGTCTAAGAAGAAAGGAGTTTTTCAGGAGAGCAGCCGGTTTGGGAAGAGGAGCTGTCATCGGGTTCTCCCAGGCAGCTTACCGAGCCCCGCAGACTGCCGTACCTACAAGCACGACAGAGAGTTCGGATTCCCGTGGAGTCTTCAATTCTCCCGGGCACCAGAACAGACTGAAAGAGTTTACCAGACACCGCCAAAGGAACGAGCGGCCAGCCAGTAGAGGGTTACCCGACGGCAGCAAAGGTGAGAGAGGAAAGGAGGTCAGGCTGATTACAAGTCACCAGTCTTCACATCAAACTGAAAAGCAAGAAGGAACAGACGGGGTTAGAGAAGGAAGGCACACCAAGGGTTCCACTTTACCACCTGGGATCCGCCTGCAGCCACCCGATAAACTACCTGTCCTCATAACATCAGGAGTGCTGAACTGTAACTTTGTATGAATGCAAGTGAACAGTAAAGTACCCAGAGGAAAAGTGACTTTGCTTCTGTGTTCCTTTGAATGAACTTGTTACCCATACAGGAACGCTGCCCTACTTGTAGAGGACTTTGCCAAACTAGTCGCATTACCATGTACCTCCGGTGGACTGTGGTGGCGCTGGTGACACCTCACCAGAAACTACAGGTGGCGTCACGACAAACTTGTAAATAAAATCCCCTGTAAATAATTCCCCTTTTTAAATATATACCCAGGACACGGAAGCAGACGCGGCCACCACTCCTCATGACACAGGAGCGTTAACCCCTGGGAGCCTCTACATTAGTAGTTTGAATTGGATACGTTGGTGAATTGGGAGCTAGTGGAGGGATTTGCAGAGGGGAGAAGTGGAAGAATAGTGAGGAGAGAGGTGGATTAGTCGGGCAGCAGAGTTAAGGACAGATTGGAGAGATGCAAGAGTGGAGGAGGTTGCAGTAGTCGAGATGGGAGGTTATGAGGGCATGCACTAGTAGTTTAGTAGATTGAGGGTTGAGGAAGGGACGGATTCTGGAAATATTTTTGAGTTGGAGGCGACAGGAGGTGGCAAGGGCTTGGATGTGCAAGGATGTGAGAATCAAGGGTTACTCCGAGGCAACAAACTTCAGGTACAAGGCAAAGTGTGATGTCATTTATTGTGATAGATGTGGTAAGGAAGGTGTGAGATGGAGGAAAGATGATAAGTTTGGTTTTGTCTACATTGAGTTTTAGGAAGCAAGAGGAGAAGAAGGAGGATATGGCTGATAGACATTCCCGGATTCTGGACAGTAGAGAGGTGACGTCAGAGCCAGAGAGGTAGATCTGAATGTCATCAGTGTACAGTTGATACTGGAAGCCATGAGACTTTATGAGTTTTCTCAGACCAAGGGTATAGATTGAAAAGAGGAGGGGTCCCAGGACAGAGCCTCGAGGAATCCCAACAGAGAGGGGATGGGGCGAGGAGGTTGTGTGGGAGTGGGAGATGCTAAATATGTGGTTGGAAAGGTAGGAAGAGATCCAGGAAAGGGCAAGGTCAGTGATACCAATAGAAGAAAGGATCTGTAATAAGAGGCAGTGGTCTACTGTGTCGAATGCAGAAGACAGGTCTAGAAGGAGGAGGATGGAGAACTGTCTGTTAGCTTTGGCCGTAAGTTGTTAGTAATTTTGGTCAGGACAGTTTCAGTGGAGTGGTGGGGCCAGAAGTCAAATTGAAGGTTGTCAAAGAGATAGTTGGATGAGAGGTGGGATGAGAGTACAGTGTGAACATGCTTTTCTAGAAGTTTGGAAGCGAACGGGAGCAGATATATGGGCCAGTAGCTGGATGTAGAAGAGGGGTCAAGGGTTGGCTTCTTTAAGATAGGTGTAATTGTTGCATGTTTGAAAGCAAAAGGAAAGGTACCAGAAGTCAGTGATAGGTTGAAGAGGTGAGTTAGGGCTGGGATAAATGTAGTGGTGAGGTTGTGGAGGAAGTGATTTGGGACAGGGTCCAGTGCACAAGTGGTGAGGTGCAATCTGTAGAGGAGGTGTGCAATTCTCCTTCAGTGATGGAGGGGAGGAGGGTTAGTGGGGGAGGGGAGTGGTCCATTATACATGGGGGTTATGGTGGTTGGGTAGCAAAGACTTATCTGATCTGTTCAATTTTGTTGGTGAAGCGTGTTGCAAAATCTTCTGCAGAGATATGAGAAGTAGGAGGGGGCAGTGGGGGCGGACAAGGGAGTTAAATGTGTTGACTAACTGCCTGGGGTTGTGGGACAGAGAGGATATCAGGATAATGAAGTAATTCTGTTTAGTGGTGGTGAGTGCTGACTTGAATTTGAGAAGTGCTTGTTTGAATGCCGTGTAGTCTTCTTGTGAATGTGTTTTCTTCCAGCGCCGCTCAGCCACCATAGACGTTCACCGCAGCTTTTTAGTGGTGTCTATGTGCCAGGGTTGTCTGTTGATTTGCTGTGTTCGGCCATGAACAAGAGGGGCGACTGCATCAATAGCTGATGTGTGTATAGTTGTAGTTTGCTGTGGCATTATCTGTGTCATGGAGTAAGGATATGGAGGATAGCAGTAAAATGGCTTTGGAGAGTGTGTGAGCATCAAGATGTGTGAGGTTTCTGCGAGGGTGTGCGAGTTGGTGGACATGAGTGGCAGGTGAGGAGGACAAGGATGAGAAAGTGAGTAGATGGTGGTCAGAGAGGGGGAGAGGGGAGGTTGTGGGTTTAGTTAGGGAGCAGAGGAGGGTGAAGATAAGGTCTAGTGTATGTCTGTCTGTGTGGGTGGCTGTGGAGGACCATTGAGAGAGGCCAAAGGATAAACCAAGTGACAGGAGTTTGGAGGCTGTTGACTGGTGGGTGTCAATGGGGATGTTGAAGTTGCCCATTATGATGGTGGGAATGTCAGCAGAGAGAAAGTATAGGAGCCAGATGGAGAATTGGTCAAAGAAAGCAGTGGTCGGGCCAGGGGGTCAATAAATGACGGCCACTTGTAGGTTGTAAGGAGAGTAGATACGGACAGAGTGCGCTTCAAAAGATGAAACGATAAGTGAGGGAGGAGGAGGAATTGGGCTGATGGTGAAGTTGCTAGAAAGGAGAAGACCCACTCCTTCACCGTGTTTGTTGCCAGTGCGAGGTGTGTGGGAGAAATGAAGTCTGCTGTAACACAGGGGAGGCTGTGTCGGAGGGTGTCAGCCATGTTTCTGTGAGGCCCAGGAATGAGAATCTGCGAGAGGTAAAGCGGTCATGAATGAAATAGAGTTTATTACAGCTGGAACAGACATTCCAGAGTGCTCCAGAGAGAGGGGGCGGTGGAGAGGGGGTCAGGGGAATGGGTTTTATATTTAAAAGATTGCGGCTGTTTCTTATTGGTGTGAGGTGATAGGAGGGAGGAATAGTGGGGAGGTCCAGGATTGGGAGATATGTCGCCAGCGGATAAGAAAAGCAAAGAGACAGCAAGCAGGTGGGAGAATGAGAGTGGCTGGCCTGTTTTGTGTTTCTGCAGGAGAGGTGTGAAATTGAGAAACAGGTCAGCAGAGGAGCTCAGGTGGGGAGATAAGAGGGATGGTGAGATAAATATTTGTGATGGGACAGATGGGAGTTTGGGGGTAGTTAAGTTAAGTGGGTAAGGATTAGTGGAGCAATTACTGTTAGGGCATAAGTGTCGAGCCCAGGGTGTGGGGTACTCGGGTATCAGGCCGCAAGGGGTTAACTGTGTCACGGGGAATGGCGGCAGCGCCTGATCACGTGTCCTGGGGGACTATTCTTTGAAAAAGGGAGAGTTTACAGGGGATTATTTACAGAGTTTGTCCTTGTGACGCCACCTGTAGTTTCTGGTGATTGGCACCTGCGCCGCCACAGTCCACCAGAGGTAGATGGGATCGCGGCTAGGATGGTGTAGTGCTCCACAGGTAGGACTGGACCTCTGGGGCAGTGTTCCTGTTAAGAAACAAGTTCATGGAAAGAAAGCAAACTAAGTCCAAAGTCACTGTTCCTCCTGGTACTTTACTGACAATTGTATTAGTTGCATACAAAAGTTACAGTGCAGTATTCCTGATGGTGTGAGGACAGGTAGCTGAACGGGTGGCTGCAGGCAAATCTTAGGTGATATGGTGGACCCTCGGTGTGTGCCTTCGTATTCTATTCCTTTCCTGCTTCTTTCCTGCTTTCCAGTAGTGGTGAAGTCTGGTTCCATAAAGCTAACCTGACCTCTTGCGTCTTCTCTCCTTTGCTCCCGTTGGGTTACCCTCTGCTGGCTAACCACCGCACCATCAAGCGGTGCCTGGTACCCTCTTCTGGTTGCTCAGGAGAAGTATATCCTCCACGGACCTCCGGATTTTCTGTGGTCCTGAAGTATCCCACAGGTGCGGGCTCCGGGAAGCTTTCCTTTCCTTTCTTATCTCCTTTCTTTCTTCCCTCCTGGTCCCTCAGCTGAGAGACCTTCTCCTCTGACTCTCAAGCCTCTGACGCACAAGCCTCTGACTCACAAGCCTCTGTTGTTCCCCTTGGAGGTGGTTTTATTCCCTCCTGGGTAACCTCCCACCGTGTGATCTAGTGTGGGAGTGTTGGTTAGTGGGTACTACCTACCATCCTATGATCCACCTGCAGCTGGAGTATCTGCACCTCTTTTATGGGTGCAGTACCCCTCTGTGACACCTGCTTAGCGGGGCGCCACATACCCCCTTGATGGAATATACTCGTCCGCGAGTATCAGTACCTGTTTACTGGGCAGTGAAAAACATTTTTATATTAATCATCAACATTAATGGGTAAACTATTTACAACTAAGCATATTTAGATTTCTTCCCATTTCTGGGAGGCACATTACTTCAAACGTATCACATATACACACAGACGTTGCAGTAGTTAGTATATTTAGACTTCACAGTCCTCGGGCCACCCGTCGGCAAAGTTGTAACTCTCTTGTCGCACTATCGGCATACAAAGACATTATTCAACTTGCCCAACAGGGACTGGTACTAATTATGTGGGTCCAGCGGTGATTTATTGTCCAACACAGTCCAAGGTGTATTATCTCCGCTGGGCCGCTGTACCCTCAGGGCACATCATCAAACGAAGGGAAAGTGCAAATAAAGGAAAAGTCTCTGTATCTTCAGCCTAAGACTACACTTGGGGGGGTAGGGTTCACGCATTATTCTCAAGTTTGCAGAAAAAGGGGTAAAATAAAAGGGCATAGTTACTGGAAAAAGAAAAGGGGCTATATACAACGCAATATCTCTACACGGGAGTCTATTGCAAACACAGTGTCTCTTCATGGGAGTCTATTGTTTCTACTGGGGGTTGTCTGCACAACGTGAAATCCGGGGTACCGCTCGTACGTTACCTACTCACCTCTGCATAAGTCTCACCTTGGGGGTCCTTTGCGCAGATAAGATTCCACATCTCGCCGGGAGAAAAACATGTCATCTAATAGTCCGGGTTCCCGTAAGAATCCCCAACCGTCTTCCTGGTAGACGGAGACGACAGTTCCCAAACGGCGGAGTTCTAATGGAAGTAGGGGCTGGGCTCTTGCTTCCTCTCGGAGTCGCCTTGTTGCTTGTTCGTGTTGATACCAGTCTTCTCGTCATCTTTGCCTCACCACTTGGTCTCTCTTGTCCATAGCTGGCCGGGAACACTGTAGCAACTGGTACTGTGGGAGTGCTGGTTAGTGGGTACCACCTACCATCATATGATCCACCAGCAGCTGGAGTATCTGCACCTCTTTTACGGGTGCAGTACCCCTCTGTGACGCCTGCTTAGCGGGGTGCCACATAAGCAAGCATGGTTAAAGTGTTAGTGAGAGAGCAAAGTATTAGAGACAGTCTACAGAATGGTATGGCTGGTACCTTCTGGTTTCCTCTGGTTTATCTCTGGAATATCTCTGCAATCACTTATTGAAATCGCACTTTGTGAAATCACACAGGCCAAGGTACACAGGCCTGAACTAACTAAGTTATAACTCTAATGGTGGGTTTACACGTCGCGATATCGGCGTCCAACTCCGACCCAACTCCGACCAAAAGTCACGTGGTTCGGGCGTTGGAGCCGATATTGTTTGCATGTTGTACGGTGTGAAGGTACAACGCGATACAGGAACGATGGCAAAACGATATCGGGGGTCGAATGAGCGTGCTATTCAACCGCCCGATATCGGATGCCGGTTGTAGCCGCATCGTCCCGCCTGACAGCCCAACTCCGATGTGTACTGCCACGTCACCCATTCACTCCCATGTTAAATGGTCGTTCATGGGTTGGGGGGCGTACACATCGTCGGGACGTTGTATCCCGATATCGGGCTGTCTAAACCGGCGATGCGATGGCGGGAAAAGCCCGCTCAAAAAGCGCGCTCCCGCGTCGTTGGCTACGATATCGGCCCGATATCGCGACGTGTAAACCCACCATAAGGGTGTGCTGAGAATGAACCAGGTAAGTAGGAGGGAGGGATCAGAGGAGGGAGACAGGACACAACACACCAGGGGAGAATTAACAGATTGCTGGTAATGGAAACAACAGCAGGAGGGAGAGACACAAGCAGGATGGAAGAATATGGATATGTGTAAGTTACAAAGCAGATGGAGGAATATTGGATGGAGGAATATGACAAATCATAAGACATATGTCAGGCACATAGAGATGGGATGCAGGACAAATTAAATACAGCAGCGGTACAATGAATTCATACCATAATGTAAGGCATAGTTAATATCGAACCCCAGACTGTAGTGCTAGAAAGCAACAGTGCTAACCATTAAAGTGGTGGTTTGGAGGCAGAAGAAATTTTAATTTAAATCTCTATCTATTTATTGCTCCAATCTCAACGAATTTCTAATACGTTTGTATTAATAATTCTCTACCCCTCCCTGACTCCTGACTACACTGTCTAACTATTATTGATTTTTTACTCCTGCTTCCTATCTGATGATACTTCATTTGAGAAACCCAGTGCATGCTGGAATACTCAATACGTCGTCAGAACAGGTGGCAGAGGCTGCGGTCAGTGTCACAGTCTCTACCTCCCCCCTGAAACTCAGCGTCATCACTGACACCTGTTTCAGGGGCTGCTGTGTCCCTGCTCGGTAGCACTGTGCGATCTACACAATGACATCATACACTCTGTTGCTGATTCAGATCAGTAGAGATGGCTACACAGAGCAGTGCACACTGTCAGTGCATTGTGTCATTGTATCTGATGGCATTCAGAGACTAGTGCCATCCCTGAAAGTGACATCTCTGCAGGGGAAGCGCTGGCCTGTGCTCGCCACCGGGTAATCTGAGTGCACTGGCAGCTTTGCGTTGCCTGCTCTACTGATCTAAGATGGCAACAGGGTGGATGTTGTCATTGTGTAGATTGCACAGTGCAAAGCGAGCAGGGACATAGCAGGGACAGAGCAGCCACCTGAAACAAACGGCACTGATAACACTTCATTTCAGGGAAGGCAGAGGCTGTGACAGTGACCGCAGCCTCTGTCCCCTGCTCTGATGACGCTTTGTTTGAGTATCCCAGCAAGCACTGAGAGTCTCAAACAAAGCATCATCAGACAGGAAATAGGGGACAAAAATCAATAGTAATTTGTGTAGTTGGGGAAGGGTAGGGAATTTTTTATACAGCCATATTAGGAATCAGTTTATATTACTGCAATAAATAGATAGGGATTTAGATTCAAATTTCTTCAGCCTTCAGACCACTCCTTCAGCTCACCTTATCACACTGACTCACCGTAGCCGGGGGGTACACGTAGCGGGCGTTGTTTCTCCTCCAGTCACGGAACCGCGCCTGCGGTAGTGTAGGCCCGGTGGTCCAGATCAATAGGGGAATGGCGGAACAGTGGGGTGATTTGTCTTCGTGACGCCACCTGCGGGTGTTCTGGTAACGGTACCAGCGCTGTTCGGGTCTCCGGGGATGGTACACAGCGAGATGGAACGCTCCCCACAGGATGAGCGGGAAACCCCGGAGCCGGGAGCTGCGCAAGATGTTGTGAGGCAGCTGCGGGATGCTGCGCGCTGAATCCAGGAGTAACGGACAACCACACAAAGTCTCTTTTAGGTACCTTTACTGGATGATAGTCAGGTACACTCGGACCGGGATAGTGAAGTTGGCACTTATGGAGTTTCACAGCAAGCAGTGTTAGGCTTCCTTTCTCTACTTCTGGTGCTAAGGTCGGGTGGATGTGGAATCCAGCCGGACCGGGCAGTTTGTTCAATGATGGAACTTGCTTCACCTGGTTATCAGCACTGAGGGCACTGTAAAAGGGTCTGAGCAGGATCAGTACTCTTCCCTGGGCTCTCGTGGATGGGTGCATCAGGTGGAACAGGTGGCTAAACCTCCTGTTGGATGTGCTGGTTCTCTGTGAGGGCTTTGTAGCTTCCACAGCTTCGGTTCCAGTAACCGGATGGTTTGGAAAGAGTTGGATTAACTCTGTATTCCTGAGAGGTGATCTCCTTCTTCCTATTATCCCAATTGCAGGGATCTCCACTTGCTAACAGGCTGTTTGGGGCCTAGTGTGTGTCTCATAAGGCTGGAGATCACACACACCCTCTTCACAGTTCTGAAGTGACTGCACACTCTGAAGTTTCTCCCTCCAAGACTCTTTTTATAGGGGAACTGGTTAGAAGTCACCAGTGTAGCTCCCCCTAGAGGCTCGGGGTTGAAACCAGGTGTTCTAAGTGTTGTTTGTGTTGTGGTTTTGCTGTGCTGTTACTTACTCCATTGTACCTAAGGATTTCTGTGGTGCCCAACAGGTGCCAGGGTGCCACATTCCCCCTTAGTTAACCTCAGTTCTCCCGGCTGAGCAAAAGGTTCTTTTTACAACTTACCACTAAGCATTTATAACATTCAATTTACAAAGTCTTAAAGAAAACACAAAAATCACTGAAAAGGAAGTGAAAAATGTGGAAAAGGTGAAAAGCAGTCCGTACGGCACTAGTCCATCTGCCGCAGGCTGGAAAAAGGTAAAGTTAGTGGTCACACAAGTCCTGTGACAATTGTTCAAAGTTTATGGAAAGGGAAAAAGGTAAAGTCCAGGGATACATGGTAAACTTTATACATTCCCTACGGGTGTCTCTGCTTGGGAGGCCGGTACTAACCTACTATACCTTACCAGGCGCTTTCTGTTCCCAACTTAGTATACTTGGGACATAGCCCAGTTCCTCCACCCTTCTGTACACTACTTTTTACAGGTTTTTGAAAACTGGTTAATATTTACAACACTTACAGGTTATATTTTCCACTACATTTTAAACCCATTCTCCAAGTTTATGTGGGGGTTGACCTAATGTACTACGTGTGGATCTGCGTAGTGTGGGTGTTTCCAAAGCTGTTGGTGTAGTGTACGAAGTGGTTGGTACTTCTCTATGTCTGCTTTGTGTAAGACCATAGTAAGTGCGGAGTCTATCAACTGGACTGACCTCTGTAGGTAGTTGATTAGGAATGGCTTCTCTTACTGCGGGACTAGCAGGCTGACCGATTACAGGAATCTCAGGTTCCATGATAACAGGCTGCAATTCTTGCACTTGGACTTCTTCTTCTTGGACTTGTTGGATTGGATTTGGTTTTGGCTGATCTTCTGTAGGCTGGTAGAAGTGCATAACTGGTATGAGGAATGCATCACCTATTTGTGGCCAATCAGCTGGTAAGTATCCAATTTCTGTAAGGACGAGATTTTCTTTTGTCTCTTCATCTTTAGTTACAGTAGGGTAACTGGTTGCTTGTGGGATTAACTGTGGCGGACATTTCTTCAAATGATCCCTTGAAACAGTCGCAATAGTATTCCCATTGTCTTTGCTAATAACACAAGTTTTTGAGTTATCAAAGTGTGACGGCATAACGGTGTAGGGTATGGATTCCCAACTGTTATCCAATTTGTTGGTTTTTCTTTTTCTTTTCAGCACTACATCACCTATAGCTAGTGGTTCAGCTGAGGCGTGCTTGTTGAAGTCTTTCTCTTGCTTAGTTCTACTGATTTCTAGGTTCCTTTCAACACTTTCTTGTACTTTCCTGTACCTTTCTTGGCGTTGGCTGACCCAGTCTTCATCAGAAGAATCTTCTGTGGGTTCAATGGTTCCCATCTGCAAATCAATAGGCAGTTTACCTGGTCTTGCTCTCATCAAGTAAGCAGGTGTGTAATTTGTCGAACTGACAGGTATGTGGTTGTAGATGTCCACGAGATCTGGAAGTTTCTCTGGCCATTGATTTCTCTCTTCAACTGGTAAGGTCTTGAGCATGTCAATGACTATGTGGTTCATCTTCTCACATAAACCGTTCGTTTGAGGATGATAAGGTGTTGTGCGGATTTTCTTACACCCATACAGCCCTAAGAATTCTTGGAACAGAGCTGATTCGAAGGCTGGCCCTTGGTCAGTCAAGACTTGGTCTGGATACCCATGGGGGCGACAGAAGTAACTCTGGAACGCTTTGGCTGCTACCTCAGCAGTTAAATCCTTAACTGGAACGACTACCAGGAATCTTGAGTAGTGATCAACGATGGTGAGAGCGTAGGTGTACCCGTTTCGACTTGGGGTAAGCTTCACATGGTCGAGAGCAACTATTTCAAGAGGTTTGGTGGTAACAATTGGCTGCAACGGAGCTTTCTGAGTTAGATGGTCTTTTCTTCGAAGGTGACATGGTCCACAGTTTTTACACCATTTGTCAATGGAACCTCTCATACCGACCCAGTAGAACCGATCCTTCAGGAGTCTTTCCAGCTTCTTCCATCCAAAGTGTCCTGCATCATCATGGTATGCTTCAAGGATCATTTGGACTTCAGTCTTGGGAACTACAATCTGCCAGATGAGTTCATGGGTTCTCGGATTGAGGTATCTTCTGCATAGTTTACCTTGGTAGACGAACAACCTCCCTTTCTCCTTCCACAGGCGTTTAGCAGTTGGTGAGGCATCAGAGTCCATATTGGCGTGCTCTTGAGTGATGAGATCCCTTACCAGGCTGACATCTGGGTCGTTGGCTTGAGCCTCCTTCCAGTCATGGTGAGGTAACGGGTTCACGGTCCTCTCTACACGTGTCTGGTTTCTCTGATGACATGTTGCTGTACCTGAACGGTGGA
Organism: Allobates femoralis; assembly: GCA_033576535.1. NCBI lineage: Eukaryota > Metazoa > Chordata > Amphibia > Anura > Aromobatidae > Allobates > Allobates femoralis. Next base: position 46,979,355 of record JARQOC010000011.1, read on the forward strand.
AAGCAGGTAGTTCAATCTCTTCTAGGTCATCTATGTCTTCTCCATCTTCGGGAAGATGGGGCATTCGGGACAGGGCATCAGCATTGCCGTTCTTGTGACCTGCCCGGTACTTTACAGTGAAGTCGTAGTTAGCGAGTCTTGCTACCCAACGCTGTTCTAGGGCTCCCAGCTTTGCAGTCTCTAAGTGTGTTAGAGGATTGTTGTCTGTGAAAGCTGTGAACGGGGCGGATGCCAGGTAATGCTTGAAACGCTCTGTGATCGCCCAGACCAGGGCCAGGAACTCTAGCTTGAAGGAGCTGTAATTCTCCGGGTTCCTCTCTGTGGGACGGAGCTTTCTGCTTGCGTAGGCTATCACCTTCTCCTTGCCCTGCTGACGTTGAGATAGGACTGCTCCTAAACCTTCATTACTTGCGTCAGTGTACAACAGAAACGGTAGATTGTAGTCAGGGTAAGCCAGGATTTCTTCTCCAGTTAAAGCATCTTTTAACGTTTGGAAGGACTTGTCCTGCTCTGGGCCCCAATGGAACGGGGGTCCCCTGATCTTGCCGTTTTTGGATTGACCTACTAAGAGATCTTGCATAGGTGCGGCTATCTTGGTATAGCCTTTGATGAATCGTCGGTAGTACCCGACCAGTCCTAGGAATTGACGTACCTCCTTGTGGTTGATGGGTGCTGGCCAGTCCTTGATGACGGTTACTTTATCCGGATCCGGTGCTACGCCTTCGGCGCTGACCACATGTCCTAGGTATTGGACCTTGGGTTTCAGCAGGTGGCACTTGGACGGTTTCAGTTTCATCCCGTACTTGGACAGTGACTCAAACACTTCACTCAGGTGTTGGAGGTGATCTTCATAGGTCTGAGAGTAGACAATGACATCATCAAGGTATAACAAGACAGTCTCAAAGTTCTTATGGCCCAAACAACATTCCATAAGTCTCTGAAATGTGCCTGGGGCATTGCACAAACCGAATGGCATACTGTTGAATTCGCATAAGCCCATGGGAGTCGTGAAGGCTGTCTTCTCACGATCCTCCTCTGCAACGGCAACCTGCCAGTACCCACTAGTAAGATCTAATGTGGAGAAGTAATTGGCAGATTTGAGTGCAGCTAGTGACTCTTCTATGCGGGGTAACGGGTATGCATCTTTGTGTGTGACTTTGTTGATTTGCCTATAGTCTACGCACATTCTCATACTGCCATCTTTCTTTTTAACCAGGACTAGTGGTGCGGCCCAGGGACTACAGCTATCCCTAATGACTCCTGCATTCTTCATGTCCTGAAGCATCTCTTTTGCTTTCTGGTAGTGTGTGGGTGGTATAGGCCTGTACCTTTCTTTGATAGGTGCATGGTTGTTTGTGGGGATATGATGTTGTACCCCTTTAATCCTCCCAAAGTCAAGTGGGTGTTTGCTGAACACTTGCTCATACTCCCGAACTACCCGGTATACTCCATTTTTCTGGTGAGAGGGTGTATTGTCAGTTCCCACACTGAGCTCTTGACACCATTTCTCTAACTGATCTTTGGAGTGAGGGGGTTCATCAGTGACTATTTGGTTTGAGGATTTTACATCAATCACAGCATCATCTTTTACTTGGTACAATTTAGCAACAGTTGCATATCTTGGTAGTCTGACTTCGTCATCACCATAATTCAATATGCGTACGGGGACTCTCCCCTTTCTTACATCAACTAACCCTCTGGCTGTCAAGAGCGTAGGACTACTGTCGGACATTACAGGTTCTACTACAGCTTGGTAGTCCTGCCCTCTGAGGCCTATGGCTGCTCGACACCAGATCATCATTTCACTTCTGGGTGGTACCACAATTGGAATGGGATCTGTGACCCTTACTCTGCCAATCTCACCATTTGACAAGGTTACCTGTTGTTGATACACCAGAGCTCTGATCTGCTTTTGGATAGCCCTCTTTTCTCTGGGTTTACCGGCTTCAGCACTCTGTTGGAGTAAAAACAACACTTCATCGAGACATTTGATCATGACATTGGTACCCAATATGACATATGGATCCTTGTGGTTAGGCTTATCCTGAACCACTAAGATACCCTGGTTTTTCAACTGCACCCTCCCCACCTTTACTGTAGCTTCCCACTGTCCCTCTATGGTAACCGGAATACCATTAGTGGCTTCAAGGTTCATCTCAGGATTAGGGGGTTCTAGCTTAACATCGGGCCAGAACTGCTTGTAAAGGGTACTGGGGATGGATGTCACCTGGGATCCAGTGTCTATCAAGGCGGAGATAGCAATGCCATCGATGACGATTGGTAAGTATGGACAGTCTCCCACATACTTGTGTTCCCAGCTGGACGTAGGGCCTGCACAGTCTACTCCTGGGGTTGGCCCTTCTCGCCCAGGGGTCGCTCGTTTAAAGGACGGGATTGCAGGTTGCGTCCTCCTAAGTCGTTCTGCTGACTGTTGCGGCGTCTGTCAGGACTGCGGCGGTCTGCAGGTTTTCCTCGCGACGGCTGTGTCTTTCTCCTCATCCAGGGGACGTCATCCGGGGTGTCGGCGAGTTGAATCTTGTCCGATGGCCTTGCATCTGTCTTGGGTCTTCTCCCAGCTTGTAGCTTGGCCACGTCTTTCATCAGCTGCTCGACATTAGCACACAGTTGATCAAACCGGTCAGGTGTTACAGTCTGTGCGCTGGACTGAATCGCAGGGACTGGAGATGTTGCTGCCGGCATGGAAGGGGTGTCAGTGTACTGCTGCTGCGGTGAAGCGGGATCAGGTACTTCAGCGAGTCGTTGTCCCCAAACTGTTAAATCTCTCAAGGTATCAAACTCTGCGCCTGGATTTTGTATGGACCACCAGCTTGCTTGCTTCCTATCCTCAGATAGTTTAAGGCCCACAATAAATTGTCCAATTAACGCTTTGTTCTCATCTCGAGCACTATCAGGATCGACTTGCTTTAACAGTCTGTATGCTTCTTGCAAGCGCAGTGAATAATCAAGGACACTTTCTTGTGCCCCTTGGTTACAACGATAGAATGACAGTCTTAGTCCAGCTTCGGTATGGCACTCAAAAACCCGGGTTAATCTAGCGAATATCTGTTCCACAGATTCCTGAACTTCTACAGGCCAGCTGCGGCTCTGCAGTTCGGCTACACCGGTTAATTGTCCCATAATAACTGAAGCTCTTTGCTTACCGGTCATCGGGTACATGTCCAGGGCTTGGCATATCTTCCTCTGGAAGTTCTCCAAGGTGCTGGGTACACCGCTGTACTTGGGTAACCAGGTCGCACTAGGAACGTAGGGTAGAGACATCGGCATAATCGGAGCGGGTTGTGGTAGCATACCGCCGACTTGTTGCTGTCCATCAAGAGGTATATTTTGAGGTGCCGCTTGGTCTAGCGGGGGCACCGCGTGATCGGGAGCCGGGTTACTCATGGTTGCTCCCCCTTAGTTAAGCGTAGCCTTTCCCTCGGTTGCAAAACGGAAGTCTCGGCCTCGCGGTGAGGAGTGAGGCACCACGGGAGTTTCCGGTTCCTGCTGCGTACGGAGGAAGTCGTCAGAGCGTGGGGGCGGGGTCAATCTTCGCGCCCTCTGTACAGTCACGCCCCTTCTTTTCCCGCCTTTTCGCGCAGCAATGGCGGACCAAATGTACAGTTCGATATTTACAGTCAATAAATAGCACACAATACCCGTGATAACGGGCCTGCTCGTATCCTGTTCGTGACGCCAAATTCTGACTCACCGTAGCCGGGGGGTACACGTAGCGGGCGTTGTTTCTCCTCCAGTCACGGAACCGCGCCTGCGGTAGTGTAGGCCCGGTGGTCCAGATCAATAGGGGAATGGCGGAACAGTGGGGTGATTTGTCTTCGTGACGCCACCTGCGGGTGTTCTGGTAACGGTACCAGCGCTGTTCGGGTCTCCGGGGGATGGTACACAGCGAGATGGAACGCTCCCCACAGGATGAGCGGGAATCCCCGGAGCCGGGAGCTGCGCAAGATGTTGTGAGGCAGCTGCGGGATGCTGCGCGCTGAATCCAGGAGTAACGGACAACCACACAAAGTCTCTTTTAGGTACCTTTACTGGATGATAGTCAGGTACACTCGGACCGGGATAGTGAAGTTGGCACTTATGGAGTTTCACAGCAAGCAGTGTTAGGCTTCCTTTCTCTACTTCTGGTGCTAAGGTCGGGTGGATGTGGAATCCAGCCGGACCGGGCAGTTTGTTCAATGATGGAACTTGCTTCACCTGGTTATCAGCACTGAGGGCACTGTAAAAGGGTCTGAGCAGGATCAGTACTCTTCCCTGGGCTCTCGTGGATGGGTGCATCAGGTGGAACAGGTGGCTAAACCTCCTGTTGGATGTGCTGGTTCTCTGTGAGGGCTTTGTAGCTTCCACAGCTTCGGTTCCAGTAACCGGATGGTTTGGAAAGAGTTGGATTAACTCTGTATTCCTGAGAGGTGATCTCCTTCTTCCTATTATCCCAATTGCAGGGATCTCCACTTGCTAACAGGCTGTTTGGGGCCTAGTGTGTGTCTCATAAAGGCCACTTTACACACACCAACTTATCTGTCCAACCTCTGACCAACTTATTGGTTGCAGTGAAATCATGGACACATTGTTCCATTTGTACACAGCCACAAAATGGAGCAATGTGTCCATGATTTCACTGCAACCAGTAAGTTGGTCAGAAGTTGGACAGATAAGTTGGTGTGTGTAAAGTGGCCCTAAGGCTGGAGATCACACACACCCTCTTCACAGTTCTGAAGTGACTGCACACTCTGAAGTTTCTCTCCTCCAAGACTCTTTTTATAGGGGGAACTGGTTAGAAGTCACCAGTGTAGCTCCCCCTAGAGGCTCGGGGTTGAAACCAGGTGTTCTAAGTGTTGTTTGTGTTGTGGTTTTGCTGTGCTGTTACTTACTCCATTGTACCTAAGGATTTCTGTGGTGCCCAACAGGTGCCAGGGTGCCACAACACCATTATAAATTAATTATAACAGGTGCTAAAAAAGAAGCAAAGAAATATAAATAAAAAGTGCCCTCATTATGTATCACCTATTTAAATGATATGTGACAATTGTTTGATCACAGGGAGAAAAACATCAGTAAAGGCTCCGTCACACCTGGCGATGGGGCTGGGGATGTCGGTGGCGACTGGCGGGTGCGCGCACGTTTTTGGCGCCCCGCCAGCGTCGCCGTCCCCCGTTTACATGGGGCGACATCTCCAGCGCCGCGGCGTCGAGCTGTCAGGTGGCATCGCTGCCGTGGTGTCTGGAAACTCCAGCGGCGATGCAGGATAATGGGAGCCTATGGCTCCCATCGCCTGCCAGGTCGCTGGCACCCGGTTAAATGGGGCGATGTGTGCACATCGCCCTATGATGGTCGCCTGGTTTCAGAGCACTGCTCTGAGACCAGGCGACCGCCCGGCACCGCCGACATCGCCCCTTTACATGAGGCGACGTAGGGGCGATGTCGCCGCCGATAGGCCACGCCCCCACATCACCTATGTAATAGGTGGCGATGTCACCACGTGTAATGGGGGCTTAAGAGTCCTAAATCCTGTAATCCTGGTAGTGCTGAGCTGTCCCCTCAATTGTCTTCTCGATCACCATTATGGACCCCATCAGTGAGGACCCCAGCAAGAGAAACCTTCAATGCAAACAGCACAAATTAAGGCGTTATAAAATTATTTTTTTATGGTTTCTATTATGTTGTCACCATGTATATAAGCCAAACATGATGCATTTCTAGGTGTAGTAAATACATTTTATACAGTTAGCGAAGTAGATGCTCCTCTGCGGTCACTACCATTGTAAGGATGTAATTTGAATTCATTGAGGGAATCCATCTAGGCCAAGTGAATAACCACAAGACATAGCCAGGGGGAATAAGGGAGAAAATGTTATGTAGGATGTTGCAAAGTAAACGTCATGTGATGAATGGGTATTGTATGCACTAATATAATGTAATACGTGTAAGTGTGGGTGGAACAACACAGGATTCATGTAATGATCGCCTTGGGAGGCAAAAGATAACAAAGCTAGCTGTCAATGTGGTAAGAGAAGGTGAAAAGTGAAATGGCCTGGACAGCAGTGAAGCTCCAACACATTATAACAGTGTAACGCAAAGGAGGAAAGGACCAGATCGACTTCTCTCTGCAAACGACTATATGGAAATTGTAGTAGAAGACAGTTGAACCAGCTTCATGAGAGGGGGAAGTCTGGGATTACACCACTCCACACAGCAAGCCAAAGCCAGGAGTGAATCATAAAGGAAAGAAATAAAGCATGCTCCAGGGGAGGCATTTTCCATTCCTAAACCACAATTTTTGAAGCAATTTTATTATGTCATTGTAAAAATAGAACACTTAATAGTTTAGTTTATACAAACAGAAGGAGAATGAATCCGGGCACCAACACTGGCTGCAGGGCAGGCTATGTAATAGTTTAGATTAATAACTTAACAAAGACCAAAGTCAAATCTTGAGTCATGAATAAGAGTGCTGGACACACTTGAAATGCGTTGACCAAGATCTCACTACTCATGCAGCTTTTACATGCTCCATAATGCACTTTAATTGGATAAAATAAAGGAAGAAACCCCATGTTTACGAGCAGGACGTCTACTTTATTTCTTGGATTTTGCTGGTCATAGCGGGGATGATATCCGGGTTCCATGTGGCTGAATGGCGAGCTGGATTCTACACTTTCCTAATATTTGATGAGGCCACATTTTGCCTTCAGAACATCAATTGTTGTAGGAGCGTTGCACATTATTTGTGAAGGAACTCCGCAAGGAGGTTGTTCCAAATATCTTGGAGAACCAACTACAGATTTTCTGTGGATGTCAACTTGTGTAAATCCTTCTGTTTCTTCATGTGATCCCAGACGCACTGGATGATGTTGAGATCCACACTCTGTGGCTCTGGATCTTCACTTCCAGGAATCTGTGTTCTTCTGGACACTGCACAATGTTCTTAATGACATTAGCTGTAAGTGTGATATCATCATTCTGCTGCAGAATAAATTTGGAGCCAATCACAAATCAGACGCCCCCTGTTAATATTGCATGATGGACATGTATCTGCCTGCATTTCTTAGCATTGAGAACACTATTAATCTTGACCAAATCTCCAACTCCAATTGCTGAAATGCAGCCTCACACTTGCAAAGACCCTCCACCATGCTTCACTGTTGCCTTCAGACACTCATTAATGTACCTCTCTTCAGCCCTTTGGCAAACAAAATGCCTTATATTTTGGCACATCAGTCTGTCGTGTCCCAGGGTCCAGGGTACTCGGGTATCAGGAGGCAATGGTTAACTGTGTCACGGGGAGTGGTGGCAGCGCCTGATCCCGTGCCTGTGGCGGCTGCAGGCTGCAATTCGCAGCATGGGGGGTCCAGAACGCTTGGGCCTCTCCATGCTGAGGATTCCAGCCCCCAGCTACCTAGTTGTACCTGGCTGGGCCAAAAATATGGCAGAGCCCCATGTCAATTTTTTTCTAGAATTAGTTCTAGAAAGAAAAAAAAAAATTTGGGCTCCGCTGTATTTTTGGCTGCCAGCCAGGTACAACGAGGCAGCTGGGGGTTGGTGGCAATCCGTAGCTGCCAAGTTGTACCTGGCTGGACCAAAAAATATGGCAGAGCCCCACGTAATTTTTTTTCTAGAATTAGTTCCAGAAATAAAAAAAAAAAATGGGCTTTGCTGTATTTTTGGTTGCCAGCCAGGTACAACGAGGCAGTTGGGGGTTGGTGGCAGTCCATAGCTGCCAAGTTGTACCTGGCTGGATCAAAAATATGGCGAAGTCCCAAGTAATTTTTTTTAAATTCTACAACTAAAATGACATGGAGCTTTGCCGTATTTTTGGTTGCCAGCCAGGTACAACTTGGCAGCTGGGGAGCGTGGAGAGAGCCAAATGTTGTGGGCCCCCACGTTGCAAATTGCTACCCACAGCCATCCCAAAAAATAGTACATTCGTTAGAGGTGGCATTTTCTGGTGCTGTACCCCAACTCTTCCAGTTGCCACTATGCTGGTGGCACACAGGGGCTCTCCATACACGACATGGTGTCCTCTAACAAGTTGAATGGAAAATTAGCTCCAATTGTTAGTGGACACCATGTCGCGTATGGAGAGCCCCTGTGTGCCTAAACATTGGAGCTCCCCCACAAGTGACCCCATTTTGGAAACTAGACCCCCCAAGGAACTTGTCTAAATGCATAGTGAGCACTTTCAACCCCCAGGTGTTTCACAAATTGATCCATCAAAAAAGAAAAAGTACTTTTTTTCACAAAAATTTTCTTTTAGCCTACATTTTTTCATTTTCACATGGGCAACAGGATAAAATGCATCCTAAAATTTGTTGGGCAATTTCTCCTGAGTGCACTGATACCTCATATGTGGTCATAAACCACTGTTTGGGCGCACGGCAGGGCTCAGAAGTGAAGGAGTGCCATTACACTTTTTGAATGAAAAATTAGCTCCAAAAGTCAAATTGTGCTCCCTCCCTTCTGAGCCCTGCCATGGTTTAAATAGTGGTTTATAACCACATATGAGGTATCGGTGTACTCAGGAGAAATTGCCCAATTAATTTTAGGATCCATTTTATCCTGTTGCCCATGTGAAAATGAAAGAATTGAGGCTAAAAAATATTTTTGTTGGAAAAATTAAAATGTCCATTTTTTCCTTCCACGTTGCTTTAGTTCCTGTGAAGCACCTGAAGGGTTAATAATCTTCTTGAATGTAGTTTTGAGTAGCTTTAGGGGTGCAGTTTTTGGAATGGTGTCACTTTTGGGTGTTTTCTGTCATGTACGCCCCTCAAAGGGACTTCAAATGTGATGTGGTCACAAAATAAAAATGGTTTAGTAAATTTTGCTGGAAAAATGAGAAAATGCTGATGAACTTTGAACCCTTATAACTTCCTAACAAAAAAAAAATATTTTTTTCCAAAATTATGTTGATTTACAGGAGACATGTGGGAAATGTTACTATTTTTTTTGTGTCACATAACTCTCTGGTTTTGAAAATTGCGAAATTTTCTAAATTTTTGCCAAATTTGTGATTTTTTCACAAATAAACGCAAAAATTATCGACCTAAATTTACTATCAACATGAAGCCCAATATGTCACGAAAAAACGATCTAAGAATTGCTAGCATCCATCGAAGCCTTCCAGAGTTATTACCTCATAAAAGGACACTGGTCAGAATTGACAAAAATGCCAAAGTCTTTAGGGTCAAAATAGGCTGGGTCATGAAGGGGTTAATGAACACAGAATGGTCAGATTTTGGCAAGACAAAAAAGTTTTGTCGCCTGGTCATATAATGCACCCAATCCTAGTTTACATCCACACCTGTGCTCCGTAAATGATCAGTTAATTAGTGGGTGTGTCTAAAAAGAAACCCAGCACCCCAGACTTTCACTTGAACTGCAACTAGAGCTCTGATATCATGCCAAAAATCCACCCTGCAACCAAAGTCTTGATTATCAAGAGGCTGAAGACCAGATCCACTGCAGAGGTGGCTGGCACCTTTACAAAGAATTATAAAAAGATTTGAAGAAACTGGAGATGTGTTTGACAAGCCCAGGTCCGGCAGACCCCGCAAGACATCTGCTCAGGAGGAACGTTTGTTGGTTAGAAAATCCAAAGCAAGACCCTCTTCCACTTCAGCAAAGCTCCAACAGGCCTGGTCACCTGAACAGTTTGTAAGATTCTGTCTCCAAATGACCTCCATGGTCAAATCAGTGGACAGAAGTCAGCACTAAACAAAAGGCAAATAAAAAACCGTGTGGTATTTGCAAAGTCCCACAGCCTGCTAAATAGATGGATGCTGGAAAAGTGGCAGAAGGTGGACTTCTATGATGGATCTTCTGTAGAATTACACCACAGTCGCCGCAAATACTGCAGGAGACCTACTGGAGCCTGTATGGATCTAAAATACACGGAGAAAACAGTTAAATTTAGTGGTGGAAAGATCATGGTCTGGGGTTACATTCAGTATGGGGGTGTGCGAAACATTTGCAAGGTGGAAGGCAATATCAATAGCCTAAAATATCAAGAAGTATTAACTACCGCTTATATTCCAAATCATAAAAGGGGTCACATTCTGCAGCAAGATGGTGCTCCATCTCATACATCTATCTCTACAACAAAGTTCCTCCAGGCAAAAAAGATCAAGGTGTTCAAGGACTGGCCAGCCCAGTCACCAGACATGAACACCATTGAGCATGTTTGGGGTAGGATGAAAGAGGAAGCTTGGAACACAAAACCAAAGAATCTAGATGAACTCTGGGAGGCATGTAAGACTGCATTCTTTGTTATTCCTGAAGACTTCATTAATAAATTGTATGAATCATTGCTGAACCGCATGGATGCAGTCCTTCAAGCTCATGGAAGTCACACAAAATATTAAATATGACTCTAATAGCACCACAACTTCATTCACCATATATTTGTATTTTAAGTTAATTATTTGTTTGAATATCACATTACTTTCTGTGGGCGACAAAACTTATGTCTTGAAAAAATCTGACCATTCTGTGTTCATTAAATGATCAATATTTCAGCATTGATGCCAATTTATTTTCTTAGCCTAAATCACATTTCGGAGGGTTTCAGCTTTCAAGAGAGTAATTTATACAACCAATGGATAAATTTAACGTCAGGTTATAAGCTTTTATTTACATAACATGGATAAGCGACATAACTTCTGTTAGGGACTGTATATGGTCCAGCCATCAATATAATAAATATGGGATTCACCTATCACTGCGTGAACCTATCATTAGCCAGGATCTGTATAAGTAAAGATAAAGTGCTATTAAGTGCATGGAGGGTGCAGTCATATGATACAAGGGACCTGATGTGGAAGGAAATAGTGTAAGGACAAAATGAGAATAGTTAGACAAGTGAGGTGAGGTGACATTTTAGTCTAATGAAATGCATTTTTAGGGCCTGCTTAAAAGTGTGAGTATTGGGAATTAATTGAATTGTTCTTGGGAGAACGTTCCAGAGAATTGGTGCAGCTCGTGAGAAGTCTTGGAGATGGGAGTGGGAGGTTCAGATTGTAGCTGATGTCAGTTACACAGGGGTGAACCTAGATACTCTGCTGCCTGAGGTGACCTTCAAAACGGCGCCCCTACCCCTCTAAACACAAGGATGTATGTGTGTGTAATGGAGCTGACAAGAACCACAAAGAAAAATGCAGAACAATGATCATTAACCCCTTCATGACTCGGAAATGTTTTGTTTTTCATTTTTGTTTTTGGCTCCTCTGCTTGCAAGAGCCGTATGTTTTTTTATTTTTCTGTCAATATAGACATATGATGGCTTGTTTTTTGCGGGATGAGTTGTACCTTCAGATGCAATCATTTATTTTACCATATAGTGTACAGGGAAATGGCAAACAAATTCCAAGTGTAGTGAAATTGCAAAAAAAGTGCAATTACACATTTGTTTTTTGGGTTTTTTAGTCGCCATGTTCACTATATGGTAAAACTGACATGACAGTGTGATGCCTCAGGTCGGTACGAGTTCGTAGATACCAAATATGTATACCTTTACTGGTATCTAAGTGGTGAAAAGAAGTTCAGAAATGTAAAAAAAAAAATCACACTTTTTGCGACATGTTCTGCGACTCGTAGCATCCTCATTTTTCGGGATCTGGGGATGTGTCGCGTATGTTTTGCGTCCTGAGCTGACATTTCTAATGATTCCATTTTTGGGTGGATGTGCTGTTTTGATCGCCCATTATATCTTGATAGATCGGTCATTTCTGAACGCAGCAATACCAAACATGTTTTATTTTTTTACATGTTTGTAAAAACTTTATTTATTCATTGATTGTTAATTTTACAGTGCCCTATAGAGAGGTACCCTGCTGCAACATCTGAGCGCTTGTGACAGGTCCCGATGAACTGCTGCTGATGATGATGCACATCGGTATCTGTCAGATTTGCGCAAGGTAAGTGGCTCACTGCACTTGCCAATCACTCACAGGAAGTGCTTTGTGACAGCTTCCGGGGTCAATCCAGCATCCTGGGCTGTCACGTGGGCACCGGAGATCTCGCAATATTATCGTGGGATCTCCAGTGCAGGTGTGGCGCCCCACTGGTGAGTGCGCCACAGTAGTGGTACTGCACCCATAGCTAAGTGTGAAGTATTCCTGTAATTGGGGAGTGTAAAGTCAACCTGAGGCTCTCATCCCAGCATCCCTACACCTAGCATAGGTTGGCCACCCGTTACCAGGGTAACCGGTCTCGGTGGGAGGAGCGTTAGGGTAGAAGGAGCAGGAAAAACACACAGACAGAAGAGAGTCTAGTCTGAGGGAAGAAGCAAGGAACAAGTCCTAGAGGGACACCACAGGGAGGGTGCCCAAAAGGAGCGGTGACGCAGATGGAAGGAGACCCAGTGCCGGACCTTATCCACGGTCTGGGGGAATCCTGGTCCACAACGGGTACCGGCTCCGACTCCCGGTGCAGACAAGTGATGCGGCCAGGGCTAGGGGGTACTCGGACACCGGGACTGATGGCGGCTTGGGTGGGGAGATCACGGGTGGTCGTGATCCTGGTTCCGTGCCCTGGTTATCATTTGAGTAGATGGTGGGGATAAAGGAAGTATTTACAGGGGATCGTGACGCCACCTGTAGTTCCCGGTAATATGGTACCGGCGCTGCAAGCCAGCCGCTGAGGTGATGGTGGGTGCAGCAGAGAGTAGTCCAGCTCCCTACGGGTGGAGCTATTACCTCAGGGCACCGGTGAAAGATCGTGGATGGTGAGGGAAATGAGGGGAGTTGTTGTTGGTTGGTGTTGCAGTTTTTACCCATCTGCTGAGCTGCTGATGGTCCTGAGCCCTCCGGGCACCGGCGGGAAGAATAACGGAAACCAGTTCAAGCTTAAATCCACTTTACTAGGTACCGGCAGATGGCAAAACAAAACACGGTACAGTTCGGTTTACAGGGTGGATGTTGCCAGCTCAGGGTCCCCCTTATGGAGTCTCTAGATGTTTGCATTCTCAAGTCTTTCAGGGTTTCCTTTCTTCCTAGTTTCACCACCCTCGCAGAGCTCCCCCGCCAGTCCCCAGATCTCTCACGCTGGGACACGGTTCTCCTTTACCGGTTCGGACGGGGCCGGTTACTTCTCCCGCCATCGGTACTCGGGCCGTTACTACTGTGGTCTAGGATCTATTTGTGGTCCTGAGGGGAGAGGTACCTTGTGGTGCTGTCAGCAACCCGGTTTCTAGGGGCCTGCAGCTCGTCAGTCTGCAGATAGAGCTAAACTTCTGTCCACCTCGGCTTCCTGCGTTGCCGGTGTTTCCCTCAACGTTACCAGCTGGCTCCAACCAGTCCTGGCCTGTTGCCTTCCGTCCTGGGCCCCTACTTGAAGATGGGGTTCCCTCCTGTTGGCTGTGCTGTCAGGCCTGTCCTTCCTGACTGCCTTCCAAGCTTTCCCAACTAACTAAAAACTGTCGCTCTCTTCTGCATCTACCCTAGGCTCCACCCCCTTTTGGGACCTACTAAATTACCGGTCCCCCCTACTCTAGTGGCACGTACAGACTCCACAGGTTTAACCCCGAGCTAGCAACTTATAGAGATATCACATTTGGTTGTCATACTGCAATACCCCCCTGTGGCGCCCTGCCGCAGGGGCGCCAAACACCCGCTTGGTGAAACACACCCGTCTGCGGGTGCTAAACCAAACCTGGAATAAATGGGAGCTTTATTAACAGGTTAACGAGGTAACTTTAAACATGTAAAACAATAAGATTATTTTGGTTCTTCCCTTGCGCACTGCTTATAATGTTGCATTTTAACTTTGACTATATTCTAGTCCATACTGGCCCCACTGGGACCAGGTAGTAAGTCTCTTGATTATTGTCCATCAAGTACTGCAAAGAAAAACAACAAGGCTATGCAAAAAATGCTCATTTAAAAGTACAGTTTTCATTTTTCAAACAATGCAATACCGGGTTAAACTCCTCACTGTTCAACCTTATTGACCCGGATTGCAAACCACCCACGGGACCTGCGTGGCGCTCATAGGTTATTACATCCCCACGATACAGGTCCCGATCTGGGTGGCCCTGAGGAAGATGTTCCTCGTCAGCTGCATGTAGCGCCGCTCTCCTCTCTCCAGCTTTAGCAAGCAACGCTGGTACCGTGACCCTCCATTGCTCGTGGGGCCCGGCCTCCTCTGTACCACTGACGGCTCCTTCCTCCTCCAGATTCTCCTCCTCCCCGACACTGACCTGGCCGCTCTCACTTGCAATCGGCTCCTCCTCTGTCAGCTCAGGCTCCTCTGGGAACTGGATGAGGCCCTCCACCACGATGATATCATCCTCTCCGGGCTCCACAGATAGTATAGCAACGGGCTCCGGGGTCTCAGCAGCGGTGACTGCCATTGCCTCACAACCGTTATAGGAAACAGGTCCGGAGCCCGACCAGGTATCTCGTTTTGGCTTCCAGCCGCATCCTGCTCAGTTTTCATAGTCCCGAACTGGTGTGGGCTGGCACTCAACCTGCCCCCTTGGTTGTTTGATAGCAAGGGGGGGGGCGGGGAGATGTCGAGCCCACTATGGGGCGGGGTACTTGGTACCGGACCGGGTTTGCTACTGGGGATGTCACGGGTGGTCCTGATCCGGACCGTGTCCCGGGCCTGGCAGTGAAAAGGGGAATATTTACAGGGGGTAATGTCAGTCGTGACGCCACCCACGGTGTGTAGTCAGTAGTGGGACCACCGCTGCTGCAGAACCTCCGGGGATGATGTGATGGCAGCTAAGATGGAATAGTTCTCCGTGGGTAGAACTAGGTTCCCCGGGCAGTGATGATAAAGTCTATAGTGTAGGGTATGATGCTGGCTGGTGCTGGGTGCAGTGCACTTACTGTCCTGATGCTGCAGAAATCCTCCTTCAGTGTTCAGAGCTGACAGGCTGTAGCTCTCCAGGTTGTAATCTTCTGCAGACCTGTCTGGAGGGAATCATGTGCAGGCAGAATCATGCGAGTGAGCCAGAGTCAGGGTTCACCGTGTTTACTTCTCAGCTTCTCAGTTACAGCTTAGTCACAGTTCACAAGTCTTTACACGGGCGCAACTTTCCCCTCTGGGTCCTTTTACTCTCTGCAGCCAGGTTGTTCCTTTCTATGACCCCTCACTCGTTCTCTAACCATTCCAGGCTCTGATTCTCTCTCTCTTTAGCTTGTTGTGCATGTCTCCGGACGGTATGGCGGTGGCTCGGACCCCTGTGGGCCCTCGTGGTTGCCACTGAGCTACCCGTCCTTTGGGGTGGGAACCCTACCGTGAAACTAGAGTTCCCTGTCGGTTGTTTGGGGATACTGGGTGGATCAACGGTCCTCTTCAGAGCCGACACTCTGCTGCTAGCCTAGCCTCCAATAGACCTCCTGGGTGAGGCTCTACCAGGCTCCATCTAACCGTGTCTTTGGGTTCAATAAGAGGGCTACTCCGCCTGCAGTCTGCCGTCTCAGCCGTGTTTCTAGGGCCCAGTATCACTGGCCCTCTCGTCCCTCACACTCCTGGGGTGCTGGCTCCAGATAGGCTTTCTCTCTGTGGCTCGCACTGGCTCTCCAGATTCTGCGTCCCTTCCACCCCACTCTTCCAGGACATGTGCTTCTGTCTTTACATATCAGCCTATACCGGCCTACTGCTGTCTTTCGGCCTGTGCCGTGCTCCTCAGCCTGCTGCTGGTGTGTGTCTTGGCTGCTCGGCACCCTGGGCCTACTGACTCCTTCCTCCTCCCCCTGCTCTATATCTACCCTCTATCACCTGACCTGCTTGTTGGCCCACCCACTGTCTCTAAACCCACCATCCCTTGCCCGCCTAGAGTTCCCGGGCTCCGGGTTGGGTGCTGCCCTCTACTGGTATGTGGGTTGTGTGGGCTGTGAGGTCCTTAATAGTGATAGAAAAGTGTCGGTAGACGTAGGCTAAAGTCCTTTTTATATGTGCGAAGGTGGCTCCTGAAGTGTGGGTAAAAACGTAGACTTATGAGGAAATCAAAATAGTAAGGGGATGATGTTCTTAAAGACGTAGCCTTCTAGCCTTATAAAGCTCAGAAAGGTTAATCCCAAAGGTGCGGCTCCAGGAGAGTGCTTAATAACGTAAACGTATGTTATTATGTAAAGAGTTACTGATGTAAGTCCTTATAGAAGTATCCTTATGTCCTTATATGTGTCCGAAGGGTTAATCCCAAAGGGCTTCAACGGGAGGGTGCTTAACAACGTATAGTTATTATTTAAATAATTAGAGAAATGAGTAGTTATAAACGTATCCAAAAGTCCGAGGGGTTAATCATAAACGGCTCATGCAGGAAGGATGGTGGAAAGGGTTAATTCCAAAGGGCTGCAGCAGGACAGTGCTTTATATATGTAGAATGGGTTAATTCCAAAGGCCTCCAACAGGAGGGTGTCTTATATATGGCTTATATATGAGGAAAGGGTTAAATTCAAAGGGCTCCAACAGGAGGGTGTCTTATATAAGTAGAAAGGGTTAAGTCCAAAGCAGCAACAGGAGGGTGCAGAATAATAAATATAACAGCAATTATGTCCTTATATATGTGGAAATTAATGTGGTTAATTATGCAGGGCTCCAACAGGACGGTCCTTTATATATAGAAAGGGTTAAATCCAACAGCAGGGAGTCTTAGGGTATGTGCACATCAGTCGTTTTGTGGGCTGGTTTTGACCGTTTTCCGTCGGCGGTTCCCTCTGAGTTTTATGGTAATTTATGTTAATCCTACCCACCGGTAGGATTAACATGCTAGTCAATGGAGTTTAGAAAACGCTGTGTACATTACAACGTTTTTCTTCTTGACGATTTCAGATTATTCACCGGTTTCCGACCGGTTCTCAAAGATAGAGCAAGCGACTTCTTTTTAGCGTTTTTCCAGCGGGTCCAGCTGAACAAGTGCAGCAGAGACCAGTCTGGAAATCGCTAAGGAACACGCCGGGGAAAACGCCAGGAACACGCTGTCCGACCGCTAGTAAAGCGATCGCAACACGTTAGCAAATCGCTAACAAAACCAGGGACACTGGCGAGTGCAGAAAACTCAGTTTCTGCCAGTCTACACCGGTTCCCGGTCGGTCTGCAAAGATGCAGAACCGACAGATGTGCACATACCCTTATATATATGGAAAGGGATAAGGAGGAAGAGGAGGGTGCAGAAGAATAATTATAGAGGCAATAGTATGCCTTATCTTATCTTAGTTTGCCTTATCTTAGTTTTACACAGAGTAACTGAGCGCCTGGGGAGAGAAGCGGCGTGAAGTAAAATTTCAAAATGTGCGCCATTCAAAATGGCGTCCTGGATCTCACGAGAGTTTCAGGATGCCATTGAGAAATGGCAAAAAGAAAATGGCATTCGGTAAGTATCACGAGACTTCCCGGATGCCATTTTGGTTGTGGCGAGAACCAAGATGGCGTCCGGAAAGTCTCGAGGGAGTTTCGGCTATCGCGAGACTTCCCGGGCGCCATCTTGGACGCTGGCTGTCACCAGAGAGGACAGATGGACAGCGAGGAATACCATCTGATGGAGGCAGCGGGGGCGGCAGCGTGGAAGAGGACGGGCTCTGATGGCGGGGCAGTAAGTACAGATGGCGGCATGAGTGTAGATGAGGGTATGATTGAGGGCATGAGTGTGATGCTGGCGAGAGAGGGGGGGGTTGTATGTGAAGTGGGGTCGTGTGGAGTTGCTGAATGAGGCGGGGGGAATGTGTGTGATGAGGAGTGTGATGAAGTGGGGGGGGTGTGACAGAGTGGGGGGCGCAGCAGAGGCTTCCGATGGCGGAGGTGGAGCTTTGAAAGCCCCGCTACTGCCAAAGGTCAGCCATCTTGGATCACCCACGACTGGTGTACAGCCAACTTCTGTCACGGATGGGACGTAGCGATACCGTTACATAGTGACGGAAGTTGGCTTAGGGCTTTTATTATAATAGATAGGGGTTGTCCAGCGCTGCTCACTTCTGCACCAGGCAGTGACTTTGCTCTGGGAGATATTGGCCAGGACACGTATATGATTAACATAAATCGTGTATCTGTCCTATGACTCCTATCCTGATAAATAGGTGCAGAATTTGGCACAAATCCCCTCCCAAGTTTCTCCTCTTCTTACTATAGCTGGTCTTAGTGAATGCACCATTGTGATCATTCATGACCCCCCTATTTTGTCCTGTGGCTATTTGTTGTCCCTGCGACACCTCTTTAGCAATTTTCCTCCTTTTCCTGAGTCTCCTGTGTTTTGCGTCTCTCTGACGCGCTCTTCAGTCTTCTTTCAGGTAGTGTATCATATAGGACCCATACAATGTGAGTGACCCCATCACCGAGACAGACCCCCATAGTGATGTGACTTGGGACAGGTGACATTATCATGGTCGGACCTATACGATGTGAGTGCCCCCATCATCGAGAACGACCCCCATAGTAACGTGACTTGGGACAGGTGACGTTATCATGGCTGGAGTCATGTGACCCGCTCGGTGTACGGCGCTCCCTATAGACCTGGTCCTGCAGCCACCATGTATATAGATGAAACACTTTATTAGATGCCGGATCAAGTCTGGTTCTAGTTCTGGAGGTTTGAGCGATTATTACTGTATAGGGTGAAGTGCAGACAAATAAAACACAAAACACAATATATAATCTCTATTTTTTTTTATTTTTTATTTTGAATAGCAATAAGCAACATTGTAATGAAAATATTACCGGTCCTTCAATAAATTAAGGGTCACGGTGACTCTCAGGTCCGATGGAGACCACGGAACTTGCAGCGGACTTTGCGGACATGATGAGCCACCAGACCCAAAGATCAAGAGGAAGGCGAAGAAAACCCCCGGAGAGTTCTACCTCAGGGGGAAAAAAAATTCCTTCCTGACCCCAGTTCTGGCGATCGGATATCTCCCTGGATCACGTGTGACCTGCTGCTTATTACTGTATATCTGTATGTAATTATAATCTCTGGAGAGCCGACCTGGAAAGGAAAAGACATGCATCCTGCCCCTAGGAGCTCACAATCCAGGACAATGGATGCTCTTACTAATCTACAATAAGCTTTCACTCCATATTTAATAAAGCATACACACACATACATTAATTCTTATCCAGCTAATTGAATGGAGTAATGGTATCCTTTCTCATGTACAGCACCATGGAATCAATGGTGTTGTATAAATAATAAATAATAATAATAATGATAATAATAGCTAATAGGATGACGACAGCTGTCCAGACCTGCGTCCCACCAACACACAGTAAATTCCGATCACCTCGTTGATACAAGGGCGTTAAACTGAGGGGGACAGCAGCTGGGACCCTATTTTCAAAGATGATGTCCTCCACCCATCTCTCAAAAAAGCTGTTGGGTCTTCAGCAGAAATAGGTAGTCTAGCTGGGCTATCAGACGGTCATCTTTGATGTGATCATCCTAAGGTTCAACGGAACATGGTCTTAAACTTAAGCATTCACCGCATCTTTAATAAAGCATACACACACATACATTAATTCTTACCTATACAGCTAATTGAATGGAGTAATGGTATCCCTTTTCTAATGTACAGCACCATGAAATCAATAGTGCTGTATAAATAAATAATATTAATAATAATAGTAATGATAATAATAGCTAATAGGATGACGACAGCTGTCCAGACCTGCGTCCCACCAACACACAGTAAATTCAGATCACCTCATTGATACGAGGGCGCTAAACTGAGGGGGGACAGCAGCTGGGACCCTATTTTCAAAGATGATGTCCTCCAGCCATCTCTCAAAAAAGCTGTTGGGTCTTCAGCAGAAATGGGTAGTCGAGCTGGGCTATCAGACGGTCATTTTTGATGTGATCATCCTATGGTTCAACGCAACCTGTGAACATGGTCTTAAACTTAAGCATTCACCCCATCTTTAATAAAGCATACACACACATACATTAATTCTTATCTATCCAGCTAATTGAATGGAGTAATGGTATCCCTTTCTCATGTACAGCACCATGAAATCAATGGTGCTGTATAAATAAATAATAATAATGATAATAATAGCTAATAGGATGACGACCGCTGTCCAGACCTGCGTCCCACCAACACACAGTAAATTCCGATCACCTAGTTGATACGAGGGCGCTAAACTGAGGGGGGACAGCAGCTGGGACCCTATTTTCAAAGATGATGTCCTCCACCCATCTCTCAAAAAAGCTGTTGGGTCTTCAGCAGAAATAGGTAGTCGAGCTGGGCTATCAGACGGTCATCTTTGATGTGATCATCCTAAGGTTCAATGGAACATGTGAACATGGTCTTAAACTTAAGCATTCACCCCATTTTAATAAAGCATACACACACATACATTAATCTTATCTATCTAGCTAATTGAATGGAGTAATGGTATCCCTTTTCTAATGTACAGCACCATGAAATCAATAGTGCTGTATAAATAAATAATAATAATAATAATAATAATAGTTAATAGGATGACGACAGCTGTCCAGACCTGCGTCTTACCAACACACAGTAAATTTCAATCACCTGTTGATACGAAAGAGCTAAACTGAAATGAGGGGGACAGCAGCTGGGACCCTATTTTCAAAGATGATGTCCTCCACCCATCTCTCAAAAAAGCTGTTGGGTCTTCAGCAGAGATGGGTAGTCGAGCTGGGCTATCAGACAGTCATCTTTGTTGTGATCATCCCATGGTTCAACGCAACATGCAAACGTAGATTTAGACTAAGCATTCACCCCATCTTTAATGACATTTAGACTTATCTATTCAGGTAATTGAATGGAGCAATGGTATCCCTTTCTCATGTACAGCACCATGGAATCAATGGTGCTGTGTAAATAAAATAATAATAATAATAGCTAATAGGATGACGACAGCTGTCCAGACCTGCGTCCCACCAACACACAGTAAATTCCGATCACCTAGTTGATACGAGGGCGCTAAACTGAGGGGGGACAGCAGCTGGGACCCTATTTTCAAAGATGATGTCCTCCACCCATCTCTCAAAAAAGCTGTTGGGTCTTCAGCAGAAATAGGTAGTCGAGCTGGGCTATCAGACGGTCATCTTTGATGTGATCATCCTAAGGTTCAACGGAACATGTGAACATGGTCTTAAACTTAAGCATTCACCCCATTTTAATAAAGCATACACACACATACATTAATTCTTATCTATCTAGCTAATTGAATGGAGTAATGGTATCCCTTTTCTAATGTACAGCACCATGAAATCAATAGTGCTGTATAAATAAATAATAATAATAATAATAATAAATAGTTAATAGGATGACGACAGCTGTCCAGACCTGCGTCTTACCAACACACAGTAAATTTCAATCACCTTGTTGATACGAAAGAGCTAAACTGAAATGAGGGGGACAGCAGCTGGGACCCTATTTTCAAAGATGATGTCCTCCACCCATCTCTCAAAAAAGCTGTTGGGTCTTCAGCAGAGATGGGTAGTCGAGCTGGGCTATCAGACAGTCATCTTTGTTGTGATCATCCCATGGTTCAACGCAACATGCAAACGTAGCTTTAGACTAAGCATTCACCCCATCTTTAATGACATTTAGACTTATCTATTCAGGTAATTGAATGGAGCAATGGTATCCCTTTCTCATGTACAGCACCATGGAATCAATGGTGCTGTGTAAATAAATAATAATAATAATAGCTAATAGGATGACGACAGCTGTCCAGACCTGCGTCCCACCAACACACAGTAAATTCCGATCACCTAGTTGATACGAGGGCGCTAAACTGAGGGGGGACAGCAGCTGGGACCCTATTTTCAAAGATGATGTCCTCCACCCATCTCTCAAAAAAGCTGTTGGGTCTTCAGCAGAAATAGGTAGTCGAGCTGGGCTATCAGACGGTCATCTTTGATGTGATCATCCTAAGGTTCAACGGAACATGGTCTTAAACTTAAGCATTCACCGCATCTTTAATAAAGCATACACACACATACATTAATTCTTACCTATACAGCTAATTGAATGGAGTAATGGTATCCCTTTTCTAATGTACAGCACCATGAAATCAATAGTGCTGTATAAATATATAATAATAATAATAATAATAGTTAATAGGATGACGACAGCTGTCCAGACCTGCGTCTTACCAACACACAGTAAATTTCAATCACCTCGTTGATACGAAAGAGCTAAACTGAAATGAGGGGGACAGCAGCTGGGACCCTATTTTCAAAGATGATGTCCTCCACCCATCTCTCAAAAAAGCTGTTGGGTCTTCAGCAGAGATGGGTAGTCGAGCTGGGCTATCAGACAGTCATCTTTGTTGTGATCATCCCATGGTTCAACGCAACATGCAAACGTAGCTTTAGACTAAGCATTCACCCCATCTTTAATGACATTTAGACTTATCTATCCAGGTAATTGAATGGAGTAATGGTATCCCTTTCTCATGTACAGCACCATGGAATTAATGGTGCTGTATAAATAAATAATAATAATAATAATAACTAATAGGATGACGACAGCTGTCCAGACCTGCGTCCCACCAACACACAGTAAATTCCGATCACCTAGTTGATACGAGGGCGCTAAACTGAGGGGGGACAGCAGCTGGGACCCTATTTTCAAAGATGATATCCTCCACCCATCTCTCAAAAAAGCTGTTGGGTCTTCAGCAGAAATGGGTAGTCGAGCTGGGCTATCAGACAGTCATCTTTGTTGTGATCATCCTATGGTTCAACGCAACATGCAAACGTAGCTTTAGACTAAGCATTCACCCCATCTTTAATGACATTTAGACTTATCTATCCAGGTAATTGAATGGAGTAATGGTATCCCTTTCTCATGTACAGCACCATGGAATCAATGGTGGAACGAATGCTATCCTCCAGTCAACTCTCAAAAAGCTGTTGGGTCTTCAGGACAGATGGGCAGTCGAGCTGGGCTTTCAGACGATCAACTCTGTAGATGCAGTGCCATCCGTCCTATGGTACATCATGTGTCCTGGAGGGGAGAGATACTCACTTAGACTTGTCACCTTCGTACTGTCAGGACCTAAAATCAAAGTGATTCAGGTTCAGAACTTTGTCCTTTCTATTCTAATCGTGATGTCACAGAATGTCAGTGATATCATGGAATGTCGGTGATGTCACGGAATGTCGGTGATGTCACGGAATGTCGGTGATGTCATGTGCCTTGTGATGTCATCAGAATGGTCACTCCTGCTTTATGGATCAAGGGAGAGCTCAATTAATAAATAGACAAAACCCCTTATTTAATAATCATGAGACACATTTAAAGGGCCCCTTCTATTTTATCGATATTATTTAGTGCCCTATGTCCTAAAGGAAAACTCAGGACTCCATACTGCCCATTCCTGACAACTCACACCTCAATCGGTGATCTAACAACAGGGAAAATTGAGCTGACAACAGAGAGTAATAGCATTCACAACTAGATTTGTTACAAAATGCTATAATTTGTCCATGAACAGGCAAAACTACCCAAAAATGGAGCCATATGGAGTTGTCCCCATCTACAGTATGTGTGTATGTATGTTTATATAACATATAGATATGTGGGTATACATACATATGTACATTTAACTTATTAGAGCATACTCTACAAACCGTTATTACATAGTCACCCTCCTAATATAGGCGGCTGTAATACCACATGTCCTGTAGGGGAAGCTACTTTCCTCAGTAATAACAGCTGATTGCGGGAGGTTTTAGCTGCCATAACACCCCTAATAGTAGAGCGCTCCTACCTGTACTCATCTCCTTACGGCTGCCAGTTCCAAGTGGCACAATATGCCTCCGGAGAGATCTCTGCACATTCTATATCAGTTGTGATGTCATTCAGAGTCTATGATGTCATCATAACTGCCTGATACTGTACTAGCTCCAACATGGTGAATGTGTCTATAAAAAGTTTCATAAGTGGATCACAGTATTTGATTAATGTATCAAAGTCTATTATAAAGGGTTGTCTGGTGAAATCAAGTTATCTCCTATCCAAATGTTACTATCTTCATTTTTTAAGGCAGTCTGAGCCCTTTGGATGGGGTGCAGATAATATATTTTTGGACATTCCCTTTTAATATGTTCCTTCCCTTTTGAATGACCAAACACAGGTTTTCACCAATCATGATAGGCATTGTAGTGCCCACGGGCGGTACACAGACCCTTAATGACATATAAATACCCAAATCCTATTTCAGTCCTCGCTGTAGTTCTGGCATTGTATCCAAGAACCCGACAACTCAGGACAAACAGTCAATTAACTAATGAATTGGTGGGAAACCCAAAAAGTCACATGAAATAATCCTACTTTTGGTAACTATACGAGTAATGTAATGATGGATCCCTCCCAAATGTAATTATTAACTATAGAGGAAAATCATCTGAATCTTAGGAAACGCTCATTAATATTTTTTGAGGGAATCACTGGTCTGGAAAATGTAACGCTGCTGTATTGGGAAAATAATGAGGCCAATAGGAAGATTCAGCACCTGGCAGTGGACGATTGGTCCTGACCATGAGGGCGCTCTGACAGCAGATACAGGTTTATTAATCTATTTTTAACATAGCAAATTTTCACAGAGCAAGTAAACTGCATGTACGCCAGTCCTTACAAATGCATGTCCTGCATCCTGAGTTATCACAGAAAGATCTGTCCAGGACCCACACATGAAAGGAGCTACAACTGTAGACAACTGTACTCCCTGCCCCTTCACTCTCCCTAAGTCTAATACCACATGTCTTAGGGACAGGACACTCCCCTGCATAACACTATGGGAGTTTTGGATCATAACACGAATAGTAGAGACTTCTACTGACTCGTCCCATCTGCTGTGAAGTCCAAGTGCACAGATTCTCAGGAGACAGATCTCTGCACATTCTTAACATGGATTCTTCGAGTAGATGTCTCAGACTGCCTATACTTACTATCCAATGTACTGCCTAAAAATAGTGTCATAATGGATCACAGTTCTGTTAGTGCCAAACAAAACATCCCTGCTGAATATAACTCCATGCAGAGTTCTTGTTACCACAACCTGATGAAAAGAGGACTTTTTTTAATCACTGACTATCGTTCACCGTCTGGCATTTGAATCCTAGTGGCCAAGCATATGCTCAAATTTTTCCACATCCTATATAGTTGGAATGCATCAGGTCAGATTCATCATAACTGCTTGGAACTTCATCTGTATATAGGTTATAGTGTCTCATCAGTAAAATCTCAAAATCCACATCTGACAGCCAATATAAAGGCGCCTACCGTGAAATCAAGTTATTCTATCACACCTACCGTCCAATAGATATGGCAATATACAGAAGACTTATTTAAACATGCCATGTGACCCCACTTCATCTATGGGGTGCCGAGCACTATGCACATTTTTTTCCAGCAGCCCCATAGAGATTGAATGATGGTCAGTCATCTGACTGTTGGCTTCATCTTGTAATAGGATTATAGTGTCTCATCCATGTTAAAACCTCCCCGATCTGCCGCCAGTGTGGAGCGCCCCTGATCAGGTTGTTATCACCCATCCTGTCTCAATTAATATGGCATTATTATCAGAAGATCATATGTAAACATTACCAAGTGTCCCCACGTTCAATGCATGGTGGTGGCGGATCGGAGAGGATTGGAGAGGAGGCGAATGTGTGTGTGTAAATCTATTCAACTTTGTGGAAGGAACAGTGTTACTACCGCTCTACAGACCCTCGTTCTTCCAATAGGGGGGACCTGGGGTGATCTCCACTTTTTGGTTCTGTCCTTGACACAATGAAAAAGGCAGGCTACGCCTGCTCAGCCAATCACTGACTGAGGAGGTCCCTGCTGGGGCCTCTGATTGGCTGAGCCGACACTTCCCACCTTTTTTAGAGCGATCAGACGGGATCGGGTGCAGAGATCCGATAAGGATCACAACAGGATCTTGGGGGAAGAATGGTTGTCAAGTGAATGTAATTTTCATTTTTTTAAGGCAGTCTGAGCCCTTTGATGGGGGGGGGGGGACAAAAATGTATTTTGTGCACATTCCCTTTTAATATGTTCCTTCCCTTTTGAACGACCGCACACAGATTCTCATCCAATCATTACAGGCATTGTAGTGCCACGGGGCGGTAACACAGACCCTAAATGACATATAAATACCCCAAATCCTATTTCAGTCCTCACTATATCCAAGAACCAGACAGCTCAGGATGAACAGTCAATTTTATAATGAAGTGGTGGGAAAGCCAAAAAAGTCACACAAAATAATCCTACAGTAATCTAATGATGGATTCCCCCAAATGTAATTATTAACTATAGATTAAAATCATCTGAATCTTAGAAACGCTCATTAATATTTTTTGGGGGAACATTGGACTGGAAAATGTAAAACTGGTGAATTAGGAAAATAATGGGGCTGATAGGAAAGATTCAGCACCTGGCAGAGGCCGATCGGTCCTGGGCATGATGGGTGGCTCTGATAACAGATACATTGTTATTAAGCTTTATTTTATTAATAGCAGAAGTTATCAGCCAAGAGCCAAAGTACAAGCCCAATGCATGGTATCTGCAGTCCTCCACAATATGGACGAGCCTGTATTGCTGATTGTCCTGCCATTCCCAATACTGTCTGACAGTCCCAGAGTTCTTCTACAGAAAGGATCTTGTCCCAGTGACCCATCCACACCTGGGAACAGGAGCTGACAATCTGTAGACAATCTGTAGCTCTGCAGCACTTGCCCCTTCTCCTCTCCCCTAAAAAGGTTAATACCGCATGTGTCCTGTAGGGACAGAGACATCCCCCTGCAATAACAGCTGATTGCGGGAGGTTTTGGCTTCCATAACTCCGTAATAGTGGAGCACTCCCTACCTGGACTCGTCCCCTCCAGCTGTGGAGGTCCAAGTGGCACAAGATGCCTCCGAAGCAGATCTCTCACATTCTATATCAATTGTGATGTATGGAGGGATCTGGACTGGTGAGCTTGGAAACGCACTGTATCTTGCAAACCCAAGAAAAGGATAATTCAAGGTGTAATCATACGTGAATTTTATTTCAAACTCGATGCATTTTGTGTGCAGCAGCACACTTCATCAGGAGCTAGAATCACGTTACAGTGTGTCATAATATGTACACCTTTAAATAGGTGACCACATGTGAGACAATTGCACACGTCATCATGATAGTCTAAACAATTCTCAAAAACAGCATGGAGAATATTATAGTGCAATCAAATGTCAGGAACACATGTGTCAATTAACCTAGTTAATTTTACCTTTTATATAATTAACCTAGTTTACACTCAACAAGAGTAAAACCAACAAATATCAACCGCCAGTGGCATAACTTAAAGCTCGTGGGCCCCGGTGCAAAACCTCCAACGGGGCCCCCAATAAGTGCAAGTCTTTAATAGTATTGGTTATTCTATATAGGCCAAAGGTACTTTTGGGGCCCCCCAAGGCTCCATGCCCCGGGTGCGATCGCAACCCCTGCACCTGTTGTAGTTACGCCCCTGTGAACCGCTAAAATTCACACTTAATTAGAAAAACACACACAAGAGATATTACAATTTTATACGATATTAAAATTTTAACTTAATATACCATGAAGCCATTCAATAGACCCCCCCAAAAAAACAAACAACACTCGCCTGCGTTGATAAATCAATGATCAATTTATAAATTATTAAAATTCTAATAAAAAATCAACAGAATTTAATTGACAATTATGTTAATAGTTGGTGTGAGAACCTTTGAACATTAGATTTTCGGTAAGCTATTTGCCTGCTGTCTTACATGCAGTGGAAGAAGGCATCAAACCCACGAAGATATTCATTTTTGCAGCTACGTCTCTACCTCCTGGTAAGTTGTATCCATTCACAGCCGAAGCACAGAAAGACCGGCTATTTCAAATTACTATGTCTCCTAATAGTTAGACGGCTTTCCTTTGAGGAGGGGGTAGTGAGGGCTCTCAGAGCTAGTTGTTCCTTAGATCCTCCGATCCTTGTCCTGGGCGGGTGACTGCTTGTTTAGTTTTACTCTGCTTGGGTGCCATCGCTACCAATAATCCGTGCGGAAGCGCACAGCAGTCAGGGGTGAACCTAGCCTCTGCTGCCTGAGCCGAACTGGAAAACGGCACCTCCCCCAGTAAATTTTTTAAATCGGTAGAAATAAATCTGGTGCATACAGATCTATATCTATCCCGTAAAAATGAGGACAATAGTGGACATTTTAATTTAAAGAAATAGAAAAGAAGATTTCCAAACACAAAGATGTCAGCGCCATCACAAGCACATACAAGAACCACACAGAAGAATCCAGAACAAAGATCATTAATGACAATGGCGGGATGGCACAAGCTACAGACAAACAATGTTCGCTGGCAGAGCAGTGGTCCTGTAGACACAGTCCTGCAGCCTTATAGCACAGGAGACAGCACTGATTGACAACCTATTATCTCTGGCACACACCTACAAAACTCTGGGAAGCTCCAACGTGACTGCTGCCTGGCACTAAGTAGTCAGACATGTCACCACGCAGCACCGTCCACACACCACATGCAGCAACCTGTAGTCTGAACATCAACAAGCCGACACTGCACTAAATTGGGAAAATGCTGCTTCTCCTACAACAGACCATGCCCTCCTTCTCCCGAAATAGTTAGCCAATCACAAGCACCTCACACTGGGCTGTGCGGAGCCAAAAGCAGGGGCTGTCCAATTAGGCTAAGCAACGGATGTGGGAGTGGGAAGGGGGACGAATGCCACTGACTAACTCCCCGCCTCTCGGGAGATACATGGCTGGATGCCTGCATGTACCGAGGGCGGCACTAGACCTGATGTGTAAGTTATGACCAATCAGTTCTGCAGCAGAGGGACTATGCATCCTGCACTAGCGGCGTACAAGAAGTCATGGGGCCCCTTTGTAGAAGTTCTAATTGGGCCCCCCAAAAAAATATTTGGCTGGGTCACATAGGAACATCTCTCAAAACTTTGCAGCCCTTACAAAGTAATTCTCCTCCTATTGAAGCTCCTAGATTCCTCTTTCATTGCCCCCATAAACTATGATGCCAACAAAAGTGCCCTACAAACACTGTATAATTTCCCCACAGTGAATTAATCCACACGCACAGCATGATGACCCTACTGTAAGCCCCTCAACTACACTAGCACATTATGACCCCCACACAGTCCTCTATACAATATAATGGACCTACATACAGTATAATACCCCCTAAACCTCTTCACATTGTATAATGGCCCCCAACACAGCCCTCAAATAGCCCTGCACAAAGTATAAAGGCTTCCTCACACCCCTCTAAATATTATCATGCCCTTCACAGAGCCCTCCATATATTATAATGAATTCCATATAGTATAATTGGCTATATATATTTTAATACATCATCCACAGCCCTCCACATAGTATAATGCAATCCCGTAGTCCTTCATATAGCATAATGCACCCCCTCAAGTCGTCCATATGGTATAATGCACCCCCCTAGTCCTCCATATAGTATAATTTACCCCCATAGTCCACTATATAGTATAATGCATCCCCTATAGCAGGGATTGGGAATCTATGGCTCGCGAGCCAGATATGGCTCATTTGATGGCCGCATCTGGCTCGCCGCCAAATCGGGTGCCGACCGCCATGTTCTGGGTGCCACTGTGCCCGCCGCCGTGGTGCAGTCTTCCGGGTGCCGCTGTGCGGTCATCCGGGTGCCGCTCTCCCTGCTGCCGTACCAACACGGGTTAAGCCAATCTGAGGCCAGCAAGTGCAGCCCAATCAGATTCCAGCATGTGACATCATGCCCACTAATTGCGCCGCAGCTGCTGGGCTCCGATTGGATTAACCCATGTGGGTACGGCAGCAGAGAGAGCGGCACCCGGAAGACCGCATAGCGGCGGACCGCGGAGGATTGGTGAGTATGTCTGTGTGTGTGTTTACTGCTACCAGCACAATGTTGAGGGCTGTAAAGGGCTACAAAGGGGATGATGGGGATACTGCATTTCCCATCAGTATACTCACTGACGCTCAGTGAAGACATTATCGTGCCCTGCCGTGCTGAGCTGCAAAGGGCAGACAGCTCGGCCGGGACCCGGGAGAAGAATGCTGTAGGCAGAGGCGGCTGGGACTATAGGAGTGGGAGCACCGAACACCTCATACACACGGCTCCGCTGCATACACCTCGTATACACACAGCTCTGCTCCGTACACCTCATACACATGGCTCCGCTCCATACACCACGCACACCCTCGGCTTCGTTACATCCACACTGTAAATCCCTCCTGACCCCATACATAAATTTCACCTCATCCAGCACCATGACAACCAGCACAGCAGAGTCCTGCATACACTGAAGAGCTGATCATGTGATCCCTGACTCCTCCCCTCAATGTGACATCATCACCGTTCCTGTAAATGTAGTGCACAGAGCAGTAACCACCCCCCTCCAGTCTGTCCTCAGCCTGTGCCTTGTCTTGTGATTAGTCCCTTTCCTTGTACTTAGCTGGGTCCTGTGCTCCTCGTTGTCTGTCAGTTCTTTTCAGCCAGAGGCAGATAGATCTTCAGCGTGGAGGCAGAGCCCGCTATGTCCCCTCTGCTGCTGCTACTGTTGATGCTGAACATGGCATCATCCATCTGGAGAGAACTTCAAAGAGGCCCGCGCTGAGCCATGATTGGGTGAGTGAGCTCCGCCCCCTCCACACAGTGCAGGAGAAAGGTCATATGACTCACTCTCTGCACTATGATTAGGGCTTCTTCCTCCCTCCTGAGCTGCTGATGGGGCGTGGCCAGCAGGATGTTGGCTGCTTCTCAGTGCGGGAGTTGGGACATTTCACCTCCCCTCACCCAGGACAGCGGGACACAGCCCTAAATTGGGACTATCCCACTGAATCTGGGATGGTTGGGAGGTATGCTATAGGAGCGGGAGCAGCATCGGCAGGGGGGGCCGCGCTACCACCGGCACCCCCGCTGATGCTGTCCCCTGTCTACCAGCAGGGGTTGATCCTGAGGCAGACACTTCATGTCGCCTCATGGATGTTACGCCCCGGCAGTTACAGGTCACTTGCGGAATGGAGGGCACATGTGAGATTGATAATTTTATATTGTACTCTGTAGCAGATTGGCAACCAATGCAATGACTGGCACAAGATACAGACATCAGTTAAGAGGATGTATTGGAATATGATCCTGGCTGCTGCATTCAGGATGGATTGAAGATGGGAAAGTTTAGTAAACGGAAGAATGGTAGAGAACTGCAATAATCCAGACAAGAATTAATAAGAGTGACAGTTAGCATTTTTGCAGAATCAACAGTAAGAAAATGTCAAATTCTAGAGATGTTTTTGAGGTGTAGGTGACATGAGCGAGTGAGTGACCAGGTGTGGAAAGAGGAGAAATCTGAGTCACATATGACCCCAAAACAGAGGGCTGGGGAGTAATGGTAGATCCAAATACGGAAATGGTGATGGGTTTCTATTACTGCACTTTTTACCTAAAATCAATTCTCACCACTACAAGTGTGGCGACCCACTGGTAGAGACGCCACGTAGGGGTACTGCACCCAAATAAGAATGTGTGGTATTCCTGTGACTAAGGGAACTGGGATAGTGAATAAAGGACCCCCACAACACCCATACATACATACTCTAGAGTAGGGGACCGTGGGTGAACCCACTGAAGGGAAAACTCAGTCCCGTGGGAGGAGTTAGGTGGGTAGAAAAGTGTATGGGTGGGAGGACAGTTAGGCAGTTGGCTGGAGGCCAGTGAGCAAGAGACAGTCGGCTAGAGACTGTGAGAGAGAGGGAGACCCTAGGGGCACCAGGTGTTGCAGTGCGCCCGAATCTGGACCCGGGTAGTGCAAGACCAGAGGGGTCTGGTCCTGGGTAAAGGACCGGCTCTGAACACGGTGCAGGTGTTTAACCCCAAGCCATTAAACCGGAGGGCCCGAGCTTCTCTAGGAAGTTGCAGCCAAAGACCCGGTGTACACTTTGAAAAGGCATACCAAACTAGGGTCAGGGCGATCTGAAGGGGAGTCCCCCACCGAAGATCTGTGGGAGCTGGCTCAAGGCTCTGCGTGCAGAGGTGCTACATGGTAGAAAGGAGAAGAGAGCGCAGTGAGGGATCGTCAGGGAACGGCAGGCACACCACCAATGGTCCTGAGTAAATCATCACCGTTCAATGGTGACTACCCAGGCCAGAGAGAGACCCAAGTAACTGTAACATCTGTTAATTTTGCCTGAATTACTGCAAGTAAACCCGTTCAGGGTTAAAGACTGTGTGACGTACTTTATTTCCCTCACCTGAAGAGCCGCACACTTGCTGTATTGAAAGGACAAGTGATTGAGCCGTGTGGTAAGCTGCCTCCCTGTGTAAAAACTACTACAACTACCCTGGGGATCCCGCTCCACCTACGGAACCATCTTGCTGCCCTAACATCATCCCGGAGGTCTGACCCGCAGCACCAGTAACCATACCGGAACCATAGGTGGCGTCACAAACTATTTTCATTTTTATTATTTTCACCGACTTTTTAAGAGACCACCAGGGCCACGGGACCGGGCACAGGGCCCAGTGACATCCCCCGTGAATCAACGCCTTGAACCAAGTACCCCATGGCCCTGGGGTGAGTCACAAGCATCCACAAAATTTCCATTTTAGTTTATATTTTTGCTGTTACTTTGGACATGAATAAGGATGTTTTCACCCGAAACACGTTGACGTTGCCACGCAAATCATGCACTTTATCTATGTTTTGTACCAAAAAAATTTAAATAAAGAAATCCTTCACGTGGAATTGCTGGGAGCATTTCTTTCCATTGTCTCTAGAAAGAAATATGCATCTCTTTCCACGCATCCTAACCAAGAGTCTCCAGAGAATGGAATAATGCTTCTCATGATTAGAGTTATTAATAATTGAATGTAGATTAGGTATACTGATACACTTATATGTGTTCATTCAACATTCAGGTATTAGTAATGATTATAATGTATTGATTGCATATTCTAAAATGGTCTCAGGATTTCTCAGTGTTGATAACATAACAATACGGCTCAAATACTTAAACTACTAATCACTTTGTCACCAAACACACTAAACCGAAAGTCTGTATCATCTACGTTTTATGTGACCATGTCAATGTATGGGGCCCTCCTAGATCAGTATGAGAGAGGTGGTGTCCACAGAACAGTATCGCTTTTATTGTTTCTTTAGGGACAAGCAAATGTAAGACCCCTTTCACATTAACGGTTTTCGCTGATCGCGGCAGTTGCGGTGAAAAAAACACAACTGCCGCGATTACTGCATAACGGCCGCACTTGCGGTTCACTTGCGACAAGCCCCATACAATGTCTATGGGGCTTGCGGTAAGTGTGCGGCAGGTGAACAAAGTGCAGTTTCTGCACTTGCGGCAGGTGCGGCCGCGAAATAACCGTGGTCAGTCACGGTAAAATAAAACCCATAGATCCATTACAAATAAAGCAAAAGCAGGACTTTAGTTTACGTTTTGCATTCATATTTGATTCAGTGGTATTGGATCAACTCTAGTGTTCTGGGGCTAATAAATGAATTTGTTAACGGATAACAAAACAGCTGGCAGTCCATTATAATCTATTTCCAAAAAGACTTCAATGTGGAATAAAATCTATTCAGTTCCTATTTGTTTTGGTTTTAATTGACCAGACAAATAAGTTGTGTAGACTACAGTTTTTGATCCAGTAGAAACCAAGAGAATGGAGTCAACAAACATCCACGAGAAAATAAATAAAAATTTTCTTGAATTACTTTAAAAACATACAACTCACATAGCAGTTCTATGGTCCGAGAAAGGATGAAGAATTGCCCAAAAACGGGGATAAAGTATTAGCTCCAACAAGAATGTGAACATAACAATGTAAGAAAATCAGAAGATATGGGATGCATAACATAGAATACTTAGTATTATACATGTCTAAATACTAATGTAAGCATTAATCAGTATCCAGTTATCAATGACCAGTATGGTTGCATATTGTATATAAGGTACCTGTGTAAAGACCAAAACCAGGTCATAGAAATGCCTGAAAACTTGATGCTGTCCAATAGGTTATATAACTATCTAAATAGTATATATAATATTTCCTATAATCCCAATGTAATTGTAAAGTGAAAAGTGCATGCCTTACCCATAATTATTCATACAAGGGGGAATACTCCAAGCAGCCCCGACGAGCATTTCAAATCTGTTGCTTTCTCAAGGGGATGTACACACACAGGCTTGCTCGCACCTGCCTTTTTACCTTTGCCCATACATTTTCAATAGGACTGAGATCAGGGCTTTGTAATGGCCACTCCTAAACATTGACTTTGCTGTCCTTTCTTAAGCCAGTTTGTAACTAGTTTGGCAGTATGCTTCGTGTAATTGTCCATTTGGGAGACTGATTTCTGCCGAAGCTTTCATTTTCTAGCTGATGTGTTGAGATGTTGCTTCAGTGTTGACACATAATCTTCTTTCCTCATGATTCCTATTTTGTGAATGCACCAGTCTTTCCTGCAGCAAAACAACCCCACAACATAATGCTGCCACCCCATGTTTCACAGTTGGAATGGTGTTCTTAGGTTTTCAAGCTTCTCCCTTTTTCCTTCAAACGTAACAATGGTCATTATGGTTAAACAGTTCAATTTTAGTTTCATCAGACCACAGGACATGTCTCCAAATATTTAGGTCTTTGTTTCTGTGTACATTTGCAAAAATTAATCTAGCTTTTTTATGTTTCTTTTAAGGTACCGTCACACACCCGCCATATGGCTTCCATATCACTGGCAATTTGACGTGAGCGCGTACGTTTCGGGCACTTTTTTCTGATCGCTGTGGAGCTGTCACACGTAGCGATCTCGTGTGTGATCTTTGGCGATCATGCGTTCCGGAAATCGCCTGCAGAAGACCGGAAGCGATCTCCCCTTCACACATCGCCGCGTCACACGCCACAATCTTAACAGCGATGTGGGCATACTGTTTTGATAGGGGCATGCTAGAGTGTGTTTCACGGCGCCCCTATCACTGCGATTGGTGGGCGGAACTGCATTCCCATTGATCAGCCTTGCGTGAACGCACGGGTCATCAAATAAGGCGCCTCGGACACGGCCAGCCAATCGGAACGCAGTATCGCCCACCAATTGCCACAGATGCGGCGCAAAAAAAACAACATCCAAGCACGTCTACGGGATTTATTTCAGGATCGCTGTGCACGTCGCTATCGCCCTGTCACATGGCACGATCTGCTGAAATCGCCTACTGGATATAGCCTGATTTCATGCAGGGCAATCAGGCGACGCTCCACCAGCGATTTCTAGCAGAGAATGCCCAGTCACGCGCCACTACGCACATGCGATGTGGTTTTTCAGCGATCTCACTGGCGATATGGCGGCGTGTGATGGTACCTTTAGAGTAATGGCTTCCTCCTGGCAGAGTTGCCTTTCAGTCCATGTTAATACAGTACTTTTTCACTGTGGATAATGACACAATCTTACCAGCTTCCACCATCATCTTCACAAGGTCTTTTACTTTTGCTTTTGGGTTGATATGCACATGTCAGGTCAAAACATTCATTTCTGGGACACAGAATCTGTCCCTTCCTGAGCGGTATGGTGATTGAACATTCTCATCTTGTTTGTACTTGTACATAACTATTTGAACAGATGAATGAGCACCTTCAGGTATCTGGAAATTGCACCCAAGGATGAACCAGACTCTGTAAGTCCACAAATCTCTTCCTGATATCTTGGATGATTTCATGAAACTTTCTCATGATGCTACACAAAGAAGCAGTGTGTTTAATGTGTGCATTAAAATACACCACAGGTGTGTCTCTAATTAACTCAGATGTTGTCAATAAACCTATCAGAGACTTCCAAAGACTGGCATAAAAATATGGGCTGTGTCAAATTGTTTAAAGGCATATTTAATCTTAGTGTATGTAACTTGTGTCCTTGCAGAAAGTAATAAAAATGCCTTAAAACATTCTGTCTCATTATTCTGGCATTTGGCAAATATATAAATAATTATGGTAATTTCTAATTGACCTAAAACGGCAAAGGTTTATTCTGATTTCATGTCAGATAGTGAGACAAACCTGTATTTGTGTCTTTTAGTGTGTGTAAACCTCTGGTTTCATCTGTATATTACTCTACATTTATGAACATTAAACCTCATCTGCTGTATGTTTCCCATGTCGAATCTTATCCTGATCATTTTATAATATTGTACTGTCAAGCTTAGTTTTATCATCATACATAGTTTGGTCAGCAAAGACTGCCACTTTGCTATGGATATCACATCCACGAGGTCATTAATAATTAATGATTCATAAATTGTTATTTGTGCAATTCGCTTTTATGATCTCTAAAATGGGTCTACTGAATCTTTACAAGGACATTTTCTTCTGAAACACGAGTAAGGCCCCTTTCACATCAGCGGTAATCGCTGATCGCGGCAGTTGCGGTGAAAAAAAAGCAACTGCTGCAATTACCGCATAACGGCCGCACTTGCGGTTCACTTGCGGCACGTCTCATGCAATGTCTATGGGGCTTGCGGTAAGTGTGCGGCAGGTGCGGCAAGGGCGGTTTCGGCACTTGCGACAGATGCGGCCGCGAGAAAACCGCGGCTGACGCGTTTTTTTCGAGCCGCATCTGCCTCAAGTGCCAAAACTGCAACTGTACCGCACTTGCCGCACCTGCCGCAAGCCCTATAGATATTGCATGGGGCTTGCCGCAGGTGAACCGCAAGTGCGGCCGTTATGCGGTAATGCAGCATGCGGGTCACTATGCCGCGATCAGCGATTACCGCTGATGTGAAAGGGGCCTTACTTCTGTAAGAATCTGTATGGAAATGTTTATAATATTTCCATTTTCCATGTATGTCTGTGTGCACTCACATCAACTCATGCACATCTGTAATAATAATAATATAATTTTATTTATATAGCGCCAACATATTCCGCAGCACTTTACAGTTCAGAGGGGATACAATACAATACCATATAATAATATAATACTTTAAAATAATATAATACAATACAATACTGACAATATGAGACAATACAAAAAAAATAATCTATATATTATCAATGTATCTATCTATTGATAGACATTTAATACATCACGTCGTTTTTTAGAATTGGAAACATCTGATATATTTAGAGGTTAACCCTGATATTAAATCCAATCATCATAAAACAAAGATTATATGTGATGGATTATGTAAGGTGAAAAGCCTTGACATCCGATACCTGTGCTTCTAAAACTATAGATACAAGAGATCAAGCTCCTGACTATAAATCACTGCCTGTTGTTTTGCTGTAGATAAAATCTCACATCATGGCCCACCAGAGTGTAGGTCTTCTTGGAACGAAGATATGACTACATAGCTGATAATACACATTAGTTAGTGGGTATTTATGTTTAAAGCTTAACTAGAAATAGTCATTAATTTTTTTTACGTTGCGCAACTATAGAATGATCATTTACATTAGTGCCACAATGTGAAGGAAAGCTTACCTGCTCCCAGTGTTTGCATAGGTTTCCTCCGGGTTCTTTAGTTTCCTCCCGCACTTCAAATATATACTGAAAGGGAATGTACACTGTGAGATCCAGTGGGGACAGTGTTGCAAATGTATGTAAAGTGCTATGGAATTATTAGCACTACATAAGTGAATAATTATTATTATTCTGTGCAGCACATGACACTTAAAGGCCCTGTTACACGTTCAATGTCCCAGCGATCCACCTGGCAGGGATCGCTGGAACATCGTGAACTGATTGCTGGTGAGCTGTCACACAGGCAAACTCACCAGCGATCAGGACCAGCAAGAATGCTGGTAACCATGCTAAACAGCGGGTAACTAAGCAGAGCGCTGCACTTAGTTACCCACTGTTTACCATGGTTACCAGCTCCCAGCGCTTGCTGTGCGGCGCTGGGAGCTCGTCTATTGTTGGTCTCCCGCTGTCACACGTGCCGATGCTGGCCGCCGAGCGGGAGACCAATGAACGACCTCATCGTTGGTCGTTGATACATGTCACACACATTGATGTCGTTTCGACATCGCTGCAACATCACCAAACCGGTGTGTAACGGGGCCTTTAGTTCACATCTAGGGTGGCTTGCGTTTGCTTTGCATTACGCTTGCATTGTGTTAGCGCATTGAAATGCAAGTCTAACGCAATGCCAACGCATTTCAAACGCATGTGCTAACGCACCATTCTTTCCTATGGGTGAACGCAGTCAAACGCAATGCCAAATACAACTGAAAACTGCGGTTTGCAATTGCATTTGGCATTATGTTTGACTGCATTCACCCATAGGAAACAATGGGTGCTAGCATGTGCGTTTGAGTTGCGTTAGCATTGTGTTTGTATGTGCTAACACAGTGAAAATGCAATGCAAGGCAAATGCAGACAAGGGCTGATGTGAAAAGGGCCTTACACCTCATATTTTAGCAGAAAGAGCTGTACAAATGTTGGTAACAGTGGGACGAGAACAACCAGTGACAAGACTCAATGTGCATTATTTCTTTCTAGCTCCTGTAACATAAAGTTAAAGGGGTTGCTCTCTTTTTGCCAGTTTTAGTCCATAGGCTCAGTGATGAATGTCGCGCCCCACTGGTCAGTGCGCCACAGTAGGGGTACTGCACCCATAACCAAGCATGTGGTATCTCAGTCACTGGAGGGGATAATGTTAAACTGAGGCTTTCATCCTGCATTCACACACTCTAGAGCAGGAGACTACAGGGTTAAATCCTCCGCTAAGAGACCCAGTCCTGGTTGGTGGAGTCCAGAGCAGAGTGTGAGAATGGGAAACACACAGACAGATTTAGTCTAGTATAAGGGACGAAGCAAGGTACAAGTCCTAGAGGGACATCACAGGGAGGGCGCCTGAAAGGAACGGTGACCCAGACGGAAGGAGGAGACACAGTGCTGGACCTTATCCACGGTCCAGGGAAATCCTAGTCCACAACAGGGTACCGGCTCCGAGTCAGTTCAGGTGAGTCTAACCTGAGCCATCAATACCGGTGGGTCGCAGGTTTGCTCAGCAGCCCCGACCTTGTCCAAAACATGAAGCCCCACCAGGAGCACTAAACCGGGTTGAGTCCCTTAGAGAAGAAGGGTAACCTCATAGCACCCAATGGGCCTGGTAGACAAGTGGGTTGTGCAGGACAGCGCAAGGATAGTGAGGAGGCGCAAGACAGACAGCAAAGGACAGTGAAAGTAGCTAAAGGAACATTCTAGGAGCCTCAAGAGACTTTATCCTCTCCGGTGACTACCCAGCCAGCTACCCGCAAAGGCTGTGTAACTGAAACCTGAGTACCATCTTCACCAGTGACAAGTAAACACCCGTGCAGAGCAAGTACAACTCAAGTGTCTCATTTTCCACTAGGCTGCAGAGCAGCTACGCTGACCATATCCAGCACTGCGACAACAAGTGCTACCCAATCCTGCCCCGGGGACCCTACTCTGCCTGCAGGGAGCAATAACAAGGCTACAATACCATTGTCTCCGGTGGTCTGACAGCGGCGCTGGTGAACTCACCAGAACCTGCAGGTGACGTCACGAGACTTTTATTATTTTTACCCATTATACAGCTGACCCCCAGGGCTATGGGCCCGGGCACCAGCCAGTAAGACAGCACCCCCCATATCAACGCCCGGGTACCGAGTTCCCATAGACCCCTTGGCGGGTCATGTATAAATAACAAAGTGAGCACTCTGGGATTAGCACTGGCACTCATTGCTGCTCCGGTCTTCATTGTTTGGCTGCAGCAATGGCAACATACTAAGACTACTTTCAGACCAGCGTTTTTTGTCAATTGTGGCAGATCCGGCAGTTTTGCTGCATCTGCCGCATAACGGCTCACTTGCGGCAAGCCCAATTCATTTCCTATGGGATTTGCGGTCATATGCGGCGCTTGCGACTTGCAGCTTGCAGCTGTTTTTTTCCTTTGCTGCAAGTGCCAATTTGTCGGATCCAGCAAAACCGCAAGCGCCGCACATGACTTCAAGTCCCATAAGGAATCAATGGGGCTTGCTGCAAGTGAGCTGATGCGGCAAAACTGACAAAAATCACTGATGTGAAAGCAGCCTAAGTCTATATTCACACACAGCGTTTTTTAAGTGTTTTTTGAGGATCTACTTTTCAGGTGCAAAACTGGATCAGCTTTTTAAAAAAATGCATGATGATCTGCTTTTGATCCATTTTTGCTGCGTTTTAGACTGTTGCATTGTTTTAAACTTATAAGACAATGGATGCAATGAAAATCGTAGATCAGAAAAAGACCACACAAATTGACAGTTCATTCTATTTGAGGATCTGTTTTTGAGCCAAAAAAAACACATCAATGCACATCTGACAAATGTTGAAAACTCATTGACTTTGCTGGGAAGCTCAGAAATTGTTCTGTTTCACTGCAAAAACGGATGCTCAAAAAACACATCAAAAACACTGTGTGTGAATGTAGACTACGCTGCAGCCAATCAGTGAGCTTAGTGATTGATGTCATCACTGTCAGTATGATGTCATTACTACACCCGATCAACAAAGACCAGAGCAGTAATGGAGAGGCAGTGCTGGACCCAGGGAATTTGCATTTTCTTATATATCACTTAGCCTATGGGATTAAAAGGAATCGGTCACAATGATCCACCCCAAAATTGTTGATATGTTAATGTTGCTCTCTGAATTATTATTATTATTATTATTATTATAACAACTTATTTATAGAGTGCAATTGATTCCATGGTACTGTACATGAGAAAGGGGTACATACAAACAAGATAAAAAATACAATGAACAAATTAACAGTTACACACCGATACAGAGGGGAGAGAGGACCCTGCCCTTGCGGGCTTACATTCTACAGGGTAATGGGGAGAGAGACAGTAGGTTGGGTCTGCTCTGGTGGTGGTGGTGGAGCACTGGGTCCCATGGTGGTGGAACGCCGGGTCCAATGGTGGTGGAACGCCGGGTCCAATGGTGGTGGAGCGACAGGTCCAATGGTGGTGAGGTGGCACTGTGGTCATTGCAGGCTGTAGGCTGTCTTGAAGAGATGGGTTTTCAGGGTCCGCTTGAAAGTTCCGGGTGTGGGGGACAGTCGGACGTTTTGAGGTGCAGAATTCCAGAGAATGGGGGATGCTCGGGCGAAGTCTTGCAAGCGGTTAGATGAGGAACGTACAAGTGTGGAGGAAAGAAGGAGATCTTGGGAAGATTGAAGATTACGAGTTGGATGATATCGGGAGATTAGTTCAGAGAGGAGACAGATTGTGGATGGCTTTGTAAGTCAGTGTCAGTAGTTTGAATTGGATACGTTGGTGAATTGGGAGCCAGTGCAGGGATTTGCAGAGGGGAGAAGTGGAGGAATAGCGAGGAGAGAGGTGGATTAGCCGGGCAGCAGTGTTAAGGAACAGATTGGAGAGGTGCAAGAGTATTAGCAGGGAGGCCACAGAGGAAGAGGTTGCAGTAGTCGAGACAAGAGATGATAAGGGCATGCACTAGTAGTTTAGTAGATTGAAGGTTGAGGAAGGGACGGATTCTGGAAATATATTTGAGTTGGAGGTGGCGGGATGTGCGGCTAGGGCAGAGTCAAGGGTTACTCCGAGGCAATGGACTTAAGGTACAAGACAAAGTGAATATAATGTTATCCACACTTTTACTTATAATATGTGTTGCTCCCAGACTGAAAATTTGCCGTTTATTTCATATGCAAATGAGGATTAAGTGATTTGGGGATGTCAAAGTTCTTTCCCAGCCTCTTTATTTCTGACTTTATTTCCTAGCCTCATCTTCTTCCTCTGACTATAAATCCAGAAAGGACGGAGCTCTTTGAATTGCACAAATCGTAATTAGGAAAGGACCACAATGGATCAGAGGGCAATGGTGCCTTTATTCAACGCGTTTCAGAGCGTACCCTCGCTCCTTCATCAGGAGAGCAACCATGTTCCTGATGAAGGAGTGAGAATAACCTATGAAAGATGTTGAATAAAGGCACCATTGCCCTCTGATCCATTGTGGTCCTTTCCTAATAACGGCTTGCGTGGATTAAAGAGCACCGTCCTTTCTGGATTTATATTTACCCCACAGATCTCGTGGAGTGTGGATCTAGCGGCAGCTGTATTGTGTGCATATACTGTGCATGTCCCACAACCTAACCAGGTGAGCTGTTATCTTTTTTTTTAAAAAGTGGTAAATCAAGGTAAGACCCTATTTTGCGCTCTTGTTTCCTCATTTTTTTAGTCATCCTGTGTTTGACTATTGAAAACTGAAAAAATGAACTAGAATAAAAGTTTGTATACATGCAATGTGAAAAAGATGCTAAGGCTGTCCTTAAATGGGTTACCTTGACGCAGGGCTCTGGAGTCGGAGTTATGGAGTCGGAGTCTGTGTCCATTTTCGTGGAGTTGGATTCAGGAAAATTGAGGAGTCGGATGTTTAGCTTACCTACTCCACTGCCCTCCCTTGATGTGGTGGGATGGCTTTTTACGTTAAGGTTAATAATGTTAACTGAGTACCCTGTTTTATTTACTATTGCTGTTTACTTACTTTAGGGTATTTGCTCAGTTTTGCTTTTTTTCTTAGGTGTTGCTGTTTAACGGCAGTGTGAACATGCTTCTACACATTGCATGTATACAAACATTTATTCCAGTTAATTTTTTTCAATTCTTTTGTTTTGCTTTTTGCAGTCTGGACATTGTGTTTCTGTAGCTTACCATTGCTGGGTTTCCATGTTGGGCCCCGGTCCTGCTCAATCCTTATTCATATTCACTAGACATATGGTAAGGTTTTAAATATTAGAGTCCAGCAAATAGAATGAAAGCCTGGGCACCAGCACCAAGATCAACGGTTATAGACTGCTATGTCCACTTTCAAGGCTCCCATTGGACCTTTTGACACGCACAAGAATGTGCGAAACAGCAAACTATTGTCTGCTGCCTCCACTCCCCATCCCTGCACCGCTGTAACCATGAACCGAAAATAAATGTGCACTAAAGAACCCGGTGAGTGCCGTCTTTTCTTACATTTCTAAAATTTTAAATATTATATGCCTGGACCATCGTGATTCTGGTCACCTTGATGTGGTGAGATGGCTCTTACAGATTTTTTTTAATCAAAATAATGTTAACCAAGTACGCTATTTTATTTACATGCACTGTTGCTATTTATTTACTTTTTTTAGGGCATTTGCTCACTTTTGCTTTTCCTTTTGGTGTTTTTTACAACCATTGAGCTGTCAGTCATGCTCATTCTTTCTCCAGATGCGTTTTCTGCCCTAAAAACGGATCGAGTAAAAAAATGCAGCGTCTGAACAGCATTTCTGAAAACTCTTTGACTTTGCTGGGCATCACAGGAAGTGATTACAAAAAATGGATCAAAAAAGCACTGTGTGAACATACCCTTAAGCATCAAAGGATATTTTTTTGCATAGCAATGTGAACCACAGCAGTTGTAATAAGAATAGGCGTATGACCATCCAGAAAGAGAATATGATATCTACCGGACCAACCACATTGGAGGATTGTGTTCAGATCTCCGTTCTATCAATAAAACATAATCTGCAAAAATGTAACACAAGGTAACCAAATGATGAATGGGGATAGTTGGTAAGGGCTACAATGGAATATTAGTTATGCTGAACATGTTAGCCTGGAGCTAGCAAAGATGAAGTAAAATGAAGAACAATGTGATTACACAAATCCTCAAATGTACTGATCAATAAAGCCAAATAAAATTATTTAGGTAATATCTATAACCAGGATGTATGTGCTGTAGTGCGAGGAGTGTGAAGCTAAGGATTAATTGTTCTTAACGGAAAACAGTAAAAAATAAGTTATTTCATTTTAGACAGTTTATGTATATAAGGGTAAAGGTATACCAAAGGTGTGAGAAGGTGCTGGTATACGTAAAGAAAAT
Organism: Allobates femoralis; assembly: GCA_033576535.1. Classification (NCBI taxonomy): domain Eukaryota; kingdom Metazoa; phylum Chordata; class Amphibia; order Anura; family Aromobatidae; genus Allobates; species Allobates femoralis. Next base: position 47,023,216 of record JARQOC010000011.1, read on the forward strand.
TCCAGCAATTTGATCAAAAGTAGCAGGTGAGGATATAATCTAATGATTTACAGTGCAGGATTGGGCTTCCTTGGGGCTCTAGAGGAGATTACTCTAAAGGTACCGTTACACGCTTCAATGTTGTAACAATCTCACCAACGATCTCACGGGAGCGCGCTCGTGACAACATCGGTAATGGATCGTTGGTGAGATGTCACATGTATGGATATCGTTCACGATGCACCAACGATGTGGCGAGCAGCTATCGTTCGCACAGCCCAGTGAACAATATTTGTTCAATGTAAACAAGGGAGTTGCCCTTACAATGTATATCACAGATTTGGCCATTGGCCAGGTTGGACCCCTCCTATATATATACACGTTAAACCATGAGAAGAGAGTAGGAGGTTTAAGGTCCTGTTTATACTATATATATATATCACAGTCAATTGTATATGTTTTCAACATGAATTTATTAAGTAAATTGTTTGTACATGTAAAATTCATCTCATAACATATAACATATATATCAGATATACATAAATTTCATTTATTGTTTAATATATGTGGGAACAAGGTTTAAAGTGACATTGTGACATTTTAAAAGGTTTTTCCCATGTAGCTGGTGCCTTCTATATAGAATGGGAGGAAGGACAGTTCTGTGGGTGTTAAATCAGATCTTGATCTATGTGTATGTTGTCTATTAGGTTCCTAATCCAGGTGGATAGGAGAAACATTATAATCCTCTTAATACTAGGGGGAAACCTGCATGATGATCACTGGAAACCCATGTGTCAGTCATGCAGTTTAACCATACCTGGGGGATTATTAAATGTTACCTGCTCTGTATAGATAACCACAACCAAACACTCTTTTTAGAAAGATCGCCTTTTCCTCCCACAAGTCCTCACTTACCCATATTCTATGAAGGGGTGGAGTACCGGGTGCCCCCAGACGCGTTTCGCACTGGGCTTTCTCAATGGGGTCCGTTTAAAACCGCCGGCCGGCATCTTTTTATATTTGTACTGCGCTCCCTCACATGTGTGCCCCATTTCCGGTCCGCCTCCTCCCTCTCGACTCGCGGCCAATCCCGCGGCAGGAGAGTCAGTGGCCACCTGACCTCATCCAGCCAATCCGGGATGCCTGCGATGTCATTGGGGGGCGGATCCGGGCGTTGCACAATGAGAATTCTCACCAATGGCGCCAAAGTTTGGGCGGAAGTGTGATTTCCGCCATCTTAGAGATGTTGTGAATAGGCGAAGTCGTTAACGAGATCGTTATCGCGGGGTCAAAGACAACGATGTAGCAGGTTGAATGAACGACAGATTTATGAACATGTTTATAAATCTGCGATCAACGATCCAACGATTTATCGTGGTTGTATCTTAGTGTCACACGCAACGATGTACTAACGATGTCGTTTGAACAACTCCAAATCCGTGACATTTCAGTGATATCGTTTACAATATCGTACAGTGTAACGGTACCTTTCGAGTTCAACCTCCATCTGTAAAGAACATTTGCACACATAGAACATATCACCAATAAGATCTAATAGGTAGGAGATTGGCTTCAGATGGACTTGTCTTCTGCTGCAACTTGGTGTCTATCATGGCTCAGGCCAACTGGCGGCTGCTCTGTAGGTCTGTCTAATGGTGCCTTCACACTGCGGCGTGATCTGGTCTGGGGCTGTCCGGGATGACCCTGACAGCCGCGGACTGGATCAGCACACAGGACTGGAGGGCTAATATGCCCTCCGGTCCGGTGTGCAGCCGCACGCAGCTGCAGCCGCTGACAGGTCAGGACCGCGGCGCTGCGGTCCTGACTTATCAGCAGCGGGAACTGCATGCGGCTGCACACCGGACTGGAGGGCATATTAGCCCTCCAGTCCTGTGTGCTGATCCAGTCCGTGGCTGTCAGGGTCATCCCGGACAGCCCCGGACCAGATCACACCGCAGTGTGAAGGCACCCTAACTCCCCTGTACATACGGTACATAGTGGTTATACCAAGGGTTGGGAAAAAAATCTTCAATTAACTTAAACATCCGGTATGTTGTTGTTACTTATTGCATATTTTGTAAAGTTGGGGTCTATATATCTTTTTATTACTACATTAATTTTTCTGTGGGCCTCATGCAATACACTTAGTTATTTAACAATTCATATACTACATAGATTTACTTGACTCTTTGAGCTACTGCTTGTAATTTTGATATTCCGCAAGTTTAATGTCCTTTAACCTTTACGTGATTACCAGTTTATTATTTTATTGGGCTCGTGCAATGTACTTTGCTGGATTATTAATTGATAACCAACTGCCTGTTCTGTCGTGCAACAATCTCTCCCAGCTCCTGGTGTCAATACTCCTGCTTCCTGTGACGTCACATCAATAGAGGAGTTCCTATTTTTCATCTCTGTTCTGCTAACATCCCGCTGCCTAAGCAGCAGGTAGCCAGCTGTCAAACAAAATGGCCCTTTGCACTTGGTTTATCTCTTCTGGTAATAAATGGGCTCTGTATACTCCGGTATAATTACATCCACTGTGGCGCTGACACGTCCACAGCAGAAGACCAGTGGCCACGGCATACATACCACTCCAGAGGTCATGCAGGGTCTGAAGATTCTGGCTCCCAAGGACTGCACACACTGCACAGGTCTCCTGGGAGTGTGGTTAGGCCTTGCGCATTGCATGCACCCACTCCTTAAGGGGCTCGTGCCCTACATGGAAATGCTTCTTAGTCTATGGCTGAGAAGCACAGAATATTTAAGGTGCCTTCCATCATTTGGAAGGTGCCTGACCAACATGGTCTATGTCTTTGAGACACATTGCTTGTTCTCAATTCCTTCTGCTATTAGCAGTGTCCATGCCTTGCATTATTTGTGCCTGTTTCTAGTTTCACTGATTCACAAGCATCTGTCTGTACCATCCTGCTGTCGCATAAACTGCACCACTCCTGTTGCCTCACCTGCTACCGCAGCAGCTGCACCTGTTCTGCTGCTGCATCATGTGAACCCGTGCTGTTGCCACACCTGTTACTGCACCATCTGTACCAGTCCTGCTGCCGTGCCCACTGCACCTACCCAGAGACTTTACCTACCTAGGTCCAGCCATCCCGGCTGCATCTACACCAGAAACTTTGACTGTCTGTAGGACCTCAACCCATGGTGTTAGCTGTTGTAATACAAAGACCCCCTTAAGTTGCTTCAAGTGGCTACCTACCAGCATAAGCCTAAGCACTCCACCTGACTCGATGGTCACAGGTTCTCTAGTCCATGCGGCGATTGGTGCTTTGGCCAAGGGGTCCACTCCCAGGCGCTTAGATTGTGATCCTCAATGGGGACAGTGTTGCTAATGAATGTAAAGCACTGTGGAATTAATGGCACTATATTGGTGAATAAATATTATTATCTTTATATCCACAACCCTAGTGCAGCAACATGCTCCAAATCTTTTATCCAACAAATCCATAGGATATCTGACCCGTGTCAATAAGCCTTTGGAGTTGGAACATAAATCACTTTGAATACTCTTTTACTGTAAGGCTAGGGTCACATTAATGTTATTGACTGCGCTAGGGGGGTTACTTTAAAAACATAGGTTTTGGCAGCATAAACGCAGTGCTACTGCCACATTAACACTGCCAATGCTTACCTATAGTGACGCGGCCCCTAGCACGGCTCAAACGTCGGCATCTGAATGAAATCTTGCGCTTTTTCCTAGCGCGAGAAAAGATGTTGCTGAAAGCGTCTTTTCTCGTGTTAGGAAAAAGCGCGAGATTTCACTCAGATGCCAACGTTTGAGCTGCGCTAGGGGCCGCGTCACTATAGGTAAGGATTGGCAGTGTTAATGTGGCAGTAGCACTGCGTTTATGCTGCCAAAACCTATGTTTTTAATGCAACCCCCCTTTAACGTTAATCTGACCCTAGCCTTAAATGTAGATTTTGAAGAAGATCTGCATCAAAATCAACATCAAAAAACTTAGTGTGAACATAAACTTAGGTGATCAGCGAAACATAGCAACTTCTCAGGGAAACAAAACCTCTCCCGAGACTTTCACTAAACTAAACTTTTCTCACCTGCCAGTTTTATGATTGCTGTCTATGTGCATACTGCCTGTGTGCTCATGGTCCCTCTTATTGTCTCACAACCACTTTGCGTCCTTGCATCACAGACTCCAAGTGGCATCCAAATGTGACAGCAACATATCAAGTCAATGATTGATCACCATTGATCTGCTGAGAACTGCCGCATTGTGCCCGAGGAAAAGTCTCCTTTACATTTGTGAAGATGTTTCTTGTTTGCTGAATTAGATTCAAAACAGATAGTTTCCTGACTTTGCTCTGACCTGTATCTGTCTTATCATGTTGCGTGAACTTTTCCAACCATTACTTTGGGAATACCATCTACAAGCTATCTTTGGCTTCTCTGAGAGACTACCATAGGAATATGATTCCCTATGCAAAATCCAAACCCCCATGGTCAATATAATAATAATAATAATAATAATAATAATAACCTTAATGGTACCTTTACACACCGCTACCGAAAGGTAGAAACCGGCAGGTGTCGGAGACAATTGTGGCGGCGTGTAATTCAGGTTGTACCCTCCTGTCTCTTTGGATACCTGTCTTTCAGGCGTGCTGAAAAACAAGCAGGTATAATCCCTTGGTAGCGGCGTGTAATCGGGGCACAGGTACGGTATTTGAGTTCCCTGGGGCATGCTTGAGCGTCATGTATACCACGCCCCATCAGTTATCATTGGTGGGGACTACTGTGCACCCATTGGCTGTCCGTGCACAGGGGGGCATATTTAAGGAGATGACCAGTCACACTACACATTTGCTATAGCGTCATGTATTAGCCAGCCTCCATTCGCTGGCTGGCCTATCATGATGTTATTGCATTGTCCAATCACCGTACGAACGCCGCGTAATACACAACTCTGTCACGGCTAGGTAGTTACGGCGCACAATATGTACGCCCAGATTCCCTTGTGGTAGTGGCGTGTAAATCAGGGAAGGTGCTCCACAGAAGGTAACCTGCGGCACTTCCGGGGAACGAAAATACCTTCTGTGGAGCACTTTGTAGCGGCGTGTATTTGCGGTATCAGGTACCGTTAGCAACCATTGAAAACGCGCGCGTGCACACGCGGTGCCTACCTGTTGCCACCTTCGGTAGCGGCGTGTAAAGGTACCATTATTTATATAATGCCAACATATTCTGCAGCGCTTTACAATTCAGAGGAATACAGACAATCATAAGAAACAATTATAAAAAAATACAATAATTAAAGCAAAAAATGACGACCCTGCTCGTAAGAGCTTACAATCTTCAATGAGATGGGGGTGTCACAAAGTACAGGTGCTTATTTACAATGATAGTCCATTCATTGTGAGGAAATGGGGAGTAGATAAGAGTAACATAAGTGGCCACCAGCCAACCTGTGTACTGCTTTTGGGTCTGGTGGAGTTTGACAGAGAGTTATGTTCAGAAAAGTAGTGAATAAATACCCTATGTCTAAATGACTTTGATTAGGGGTAATAATAGGCCGTCCTAAAAAGATGTGTTTTTAGGGAGTGCCTAAATCTATGTAAGTGATATATAGTCCTAATTTCTTGGGGTAGAGCATTCCAGAGAATTGGTGCAGCTTGGGAGAAATCTTGTAGCCAAGAGTGTGAGGTTCGGATTACTGCGGATGTTAGTCTAATGTTGCTTACAAAGAGAAGAGAATGGGTGTGGTGATAGAGAGAGATAAAGGTGGAGCGGTAGGGAGGTGCTACACTGCACATTTTAAGGTATAAATTGCAACATTCCTTTTGTCCATCACTGATTCTGACCTAAGCCAAATCTAATACTGATACACGTCTGACAATGACAAGTCTTTATTTAGAACATATTCCCTTTGTTCTAATCAAGAGATGATAAAGGTAAAAAGCGGTTCCTCTGCGCTGTCTGGATGGACGAAAAGGACTCCAAAGTGCTTGGGTGGAAATATGGTTTCTTAGTCTACGCATTCCATGGCAATCCATAGCATGGATTGCCCTGAGGAAGAGACTGGATCGCCTTGAAACGTGTAGACTAGTAAACTATATTTCCATCTAAGCCCTTTGGAGTCCTTTTTGTCCATCTAGGCAGCGTAGAGCAGGGGTAGGGAATCTCAGGTCCCAGGGCTGGTTGCGGCCCTCGATGACCTTTTTGGGGCTCTCGGGCAGATTTCTGGGGATCACAGTGCTTGGGCTGGAAGACACATTTTGCTGACTGCCTGCCTTTTAAATCCAGATCCCCATTTATCTCTATGCCCCAGTCTCAGCCTCCCCAGTGACTTATATGCCACAGCCTCTCCTGTGATGTCTATAGCCCTAGCAAACCTGGAAAAAAGTTGTAAAGCAACATCAATATCACCTAACATCACAGCCACGCCAGAGAGAAGCAGCCCCAGCCGCCACAGTAGGGGTGAGTTGATTGTTTAAAGGGATCCTGTCACCCCCAAAACGCCTCCTAAGCTTTTAAAACATGTTCCTACAGCATATTAACACTATTCCCACACTCCTTTTTGCTCAGAAATGCAATAAGTAAAAATATAGAAAAAAGTTATTGAACTTACTCATTAGCCATGTTAATGAGCGGTGGCTATATGCGTTAGTCACCCAGGTGGGCTCTCTGCCTCATAATATCACGCCTTAATAGGCGTGATCTTGTATACAGATTCTAATCAGCGCCTCCCCACTCTCCTCTGTGCTGGCGGGGCTGCAATGCGGCTGTAATGACGCATATTGCGTCATTTCCGGCATCGGGTGACGTGTGTACACCCGTGTCCTGCGCTAGGCTGCCCAAGCCCCTAAATGTCCCTTGCATTTGCGCTGGTGCAGGCAGGCAGAGCAGCCTAGCACAGGGACCTCATAGATGTGGAACAGGCCTTAATGTTTTAGTGGAAAATTTTAAAAAATGACATATCGAGTGTATATCCACACGAGACGTATCATCTGTAGAATTTCCACATCTCAAATAAATTCACAGCTTCAAATGCCACACTAAATTGCATAGATTTTGCTGCAGATTTGTTACAGATTCCACCTTTTCCATTGTGCAGGGTGAAATCAACTATAGATATCCACAGATTAAACCGATACGCTGCCGGTGGTCAATTTATGCAGCAGATTGTCCCCTTAGCATGTACATGAGATTTAAAGAGGACCTGTCACCCCCCTGCTGCATGGCAATCTAAATGCAGCACTGGATGCAGCATGTCTGCTACATTCAGGGAAGGGGTCCCCCATGTGTCTGTGTGCTGTGTACCCCGAGATATAGCCTTAGTAAAACTCACTGTTAGACGCCATGAGGGAATTCCTTGGTGCAGGAGCCAGCTCGATTGACGGGGGAGGAGGGCATTCCCTCCCCCTCTGCCTCCCTGTGCCGCCTCTTGTTTATGCTTTGTTCAGACAGCAGGGCAGGAATCTGGAGCTGACTTAAGGACAAATGATTTGCATGATGTGTGTGACAGGATGAGGGCAGAGTTTGATAGCAGAAGCAGTACAGAGAGACAGAGGGGGAGGGAATGGCCCCCGTCAATCGAGCTGACTCCAGCCACAGGGACTGCCTGTAAAGGTACCATCAGACGCGGCAATATTGCTAGGCAATTTCACTGGCAATTTGCTGGTTGCAGTGAAATCATGGACACATTGTTCCATTTGTACACAGCAACAAAATAGAACAATGTGTCCATGATTTCACTGCAACCAGCAAATTGCCAGTGAAATTGCCTAGCAATATTGCCGTGTGTGACGGTACCTTAAGATTTTCTAAGCCTATATCTCGGGGAATACAGCACATAGACACATGGGGGACCACTTCCCTGAGTGCTGCATTTAGATTGCCATGCAGCAGGAGGGTGACAGGTCCTCTTTAATCCCTACATGACCCGGTATTTCATATTTGTGTTTCCTTTCATTTTTCCTAGATCCATCGATAGTCATATGAGGTTTTGTTGTTCGCAAGAAAGTATGAAAAAAGATTCCAAACCGCAGATCCGCGAGTGATACACACTGAAACAGGAGATGATGAGGATAAAATACGGTTCCTCTACGCCAGGGGTGGGGCACCTTTTTCTGCCGGGGGCCATTTGGAAACTTCTATCATCCTTCGGGGGCCGCACAAAATTATCGTCTTGGAAATAAACCTGCTATATTTGGTTAAAGGGATCCTGTCACCCTCAAAACGCCTCCTAAGCTATTAAAACATGTCCCTACAGCATATTAACACTATTCTCACTCCTTTTTGCCCAAAATGCATGAAGAAAAAATGTAGAAAAAGGTTATTGAAATTACTCATTAGGCATGTTAATGAGCGGTGGCTATATGCGTTAGTCACGCAGGCGGGCCCTCTGCCTCATAATATCACGCCTTAATAGGCGTGATCTTGAATACATATTCTAATCAGCGCCTCCCACTGCGCATGTGCCTGGTCAGACGCACCCGGAAAACGTCCGATTAGGCGTTTCCGGGTGCTAAGTGACAGGCGCATGTGCCTTGGCGTCTGCCACTTTCACTTGCGATTCACACGATGCAGACCACGCGCTCAGCTGTGCTCGGCCATAGGATATAATGGGGGCACCGAGCGGAGCTGAGCGCAAACGCAGGGCATCTATACGTCCCTGCACTAGGCTGCCCAAGCACCTAAAAGCCCCTGCGCTTGCATTTGCGCTGGCGCAGGGCAGGCAAAGCTGCCTAGCGCAGGGACCTCATAGACGTGAAAACACCCTAAGATTGAATGAAATTCCCTGAGTGTTGTTCTCATACTCGTATCATAGGAATGGAAGTACAGAAAATGTGCACCGATAGTCCTTCCTTTGTGCGTGCTGCCACTCACCTTGATAAGACTTCACAATTGTAACCTAATTTTAGATAATTGTGGAGATCTTTAAATAAATATGTCAGAACAGGTTTCTCAGTTTTGCAAGTGGCATAAAATCAATGTCTGATAAAATTGTGTTAAAGGTATTCTCAGGAGCAGCACAAAGACACGGAAATACTGAGCAATGCAGAATACACTGATTCCTTATAACTACAGGTGCCTCACAATGAATTAGAATATCATCAAAAAGTTAATTTATTTCAGTAATGCAATACATAAAGTGAAACGCATATATTAGATCACTCTGTAATGAATCTATATATTTCAAGTGTTTATTTCTGTTAATGTTGATGATCATGGCTTACAGCCATTGAAAACCCAAAGGTCATTATTTCAGAAAATTAAAGTAGGCAGGATGAAGGGTTAAAAACCACACTGCCGTATTCCACGAGACATCAAAGGGTGAATATAATATTGATTTATTATACAATCACTAAATAAAACATTATAAAATCACTAAATAATGAACGTGTGCACGTCACCTAACTCTCAAGTCAATTAGGCCCCGGTCACACGTTGAGTATTTGATGGTTTTTTACCTCAGTGTTTGTAGCCAAAACCAGCAGTGGGTGATAAATACAGAAGTGGTGACGTGTTTCTATTATACTTTCCCTCTGATTGTTCCTCTCCTGGTTTTGGCTACAAAAACTAAGGTAAAAAACTCATCAAATACTCAACGTGTACACATGACCTACTTGCAGGGCTGCCACTAGAAATTTTGGGGGCCCCCTGAGACTCCACTCAGCCTCCACCCAGCTCTGCCTCCACCCATGCTCCGCCTCCACCCAAACATACATCATATTTATAGTGAAAAATTGGAACAGCACCAAACATTATATCAATTTATGTGCAAAGCTTTCCCAGCCAGCAATCCAGATGGTTCCTTACAATAAAGTAAAAAAAGTTAAAACATTTGCCCACGCCATTGGGCAATAAAGTCCACTTTTTTCTATATTTTTGTGCTGTTTATCCTTTTTTTTATACTCTCTTTCTATTATATAGTACACACACAAACTTGAGACTGCTGTGGACTGAATACACAATAGCTACGGCTACTAGCTGTATACACAATAGAGATGGCTGCGGGCCATATACACAATGGAGACTGCTGCTGGCTATACACACAATATAGAATACACAATAGAGACTGCTGCTGGCTGTACACAATAGAGAATACCCAATAGAGATGTCTGCGGGTCATATAGACAATGGAGGTGGCTGCAGGCCCTGCCGTATAGACAATGGAGACCTCTGCTGGCTACACACACAGTAGAGAATACACAATAGAGACTGCTGCTGGCTGGACACAATAGAGAATACCCAATAGAGATGGCTGCATGCCATATAGACAATGGAGGTGGCTGTGGGCTCTGCCGTATAGACAATGGAGACGACTGCTGGCTATACACAAAGTAGAGAATACACAATAGAGACTGCTGCTGGCTGGACACAATAGAGAATACACAATAAAGACTGCTGCTAGCCGTATACACAATGGAGATGGCTGCAGGACAAAGGCACAATGGAGACGACTGCAGGACAAATGGACAATGGAGACAGCTGCAGGAAAAATGCACATTGAAGATCGCTGCAGGACCTGGACCCCCACAATGAATTCCCCCACGCGTGATGACCTTACTGCAAGTCCCTTAACTACACTGGCACAGTATGATCTCCAACTGAGACCCCCACACAGCCCTCCATGTAGTAAAATGGACATACAGTACAGACCAAAAGTTTGGACACACCTTCTCATTCAAAGAGTTTTCTGTATTTTCATGACTGTGAAAACTGTAGATTCACACTGAAGGCATCAAAACTATGAATTAACACATGTTGAATTATATACTTAACAAGAAAATGTGAAACAACTGAAAATATCGCTTATATTCTAGGTTTCTTCAAAGTAGCTACCTTTTGCTTTGATCACTGCTTTGCACACTCTTGGCATTCTCTTGATGAGCTTCAGAGGTAGTCACCAGAAATGGTCTTCCAACAGTCTTGAAGTTACCTCAGGGGAAATGGTGTATCAGTGTCCGCGCTGCTGAAATCCAAGAAAACGATCCGGAAACCATATGTAGTTGCATCAATCATCATTTATTCCTTTCCTACGCGTTTCAACACTGTCCTAGTGTCTTCCTCAGGGATAACAGTCTTGAAGGAGTTCCAGAGATGCTTAGCACTTGTTGGCCCTTTTGCCTTCACTCTGCGGTCCAGCTCACCCCAAACCATCTCGATTGGGTTCAGGTCTGGTGACTGTGGAGGCCAGGTCATCTGGGGTAGCACCCCATCACCATCACACCTCCTCTTCCATGCTTCACGGTGGGAACCAGGCATGTAGAATCCATCTGTTCACCTTTTCGGCGTTGCACAAAGACACAGTGGTTGGAACCAAATATCTCAAATTTGGACTCATCAGACCAAAGCACAGATTTCCATTCATCTAATGTCCATTCCTTGTGTTCTTTAGCCCAAACAAGTCTCTTCTGCTTGTTGCCTGTCCTTAGCAGTGGTTTACTAGCAGCTATTTTACCATGAAGGCCTGCTGCACAAAGTCTCCTCTTAACAGTTGTTGTAGAGATGTGTCTGCTGCTAGAACTCTGTGTGGCATTGACTTGGTCTCTAATCTGAGCTACTGTTAACCTGTGATTTCTGAGGCTGGTGACTCGGATGAACTTATCCTCCGCAGCAGAGGTGACTCCTGGTCTTCCTTTCCTGGGGCGGTCCTTATGTGAGCCAGTTTCTTTGTAGCGCTTGATGGTTTTTGCAACTGCACTTGGGAACACTTCCAAAGTTTTCCCAAATTTTTAAGACTGACTGACCTTCATTTCTTAAAGTAATGATGGCCACTCGTTTTTCTTTACTTAGAATTTGTATTATGGCAATACTTCTGCACAACACAACTGATGGTCCCAACTCCATTTATAAGGCAAGAAATCCCACTTATTAAACCTGACAAGGCACACTTGTGAAGTGAAAACCATTTCCGGTGACTACCTCTTGAAGCTCATCAAGAGAATGCCAATAGAGTGCAAAGCAGTATTCAAAGCAAAAGGTGGCTACTTTGAAGAACCTAGAATATAAGACATATTTTCAGTTGTTTCACACTTTTTTGTTAAGTATATAATTCCACATGTGTTAATTCATGGTTTTGATGCCTTCAGCGTGAATCTACAATTTTCATAGTAATGAAAATACTGAAATCTCTTTGAATAAGAAGGTGTGTCCAAATTTTTGGTCTGTACTATACATATAATATAATGTCTCCTAAACCTCTTTACACTGTATAATGGCCCGAACACAGCCCTCAAATAGCCCTGCATAAAGTATAAAGGCTTTCTCATACCCCTCCACAGAGCCCTTCATATATGATAATGGCTTCCATATACCGTATATATTCGTGTATAAGCCGACCCGTGTATAAGCCGACCCCCCTACTTTTGCCCCCAAAACCTGGGAAAACCTATTGACTCGTGTATAAGCCGAGGGTGGACCCCAGCACAGGTATACAGCCCCCAGCAGTGTGGTATACAGGCCCCCCCAGTGGTAGTATACAGCAGCCTCCCCAGTGGCATATACAGGTCCCAGCAGTATATACAGCAGCCCCAGTGGTATACAGCAGCCTCCCCAGTGGTATATACAGACCCCAGCAGTATATACAGCAGCCCCAGTGGTATACAGGCCCCAGCAGTATATACAGCAGCCCCAGTGGTATACAGGCCCCAGCAGTATATACAGCAGCCCCAGTGGTATACAGGCCCCAGCAGTATATACAGCAGCCCCAGTGGTATACAGCAGCCTCCCCAGTGGTACATACAGACCCCAGCAGTATTACAGCAGCCTCCCCAGTGGTATATACAGGCCCCAGCAGTATACAGCAGCCCCATTGGTATACAGCAGCCTCCCCAGTGGTATATACAGATCCCACCAGTATATACAGCAGAACCAGTGGTATACAGGCCCCAGCAGTATATACAGCAGCCCCAGTGGTATACAGCAGCCTCCCCAGTGGTATATACAGACCCCACCAGTATATACAGCAGCCCCAGTGGTATACAGGCCCCAGCAGTATATACAGCAGCCCCAGTGGTATACAGGCCCCAGTAGTATATACAGCAGCCCCAGTGGTATACAGCAGCCTCCCAGTGGTATATACAGACCCCAGCAGTATTACAGCAGCCCCACAGTGGTATATACAGGCCCCAGAGTATACAGCAGCCCCAGTGGTATGTAGCAGCCCCAGTGGTGTGGTATACAGCAGCCCCAGGGTATATAACAGCCCCAGGGTATATAGCAGCCCCAGTGGTGTGGTATATAGCAGCCCCAGGGGTATATAGCAGCCCCAGGGGTATATAGCAGCCCAGTGGTGTGGGTATAAGCAGCCCAGGGTATAAGCAGCCCCAGGGGTATATAGCAGCCCCAGGGGTATACAGCAGCCTCAGGGGTATACAGCAGCCCCAGGGGTATTTAGCAGCCCCAGGGGTATTTAGCAGCCCCAGGGGTATATAGCAGCCCCAGTGGTGTGGTATATAGCAACCCCAGGGGTATATAGCAGCCCCAGGGGTATATAGCAACCCCAGGGGTATATAGCAACCCCAGGGGTATACAGCAGCCCCAGGGGTATACAGCAGCCCCAGGGGTATATAGCAGCCCCAGGGGTATACAGGCCCCCAAATGCTGGCACTCGCCCCCCTCCTTGTAAGGGCCCCCCCCGCTGCTTAACTTACCAACCCTGGTCTTCTGCACAGCGCCGGTCTTCTGTGCTCCGTCTTCCATGCTCCCGTCCTCGCTGCATCCGGGATCCCCGGCCGTCGCACGATGACGTCATATGCCTGCGACGGCCGGGGATCCCGGATGCAGCCGGACGGGAGCAGCGAGGACGGAGCACCGAGGACCGGCGCTGATAAATAAGCCGCAGAGGGGGCCCTTACACAGAGGGGGGGCGAGTGCCAGCATTTGGGGGCCAGATATGCACTGCTTCCCCCTGCCGCTGATTGACAGGGGGAAGCAGTGCATATATAATGAGCGGCCCCACGTGATGGGGCGCTCATACAGCAGCCTCCCCCCGCCTCCTCCAGCCTCCCCAGCCCCGGACACAGCCCCCTACCACCGTATTGACCCGTGTATAAGCCGAGGGGAGACTTTTCAGCCCAATTTTTGGGCTGAAAAACTCAGCTTATACACGAGTATATACGGTAGTATAATTAGCTCCATATAGTCGTCCATATATTATAACACATCATCCATAGTTCTTCATATATTATAATGCACCTCCATAACCCCCCTATATTATAATGCAATCCCATAGTCCTCCATATAGTATAGTGCACCACCATAGCCCTCCATATAGTATAATGCACATCCATAGACCTCCATATAGTATAATACACCCCCACAGTCCTAAATATAATATAATGCACCCCCATAGTACTCCATATAGTATAATGCACCCTGATAGTACTCCATATAGTATAACGCATCCCCCATAGCCTTCCTTATAGTATAATGCATCCCCATAGTCCTCTATATAGTATAGTGCACCCCATAGTCCTCCATATAGTACATTGCACCCCCATAGTCCTCCTATATTATATTGCACATTACATAGTTTCCCACCAGTGTACTCACTGTTTATAAATAAAAAAGTAAATACCTCTCGTCTCACTGCTCTGTTCTCCTCAGCATCTGCGTTGCAGATGGAAAACAGCGACGACCAGGACTCTGGAGAAGAATGCTGCCAGCAAAGGTTGCTGGGATTATAGGAGCGGCATCCACAGGAGGCTACCACTGGTACACACAACTCGTACGCACGCGACTCCACTCCGTACACCTTGTACACACGTGGCTCCTCTCCGTACACCTCGTACACACACGGCTCCGCTCCGTACACCTCGTACACACGCGGCTCTGCTCCATACACTTTGTAAACATGTGATTCTGCTCCGTACACCTTGGACACACTCGGCTCCTCTCTGTACACCTCAGACACACTCGGCTCCTCTCTGTACAACTCGTACACACTCGCTCCTCTCCGTAACCTCATACACACGGCTCTGCTCCGTACATCTTGTACACCTCGGCTCCTCTCCGTACACCTCGTACACACACAGCTCCCCTCTGTACACCTCGTACAGTCTCGGGTCCTCTCTGTACACCTCGTACACACACGGCTCCACTCGGTACACCTCGTACACACACGCTCCTCTCTGTACACGTCGAACACACTCAGCTCCGCTCTGTAAGCCTTGTACACCCTTGGCTCCACTCCATACACCTCGTACACACTCGGCTCCACTCTGCACACCTCGCACACATGGCCCCGCTCCGTACACCTCGCACACACGGCCCGCTCTGTACACCCCGTACACACTGGGCTCCGCTCCGAACACCTCGTACACACTTGGCTCTGCTCCATACACCTTGTACACACTCAGCTCCTCTCTATACAACTCATACATACGGCTCTGCTCCTTACACCCCGTACACACGTGGCTCCGCTCTGTACACCTCACACACACGGCTCCGCTCCGTATACCTCGTACACACTTGGCTCCACTCCGTACACCTTGTACACACTCGGCTCTGCTACATCAACGCTAAATACCTCCTGACCATACACATAAACCTCACCTTATCCAGCACCATGACAACCAGCACAGCAGAGTCCTGCATACACTGAGGAGCTGATCATGTGACCCCTGAGTTCTCCCCTCCATGTGACATCATCCAGGTCCTGTAAGCACAGAGCAGCCATGGATGTGGTGTGCAGCTCTGCAGGTGGAGAAGAATGTGGCTGGGACCATAGGAGTGGGAGAGGCATCTGGGGGGGCCAGTTCCCCCTCTAGTGGTGCCGCCTCAGTTCAGGTTGCCTCATTGATGCGCCCCTGGGCCCGTGTAAGACTCCAAACAGTCACTGCCCTTGATCCAATGGCTACGCCCTCTGCCGTGAGGCCCGGGCCCGTGACTCTAGGCTGAACTGTACCCCCCTAGTGGGGGCCCTGCCTACTGGAGCAGTCTGTGGTATCCACATTTTCAAAAATTGGTCAAAATGGGACTGCAAGGGGCATTTAGGACGTTCTTGTGCTCCTTCTACAAAAACCCGAGGGCCAGAGTGAACACACCAGGCTTCCTGTCAGATCGTGATACGGTCGGGAAGGGGTACATGCCAAGGGTGCCCCCTATCACCTTTGCTATTCGACTTGGCGATTGAACCATTATCACGGTTTTTAAATGAGGGACAAAACTTCAGGGAACTATCTGGATTCCGCCTGAACAAATCTAAATGCGAGATACTCCCGCTAAAAGACTTAGAAGGTGGGTGGAGAGTGGCGGAGGGTACTCAAGTGATCTTTTGCGACATCCCTCTAGCAAAGAGGGCCATTAAATACCTGGAGTATATCTAGGGAAAGACACGACAGACATATACAGACTAAATTACGCCCCGCTAATCAACAAAATTGTGACAGAACTGGAGAGATGGAGAGATTTGCCATTATCCTTGCTGGGGAGGTGCCACCTCATCAAGATGTGTAGCTTTCCTAGGCTCCTATACCCACTCCAGACCATCCCTCTCTTAATCCGCCACGTCGACGTAAACAGGATAAATAGAGCTTTCACGACCTTCCTCTGGAGGGGTAAGAAACCAAGAATCAGGGGACGCACACTGATGCTCACACAAGACGAGGGTGGACTAGGGTTACCTAATATACGAGGTTACAACATAGCATGTCTGACGAGACATATCTTAGACTGGCTGAAACACACTAGTAAACACTCAGACTACACACTCGAGTGAAGTGGCGCATCCCATGGGATCCAGCAGCCATTCTACACTCAACGGGGGCAACTGTGGATCCTCGGGTGAAAAACTCGATCATTTTCAAAGACACGAGGTGGGCATGGAAGGCACTACAATTCAAGCTCGGGTTATCCTGGAATATATCAAAATATCTTAGTCCATGGCGACACCCGGACTTCAGCCAGGGTAAGGACAACGCACTCTTTAAAGTCTGGAGAGTAAGGGCATTAAAACACTACAGGACCTAATGCAGATGGAGGAGAGGAGGTGGTTGACGGTGACAGAGAAATTCAGGAAGTGGCGACTTAACCATTCCCGATGCTCTACAGTTCGAACAACTGAGGCTACACTTATTCCATCATTTACACGACTTAAGAAAGGAATGCTCAAACCACGGTCTGGACACTCTACTAGCTAGAGATGTAGCGGGCACCAGTGTATCCACCATATACGCCACCCTTAGGCGAGACCTAATCCCCTCAGGGACGCACAGGATTCTCAAAAGATGGGAGGTAAGACTACAGGACGAGGAGATCGAGGGGAAGATCCAGGAGGCTGGCGCGAGTTCGTAAGAACATCGTGAGCGAAAAGTGGAGGGCACCTATTCAGAGTGATGCATGGAGCAATTCTGGGGTTCAATATACCACCCAACAAGACCCATCCAGATAGAAAACAGTCATGCCCAAAGTGTGGGGACAAGGGGTAGGCATGTTACATGGGATATGGGAATACAGGGTTATCTTCCAATCCTGGAAGGAGCTGGACACAACACATACTACAGCTTCATGTGCCACTAAACTGCTTGTTGTGGATATTTCATAACCTGGGGGACCTGGGTCTAGACAAGGCACAGAGAAAACTACTACACACCATCATGGTACTACACAAACGACTGATATTACGACACTGGTTAACAGCAGCGGCACAGACGCTATCGGAACTATTGACAGACCTGAAGGGGGCAATGCTGGTTCAGAAGGTGGAAGCAGAAGGGACAGAAGGGAACAGGGAACAACAAAATTCTTTGTGACATGGAAACCTTTCATAATAGATCAACTTTCTGGAGGCGACATACACCGATTAGTATATCCCTTCCGTAACACGGCATGGTATAACTCAGAAGACTTACAGGGCACGCTTGGCCCACTGAAGGCCACGGGCACTATGATAAACCATAACACATAGCTGGTACTGTGGCGGTGGTTGCTGAGTGGGGTGGTTGAGCTAGTTATGAAGAAATAGAATGGTTAGCAGTATTTTTATAGGGAGCGAGCTGAGGGAAGGGGGAGGGAGGGTGGTGAGGGGGGTCCTTTTACTTTCTATTTACTCCTTTTTTTTTTTTTTTTATTTCTTATCTCTTTCTCCTTTTTTTCTTGTTTCCATCTTCCTCTCTGTTTTAGCTTTTCTCTTGATCACATTTCCTTCTTTCTTTTTCCCTTTAGTCTTTCTTTTCTGGGGGGCGTTAAAGTTCTACGATACGAAGCTCACATACTAACTAAACACAGACAAGGACACGTGAGCCACCACATGGAGTACAGACAGGCCTGAGACGCACGTCTCCACGAATGGACAATTTATACTTTACAGGCTTTACATGTGGGGAATACTATGTTATACAACTGTATGTTATGTGTGAAACTTAATAAAAAGAGTTTTTTAAAAAAGTAAAAAAAAAAAATAGCTCAAACAGTAATAAAAATAAATTACTGATGTTGAAGAGCTCTTAATTGAACTCTCTGCACAAACAGTGCAGGAGCTGATGATATAATATGAATAAGACCATAATAGTAATGTATCAGTGTCGCGTATTATGCAATATTCATACAATTACCAAGAAAACACAACGTGCATAGTAGTGTCATAAGATGAAAAGCATCCGGTAAGCTCATACCCTGAATGCCAGACAACTTTATAAGCCTATTAAATGTATGGCTGACACCCTCTTACCAGTAAAGCAGTGTACACATAGAAGGTGTGCTCAGAATATTACTTTATAATACAAAGCGTCAATCTCCCCTTTTCCTATATCGTAACTATCATACTTTTGCCTTTGCTAATCAAATTTTTTCTCCCACTTATAGCTTTGCATTGACTCCTGATGAATAATGCATGAAATCCAGAACATGGCAGGAATATACTAAATATATTTTGTGATACACCAGGAGAAAACTCAATATAAGTTATTCGCAGACTACCTGGCATCCAGGAGAACGTTATTGACTCACAGGGATGGCAGCGAATGCAATATCGAAAAGTGGAGGTTAAAAGGATATTGCACCCTGAAATAATACTGATAAATAATAAACACATTATATTTCCATGATTCAAGGTTCATAACAGACAACACAATACCCTACGTAAGATGACGAAATATCTGGAACTACTGATGCCAAAGTGATGAGCTACCTAATTACAACATAGAACCAGCATACTTGGGAAAGCAGCAATTGGGTTAGGTGGTGCTCTGTGCAGTATCCTCTGTGTCCCCTATTAATGGCCTCATCATCTTTTTCCCATTTGACTCCACCCTCCACTAGACCTTAGCATTAAAATCAATGGTTGATCACATCACTCTCCCCAGTCCCGCATGCTCGCTTGCCTTGGGGTAACCCTCTACTATGCTCTCTCCTTCAAGCCAAATATCCAAGCTCTTTCCATCTCCTGCCAACTCCAACTCAAAAATATCTCTTGGCCGTACATTCCTTAACCAAGAATCTGCAAAAACACTCTTACATGCTCTCATCATCTCCCGCCTCAACTTCTGCAACCTCCTGCTCCCTGGTCCCCTTCTAACACTCTTGCAGCCCTGCAATCTATCCTAAACTCTACTACCTGAATAATCCACCTGTCCCACTGCTACTCCCCGGCCTCCCAAAGACTCCCATTCAAAACCCTAACCATGACATAGAAAAGCCATCTGCAACCTGTCTTTTCCATACATCTGTGACCTAGTCTCCGAGTACTTACCTGCACGCAACCTGCGATCCTCACAAGATCTCTTTCTTTCCTCCCTTCTTATCACCTCTTCCCACAATCACATACAAGATTTCTCCAGTGCATTCCCCATACTCTGGAACTCTCTACCCCAACACATCAGACTCTTTCCTACCATAGAAACCTTCAAAAGGAACCTGAAGACCCACCTCTTCCGACAAGCCTACAACCTGCCGTGACCCTCAGTCCACTATACTGCCGCACGCCCAGCCCTATACTCTATTACAGTGTCCTCATCCATAGCTCGTAGATTAAGCCCTCACAGGCAGGGTCCTCTCTTCTCACCTACTCTATCAGCAACAACCTGGGAAAAGTGTTCAACAGCATTCTGAACAAGGGGATCCTCAGTTTCCTCACAGAGCACAACGTCCTCAGCAAGAGCCAAGCAGGGTTCATGCCGTACCACCACACCACTGACCACATCTATACCCTGCACAGCCTCATTCAGAGACATGTCCACAATACAAAGGCTCCTTCTAACCCGTGTGATTCCAGTACAATCAGGGAAAACTACTCCGCCCGTAGTTGGTCGGTGCTGCTGTTTTCCTCGACCCGGTGATACCGGTCTGGTCTCTGATCTCACACTCCCCTGGGATCCCGGCTATGGACAAGCTTTCTCTCCATGGATCTGTGTCTCTGTGGATTCTGCGTCTCCAGGGAGCCCAATCCCTCCAGGATGTGTCACTTTGTCTGCTGTCTTTACCTCTCGGCTCACTCTGGCCTACTCGATCTTTACTCCTCAGCCTACTCCGGCCTACTAAGCACTTCCTCCTCTTTTCCTCTATTTATGCTCTCTGTCACCTGATCTACATTCTTTCCCACCCACTTTCCTCTAAACCCCACCACCCCTTTCCCGCCTAGAGTCCCGGGCTACGGGTTGGGTGCTGTGCTCCTGTGGGTGTGTGTGTGCTGTGAGGGTGTTTATTGCACAAACTGTCTATCTATCTGCCTGGCTGCAGTTCCCTATGTGGCCACCCTGGTCGCAGGGGCGCCACACACCCATCACCATAAAGCCCTGATACATGAAGGTGAAACAGAAAAACCAGGACCCTCGGGAACAGCCCAACCAAACCCGACCTGACCAGAACACCAATCACAACAACCTGACAAAAGCTGGAAGGAAGATGGTAGATGAAGGCCAAGAGAGGTATGTCAGTGACTGGAAGAATTATATCATCAGTTCACAGAAACTGGTCATGTACGAGAGTCTACAGAGAGACTACAGACTGTCCCTATATCTGTGATCAGGAGGCCCTGGAGGACAAAACCCACTTCCTGCTACACTGCTCCAAATACTCAGCACTGAGGAGCACTCACTTCAGGGACTCTAACATCTCTTCCCAGATTTCATCACCATGAAGGAGGAAGAGAAAACATATATCCTGGTGGGAGAAGAAAGAGAGCAGTGCGGTATGTGAGCGAATGTCATAGACTGCGAGAAAGAGAACTATGATATGCAATGGACTTCTATAGCCCCCACCCTGGATCGCCTCCACCTCCCTTCCCTACAGCCCCTACCCAACCTTCCCACAGTCCCTATCCATATTTTCTTATTTACACTTGCTTTGGCAAAACTAATGTGTATGTAGTCTTGCCAATAAAGCTTCTTTGAATCTTGAATCTATCCTCACTGATGCCTTGTAGACTTTGAGCCCTCGTGGGCAGGGTCCTCTCTCCTCACCTACTGTATCCTCACCCATCCCTTGTAGACTGTGAGCCCTCATGGGCAGGGTCCTCTCCCTTCCCCTAATGTATATTCACCCATCCCTTGTATACTGTGAGCCCTCACCGGCAGGACCCTCTCTCCTCACCTACTGTATCCTCATCCATCTCTTGTAGACTGTGAGCCCTTGCAGGCAGGGTCATCTCTCCTCACCCACTGTATCCACACCAATTCCTTGTAGACTGTGAGTCCTCACGGGCAGGGTCCTCTCTGCTCATATACTTGTCTGTGCCTTATATTGTTGACAAATATTGTGCCTGTCTATATATATCCCTTTTTCACATGTAAATCGCCACGGAATAAATGGCGCTATAATAATAATAATGAGCCATATTGTGTACCAATAAAAGTCATAAAGTGTCAAAATAATGTTCCTCCAATAAGCAAACCAGGGAAAGTAGCTGTATCCTGTACAGCTGCTTTAACATAGGAGTAGGCACCAAGTATGATCATGGTGGCAACCTCCGGCTGGGTGGTCAGGTTCTCAGCATCATAAATGTAGGTAATGCACAATGACAGGTGAGGCAGTGACGGGCAGGCCCCTGCACACATCAGGAATCATTAAATGTGTAAATGCAATTTAATACATAGTAGTCAACTGAACATATATCTTTCATGACAAATATGCAATTGATTTTTATTATGTAGGTTGCAAACATAGATGCTACATTCACAAGTATTGGAATTGTTGCAGCAATCCACAAAAATCTGCAGCAGAAAGTCCACATTAAAATGTCCTGATGTTGCTGCTGATTTTCCTGTGGGAGAGAGAAAATCTTAAAAAATATAAATTACACTAGGTCCCCTTCTGGTTTTTATACATCCCAGCCTCATGTTAGGATGTCTCGTCTCATGTTACTGTTGTATATACTTTTTTTGGACAACCACTTCTTAAAGGGAATCTGTCAGCAGACTTTTGCTACCTCATCTGACAGAAACATAATGATGGCAAAGAAACCCTGAATCTAATGCTGTATCACATTGATTACTGACTGCAGTCGTTTTGACACATACAAAGAATTTAGTACGAGCAATACAGCAGAGCTGGGAGAGCTGACCCCACCCACACCAAAGATTGTGCATTGACAGTGAGGTGTTAATCACAGCAGGGGTTTGTCAGACATCTGTGCATATGACAAAGTAGTCCTGCCATGGTAATCACAAGATGATAAAGCCTTTAGTTTAAGTAAACAACTGCACAGAGCCTGATAAGAGATGCATAGTTGCTTTTTTTTTTTTAACCCTTACAGCATGCTGTTCTCAGCTTACATAGCAAAAACCTGCTGACATATTCCCTTACCTGTTAGTGTGCTCTACATGATATAAAAAATGTTTATTTTCTCCTGGACTCACACTTCTGTGATTGACCAATGCCAATTAATGGCTGGTTTTCAGTATTTTACAGCAATCATGATCAGTAACATTAACATTTTATTGAAGCACAAGTCCAGAGTTTTTTTTTTTATTGCAGTGGTGCTTTAATTCTAAGGGTAAGTGCACACTTACCTGGCGGTTTGGTCGGCGGCAGCTGGCGGAACCCGCCAGGAAGCTCCGGCGCCGTCCACCGGCTTCCTGGCGGGTATGTGCGGCGGGAGCCGGGCGGGTGACGGGCGGGAGCCGGCGGATGCACAGCGTGTTCTCGGCGGCGAATCTGCAGCGGCTGGAAGCAGCACATGATTCTGCTTGCAGCCGCTGCAGAACCGCCGTTTTTTAGAACAAGCTCATTCTTTGCTAACCCGCTGGAAACCTGCGGTTAGCAACGGATGACGCTGTGTAACCGCCGGTGTGTGCACTGCCTTGGCGGTTTACATTAGTTTTAATGTTAATCCAAACGCCGTTGGATTAACATAAATTTAAATAAAACTAATGTAAACAAAACGGCGGTTTACACAGGTAAACCGCCGAAAACCCGCCCAGTGCGCACATAGCCTAAGTCTCCTGCCACTTGTCTTACACTTGCCTTTCGGCATCTTCATCTTTTATCGCTGCTCCGACAGCCTTTTGTTGTAAAATGTCACTGCAGAGTCATCCACAGACCAACTCGCCATTTAAATTTGTTTGATGTTCTGTACGTAAGTATGTAAGAGAAAATTTCCTGACATATCAAGTTCCAAAAGTGTCTGATGGGTGGGAGACCACCACCAGGTCTACAAGACGTGGCTGGTAACCGTCACATACAGTTATATACTAAAAATTAGATATATGCATAGCCAGTGATGCAACTAGAGTCTGATGGGTCCCAATGCAAAATTTGGACCTGCCCCCCATACACATGCACATTGTCATATGTTTGGGCCATTGTAGCGTTCTAAAGGCGGCGTCACACGCGTAAATATTGCGAGCGACATCGCCAAAAAGTGACGCATCAGCAATGTCGCTCGCGATATCGCAAGTGCGCCGCGATGTGTAACAGCGCGACGCAACTACGATTTATCACTGATCGCAGGTTGACAGGTTTACGAGCATGAACGTAGACCTGTCAATGTGCAACCAGCGATTAGGCTGGATCGCGCCATCTGACACCGCAATAGCGATGTTGGCGGTGATCCAGCCTATACCACAGTATTGCTGCGGATCGCTCGCTGAGCCCAGCCCAGCGAGTGATGGCACCACTCAAATCGCTGCGGCGTCACTGGCAACATCCTGCCATGTGACACTAAGGCTGCGATGTCGGAAGCGAGCGTGCACCTGCGCATCGCTTTCAACATTGCAGCCTTAGTTGCTGCGTGTGACACCGGCTTAAACCTTATTAAGACTTGTGAATTACACCTTCCCCCCCTTAATGTGTTGATGTACACCAATGTTTTATATATGATCTCCATCCAGGTATATATGGTCCTCATCCTGGTATATAGGTCCCCATCTTGGTATACATTATAACAATTCTGGTATATATGATCCCCTTTCTGGTAAATATGTCCCCCATCCTAGTACATATAGTCCCCATCCTGGTATATATGTCCCCATCTTAGTATACATTTCATTTTGGTATACCGTATTTTTCGCTTTATAAGACGCACCGGATTATAAGACGCACCCCCAAATTTGGTGAAGGAAATGAGAAAAAAATAGTTTTTAATGTGAAATGGGGTCCGTCTTATAATGCCAGTGTCCGTCTTACAATCAGTGTATATGTCCCTAATCCTGGTACATAAACCCCCCAATCCTGGTATATATATCCCTCATCCTGGCATACCTGTCTCTCATCCTCGTATACATGTCCCCATCCTGTATAAATGCCCCCATCCTGGTATTTATATTGCTCATCCTGGTATATATGCCCCCATCCTGGAACATATGCCCCCCATCATGGCATACGGTATGTCCCTCATCCTGGTATACATGTGCCCATCCTGTATATATGGCCCCCATCCTGTATATATGGCCCCCATCCTGTATATATGGCCCCCATCCTGTATATAGGCCCCCATCCTGTGTATATGCCCCCCATCCTGTATATGTGCCCCCCATCCTGTATATGTGCCCCCCATCCTGTGTATATGCCCCCCATCCAGTATATATGCCCCCCATCCAGTGTATATGCCCCCCATCCTGTATATGTGCCCCCCATCCTGTGTATGTGCCCCCCATCCTGTGTATGTGCCCCCCATCCTGTGTATGTGCCCCCCATCCAGTGTATATGCCCCCCATCCAGTGTATATGCCCCCCATCCTGTATATGTGCCCCCCATCCTGTATATGTGCCCCCCATCCTGTGTATATGCCCCAAATCCAGTATATATGCCCCCCATCCAGTGTATATGCCCCCCATCCTGTATATGTGCCCCCCATCCTGTATATGTGCCCCCCATCCCCAACCCTTTGATTATGCTATATGGCCATTTTTGTACCCCCAGACCCCCATGGCTCACCGAGGGTGCAGCTGCTCAGCGGGGGTGCCGGAGGCAGGGTCTCGTGGGTGGGGGACACAGCTGCAGGACCAGAGCAGCGGAGATGTACAGGCGGCAGTAAGCGGTGGGCGCCGCCATGTTTTTGTGGCTGGCTGCATTCATTAACACTGCAGCCAGCGGTAGGAGCTTCAACAAAATGGCCGCGGCCATAATGGAGACCCGCGGCCATTTTAAAGCCTCTACCTCTACCGGCTGGCTACCAGAAAAAACATGGCGGCGCCCACCGCTTGCTCCCGCCGCTACATCTCCGCTGCTCCGGTCCTGCAGCGGTGCCCCCCACCCACCGGAACCTGCCTACGACACCCCCACTGGGCAGCTGCACCACAAACACCCCCCCTTATCTGGTAATATTTAATTTTTAAGTTTTTTTTTTTTTACCTGCGCTTTTTAAGACGCACCCCCGTTCCCCCCCAAAGTTTGGGGGGAACAAAAGTGCGTCTTAAAAAGCGAAAAATACGGTATATGGTCCCCATCCTGTTATACAAGGCCCCTATTCTGGTATATATGGGGCATCCTGGTATATAGGTTCCCCATACTAGTATATATGTTCCCAGCACTAGGGAACCACCAGGCTCTTTCCTACCTAAATGAGCGCGATTTATAATATTCAAGACATTCAGCGCTTGTTTCCGGCCTTTTTACACAGGATGATGAAGAATGATGGATGCAGAACAATCACTGGTAGAGCAATCCTCTACAGGATCATGTTATCGGCAGCACTTCTGCAGTTTGCAGCGGGTGATGTGCTGCTGAGAGCAAGTATTTTTGTTCCTCCATAAAATCCGATCACCCAACGATGAACTGCATTTTTCTCGTCTGTTGGGCAATTGCCGACCTGTTTACACCTAGGAACTCTCGTCTGTGCTGCTAGGATTTATAAATGTGGATGCTACATACACACAACACACAGTATGTTATGGCGGGTTTACACGTTGCGATATCGGCGTCCAATTTCAATGAAAAGTCACGTGGTTTGATCGTTGGAGCCGATATCGTTCCTGCGTTGTATGGTGTGAACGTCCAATACGATGCAGGAACGATGTCAATGCGATATCGAGGATTGAATGAGAATGCTATTCAATGCCCCGATATTGAAGGGAGATTGGTGTCGGATCGTGCTGTGTAAATGCACAACTACGATGCGATTTGAAACGTCACCCATTCACTCCCATGTTAAAGGATCGTTCCTGGGTTGGGGGGCGTAGACATCGCACGGACGTTGTATTCCGATATCGCAGCGTGTAAACATCCAATGCGATGCGGGAGAAACGTGCACTAATTGCGCGCTCCCGCGCCATTGAGTTGCGATATCGCAACGATATTGAAGCGTGTAAACCCACCATTACACAAACACTATATATTACACGTATACACCGAGCACACACACAGAGACACACACATCCATTCCCATCATTGTCTGTGTCACACAGCCCGGCTCCTCCAGGGAGAGTCGCTCTTTCTAACCTCTTATGGCCGCTTTACACGTCCCAATATCGTTACGATATTGTATACAACTTCACGGGAGCGCGCATGTTTTTGGCGTTTGTCCGAGATCGAATAGGAGGTGTTACACAGTGCGATATCGCCAGGCAACGCAAGTACAATGTTGTACCCCCCTCTTGCACACTGTGTCTCATCAACTCAGGGAATGAGCATTTAACATTGGAGTGAATAGGGAAGTTGCGCTCCAAATCGTAGTAGCGCTGTCACACAACACGATCCTGCCAGATCGTCCATCCAATATTGGCCAGTTGGAGAGCCTGCACAATTCCCAAACGATATTGTTTTTGCATCGTTCTTGGGTCGCATTGCTCATTTACACGACACAACGCACGAACGATATCAGAGACAACGTCCGAACCACATGACTTTTTATCGTTGTTGGACAATAGTGTGCCGTGTAAAGTGGCCATTACCTCTGACCAAGAGATGGGGATTCTGAACATAGACTCCTTATATTGATTAAAAATTACCTACAAGTGTTTAACAGGATTTACAAACTGGAGAGGCAGTGAGGGTACCGTCACACGCGGCAATATTGCTAGGCAATTTCACTGGCAATTTGCTGGTTGCAGTGAAATCATGGACACTTTGTTCTATTTTGTTGCTGTGTACAAATGTAACAATGTGTCCATGATTTCACTGCAACCAGCAAATTGCAAGTAAAATTGCCTAGCAATATTGCGTCGTGTAACGGTACCCTAAGGGTACCTTTACAGGTCGCAACATTGCATGCAATTTCACTTGCAACTTAGGGCCACGTCACACACACAGATTATTGTGCAGATATTGTTCGCAGATCTCTGGTTGCAGTGAAATCATGGACACATGGTTCCATTTTGTGGCTGTGTACAAATGGTACAATGTGTCCATGATTTCACTGCAACCAGAGATCTGCGAACAATATCTGCACAAATATCTGTGTGTGTGACGTGGCCCTTAGGGCCACTTTACACACACCAACTTATCTGTCCAACTTCTGAACAACTTACTGGTTGCAGTAAAATCATGGACACATTGTTACATTTGTACACGGCAACAAAATAGAACAATGTGTCCATGATTTCACTGCAACCAGTAAGTTGCAAATTAAATTGCATGCAATGTTATGACGTGTAAAGGCACCCTAAAGGGGCCGTCACACGCGTCAATATCGCGTGCACGATCGCTGCTGCACGTAACGCTGCGATATTGACGTGTGTGACAGGGCGTATCAACCAGTGATAAATCGCTGGTTGATGATCGCCAGGTTTTAGAACCTGCTCTAAAACCTGGCGATGGTCGCCCAGTAGACACGCAGCATCACTCCGTGTGACACCAGGAGACGCGATCAGCCAGCTCCCAGCGCCTCTCAGGAAGCGCTGGGAGCTGGTATCCAGGGTAAACTGCGGGTAACTAGGCAGCGCGCGTTGCCTAGATACCCAATGTATACCTTGGTTACCATCCTGCAGACATCGTGGAAACGATATTGAATTCATTTCCACGATGTCGCTGTTAAAATGATCGCTGGTGAGTCTGTCTATGTGACAGCTCACCAGCGATCAGCCGTCAATGTTGTCAGCGATCAGATCGCTGACGACATTGACGCGTGTGACGGCCCCATAAGAGGAATGTTTCCATAGGATCATCTACTTACATGTCATCTTTAACAAAGATCTGCTCATTCTTCATATTATAAAAAAAATACATTTGAATTAAGCCCCATCCTGATGGTCTTGTGTTGTTCTGGGGTCACTAGTGGAAATATTGATCTTAAAGGAGTTATTCAGGATTCTATACACATGACTGATTTCCTTCAAAAACAGCGCCACCCCTGTCTACAGGTTGTATGTGATATTGCAGCTCAGCTTAATTGAAAGGAATGGGCCTATGCTGTAATACCACATGCCACCTGTACACAGGGTGGTGCTGTTTTTGAAAGAATTTAGTAAAGTTTTATTAATCTTGGATATCCCCTTTAAAGCCTTGTAAGTTCTGCTTGATAACTGTCTACAAATGTGGGAATTAAGGAGGCCCCCTAACTCTAATTACATCCATCATGAACATGTGAAGATTGAAGCCTGTGGGGGGCGCTCCTGCTGCTATTACAAGGATTTTATAACTTTCACCACTGAGCGATTTTTCGTTTTTGTGTTTTCCTCACCTTTTCCAAGAGCCAGAACTTTTTTATTTTTCCTTCCACATAGCCGTATGAGGGTTTATTTTTTGCGGGATGAGTTGTACTATTGAATGACATTATTCATTGTACCACAAAATGTACTGGAGCATGAGAAAAACATTCCAAGTGCTTTGAAATTGCAAAAAAAAGTGCAATTCCACAATTTTTTTTAGGTTTTTATTTATCATGTTAACTATATGGTAAAAGTGACTTCTTAAAGGGATCCTGTCACCCCCAAAACACCTCATAAGCTATTAAAACATGTCCCTAGAGCATATTATCACTTATCCTACACTCCTTTTTGCTCAGAAATGCATCTAGTGAAAATGTATAAAAACGTTATTTAACTCACTCATTAGCCATGTTAATGAGCGGTGGGCGGTAGCTATATTCATAGTCACCCAGGCGGGCTGTCCTCCTCATAATATCACGCCTTTATAGGCGTGATCTTGAATGCTGACTCTAATCTGCGCCTCCCCGCTTTCCTCTGTGCTGGCGGGGCTGCAGTGCGCCTGTAATGACGCGTATCGCGTCATTTCCGGCATCGGGTGACGCGTGTACACCCGCGCCACTCTGTTATGCCTCCAGCACCGCATTGCGCATGCATGGTGGCAGGGCTGGCTGGAGCCTCCATCCCTGGGTGGCAGATTTGCCCTGCCGGCCCTGACTTGAGAAGCGGGGGGGGGGGTGCTGTCAGGTCTGACCTGAGAAGCGGGGGGGGGGGGGGGTGCTGTCAGGTCTGACCTGAGAAGCGGGGAGGGGGGGGGGGGGTTGGTGCTGTCAGGTCTGACCTGAGAAGCGGGGGGGGGGGGGGGGGGGGGGGGGGGGGGGGGGGGGGTTGCTATCGGCCCTTAACTGATCAGAGTGATCAGAGACTCCCGCAACTCCCGCGGCGGGCCGTCTCGCGTCATGTGCCGGCCGCAAAGCGACGCCCGCGGCCGGCCCCGTTTCTGTAGGGGGCGGCCCTAGAAGTGGACTATACCACCAGCCCAGGGGGCACTTGCCCCCCTGCCACCTGGGCCAGCCCGCCCCTGCATGGTGGAGGCATAACAGAGTGGCGCGGGTGTACACACGTCACCCGATGCCGGAAATGATGCGATATGCGTCATTACAGCCGCACTGCAGCCCCGCCAGCACAGAGGAAAGCGGGGAGGCGCAGAATAGAGTCAGCATTCAAGATCACGCCTATTAAGGCGTGATATTATGAGGACAGCCCGCCTGGGTGACTATGAATATAGCTACCGCCCACCGCTCATTAACATGGCTAATGAGTGAGTTAAATAACGTTTTTATACATTTTCACTAGATGCATTTCTGAGCAAAAAGGAGGGTAGGATAAGTGATAATATGCTCTAGGGACATGTTTTAATAGCTTATGAGGTGTTTTGGGGGTGACAGGATCCCTTTAAGTTGATTGTCTAGGTCAGAATAAGAAGATACTGAACATTTTTCTTTTTTCAATGATAAAACCCCCCAGAAATTTGTAAAAAAAAATAAAAAATAAAAATTTGCTCTATTTGCCATTTTCCGAGACCCATGATGTTTTAATTTTTGAAGATACAGGGCTATGTGAGGGCTTACTTTATGTGCCCTGAGCTGACATTTTTACTGATACCATTTTGAGTCAGATACATTTTGATCGCCTTGTATTGCATTTTATTGTAACAACGTGGTGGCCCAAAAAACATAATTCTGGCGTTTTTATTTTTTCCCGTTACGCCATTTACCAATTGGATTAATTTACTTCATATATTGACTGCCTAGATTCTAACGAACGCGATACCAAATATGTGTATTTTTTAATTTTTTGTTTGTTTTATTGCTATTTCAGTTCAGCTCCTTTGGGGGCCCCTAAAGGTACCGTCAAACAGGGCGACGTTTTTGGCGCCCCGCCAGTGTCGCCGTCCCCCATTTACACGGGGTGACATCTCCAGCCCGGCGCCAACGAGCTATCAGGCGGCATCGCCGCCGGGTGTCTGAAAACCCCAGCGGCGATGCAGGACAATGGGAGCCTAAGGCTCCCATCGCCTGACAGGTCGCCGGCGGCCGGTTACATGGGGCGATGTGTGCACATCGCCCCAGATCGGTCACCTGGTTTCAGAGCACTCCTCTGAAACTAGGCGACCTCCCGGCGGCGCCGACATCGCCCCTTTACATGAGTCGACGTAGGGGCGATGTTGCCGCCGATATGCCACGCCCCTACGTCACCGATGTAATCGGCGGCGATGACGCCCCGTGTGACGGGCCCTTAAGAAAGTGGGGGCCCTGGGCAATTGCCCAGTCTGGTCCCCCCCCCCCCAACGCCGACGCCAGGGACTGAGCATTAACATTGTAGTGAATAGGGGAAGTTGCAAACAAGATGGTAGTTGCGCTGTCACACTGCACGATCATGCCACATCGCATATGCAATATCGTACAGTTGAACGGCTTGCACAATCTTCTTGCAATATCGTACCTACGATTTTTTCGCGTCACATTGCCCATTTACACGACACAACACACGAACGATATCAACTGCAACGACCACACCACGTAACTTTTTGACGATGTTGCATTGCGATATCGCAACATGTAAAGGTACCTTAAGAGTACAAAACAACAGAAATGAAAAGTTACAATTAATTACAAACAAAATAACAAGTTATTAATTAAAGAATAAAATTATTTAGTGTCTCATGGAAGAATAGCAAAAAAAAAGTACTTTTTTTCTTTTTTGCGAGACTGCAACAACCTGTGGGCAAAGTAATTAAACTCCAGATTAATTCACATTAAAAAACGAAAAGTAACTATGTAAAAAGGAAGGAATCGCGCCAATATCCCCCTGACCCCGCAATCATCACCACAGGGCTCTGCTTTGCCCAAAACAAAAATGGCGCCCGCCATGTATGTCAGCGCAGTCACGTGATCTCTCGGCTTCTCCTGCAGTCGAATCCTTCTTCTGCGCATGCGCGCGGCAGTTGCGCGCTCGGCTCTAATTCCTTCTGCGCATGCGCGCGACTGCCGCGCGCTCGTGCTCGCGCCGGAGGCTGGCTTCCCTGCGCGAGCTTCATTCACTGTGAAAGCCCGCCCCCCCGACTTGCCGGTCTTCCCGCCTTGCTGTTCAAAACACTGGCGCTTCTACTGCATCAGGCTTCTCGATTGACTGTTATTGGGGGGCTGTGTATGGATGGATGGGGGTCTTACTAGGGGGGGGCTGTGTATGGATGGATGGGGGTCTTACTAGGGGGGGGGCTGTGTATGGATGGATGGGGTCTTACTAGGGGGGGGGGCTGTGTATGGATGGATGGGGGTCTTACTAGGGGGGGGGCTATGTATGGATGGATGGGGGTCTTACTAGGGGGGGCTGTGTATGGATGGATGGGGGTCTTACCAGGGGGGGGCTGTGTATGGATGGATGGGGGTCTTACTAGGGGGGGGCTGTGTATGGATGGATGGGGGGTCTTACTAGGGGGGGGCTGTGTATGGATGGATGGGGGTCTTACTAGGGGGGGGGGCTGTGTATGGATGGATGGGGGTCTTACCAGGGGGGGCTGTGTATGGATGGATGGGGGTCTTACTAGGGGGGGAGGCTGTGTATGGATGGATGGGGGTCTTACTAGGGGGGGGCTGTGTATGGATGGATGGGGGTCTTACTGGGGGGGGCTGTGTACGGATGGATGGGGGGGCTTACTGGGGGGGCTGTGTACGCATAGATGGGGGGGCTTCTCTACTGGGGGGGGCTGTGTACGCATAGATGGGGGGCTTACTGGGGGGGGGTCTGTATGGATAGATGGGGGCTGTACGGATAGATGGGGGGCTTACTGGAGGGTCTGTATAGATAGATGGGCTTGCTGGGGGCTGTACAGATAGATGGGGGGGCTGTTTGCAGTGATGCCAACACACGTGCTGTAGTCAGTACTTTTTGTTCACCTCTGCTTCCGTCTACAACACTGAACCATTCGGGTTCCCCATTACATTTACTACCCAGCTATTGTCACGGACTCACGACATCAGCGGCCTTTGTTTGTTGACCAGCACTGAGCGCGGTTCATAAGCTCCCTAAGGGCTCAAACAGACCCGCGACTTGATTTCACGCATGAAGTCCCGCTCTGAACTTAGTACCAGAAAAGGAAGCTCGTACTTATCTGTCGGCGCTGCCCCCATAACCCGGCCTGTCCTCGTGCGCTGCCCTCTCCCAAGAGTTCCTGCGCTGAGAGTCCCGTCACGCAGCGCACGAAGACAGGCCGGGTTATGGGGGCGGCGCCGACAGGTAAGTACGAGCTTCCTTTTCAGGTACTAAGTTCAGAGCGGGACTTCATGCATGAAATCAAGTCGCCAGTCTGTTTGAGCCCTAAGGCTACGTTCACACAGTGCGTATTTTGTCGCGTATTTTTACGCATGCAGTTTTCTAAAGAAATACGCGCGTTTTTTTACACGCGTAAAAAACGCATGTGTGTTCACACACATGCGTTTTTTTATGCGTTTTTTTTACGGACGCGTATTTTTCTGCATGTGTACTGCAAACATAGAAATAAAGTTTGTTAAAAAAAAAAAAGCCTTGTGATGTCATTTCCTTTCTTTTCAATTTGAATGGAAAATGAGCTCAATTTGTTAGCGAAACCATGTCGCGTATGGAGGGTCCCTGTGTGTCTCCACATTGGAGCTCCCCCACAAGTGACCCCATTTTGGAAATTAGACCCCCGAAGGAACACATCTAGATGTATAGTGAGCACTTTGAACCCCGAGATGCTTCAGAAATTCATCTGTAAAAATGAAAAAGCACTTTTTTTTTCCATAAATAATTTATTTTTTCATTATTACGGATCAATTTGTGAAGCATCTGGGGGTTCAAAGTGCTCACTATACATCTAGATGCGTTCCTTCGGGGGTCTAGTTTCCAAAATGGGGTCACTTGGGTAGCTCCAATGTGGAGACACACAGGGGCTCTCCATACGCAAAATGGTGTCCACTAACAATTGGAATTGTTAGCGGACACCTTGTAGGATATGAAGAGCCCCTATGTGCCTAAACATTGGA
Organism: Allobates femoralis; assembly: GCA_033576535.1. NCBI lineage: Eukaryota > Metazoa > Chordata > Amphibia > Anura > Aromobatidae > Allobates > Allobates femoralis. The sequence goes on from JARQOC010000011.1 coordinate 47,057,205, forward strand.
GCTCCCCCACAAGTGACCCCATTTTGGAAACTAGACCACCCAAGGAACGTATTTTTATGGATGAATTTGTGAAGCATCTGGGGGTTCAAAGTGATCACTATGCATCTAGATACGTTCCTTCGGGGGTCTAGTTTCCAAAATGGGGTCACTTGTGGGGGAGCTCCAATGTTCAGGCACACAGGGAGGGGCTCTCCATACCCGACATGGTTTCCGCTAACAATTGGAGCTAATTTTCCATTGAAATTGTTAGCGGACACCATGTCGTGTATGGAGAACCCGTGTGCACAAGGGCAACTGGAAGAGTTGGGGTACAGCACCAGAAAATGCCGCCTCTAACGAATGCGCTATTTTCTTGGATGGCTGTGGGTTGAAATTTGCAGCGTGGGGGCCCACAACATTTGGGTCTCTCCACGCTGAGGATTCCAGTCCGCCAGCTGCCAAGTTGTACCTGGCTGGCTACAAAAAATACATCGAAGACCTTTTTTTATTTCTAGAACTAATTCTAGAAAAAAAAAATGACGTGGGGCTCCGCCATATTTTTGGCCCAGCCAGGTACAACTAGGCAGCTGGGGGCTGGAATCCTCAGCATGGAAAAGCCCAAGCGTTCTGGGCCCCCCATGCTGCGAATTGCAGCCCGCAGCCGCCCCAGAAAATGGCGCATTCATTGAAGCGCCATTTTCTGGCGCTGTACCCATGCTCTTCCAGTTGCCCTGGTGCCGGTGGCAAACTGGGTAATAAAGGGGTTAATGCCAGCTTTTTATTGGCAGCTGGCACTAAGCCCGAGATTCATAATATAGGGCCAATGTTAGACCCGCCATTAGTTATCTCTGGTAAATAGTCAGAAAATACACACATAGAAAAATCTTTTATTTGAAAAAAAAAACACAAACAAAATTCGGACTCCATCTTTATTATAAAGATCCGACGTAGTCCATAACGAAGGTCCCACGACGCTCGATCACCTCCGACGAAGTCCACAACGAAGGTCCCACGACGCTCGATCGCCTCCGACGTAGTCCACAACGAAGGTCCCACGATGCTCGATCGCCTCTGCTCAATCCAGAGACTACAGCAAGGGATCAATTGTCCTCTTCCTAGTCTCGGGGGTCAGAAGAGTTGTGGTGCACTGTATGACAATGATCTGTCATACAGTGCACCATGACTATGATTCCAGAGACTATAACAAGAGGACACTTGATCCCTTGTTGCACCCATCATCCACGCACGCACACAACCACGCACGCACATATTCACGCACGCACACATCCACGCAAGCACATCCAAGCATGCTGACATCCACGCATGCACACATCCACATCCACGCACGCACGCTGACATCCCACACACGCACATCCACGCACGCACGCTGACATCCACGCACACATCCACCCACGCACACATCCACGTACGCACACATCTTCGCACGCACACATCAACGCAAGCACATCCACACACGCTGACATCCACACACGCATGTTGACATCCACGCACGCACATCCATCCACATCCACGCACACATCAACGCAAGCACATCCACGCACGCACACATCTTCGCAATGCACATCCACGCACGCACACACGCTGACATCCACACGCACATCCACGCACGCACATTCACGCACACATCCAAGCGCACACATCCAAGCACGCACATCCAAGCACGCACATCCATGCACACATACATCCATTCACCCATCCATCCACCCATTCATCCATACTTACCCACCGATGAGGAGGAGCCCGAGAAGAGGGGCCACACCGGAGACTGCAGAGGAAGCCGACGGTGCGGGCCGGTGCACCGGCGTGTGCAGCCCGCCGGACAGGAATTGGTGAGCGAGGCTGGGGGGTGGGTACGAGCAGGGGGGAGGGGGTCTGCAGCTTGACCGGCGGGCGCATAAGCCCGCCGGCAGAAAAACTATAGAAGGAGGGCGGGTGGATGGCGGGGAACGGTATGGGGGGTGCAGGCCGGACACAGGGGGGGGCTGGACAGGACACGGGGGGGGGGGGGGGGGCTGGACAGGACACAGGGGGGCTGGACGGAGCGGGGACAGGACACAGGGGAAGCTGGATCATTGGATAATGGCCGGAGGGTGCGGTGGGACCCAGGGACAGCCACGGGAAAGCAGGAATCCCAAAATGATGGGATTTCCTGTTCCTGCTGTCCCTGGGGCTGTTCCTGTGTGACATAATTTCCTCCACATACCCCTTGCCCCGCGCTGGAATGCGCATCGTCTGAATGGCGATGCGTAATTCCAGGGGTTAAAATGGGGCCTATGGGAGAAGGCGCACGTAAAAAGGCAGAAAGTCATTCTTTTTACGTGCGCGCTTTCTCCCATAAAAGCGCGGCCGAAAATTGCGCTGCGTGTGAACAGCAAAAGTGCAAGTGCATTCACTTTGCTGTGACACGCAGACGCAGGTGCGCTTTGGGGGGAAATACGTGCGCAAAAAAGCGCCGCAAATACGCCCAGTGTGAACACAGCCTTAGGGAGCTTATGAACCGCGCTCAGTGCTAGTCAACAAACAAAGGCCGCTGATGTCGTGAGTCCGTGAGAATAGTTGGGTAGTAAATGTAATGGGGAACCCGAATGGTTCAGTGTTGTAGACGGAAGCAGAGGTGAACAAAAAGTACTGACTACAGCACGTGTGTTGGCATCACTGCAAACAGCCCCCCCATCTATCCGTACAGCCCCCCAGCAAGCCCATCTATCTATACAGACCCCTCCAGTAAGCCCTCCCATCTATCCGTACAGCCCCCCATCTATCCATACAGACCCCCCCAGTAAGCCCCCCCATCTATGCGTACACAGCCCCCCCCAGTAAGCCCCCCCATCTATGCGTACACAGCCCCCCGATCTATCCGTACACACCCCCCCCCCAGTAAGACCCCATCCATCCATACACAGCCCCCCCCTAGTAAGACCCCCATCATCCATACACAGCCCCCCCTAGTAAGACCCCATCTATCATACACAGCCCCCCCCTAGTAAGACCCCATCCATCCATACACAGCCCCCCCCCTAGTAAGACCCCCATCCATCCATACACAGCCCCCCCCTAGTAAGACCCCCATCTATCCATACACAGCCCCCCCCTAGTAAGATCCCCATCCATCCATACACAGCCCCCCCCCTAGTAAGACCCCCATCTATCCATACACAGCCCCCCCCCCTAGGTAAGACCCCCATCCATCCATAACACACCCCAGCCCCCCACCCCCTAGTAAGACCCCCATCTATCCATACACAGCCCCCCCCTAGTAAGACCCCCATCTATCCATACACAGCCCCCCCTAGTAAGATCCCCCATCTATCCATACACAGCCCACCCCCCTAGTAAGACCCCCATCCATCCATACACACCCCCCCCCTAGTAACCCCATCATCCATACACAGCCCCCCCCTAGTAAGACCCCATCATCCATACACAGCCCCCCCCCTAGTAAGACCCCCATCCATCCATACACAGCCCCCCCCTAGTAAGACCCCATCCATCCATACACAGCCCCCCCCCAGTAAGACCCCCATCCATCCATACACAGCCCCCCCCTAGTAAGACCCCCATCCATCCATACACAGCCCCCCCCTAGTAAGACCCCCATCCATCCATACACAGCCCCCCCCTAGTAAGACCCCCATCATCCATAACACCCCCCAGTAAGACCCCCATCCATCCATACACAGCCCCCCCCCTGTAAGACCCCATCCATCCATACACAGCCCCCCCCACCCTGGTAAGACCCCATCCATCCATACACAGCCCCCCCCCCCCCCAGTAAGACCCCCATCCATCCATACACAGCCCCCCCTGTAAGACCCCCATCCATCCATACACAGCCCCCCCCTGTAAGACCCCATCCATCCATACACAGCCCCTAGTAGACCCCCATATCATACACAGCCCCCCTAGTAGCCCCATCCATCCATACACAGCCCCCCCCCCAGTAAGACCCCCAATCCATCACAGCCCCCCCCCTGTAAGACCCCATCCATCCATACACAGCCCCCCCCCCCAGTAAGACCCCATCCATCCATACACAGCCCCCCCCTAGTAAGACCCCCATCCATCCATACACAGCCCCCCCCAGTAAGACCCCATCCATCCATACACAGCCACCCCCCTAGTAAGACCCCATCCATCCATACACAGCCCCCCCAGTAAGACCCCCATCCATCCATACACAGCCCCCCCCAGTAAGACCCCCGTCCATCCATACACAGCCCCCCAATACCAGTCAATAGAGAAGCCTGATGCAGTAGCGGCCCCAGTGTTTTGAACAGCGAGGCGGGAAGACCGGCAAGTCGGGGGGGCGGGGCTTTTACAGTGAATGAAGCTCGCGCAGGGAAGCCAGCCTCCGCCGCGAGCATGAGCGCGCGGCAGTCGCGCGCATGCGCAGAAGGAATTAGAGCCGAGCGCGCGACTGCAGAGATCCGCTCGTTGCAGCGCTGCGCTCTCAGGGACTTTTTTTAAATAAACTTTATTGAGTAGCAAACAATTTTCATTCAGTAGCGTCCTCGTTACCGTGGATACCGGAGGAAGTAGTCCCGGGTCATGCTGTCATCCTATGGCTGACTTCCTGTTATTGTGACCTTAACCTTGCATGTGGCGCGGAGGATTCCTGCAATGTCTCTGGTTACAGACGCCTTTGTGTCGCAGATTGCAGGTAATGGAGCGGATATGGCGCCTACCTCAGAGCTAAATGCAGGCACAGGACTACTCACAGGTGCACGGTGCTGGGGAGACAGCATGGGGTGCTATTATGTGCTGGGACTTGTAGTACCACAGGAGAAGTGGCCCAGATAGGATATGTGAGGTGGCTCTGCCATGACCAGCACCCAAGAAATGTGTGAGTGCAGCATGGAGTGTTCTGCCTCATTCACACTCACTGATTTTGATGCGTTTTTCTGCTTAAAACAAAACAAAAATGCAGTGTACAGTGACCGCAAAGACTAATGAGCAGATGTAACATCTCACCACACTATGCATTGCTTCCCTGCAGGTTATGACTGTGTTCACACAGGTAAGGTATTGCTGGAGCCAAAATGCAGCAAAACCTTAAGGATTTCCAGTAAATCCACATTTCTTGGCAGGAGGACACCTGCATTATTTACTGTTTTTTTTTTTTTTTTTTTACTACAGTTTTGTTGCATTTTTTGCTGCGTTTTTCTGCAATTGTGACTATAAAACACTGCAAATACGCAGATGGCAAGCTTGCAATATTGACGTCCCGAAATCAATGGCCGCAGAGTTCACAGAAGGGGCGTCACAATGCGCGTGACCGAGCTCACTGCCCCAATGTGGTGGGAGTGTAATATAAGCATTACTTCTACAATCCGTAGTGATATGGGGACGTCACACGCATCAATGTCACCAGCGACATTGAAGGCTGATCGCTGGTGAGCTGTCACACAGGCAGACTCACCAGCGATCAGTACCAGCGAGATCGCTGGTAACCATGTAAACAAATGGGTAACTAAGCGCCGTGTGGCACTTAGTTACCCGCTGTTTACCATGGATACCAACTCCCTGCGCTTGCTGAGAGGCGCTAGGAGCTGTCTTCTCGCTCGTCTTCCAGTGTCACAAGCAGCGATGCTGCGTGATCACCGGGCGACCATCGCCAGGTTTTAGAGCAGGTTCTAAAGGCCACGTCAGACGCTTCAATTTCCTGCATGATATTGTTAGCGATCACGTGCACGCGCGATCGCTAACAACATCATTCACATTGCTGGTGAGCTGTCACACAGACAGATTCACCAGCGATGCGGACCAGCGAGATCGCTGGTAACCATGGTACATATCTGGTTACTAGGCACCGTGCGGCGCTTAGTAACTTGATGTGTAAAATCACCGAAGTATGACATAACACTTTAAAGAAAGAAAAAAAAAACTCACCAAAATTTAGCCAGGTAAAATATCCGTTGCACCTAGCAGAGGGCTGCCAGCTCCACTGGTAGGCAACACAAGTGTAAGAACGCCGTGCTTATACTTGTGTTGTCTACCAGTGAGGTGGCAGCCCTCTGATAGGTGCAACGGATATTTTACCTGGCTAAATATTGGTGAGTTTTTTTTTTTAACTTGATGTGTACCATGGTTACCATCTCCCAGCATAGGCTGTGCCGCTGGGAGATTGTTCATCGCTGTGTCACACACCATGATGCTGCAGATCGCTCAACGGATTATCGCTTGATTTGAGGCCCTGCTCACAAATCTTTCACCAAACAATCAAGCGATTTTTCGTTGACAGATCGCTCGTTTACACACAATGACGCACAAACGATATCGCTTAAGCGATCAAAATTCTGGATCGATTAAGCGATATCGTTCACAAGATTGAAGTGTCTGACTTGGCTGGAGACCATCAACCAGCGATTTATTACTGGTTGATGCGCCCTGTCACACACGTCAATATCGCTGCAACGTCATGTGCAGCAACGATATTGCAAGCAATGTTGACGTGTGTGACGGCCCCATAGAGTTTATTATACTAGAAGTGGAGGCTGGGGGTAACACCCCCAGGCGGAGGCACACTTAACCCTGCTGTTCTGTTCGGGTCTACTATACACTTATAATGTTCTGGCCATTTTTGACCGGACCTATTAAAGTCTTCATTTTTTTTACTAATTTAAGTGTTTTATTTGAATATACCTGTTGCATTAGTATACTGTATGTGGATGTGGCTGTTCATAGACAAATGTAAAATGAAATAAAAAAAAACTTCAGATTCGGTCATTTTTGACCGAAACGAACAGCAGGGTTAAAGCTTACTAGTGGGCGTGACAATTTTAGTTGGGGGGCGTGTTGGGGCGGCTATATTAGATCACCCCAAGACCCCCACTATTATTATAATCACCTCCATGACTGCATGGACTTAAAAATTTAATGTGAAACACCGCACCACGCTCACCGGCGGCAAATCACACCTACACCTGAGCCACTCACTTCCCGCAACCTCCAGCCATTTAACCTGCGACGTTGTTCACCCCTCAGGTTTGGGCTACACAGGCACTTGGGGGACTTGTTTTAAGGTATCGTCACATGGCACGACATCGTCAGTGACATCACTGATACGTCACGGGTTTGGAGATGTATCAGCGACATTGTTGCGACGTTGTTGCGTGTGACTCTGGCAAGTTGCTACGATAAATCATTGGATCGGAGTTGACAGGTTTACCAACATGTTGTAAAACCTGACGATCTCAACTCCAGCAACCTGCTGCATCGTTCTGTGTGACACCGCAATAACGATGTCGTGGACGACTTTGCCCATTCACAGCAATGAGCAGGGATCGTTCGCTGGGTTGGCGAACGACACCTGCTTGCTGGACTGTTGGTGTGTTGTCCATGATATCTAGACGTGTGACATCTCACCAGCGATGTTAAAATGATGTCAAAAACGACCGTTCGTCTATGACATTGTTGCCGACATCGTTTCAACATTGTGCCGTGTAACGGGAACCTTTAGGGTTACCAACCAAACCAACAATCCAGCAGGTGTGGATTCTTCTTTGGTGCAATACTCCTCTCAGGGCCGCTTTACACGTCGCGATATCGCAATGCAACATCGACAAAAAGTCACGTGGTACGGCCGTTGCAGTTGATATCGTTTGTGCGTTGTGTCGCGTAAATGGGCAATGCGACGGGAAAAAATTGTACCTACGATATTGTATGAAGAATGTGCAAGCCCTTCAACCGTATGATATTGTATAGGCGATGTGGCAGGATCGTGCTGTGTAACGGCGCAACTATGATTTGGAGCGCAACTTCGCATATTCACTACAATGTTAATGCTCAGTCCCTGGGTTGCTCGTACCCAGCGCAAAAAAGTTGCGTACAACATCCTAGTTGCTTTGCCTGCCGATTTCTCCCTGTGTGACATCTACTATGCGATCTTGGACAAGTGCCAAAAACGTGCGCGCTCCCGTGAGATCGTATGCAATATCGGAACGATATTGTGACGTGTAAAGCGGCCCTTATAGTCATTGTCCATGGGGACAATTTTTTAAATGTTTGTATTAGGTTTTTTTATTTTAATGTTGCACCCTTTGACTGTCACAGGCTCTGTGTTTTCCTACAGTGTAGGATCTACACACTCAACTTTGTTGTGGTCGGTGGTCATAAATCAGCAGAGTGAAGCTCAGAAAAAGACAGATAAGGCTGGCTTCACACCACGTTTTTTTTGGATCCGGGGCTGTCCGGTGTAAACTAGACAGCCCCGGACCGGTTTTTGGCCCCATGGCAGCCTATGGGGCTGGATGGAGCCGGATGGCAGCTCTCTGCCATCCGGTTTCATCACTCCGTGACACTCCGGGGGAATACGGATTATTCTCTCCGGACACAAACATGATGCTTGCATCATTTTTGTGTCCGGGAGAAAAATCTCCCCATTTGTCGGATCTCGGATTCGGCCGGATCCTCCCGTATCCGGGGCAATCCGGCGCTCCCTAACATGGGAGCCTATGAGGCCAGATTGCCCCGGTCGGGAGGATCCGGCAAGCGGACACTGGCGGCTGCACGCCGCTGTTCTTTCAGGACCGTGGCTAGCCGCGGTCTTGATAAATCAGCAGCTGCGGCTGCAATTAGCAGCATCCGGCTGCACACAGGACCGGAGGGCACATTTGTGTGCTGATCCGGTCCGGGGCTGTCAGGGTCATCCTGGACAGCTCCGGACCGGATCACACCGTGGTGGGAAGCCAGCCTAAGAGAGTTACAAACTCCCAGCCAAACGTCATATTGGGCCGACTGACAGGTTCTCAGTTGACTCAGCAGCCAGCCATAGATCTTGTAAGGGTGCATTCACCTCTGCGTATATAAAATCATCCTGATTCTCAGCTAGAAATGTTGGTGTCCGGACAGTTATGCATTTTTTCTTGCCTAACATCTGTATGACAGGCGAGTGCTATGCTAGTGTACATTTTTTTTTCTCGCCAATAAAAAGCACACTCGCATGACATACAGAGGCTAGACCAAAAGAAAACACACAACACTCTCCTGACACTCCCCATGTTTTCTAGCAGATGTACACGCATGTACAGAGGCTATGTAGAAGGAACAAAATATTTGAATGAAAACCAGTTGCAAAAATTATTTTCAGCCCCTAATACAAGCACTTAAGTAGAAATAAACAAAGCTGTAATCAGTCCCTATATATCAGGTGCTGCTATGCATTGGGAGTTGTTATGTGCAATTTCACTTTTTCGGCATTGCGCAGATTACTGTAAATGTGAACTTACAACTCACACTGCGCCTGTTAAAAGTTAGCGTGGTCATTCATCAATTATCAGCTCCTTTGTGTGGGAGTTAAGTCTCTTACTTTTTTTCACAAAACTATTAGGAAAGTAAAGGTGTCATTAAAAGTTTTGGGAACTTGAGGACTATGGCCGCCTTCATGAAGGCAAGTTCTTCCAATATACTCACAAAAAAACAAACTCATAATTGCATTGATGGATGTGGCCCCACATGCCAACAAGGAATGGTGGAGGAATTCTGCACTGAGTTCAACAGATTTAAAGGGAATCTGTCAGCAGGTTTTTGCGATGTAATCTGGGTGCAGCATGATGCAGGGGCAGAGAGAGAGAGAGAGAGAGCCTGATTCCAGTGATTTGTTACCTATTGGGCTAGTGTTTTGCTGTTTCATTACAATGCGTGTTTTATCAGCAGGGGATTATCACTAGAAGACTAAAGGGCCTGTTGCACACAACGATATCGTTGCAACGTCACTGTTTTTGTGACTTTGCAGTGACCTCGTAGCGATGTTGCTGTGTGTGTCGGGTACCAAAGTTGATAGTTGGTTTATGGTGAGGACCATTAAGTCTGTCGTTGGTCGTCCGCTGGTCAGCACTCATCGGTGTGTGTGACAGGGGCCAAACGACCAGCGATAAGCGGAGCAGGCTGGTAACCATGGTAAACAGTGGGTATCTAGGCATCGCACAGCGCCTAGTTACCCGATGTATACCCTGGTTACCAGCCTTCTTTGCTTACAGGCTGGTATCCAAGGTACACAGCGGGTAACTAGGGACAGTGAGTTACCCGCTGTGTACCTTGGATACCAGCCTGTAAGCGTAGAAGGCTGGTAACCAGGGTATACATCGGGTAACTAGGCGCTGCGCGCTGCCTAGATACTCGCTGTTTACCATGGTTACCAACCTGCTCCTGCTTATCGCAGCCTGGCAGCGGGAGCTAGATATCGTGGAAAGAATATTTTATTCTTTTCCACGATATTGCTGGTCCACTGGTCACTGGTGAGTCTGCCTGTGTGACATCGTTGGTCGGATCGCTGGGACATCGTAGTGTGTAACGTGGCCTTAAGTGGCTCGTGCTTCCTGGTCCATCCACACCCCCACCACTGATTACCAGCTTTTTGCCATTATATATTGTACACAAAAACATATCAATTAATGTTGTGGGACGGGTTATACTCAGCTCAACATTTAGAGCTTTGCTAGATCTGCAGGAAAGTAAACAGTGATTGTGTCACAACAGCTGTACCCAGTAAACTAAGTGATTCAGCTATGCAATCAGGGTCTCTGTCCCTATATGAAGCGGCCGTCACACGCACAGATATCGCGCAAGATATCGCTTGAAAGCGCCTGATGAAACATCGCTTGAACGATGTCTCTGCGTGTGACGGCAGGATACGACGAGCGATACATGATCAAATCGCAAGATCGAGATCTGAGCTCCGGACCTCAGATCTTGCGATTAACGATTTCACGATCTGCCTCATCGTGGTGTATAACACCATGATGAGCGATCTCCCAGCGGCAGAGCCTATGCTGGGAGATGGTAACTATGGTACACGTCGGGTTACTAAGCGATGCGCGGCGCCTAGTAACCCGATGTGTACCATAGTAACCAGCGAGATTGCGGCTCCACATCGCTGGTGAGTCTGTCTGTGTGACATCTCACCAGCGATGTGAGCAATATTGTAAGCGATCGCGCGTGCATGTGATCGCTTACAATATCGCAAGAGATATCTGTGCGTGTGACGGCCGCTTTATGCTGCTGTCAAATCGCATAACAAAAACCTGCTGACAGATTTCCTTCAAGAGTGCATCTCTTGACTTTAGTAATGTCTCTACATGTAATCAGTACATGAGTCATACAGTAGATCCATTGAGTTTAGGATATGTGCACGCATAATGTTCGGTACACAAATTTCTGCACCATTTCTGTATTTGTTGGCAGGAAAAACTCACATTTTTGCAGCAGATTTTTTCCATGCATCAGAATGGATGAAATCTGCACCAACAACGCTTGAAGAATTGACATCTGTAGATTTATTTCTGCTCCAAATCAGAAAACACTCAGCATGTGCAGGAGGCCTCAGGATTCTCATTCACTGTGCTGTATCAGGATTCCCTTTGGGTTTTGTGACAAAGCTGCACTGAAAAACACATAAACGTGACAAACCTGCAATGTGTGCACACAGCCTAACTCTTATCTTTTTTTTTTTATTTTACAATGGAGATCAAAGTTTAAAATTTTCTGTAACTCTCCCAATATGTGACTCATAACCGTGTGGTTGAATTGTGACCCAACGTTTACAATGGTTTACACTACAAAAGTGACACAAATAAAACTCCAATTGCGTTTTACAAGTAGGGTTGGGGGTATTCCTCATGTGATTGCAATATTTGCCATGTCTCCATGTATTCCAAGAATCCATTTTTCCTACATAAGGCTGAATTCACACTAGCATTCGGCATTTCATTAGAAGACCAGAAAAACAGAATTCCTGCCATAAGTTAATTCATTATACAGTGGACACTACTGGCGGCAGACGGACCCCATTCACTACAATCGGGGTCCTGTTTATGATGAGGAGGCTGTAATCCTACAGGGGGAAAAAAGTGCAGCATGACAGACCTGGCCCAACACACTAGTGTGAATGCAGACGTATCTCTTCTCACGTGCATCATGTGAACCTCCACATATATCAGACCAGCTCTGTCTTTTCCGCCAGGTATACTTCACCTTTAAAACCCTATGGGGACCATGCTGCTCGAGTGTCTGGTCCAAGAGGCCGATCCCCGGTGGCTTTTCACTTCCCTGAGTGACTGGTCTCTCCTTATGTGTGAGTATAAGGGAGAGCCGGTCACTTAAGGACTGCTGGGTGCGGGATGGGACTGGCCTTTTGGACTAGTCACCTGAGCAGTATGGTCTCCAGCCATCTTTTAAATCTATATTTTCTCTGAAATACCACAGTGTTTCATAGTAAAACATACCTGGCTAAACTGACAGATCCAGTGCCGATCCAATACTGTAAATCTGAGAAGGCAAGCTTTGAAATTAAATGCAAATTAGCCTTGTAGTGCCATGGGGGCGTGTCCGTACACTCAGGATTGCATGGACATGCCCACAAAACATTTTCAGGCTAATTTGTATGCAACTTTAAAGCTTGTTTTCTCGGCTCTAGCACATCCGATTATTACAAATCTGGTATTGTTTTCATTGTTGTACTTAAACCTATACAGCCAGAACATTACTTTCCATACTTACTGATATGTTAATAGTAATGTAGATTGTTTATGGTTTAAGACAGGGGCAGGCAACCATTTTTCTGCTGAGGGCCATTTGGAAATTTCTACCATCTTTCGGGGGCTGTACAAGATTATCAACTTGAAAATTACCCGCTATATTTGGTTAACCAATCAACTCAACCCTATTGTTGTGGATGGAGCCGATTCTCTTTGTTGTCGGAAATATAGGTCATGTTCCTTTTCATTTGCTTTTCCAGGTTTGCTGGAGCCCTAGACATTACAGGAGAGGCTGGGAGCATATACCTCACTGGGGAGGCTGAGGCTGGGGGCATATATGAGTCGGTCAACAGTGTAGTGGGGTAATCTGATACCGGGACAGGTTACTACTTCAGTGGGGATCACGGCTGGTCGGGTCCCGGTCCTGTGCCCTGGACACTCAATGGCTGAGGGGAAAACTATTTGAGATGGGAGAATTGTAACGTGACGCCACCTGTGGTACCTGGTAATGTACTTACAAGCACTGCAGCTGGCCTCTGAGGTGATGGGGATGCAGCTTTGGGTAGTACAGCTCCCCACAAGTGGAGCTTTATCTCAGGGTAGCGGAGTGGCTAAGGGGAGTAGTAGTCCTTGGCTCTGTGTAAGTTCTCCAGGCTCTCTGTTTCAGTACTTTTTTTTCACTGATGGCGGGTAGCAGGTACAGTCCAGGAGGGTAACCAGTTGGTGCAGTTTGGGACATCGACCTTTGAAAGTTATGAAGCCTCCTCTATTTGCGTGTGTGGTAATTTGAGAAAGTTCTGCCTCCAGCTGAACCTGCCGCTTTCTCTCTCTCTCAGGATGATACTCCACAACTGATGATGAGGACCTTTCTGTGGGGATCCCTACTCCTTTCCTTTGGTCCCTGGTCCTGTGTTTGGTCAGGATTGGGGTCTTGGTTTCCTGAGCTCCAGGGGGATTAAATCCTCCTGTCTGTCTTGGCTTTCTCTGCTATGAGTATCAACAGCAGTTTCGGACTCCGGTGTCCTGGTGGGCTAAAGGGCAATTATTTCTGTTCCCCTCTTTCTAGAATATTCTAACTTTCCACTTGTCTCCGTCCCTTTCTAGGGTACTACACAGCTCTGGTGTCAGTCTTTTCCGTTTCTGGGCCTTACTTGGTCCCAGCAATCGGCTCTTCCTCCTTCTTGACTCCTCAACGGTCACTCCTTGACTAACTGGCTCCTCCCCCAGGCCTGGATCTTTATGGGGAATCTTGCTTAAGGCAGCAAGTGGAGCTCCCCCTTCAGCCTGGGGTGGAAAGTGTTGTGTGCTGTGTGTGCCAAGGTGTACATCCTTCCCTGAATCGGTGGGTCCTGTGGCAATCCCTGCAGAGGTGCCACATATACATAACTGGAGAGCTGAATTTAAAGGGCAGACAGTCAGCAAAACGCAACTATCACTGCACTGTGACCCCCAGGAATCTTCCCTGGGGCCGCAAAAAGTAATCGAGGGTTGCATTCGGCCCTGGGGCCTGAGGTTCCCCACCCCTGGTTTAAGAGATGATCTGTTCCAATATACGCTGTATGTCATACTCTACTGTCCATTGAATAGCTATCTTCCCCGATGAGATCATGACAGATATTGGAAATATTTAACAGCGATTGCACATCCTAGTAAATAGTTAACCTTTTTGGCTCGGACTTGGTCTGGAGTAGTTTGAGAATCAGCGGAGGAAATTGAGATTTGGAGTAATGAAATGAGGAGCAGTGAATCAGTCCGTTAAGCCTCTGTGCTATGAAACCGGTTGGCATGTCCAGGCTAGCAAGTCAGCCAATCAAAACACTCCTAATTGTGTTCTTTCTGGCTGCACGGTCTTATAATTTTAATGAGATATGGCTTTCTGGAGCCACTGAGTTCTCGACTGTGCGATCTGCTTTCTCGCTATTGATATTTTGCAAGAGCCCGTGCAGTAGTTAATCATCTCAGGGAAATTTCTCACTGTTTTACACATGGAGAAACAGAAATTTATGCTCAGGGAATAAAATGCCCACCTCTGAAATTACCAATGTGTTCTTTAAACACCCATTAACAATTCCTGCTCCGGATGACAATAGTTGAATCCTAATTATAAGAGATGGAGAATGAATTGTTGCTATGCCATTCTCTGCCTTGGTTACTCTATCGCACTGACAATCATAGGTTGAGCTGAGATATTTGGACCTGCTGTGTGCTGTGCCGCCCTATGACAATTGCCATTAACAAAGACCTGTCACCAGATCCAGGACCAGTTTTGCTCTTATTTTATTCTTTGCTAATGGGGCGTGGCTTGTTGGATTCTCTGGGGGGTGTCCTTAAGCTACTCTACTTTATTACCCTGTGAGCACAGCCCCCTTGATAAAGATGATAAAAAAATATTACTAAATTGAAAGGTCCGTATCTCTGTAACCGTATATCGGGTTTAAAAGAAATACAAACAAAAACAAAAAACCTCAACTCAAAAGCATGAGGCTGGTTTTACGCTACCGTTTTTTTGGAATCCGTGGGAATGCAGGTAAAACTGTGTCACGGATCAATGGTAATACCGGAGCGTGAGCATCCTGTTGTATCTAGTTGATTACCTCTTTTGGCTGGATCCGGTTGTGAATGATGTGCCGCCTAGAGGGTTTGTAATTTACAACTAGGTTCTGGGCATGCTCAGTCCAAAAACCCAGATCCGGCATCCAGATCCAGTAGGATCCTGATTCTGCCGCATCTGGGTTCTAAAGAGCAACATTCCAATTTAACCCGTAGTGCCCTGGATCTGGGTGTCCCCGGTTTGGAAACGGACACCAAAATCACTGCAAAATGCCTTTTTGGTTTCAGTGAAACAAACGTGAACACCCAGATCAGTGCTGGAGGATAAGGCACCATGTCCCTATACTAAATTATTTTAGCTTTTCAGGGGTTGTCCGGTTAGGATGCGTCCTTCTGTTTATTTGACGGTTCTAATGACATGAGTTGTGGCATGTTCATGTGTTACAGGAGGGGACGTGTGGTGTTACATGGCTCCGATTAAAGAAAAAAAGGGTTTTCCTACAGGGCTGTGGAATCGGAGTCATGTTGTCAGAGTCAGTGCCCATTTTGGTGAAGTCTGAGTTGAAGTCGGTATAAAATGGACAGACTCTGACTCTTAAAATATATAATAAATTAGGTACAGTGGTTCAATGCAGAATATGCTGAATATTAATATTTTCTATCTAAATATCTTGATTATTGATGATGTAATAATGATTAAAACCTGATGTTACCATTGTACTGCAATAAATTTATCACTTAAACATGAGCCATGTAGGAGTGAGTTGGAGTTGGTGGTTTGGCTTTACTGATTCCACAGCCCTGTTTTCCCATAAAAACTGCACTTTTCCACAACAGATGGAGACAAGTAGATATAATTATAAAGGTCCATCCTCTATGACCATTCCGATCACAAGAATGGGTGAGAATGGAGAAGTGGGGGTGACATTCTTAGTGCCGGGCTATTAGGAAATGTGCACACCTAGAATTTTGGTGCGGTTTTTTTTGTGTTTTTTTTCCGCAGTTTTAATCAGTACTACAAGTAATAATGCATCCCAGCAAAGTCTATGGATTTTGAGAAGTGCTGTACCCACCTTTTAGTTTTTTGACTTGCAGAAAAAGAAGCAGCTAAGGCCCGGCTTCACACCAAGGTTTTCAGGATCCGGGGCTGTCCGTAGTGAAGTGGACAACCCCATATCCGATTTCGGCCCCATAGTATCCCTATGGGGCCGGATGGAGCCGGATGGGAGCTATTTGCAATCTGGTTTCCATCTGTCCTGGGAGGATCTGGGAGAATTCGGGTTTTTCTCCCGGAGACAAAATCGCAGCTTGCTGCAATTTTCTGTCCGGGGCAAAAATCTGAACAAATCAGATCCTTCTGGATCCAGCGCCCCCTAACATGGGAGTCTATGGCGCCGGATCCGACATAAAATTGGTCCTGGCTCCCGGACACCGGGTGCTCAGGCTCTGCGCCGGCCAGCGCTGAACGTCAGCACCATTGAGAGCTCCCCGATGAGATTTCAGGACCGCAGCTAGCGGGGAGCCGAAATTTCAGCAGGGACAGCTCCTGAACCCTGCGATCTGCCGATTCCGGCAGAAAATAGGACTGGAGGGCATATTTGCCCTCAGGTTCTGTTCTATCCTTTGCTGCCAGGTTCTGTCCAGTGCTTCCTACAAAACACCGGACAGAACCTGATAGACCAAAAACGTGGTGTGAAGCCAGCCTTACTCACTCTTTGTCCTTTTTTTTAAAACATTTTTTTTCTTTAGCGGTTTCTCTAATAAAAACTATGAACTACTGGGGAGAGCGAAAGAGAGCAAGATGCTCCAGAAAAGTTTTTTTGTGAAAATCTTCACTGGTGAAAGAAAAAAAAAAAAAAAAGGCACCAAAAATGAAAAAAACTGTGTTTTTTTTCTGCAGGGTTTTGCCTGAGAGCAGATACATTTTTTTGGTGCAGAAAAAACTGCCAGGTGGAACACAGCCTTGATAGTCTATGGGGTTGATTAAATTGGCAGAACACATCACATGACGGTCATTGTTGGCAACAGCATTCGTTGGAGCTGCAGTGCACATGTTTGACTATAGACCCATGGTCTGTCCATCAGTGGGGATCTCTGTTATGTAGTCCCCATGGATAGTACAATTGTCAGCTATGCTGTGGATAGGTTATAAATACTTTGACCACACAAAACACATAAGGGCCATTCTTTATGATGATCATACGAGGAAAGTTTGAGGGCAACATGCTGACAAATCTACTTCCTTAGCAGGGCTGTGGAGTCAGTATGCCAAACCTCCGAACCTCACTGAGACTCCAACTCCACCAAAATGGACACTGACTCCACGACTCTGACTCCACAGCCCTGGCTGTGAAGCTGGGAGCCAAACTTCTGACCACCAAAATGGACACCGATTCCAACTCTGACTCCACTGTCCTGCTTCCTAGTACCCCTTTCGTCTATGAATGACATTTTTTGGGTTTCTGGGGCTCCATCTGAGAATATCGTATCCCAATGTTGTGCACAAGAAACCATTTGGATGTGTTGCTTTCCAGGGGAGTGTTGGGTTTTGGCAGTGCCCAGGGAATTTCCTAACACTACCCACGGGTATGAGGTCTCTTCTCTATGTGTCACACTTTGTGAACGTCAGTCATATCCATGGCGCTCATCTACAGCTAACTGGGTGGTGTCAGGGACCACCCTTTATGATATTGGGGCATATGTCCCAAAGGACAGTCTCAAGAAGGAATGATCCGACCATGCTTAAAAAGGTTGTGTACACCTGTTCCGCAAACATAATGCTGTATGATACATGCTTAGTAAACTCTTCTTTACTCTCTTGCCTTCCTTTAAGATGTGTATTTTATAAGCCATCCAATTCTCCTTCTGATTAATTAGAAAAGCATTAAGATGTAATAGATTCAGCTATAAAATTGTCTGTGCTCTCCATTTCCTCCCGGTTGGCAAGTGAACATTTAATCATCAATATATCTCAACAAACATTCTTACTTTGAAACTTCTATTAAAATTGCTTAAGACTAATTTTCTTGGTTTTGTAAATCAATTTAATAAAAAACAAAAAAATGCAGTACAGACTGTAAGTTATTAGAAAATGTCTTCTACTTAGTCGGGTGAAGTGCGTAATGAATTTTCTATCTGTTAAATATCTAGGAACATGTATATTACCATCGATATGATAAATGATCTTCGTCTTGGAAAAACAAATATTATCCTTAGGGGTTTTAAGTTCTTCACGAAGCCGCTTTGTATTTCTGTCGAGTGTTGAAAAACCCTGACAGATCTTCAAATAATTCCAGACCACAGAACGTCTTTAGTTAAGACAAGACGAGTTCATCTATTTGCCGCGCCGGTGGCCGATCGGCCCAATCTATCTGCATGTGTTGACCTCTAGTGATTTTTGGTATCCTCTCTAAAATTGATCTGCCCTTTCACAAGTATGGGTGGAACTGACTGAGAATGTATAATTACCATATATTTCCCTTTTATAGATTAGGAATAATACATTTTATAACTGCTCAATGCCATCTGATTAGACTACGGAAACAGGCAGCTGATATACACACATGCGTCTTATACACGTTATATACATACAGTCTTGGCCGAATGTGTTTGCACCCTTTAAATTGTTGCAGAAAATGTATTTCTCCCAGAAAACTATTGTAATTATATGTTTTGTTATAAACATGTTTATTTCCTTTACGTGTATTGAAACAACGCAAAATAAAAGAGCAAAAAGCAAATTGGACCTACCGTATATACTCGTGTATAAGCCGAGTTTTTCAGCCCAAAATTTGGGCTGAAAAGTCCCCCCCTCGGCTTATACACGGGTCTATACGGTAGACCCGTGTGGTGGGGGCTGTGGGGCCGGGGCTGTGGAGGCTGGAGGAGGCGGGGGGAGGCTGCTGTATGAGCGGCCCCATCACGTGGGGCCGCTCATTATATATGCACTGCCTCCCCCTGTCAATCAGCGCAGGGGGAAGCAGTTCATATATTCCCCCCAAAAGCTGGCCCTCACCCCCCCTTGTAAGGCCCCCCCCATCGCTGCTTATACATTACCATTCCGGTGTTCTGATCCGCGCCGCTCCTCGGTGCTTCTTCATGCTCCGTCCGCGCTGGCTGCATCCGGGGATCTCCGGCTGTCGCAGCGATATGACGTCATCGCGCGACGGCCGGAGAATGGAGATCCCGGATGCAGTCAGCGAGGACGGAGCATGAAGAAGCAGCGAGGAGCGGCGCGGATCAGAACACCGGAATGGTAATGTATAAGCAGCGGGGGGGGGGAAGCCTTACAAGGGGGGCCGAGTGCCAGCATTTGGGGGCTGTTGGTACCCCCAGGGGGCTGCTGGGTACCCCCTGGGGGCTGCTTGGTACCCCCAGGGGGCTGTTGGTACCCCCAGGGGGCTGCTGGGTACCCCCTGGGGGCTGTTGGTACCCCTGGGGGCTGTTGGTACCCCCAGGGGGCTGCTGGGTACCCCCTGGGGCTGCTGGGTACCCCAGGGGGCTGTTGGTACCCCCAGGGGGCTGCTGGGTACCCCCAGGGGGCTGCTGGGTACCCCCTGGGGGCTGCTGGGTACCCCCTGGGGGCTGCTTGGTACCCCCAGGGGGCTGTTGGTACCCCCAGGGGGCTGTGGGTACCCCCTGGGGGCTGTTGGTACCCCCTGGGGGCTGTTGGTACCCCCTGGGGGCTGTTGGTACCCCCTGGGGGCTGTTGGTACCCCCTGGGGGCTGCTGGGTACCCCCTGGGGCTGTTGGTACCCCAGGGGCTGTTGGGTACCCCCAGGGGGCTGCTGGGTACCCCCAGGGGCTGTTGGTACCCCCAGGGGGCTGCTGGGTACTCCCTGGGGGCTGTTGGTACCCCAGGGGGCTGTTGGTACCCCCAGGGGGCTGCTGGGTACCTCCAGGGGGCTGCTGGGTACCGCCTGGGGGCTGTTGGTACTCCAGGGGGCTGCTGGGTACCCCCTGGGGCTGCTTGGTACCCCCAGGGGGCTGTTGGTACCCCCAGGGGGCTGCTGGGTACCCCCTGGGGGCTGTTGGTACCCCCTGGGGGCTGCTGGGTACCCCAGGGGGCTGTTGGTACCCCCAGGGGGCTGCTGGGTACCCCCTGGGGGCTGTTGGTACTCCAGGGGGCTGTTGGTACCCCCTGGGGGCTGTTGGTACCCCCTGGGGGCTGCTGGGTACCCCCTGGGCTGTTGGTACCCCAGGGGGCTGTTGGGTACCCCCAGGGGGCTGCTGGGTACCCCCTGGGGGCCGCTGGGTACCCCCTGGGGGCTGCTGTATAACCCCTGGGGGGTGCTGTATAACCCCTGGGGGGTGCTGTATAACCCCTGGGGGCTGCTGTATATACTGCTGAGGCCTGTATACCACTGGGGCTGCTGTATATACCACTGGGGCTGCTGTATATACCACTGGGGCTGCTGTATATACCACTGGGGCTGCTGTATATACCACTGGGGCTTCTGTATATACCACTGGGGCTGCTGTATATACTGGTGGGGTCTGTATATACCACTGAGGAGGCTGCTGTATACCACTGGGGTTGCTGTATATACTACTGGGGCTGCCTGTATACTACCACTGGGGCTGCATATACTACTGGGGCTGCCTGTATACTACCACTGGGGCTGCATATACTACTGGGGCTGCCTGTATACTACCACTGGGGCTGTATATACTACTGGGGCTGCTGCTGTATACAGCACTGGGGCTGCTGCTGTATACGACCACTGGGGCTGCTGTATACTACCACTGGGGAGGCCTGTATACCACTGGGGGGGGCCTGTATACCACACTGCTGGGGGCTGTATACCTCTGCTGAGGTCCACCCTCGGCTTATACACGAGTCAATAGGTTTTTCCAGATTTTTGGGGCAAAAGTAGGGGGGTCGGCTTATACACGGGTCGGCTTATACACGAGTATATACGGTAATTTCACAAAAAAAACTCAAAATGGGCCGGTCAAAATTGTTGGCACCCTCAACTTAATATTTGGTGGCGCACCCTTTGGATTGAATAACTGCAATCCATTGCATTCTATAACCATCCACAAGCTGCTTCTCACCTGGAATTTTGGACTTTTCTTTTGCCAACTGCTCCAGGTCTCTCATATGTGAAGGCATGTTCTCCCAACAGCAAATTTAAAATCTCTCCACAGGTGATCAATGGGATTTGGATCTGGACTTATTGCTGCCACATCAGAATTCTCCAGCTTTGTTTCCATCCATTTCTGAGGCTTCTTAAAGTATGTTTGGGGGTCATCGTCCTGCTTGATGACCCACGACTTAGAACACAAACCAAGCTTACTGACACTGAGCACTACTTTGTGACCCAAAGTCCTTTGCTACTCTTCAGATTTCATGATACCTTGCACACAGTTAAGTCATCTTTGAACCTCTATCATATGTGACTGTAGGTCCTGTGTTCTTTTCTATTTAGGCCACATTCTATTTGCAGTAGGACAGTAGAATGATGCGTTTTACTAAAAAGCTCCATCTTGTTCTCATCTGTCCACAATACGATTTTTGATTACTCATGTACATTTTAGCAAACTGCAGTCTAGCTTTTTTCTGTCTGTGTCAGCAGTGTGGTCCTCCTGGGTCTCATCCACTGGGTCCCATGTGGATGGATAGTTTGCACTGACACTGATGCATTCTGAGCCTGCAGGACAGCTTGAATTTCTTTGGAACTTGATTGAAGCTGCCTATTTACCATCTGGACTATCAAAAGCGGATAATTATAATAATTATAAAATATTCTGATGCCTTTTTTTGAAAAGCTGATCCTCTTTTGTAGCAGAAAAAGAGAGAAAAAGGCCCTCCCCCCTCCCAAAAAAACAAAACAACAAAACAGAAAAAAAGCTGTGTGTGAACATAGCCTAAATCAACTTCTCCCCTTTTTATCTGGTTTCAGATATGATTTTCATATTGCCCACACCAGTTACCTTCCACCGGTGAGTTTCAACGAGCAATACATGATTGTAACAAAGGGTTTTTTTATCCATAATTTTGGAAAGGTACCAACAATTTTTTTCTGGACCATTTTTGGAATTTTGTGTGAAATTACATTCAATTGGACATTATTTTTTTTTTATACACGCAAAGGAAATGTGACAATGTGTAAGTGCAATAATTCTCTGGTAGAAATGCTTACCGTAATTTTCTGGAACAATTTAATGGGCGCCAACACTTTAGGCCATGACTCTATTAATGTTATACATTTTATTCATGTATGCATCTGATACACATTATGTACACTTCTAAAGACTCCTTACACAGGTCAATTATCCTTTAGGATTTGCTTGTTTATTAGTAATCATTACTATAGATGTCGAATGACTTATCTTTGGTCTTGACCGATTGCGCAGTATAAAAATGATAGATATCACCGGCATGCCGCTTGTAGCCACATTTACAGAAGGCGGTGCTGTTGACTGTATGGCTTGCAGTTATTCGGCATCAATTTTGCTCTCTGCCCAGCACTCAGCCAGCCAGACAAGTTAGATAATGGTCAGATATTCATCTTCCCGCTGCATGCTTGACTTGTGTTCTTCATAGGCAAAGGGGAATAAACCACTGCCAAACCCCCATCTCTGTGACTAATCTTCCTTGTAAACATAGGATCAGTCACTTCGAAATTCACCAACCTGATTTGTGAGTCTCCTTACATCTACTCTTAGATTGCAGGACCTGTGCATTTGGCAGGTTTGACTCCTTCACTTTAAGGGTACATGTGACTAAAGGTACCGCTACACTGTAAGATATCGTGAACGATATCGCTCAAACATCACGGCTTTGCAGGCGTTCAAACGACATCGTTAGGACGTCATTGCGTGTAACACTGAGATCTGAGTACGATAAATCGTTGGATCGTTGATCGCAGATTTGAGAACATGTTCTCAAATCAGATGATCCATGATCAGCCAACCTGCTGCATCATTCAGTGTGACACCGCGATAACGATGTTGTTCACGACTTCGCCCATTCACATCAGTGAACAAGTATTGTTCGCTGGGTTGTGCGAATGATACCTGCTCGATGGATCGTTGGTGCGTCGTGCACGATATCTAGGCGTGTGACAGCTCACCAACGATGTCTAAACGATGTCCTAATGACCGCGTGCCTTCGAGATCGTTAGTGATATAGTTTCAACATTGAACTGTGTAACGGTACCTTAAGAAAGGGGTCAGCTCATCGTCCAACTTACAACTTGACAGGTACACAGTCAGCACACGGTGCCACACTAGTGCGGTTCGGAATGCAATGAAATGAAGAAATCTCCAGTGATTAAAAGGATTAATGTTGGTAGGTAAAACTTCACATTTATTGATTCAGTTAAAAATTATGCAGCAACATAATCTACCACAGAAGTACAGGCTGAACCTACGTGTTTCGGCATTGTGCCTTATTCATGGTTTCAAAGCGTATACAGTACACCTACTAACTTCAATCTCGTCTTTCATCGCTGAAGACTTCTTTCCTTGATTCACTTTATGGGGCTCCCATATACAATAAGTAGCTGTCGCCTGAAATATAGTTCACATAATTGATTGGCAGCTATCTCTCCCGACTCCTTAGTATAGTGGAGTGCTTGTCTCTGCCTTCTGTCTTCTCTACAAACCAGCTGCTGATTGAATCCCTCTGTACCTTATCTCAAGTTTTGTAAGTCCAAAATCTGACATTCTGGATCCTTTTTTCCCCTTGCTATCATTTGATGAGGGAGAGCTGGATGGTGCCCTTACACATTAGACTCTTGGTCATGCCGATCTCATCGGGTTCAGACGATCTTGGTGTATGGGTTTTTTAAATGTAGTCAAACTCTGATCGTTTCTTGGACACCAGCTATATCCTCTTATTGGCCTTTAAATAAAGACCTGATTAAAGGAGTGTTCTTACTGAGGTTTTTTTTTTTTTTTTTTTTTTTTTTTTTTTAACTTTTTGGGACAGAATCTGAACAGAAACTTTCCAAAATCCTCATCACAAACTTGTGCTTTTCTGCTCCAAAACCTCTGTGTGCTGATACCCTACTAAAGATGTGTGAATACATTTGCAAGCTCCTTGTTCAGGGGTCACGTTGCAGTGTGATGTACATGTGACGCTACGCTAGTTTGGCTAATCAAACCGTGAATTCAGCAGGTGAGAGGAGGCTCGTAGAGCTCCCATTCAACGGCATCAGAATACTGATGTGACCACTGGACCAGGATCCTACAGATCGATTTGCTCATGTCTGCATGTTTGAGAAATCAGAGGAAGGAAGGGGTAAAAATACAGCACTGCCATGTAAAAAATGAGGGCTGGAGGTATAAAGAACAGTGATTTTAATTCTACGCGTTTCGGAGTCTCGGATCCTTCTTTAGGAAATAATTGCAGATAAACACAGATTTGTCTATTTCTGGAGAAGTATGTGACTCCAAAACGCGTGAAAATAAAATCACTATCCTTTATACCTCCAGCCTTCATTTTTCTGGCAATTCAATATTTTTACCCCTTTCTTCCTACTCCTATCTGATATTCGCCTACGGGGACTGCATCAACTGTTATCACTATATGCCCTTTATATTAGTTGTGACTGATCACGACTACTCCAGGTGAGCAACTTCTTTATTTGCCTACTTATTCGGCCCACTCGGATAAGACCCTGTCTGCGCTCTTTTTTTTTTTTTTTTCCAGCATTTATACTAATTTCTACGTATGTTTGAGAAATCTGCGAGCTGTGTGTCACCTTTAGGTTCTGTGGGGTCACAATTTTGCATTGACAGAATGATAGCGAGATATCAATATCATTGGTGGCATTTGTCATTTCTCATACATCATTGCAAACTATCCTCCTGGTGAAAAAACGCTCGGGTGCTGGGGTCCCAGTATAGGAGTTTATACATTTATGTAAATAGGTTGTCCTCTATTGGGCAACTGTTCAAAGGAAACTAACCACCAGGATTTAACCACCTGTAAAATTGACCTGTGCAGCATGACATCACTATTTGTTTTTCTTATTCTTCCCCTGTGGGCATGTCTTTCTGCTGTAAGTTGATCCCCTTCTCCCTCCCCCCGGATGAGAGGTAGAGGGAAGGGGGTTTGGCTTACAGCAGAAAGATAAGCCCACAGGGGAGGAATGAAAAAAAAACAAAACAAATCATGATGTCATGCTGCACATGTCAATCACTGATTTACAGGTGGTTAAATCCTATCTTTGTGTAGCTGCGTAGGCTCTCGTCCCCCAATAAAAATGATAGCTTTTCTGTATGGCTCTGAAATGTGGCATAAGCAAATCAGGCTGGGTGTTCGCTGGCACGTTTCAGGGCACTTGAAAGTATGATATGTCCAGGTGCATTGTTACGCCCACAGTGCACTTCCAGCCTGATTTGCAGGTGAGTGCCACGCTAGATTTCTCATGATGCCACATCGGATCTCTAGAAAAAAATATGTCATTTTTGGTGGGACAAGTGCCTAAACAGCCATACCTCTACTACCATATGGAAAAACATGCCGACCGGTGCCTAGGTTAACCCTGGTCGTATTGGATCTGATTAATTCCTTAATATCTATTAATTGAATGCGCAGCATGCTAAGTCTATGGCCACCATTGTATTTACCTGTGCAGAAGCCTAGAGGAGCTTTGTAGTCCAAGAAGAAAGCAGGGTTTGACTTCATTACAGCGTGAATGATAAGTTTATATGGAGTTATTATAACATTAATCAAGTTGATGGATTGGAAATATGACAGAGCGGTAGCAATGTGTAATTTCCATGCCTACTGTTCTGCAAATGTTGTTCACCTCTGCGCACACAATTCAGAAGAGTGATGCTGCATGTTTTCTGTGCCTCCCGTAACCCTCGCCGCGCCAGCCCCGATAAGAGTGAGTGATTTCATGGTATTTTTAGTGTGTGTGGGTTCTGTATATTCCCGGTAATTGACCAGTGGAGAAGAGCAGTGCTATCCTCTGATGGAAAGCGATGGGCGCTCATGGACTAATCTGACCTTTCAATGCAGAGACTGACATGATTTTTATTTAACCCCTTCCAGACCCTTGGCCCACCCCCTGGGCCATGGAATGATCGGGCTCCTGCAGGTCGAGTGAGGGTGTCACTGACCTGTCACTCGGCCTGCAGGTACATGGGGAGTTGTACAACACCCCAGGGGGGGTCGATTTGCCCCCACCCCCACCCCCCCGGCTACAGGCGCGGTGATTGGCACTCAAAAGTGAAAGTGAAAATCACCGCGCCTGTAATGCTTCCCTGCCTGCCGCTGCTATCCCTACCCTCCAATCTTCTCCCCTGTCATCCTCTAACTGCCCCCCTGCCCCCCACCTCTTTCCTGCCCCCTCTTCATCTTTATTACCCCCCCGCTTCCTGTCCCTGCCGCCCGCTTCCTCTTCCTGCCGCCCGCTTCCTCTTCCTGCCGCCCGCCTCCTCCTGCCTGCCCCCACTTCCTCCTGCCTGCCCCCGCTTCCTCCTAAGTGCCCCCCTACTTCTCCTGTCACCCCCCCCTCTTCCCCCTTCCTGCCCCCCCGATCACCGGAGTGGCGATCGCCTCTCACACTCACCCCTCCGGCGGCCGCTCTGTCTCCACTGCGTCCCGCTCCTCCTCCTCCTCTTCACCGCCTCCGGATCTGACAGCTCTGTGCTGGAGCTGCCAGATCACTTTCTACAGCTAGATCCTGAGGATCCCGATCTCCCTGCATGGGCATCGAGCTGCAGAAAGCGATCTGACAGCCCGGACGCAGTGATGCACATAGTGGGTCAATGTGCCTGTGCTGCCAGATCACTTTCCGCAGCTCGATCCCCATGCATGGGGATAGAGCTGCGGAAAGCGATCTGTCAGCCCAGGTGCAGTGATGCACATAGTGGATCACTGCGCCCGGGGTGTCAGATCACTTTCTGCAGCTCGATCACCATGCTGGCGGGTTGGGCTCCAGAGTAGCGATCTGAAAGCAAATGCGATCGAGCGGCGTGGGACCTTCGTTGTGGACTACGTTGGAGCGATCGGGCGTTGTGGGACCTTCGTTGTGGACTACGTCGGATCTTTTTATAATAAAGATGGAGTCCGAATTGTGTCTGTTTTTTTTCAAATAAAAAGATTTTTCTCTGTGTATTTATTGACTATTTACCATACTAGAGATTCCTAATGGCGGGTCTAACATTGGCCCTATATTATGAATCTCGGGCTTAGTGTCAGCTGCCAATAAAAAGCTGGCATTAACCCCTTTATTACCCAGTTAGCCACCGGTACCAGGGTAACTGGAAGAGCGTGGGTACAGCGCCAGAAAATGGTGCTTCAATGAATGCGCCATTTTCTGGGGCGGCTGCGGGCTGCAATTCGCAGCATGGGGGGCCCAGAACGCTTGGGCCTCTCTATGCTGAGGATTCCAGCCCCCAGCTGCCTAGTTGTACCTGGCTGTATTTTTGGTTCCAGCCAGGTATGACGAGGCAGCTGGTGGCTGGTGGCAGTCCGTAGCTGCCAAGTTGTACCTGGCTGGACCAAAAATATGGCGGAGCCCTATGTCATTTTTTTTCTAGAAATAAAAAAAAAATAGGCTTCGCTGTATTTTTGCCAGGTACAATGAGGCAGCTGGGGGCTGGTGGCAGTCCGTAGCTGCCAAGTTGTACCTGGCTGGACCAAAAATATGGCAGAGCCCATGTCATTTTTTTTTTAAAATTCTACAAATAAAATGACATGGAGCTTTGCAGTATTTTTGGTTGCCAGCCAGATACAACATGGCAGCTAGGTGGCTGGAATCCTCAGCATGGAGAGACCCAAATGTATTGGGTCCCCTATGCTGCGAATTTTAACTACTAGACTGGTATGTTTTTTCACAAAAAGTTTCTTTATTCATTTATACGTCTCAATTTGTGAAGCACATGGGGGTTCAAAGTGCTCACTGTGCATCTAGATATGTTCCCTGGGGGGTCTAGTTTCCAAAATGGGGTCACTTGTGGGGAGCTCAAATGTTTAGGCACACAGGGGCTCTCCATACGCGTCCTGGTGTCCGCTAACCATTCCAATTATTGGCAAACACCAGGTTGCGTATGGAGAGCCCCTGTGTGCCTAAACATTGGAGCTCCCCCACAAGTGACCCCATTTTGGAAACTAGACCCCCCAAGGAACCTATCTAGATGCATAGTGAGCACATTGAATCCCCAGGTGCTTTACAAACTGATCCGTAATAAGGTAAAAATACTTTTTTTTCACACAAATTTTCTTTTTTAATTTGTACGGATCAATTTGTGAAGCACCTGCGGTTTCAAAGTGCTCACAATGCATCTAGATATGTTCCCTGGGGGGTCTAGTTTACAAAAATGGGTCACTTGTGGTGGAGCCCCAATGTTTAGGCACACAGGGGCTCTCCAAATGCGATATGGTGTCCGCTAACAATTTGAGGTGATTTTCCATTCAAATTGTTAGCGGACACCATGTCGCGTTTGGAGAGCCCCTGTGTGCCTAAACTTTAGAGCTCTCCCACAAGTGACCCCATTTTGGAAACTAGACCCCCCAGGGAACTTATCTAGATGAGTGGTGAGCATATTGAACCCCCACATGCTTTACAAATTGATCTGTGAATATGGAAAAAGTACTTTTTTTCACAAAAATGTTCTTTTAGCCTCAATTTTTTCATTTTCACATGGGTAACAGGATAAAATTCATCCTAAAATTTGTTGGGCAATTTCTCCTGAGTACACCGATACCTCATATGTGGTCATAAACCACTGTTTTGGCGCACGGCAGGGCTCAGAAGTGAAGGAGCGCCATTTCACTTTTTAAATGGAAAATTAGCTCCAAAAGTCAAATTGCGCTCTTTCCCTTCAGAGCCCTGCCGTGCGCCCAAACCGTGGTTTATGATCACATATGTGGTATCGATATACTCAGGAGAAATTGCCCAACAAATTTTACGATCCATTTTATCTTGTTGCCCATGTGAAAATGAAAAAATTGAGGCTAAAAGAACATTTTTGTTAGAAAAATTAAAATATCCATTTTTTTGTTTCCAATTTGCTTAGTTCCTGTGAAGCACCTGAAGGGTTAATAATCTTCTTGAATGTAGTTTTGAGTAGCTTGAGGGGTGCAGTTTTTGGAATGGTGTCACTTTTGGGTGTTTTCTGTCATGTAAACCCCTCAAAGGGACTTCAAATGGGATGTGGTCACTAAAAAAAATGGTTTTGTAAATTTTGGTGGAAAAATGAAAAATTGCTCATGAACTTTGAACCCTTATAACTTCCTAACAAAATTTTTTTTTTTTTCCAAAATTGTGCTGATGTAAAGTAGACATGTGGGAAATATTATTTCATAACTATTTTGTGTCACATAACTCTCTGGTTTACCAGAAGAAAAATTCAAAATTTGAAAATTGCAAAATTTTCAAAATTTTTGCCATATTTTGGATTTTTTCACAAATAAACGCAAAAATTATCGACCTAAATTTAATACTAACATGAAGCCCAGTATGTCACGAAAAAACAATCTCAGAATCGCTAGGATCCGTTGAAGCGTTCCCGAGTTATGACCTATGTGAGGCACCGCCGGCATGATCCGCATGGCCGGGGTACATCACATGTAGGATCAGAGGATGATCCTGTGCACACTGGCCGGTTTTCCTGTGATGATAATACTGTGTGAACCAACCTGAACACAATGAGGTATCATGAGCCTAATGAGCGGCAGTGAGAGTGAGAGGAGTCCATGAGGAACAGGAGGTGATGAGTGAGTGCTGACAACCCGGAACACAGGGAGTTAACCTGAGCTGTGTGGAAGCTGATGATTAGCAGCTGAGGGGGTGTGTCCATGTGGGAGTGGCTGGCACGATAAGAGCCGGCCACCTGAGTGATTGGGAGATTCATTCATTCTGGAGGCTGAGATTCATTCTCAGCCAGACAGCAGCCTAAGAGCATGTGGGCTGATTGCCAGAGAGCTGAGGAGAGTCAGTCTGTTAGAGAAACCCAGCGAGTGTGGGTGTGAGATCGGAGGAATTCCGTCCCGTGGGGACGA
Source organism: Allobates femoralis (assembly GCA_033576535.1). NCBI lineage: Eukaryota > Metazoa > Chordata > Amphibia > Anura > Aromobatidae > Allobates > Allobates femoralis. The sequence goes on from JARQOC010000011.1 coordinate 47,087,199, forward strand.
GAGGGAGGCTTGGCCTGCTACATGTGGCGGGTACCTGTCCCTCAAACCGTCCTTCGATGGTATGTGTGAACCTGTGGCCAGATGTGGGGGTAACGAGGGCTCCTGGAGTGGGGAACCGAGGCTGATCCTGGAGGGCGCTCGACTCAGGCGTGGGCACAGTCGTCGACCTGGAGACTTGCCACAGGGTGGAGGTTTGGTGACGGCTGTCGGCCTAAACACGTGGTGAGGAGGCCTTGGTGACGCTCGGTTTGCCCGGTGACTCAGGTAGGCCAATCCCTGCTATGGACCCAGGGGAGCCGCAGTCCATGGATATCGTATGATGGGCTGTGAGCGTGTGTGAGGATGTATGTGATCCATGGATGTGTTAGGATGGATCACATACGGTATGTAAGAACCTGGGCAGGCTGGAGTCCTGATGCCGGGGTAGTATGAAGCTGGGGAAATAAAGTCAGGCGGCTGGTACCGCCATTGGGACCGACTCAGTGTAGTCAGTTAAAGGTCCTGACGAACCGGAATGTATGTATGTATAGTGTAAGTAGGCCGGAGGCCGTAGCCACCACGGGAGCTGTTAGTAGAGCTCCAATGGGGACAGAGATGGTTACAGGTCCCGGGTTACTATAAAACGTTATGTGCAATATAAGTGTTATGTGATGTTAAATGTATGGTGTATTTATGTAAAGTGTTGTTAATCAATGTGATATGTGTCAAACATGCTACCCGGGTTATGTGGTTACTATGTGAAAATAAACGGGTAGACATTGGTTAACTTAAAAAACGTGTTCTTGTCGTTTTGCAAGCGGGTTCCCCGGTTGCTACCTCACACCTCATAAAGGGACACTGGTCAGAATTGCAAAAAATGGCAAGGTCATGAAGGGGTTAAAGGAAATCTGTCAGTAAAATCAATCCCACCAAATCTCATATACGGGCATTCAGATGTCTGAAATGTAAATTCATCAACACCTTTATGTCTTTTATCAGTTGCTGCATTCCAGGGAACTAATAATAATAATATTTATTCACTTATGCTGTGCCATTACTTACACAGAGCTTTACAGACATCATTATCACTCACCATTTGGGGCTCACAATCTACAGGGTGGGCCATTTATATGGATGCACCTAAATAAATAAAATGGGAATGGTTGGTGATATCAACTTCCTGTTTGTGGCACATTAGTATATGGGAGGGGGAAAACTTTTCAAGATGGGGGGTGACCATGGCGGCCATTTTGAAGTCAGCCATTTTGGATCCAACTTTTTTTTATTCAATTGGTAGAGGGTCATGTGACACATCAAATGTATTGAGAATGTCATAAGTAAAACAATGGTGTGCTTGGTTTTAAGGTAACTTTATTCTTTCATGAGTTATTTACAAGTTTATGACCACTTATAAAATGTGTTCAAAGTGCTGCCCATTGTGTTGGATTGTCAGTGCAACCCTCTTCTCCCACTCTTGACACACTGATAGCAACACCGCAGAAGAAATGCTAGCACAGGCTTCCCGTATCCGTTGTTTCAGATGCTGCACATCTTGTATCTTCACAGCATAGACAATTGTCTTCAGATGAGTGATGAGGAAACTTTTTTGTGAATGGTGAAGTTAACAAAACCAGCGCTATTGGTCTGACACTAACCCACAGAGGATAGATCCCTCCAAGACTGCTGGAACACAAAAATTGATGGTATGGTGTGGTATATGGGGTACAAAGATAGTGGGGCCATTCTTCATCAATGGAAACCTCAATGCCACTGGATATTTGAAATTGCTACATGATTCAGATATCCAGTGGCATTGAGGCTTCACATTTTATTTGGGTGCATCTACATACATGGCCCACTCTGTATCTTCCCTATCAGTATGTCTTTGAAGTGTGGGAGGAAACCCTCTCAAACACAGGGAGAACATACAAACTCCATGCAGATGTATTCCTTGGTGGGATTTGAACCCAGGACCCCAGCGCTGGAAGACAAAAAGTTTTTGTTTTTTTTTGGAAATGAGGCATTAAGTGCTACGGATGTGAAGAAAAAAGAAGCACTTCCTGAGCCTCGTCCTCCCAAAAGTTGTTTTCCTGCCCAGTACCAGCCTCTTTAGATTGATCGATGGCTCCCTGACTTACCGTATTTACTTGCCAAGCATCTGTTGTCACAATGACAGCGAGTTACCAATAAAGTTACAATAGAAGAGGCTGGTACTAAGCGGGGAAACAACCTCGGGAGGCCAAGGCTTGGGATGTGCTCTGTCACGCCCAGAGCTCTTAATGCCTCATTTGCATATGAGTTAAAATGATTTCTTATGAATGAAGCCACAGATAAAAGATGTAAAGGTGTCAGTGGTTTTATATTTCAAAGACTTGCATGCCCACAGATGAGGTTTGGTGGAAGGAAGGTTCGGTTAATATTTTTGACAGATTCCCTTGAAGCAGAATGTGGGGAACCTTCAGTTCTCATGATAGTAATGGATATTACTTTAGTACTGCCGGTGTCTTAGCTGTCAATTATTGTATACATGAAGCTTGAATGGCGGCACATAGGGTCCTTGTGTGACCACTGCTCCATTTAGGGCATTTCACAGACTTGTTCTCATGATCAGTAAGGGTCCACGGGGTGCAACTACGAGGCGACCAGTATCTGCTCATAGGAAAGTGGCCCTCATTGATCTCCATGTTATCACCTATCCTTTAGATACTTATAATGACCCTTTATTGTGGAGATTTAGATGCTCTGCTTGATGTTACTTACTGCCATGCTCTATTATTCTCATAGAGGTAATATTCATTTTGATGCTCTTTGTGCTCCAGTACTGTTTATTAATATTGTGCCATCATATTATGCAGCACCTCATCATCACTGTCCCCGTTGGGACTCACAATCTAAATTTCTATCTGGAGTGTGGGAGGAAACCGGAGAACCACGAGGACATAGACACAAACACGGGGAGGACATACAAACTCCTTGCAGATGTTGTCTTAGTGGAATTTGAATCCAGGACCCCAGAGCTGCAAAGTGATAGTGCTAACCACTGAGCCACCGTATACAGTGCTAACCACTGAGCCACCATATACAGTGCTAACCACTGAGCCACCGTATACAGTGCTAACCACTGAGCCACCATATACAGTGCTAACCACTGAGCCACCATATACAGTGCTAACCACTGAGCCACCATATACAGTGCTAACCACTGAGCCACCGTATACAGTGCTAACCACTGAGCCACATATACAGTGCTAACCACTGAGCCACCATATACAGTGCTAACCACTGAGCCACCGTATACAGTGCTACCACTGAGCCACCATATACAGTGCTAACCACTGAGCCACCATATACAGTGCTAACCACTGAGCCACCATATACAGTGCTAACCACTGAGCCACCATATACAGTGCTAACCACTGAGCCACCGTATACAGTGCTAACCACTGAGCCACCGTATACAGTGCTAACCACTGAGCCACCGTATACAGTGCTAACCACTGAGCCACCGTATACAGTGCTAACCACTGAGCCACCGTATACAGTGCTAACCACTGAGCCACCCCATACAGTGCTAACCACTGAGCCACCATATACAGTGCTAACCACTGAGCCACCCCATACAGTGCTAACCACTGAGCCACCATATACAGTGCTAACCACTGAGCCACCGTATACAGTGCTAACCACTGAGCCACCGTGCTGCCCAGTGCTGTTCTGTTCTGCAGCACTATTCACCAGGCACCCCTCACCCCCAACAGGGTTGTTGTATTTCATCACGCCTGATCCTCTGGGAGGGGTAAGCTGACACTTACCTAAGGTATATGGCCACTCGGTGTTGGTTGTCATCCTTAAGCTTATTAATTAATTATTGTATTTTTTTTCACATTGATTCTATACCTATTGTTTTGTATCCAATTATTGTACTTTATTTGTTCTCTACTCTAATTACTTACTGTATTTTCTGTACTCTAAGGCTATGTGCACATCTGACGTTTGTGCATCTCTGCAGAACGTCCAAAAACCTGGGTTTTTTTAGCAGAAACTGAGTTTTCTGTGCTCAGCAGTGTCCCTCGTTTTTTGCTCGTTTTACGCCGGGTTTTCCAGCGTTTTTCTCGGCGTTTTTCTCGGCTGTTTTGAAAACTGAGTTTTTAGTGCACTTGATCAGCTGAAAGCGGTGGAAAAAACGGAGGAAAGAAGTCACTTGCTCTATTTTTGGAAAACGTTGATAAAACTCAGTTTTGACTGAGAAAACTCAGTTTTGACTGAAAACGACCAGAAGAAAAACGTTCTAGTGAAGACAGAGTTTTCTAAAATCCATTGACTAGCATGTTAATCCAAACGCAGGGTTGGATTAACATAAATTAACATAAAACGGAGCAGAAAACGCCGACGTAAAACGTCCAAAAGCAGCCCACAAAACGACTGATGTGCACTTACCCTAACCCTACATTGTAAAGCGCTGCGGAATATGTTGGCGCTATATAAATAAAGCTTTATTATTATTATTATTATTATTATTATTATTAATTAGGCCTACCATAGATCCCATTATTGTTCCAATGATGTTGATTGTTATCTGATCTCACAAAGAAAGATGTCTACACCGGTAGGAAGGATTCTCTATACAGAATATAGACAAATGTGTTCTAATTTCTAACCCCTGTGAATAGACATATTTTCCGCATGGAAAATAAATACCGTAGTTAAAATGCTTATAACTATTGGGGTATTGTATGATAAGTATAGAGTTGTCTGGTCACAAGATATTGATGATCTATTCATGGATAAATCATTAATATCAGTTTGGTGGGGGGCCGACGCTTGGCATCCCTACTGATCAGTAGCTATAATCTCTAGTGCTGGCTGGATGTGCACAGTTTTGTTCAATCTGTATCGGCCGCTGCTGGGTGCTGCAGAACAATCCTATTCAGAGGTTATATCAGTTGATCAGTGAAGTACTGGATTTCACTACTGATCTGATATTAATGAGCTATCATGAAGAAAGGTCATCAGTATCTTGTAAATGGACAACCCCTTTAAGGATCATTTTAATTGACTCTCCAAAGTTCCATTGGCTAGAAATGGTAATATAACTGTACTTTGTTAGATGCAATGTGATGAAATGAACTTTTTCTTCTGTTTCTTTCAAAGCTGTAGAGCCATGGCCGGAAAATGCTACTATTTACCAGCCATTAAAAGGTGAGTATGTGTTTTAATTTGTTCTTCATGTACAATACAGCAGTGAGGTGTATTACTGGGTATACATCATACAGTAGCAGACCACTGCAGAGAGGACGCCCAGCCAAGGTTGTCCTTTTCTTTGTTACTAGGTCACTCTCCAATGAAAGTTGAGTTTAGAGGTTTAAACAAACTCCAAACCTCCTGTCCATTGTGAATTGTGGGTCTTTTATGAGTTTTGCCATGCATCTCCTTCTATTGTTTGTATTTTATTGAGATTCCTGTTAGGGCCCTTTCACATCAGCGTTTTTTTTCAAATCGCGGCAGATGCGGTGCAAAAAACGCATCTGCCGCGATTACCACATACCGGCTGCATTTGCGGCACGGTTGCGGTAAACGCCATACAATGTATAGGCGGATTTGCGGCAGGTGCGGCAAGTGTGGTTTTGGCACTTGCAGCAGGTGCGGCCGCGAAAAAAAATGCTGTCAGCCGCGTTTTTTTTTCGCGGCCGCACCTGCCGCAAGTGCCAAAACTGCACTTGCCGCACCTGCCGCAAATCCGCCTATACATTGTATGGCGTTTACCGCAACTGCGCCGCAACCGTGCCGCAAGTGCAGCCGGTATGTGGTAATCGCGGCAGATGCGTTTTTTTCACCGCATCTGCCGCAATGTGAAAAAAACGCTGATGTGAAAGGGTCCTTAGGGCCCTTTCACATCAGCGGTTTTTGAAATTTGCCGCATCTGCCGCAATTACCGCATACCGGCTCCACTTGCGTTGCGGTAAACGCCATGCAAAGTATAGGCGTACTTGCGGCAGCTGCGGCAAGTGCGGTTTTGCACTTGCGGCAGGTGCGGCAGCGAAAAAAACCGTGCCTGGCCGCAAATTTCAAAAAACGCTGATGTGAAAGGGCCCTAAGATTTGTTTTCCACATCAGCGGTAAACGCTGATCGCGGCAGTTGCAGTGAAAAAAACGCAACTGCCGCGATTACCGCATAACGGCCGCACTTGCGGTTCACCTGCGGCAAGCCCCATACAATGTCTATGGGGCTTGCGGCAGGTGCGGCAAGTGCGGTACAGTTGCGGTTTCGGCACTTGCGGCAGGTGCAGCCGTGAAAAGAAACGCGGTATGCCGCAGTTTTTTCGCGGCCGCACCTGCGCAAGTGCCGAAACCGCACTTGCTGCACCTGCTGCACACTTACTGCAAGCCCCATGGACATTGCATAACAGCGGCAATCGCGGCAGTTGCGTTTTTTTCACCGCAACTGCCGCGATCAGCGTTTACCGCTGATGTGAAAGAGGCCTTAGGCCCCTTTCACATCAGCGTTTTTTTCAAATCGCGGCAGATGCGGTGAAAAAACCGCATCTGCCGCGATTGCCGCATACCGGCTGCACTTGCGGCACGGTTGCAGTGCGGTTGCGGCAAGCCACATACAATGTATAGGTGGGCTTGCGGCAGGTGCGACAAGTGCGGTTTTGGCACTTGCGGCAGGTGCGGCCGCGAAAAAAAACGCGGTCAGCCGTGGTTTTTTCGCAGCCGCACCTGCGGCAAGTGCCAGAACCGCACCTGCCGCAAGCCCGCCTATACATTGTATGGGGCTTGCCGCAACCGTGCCGCAAGTGCAGCCGGTATGCGGTAATCGCGGCAGATGCGGTTTTTTCACCGCATCTGCCGCGATTTGAAAAAAACGCTGATGTCAAAGGGGCCTTAGTCAACTTTTTAGTCTGGCCATTTATTGGGTTTTATCCCACATAGTTCCCAGTAGCATTTCCAGACTCCTGAATGGGAATTTCTTACTTATACAGTTGCATAATTTAAAGCTTGTAAATCCAGTGTAAAACCTCCAAGAGGGACACTAATAACAGATCTTTAAGGCTATGTGCACACTGGGAGGTTTAGCAGCGGTTTAGCAGCGGAAACCGCCGGTCGGTTTCCATCAGGTTTATGCAAATTTATGTTAATCCAAAAGCGGCTTTTGGATTAACATAGAAACCTATGGAAACCGACACCCGGTGTGCACACACCGGCGGTTTCCACATGCTCATCCGTTGCTAACCCGCTGGGTTCCCAGCGGGTTAGCAAAGAATGATCATGTTCTATAAACCGGCCGGTTCTGCAGCGGCTGCAAGCAGAATCATGTGCTGCTTCCAGCCGCTGCAGAACCGACGCCACTAACCCGCTGTGCACCGCCGCACACCCGCCCGTCTTCCGCAGCACGGACCCGACAGGAAGCCGGTGGACGGCTCCGGAGCTTCCTGTCGGGTCCCGCCCAGCCGCCGCCGCCCCTAACCCGCCCCCGTGTGCACATACCCTAATAGTACTGGTCTTTTCATATGGGCAAAACTGAATCATAGAATGGTAGAGTTGGAAAGGACCTCGTGGATCGTTTGGTCCACTCCCCCTGCTCAAAGCAAGATTCACTAAATCATCCCAATTGTCACTTCAGTGAGAAAGTGGAAAACTCTAATGCCACCCGATAAGGGTAGCAATCCTTGAAGTCATAATCGACTCTTTAACAAGCCTTTTAATATGACTTAGTATTTGTAAGTCATCCCAGACAGATGTCTGTCAGGCCTCTGTTTGAGGACTGCCATTGAAGGAGAACTCACCACCTCTTGTGGCCGCCTGTTCCACTTGTTGATCGCCCTCACTAACAAAATGTTTTTTTTCTAATATCTAATCTGTGTCTCCTCCTGGTCAGTTTCATCCCATTGCTTCTAGTTTTTTCTTGTGGAAATGAGAATAAAGCTGATCCCTCTACAGTGTGACAGCCCTTGAGATATTTGTAGACAGCTATTAAGTCTCCTCTTAGCATTCTTTTTGCAAGCTAAACATTCCCAAATCCTGTAACTGTTCCTCATAGGACACGTTTTGCCGACCGCTCACCATCCTGGTTGCTCTTCTCTGAACTTTGGACCAGCTAGTCTTCAGCTCCTGGGTGTGATTCTAACCCCTGCACCTATTCTAGTTACGCCTATGCTTATATAATGTTCCCAGATCACATCAATTTGTGCAAATGCAAAAAGATGTTAAAGTCTTGTCATTGAGATTGTGTTGGTTCTCACCCAGTTTTCTAAGAACTCGCTAAATTAAAAAAAAAATAATGTATTTATGGTAAAGAAAAGCAAAAAATAACCTATATCTGGAGTTATTTTATTATTTTACGAATTGGGGGAAATTCTCTTCAGCGAAACAAATTTTAGATTTGAATGACACCATTTGCTTTTCCATATAATGTAGTGAAAAATGGGGAAGAAAATAAAATAGTGAAAACAAACGCCATTCCACCATTGTTTTTTGAGGCTTTTCTCTAGGTCATTACATTTACACTGATACCTAACTCGTATTGTTTATTTTGTAACTTGTTAAAAAAATGCAAACATTTCTTCCTGGGTCCTATAAAGTCTTTAATGTTACAATGATGCCGGGAGAGCTTGTTTTTTGCCTGGTGAGCTGTTTTTTTTATTGATGCCATTTTGGGATACATATGATGTTTTGATTGCTTTTTATATCATTCTTTTTAAGGAAATTATGGTAACCAAAAAACTGTTTTTTTTTTTTTGTTTTGTTTTTTTTTTACGCCATTTACCACATGAGTTAATTAGTTTGTTTATTCAATATACTGCAATGCTACTGCTTCATAGGGGAACAGAGATGCCTTTAACAGACCCATGTCTGCAATGATAACCCATCTGTACCACGCAATCATGTTGTGAGTGGATAACGGGAGCCAGTGTGTGTGTGCATTGGTATTCGCATCATTTAAACGCTGCTACCTTTAATGATTAACAGCAGCGTTTAAATGGTCAATCAGGAATGATTAGAGCTAGCTATGGTTGCTGCTGGTAAAGGTATATTTTGGCTGTATTTTCAGCCAGAATCCACCAGGGATGGAATGGACTCCTCATCTGAGCCCGCTCCATACATGGGGACATGGCATACGGCCATGTTGAATATTTGGTCAGTATTTTACCTCAGTATTCGTAAGCCGAAATCAGGAGGGGAACAATCAGAGGAAAAGTATAATAGAAACACGTCACCACTTCTGTATTTATCACCCACTCCTGGTTTTGGCTACAAATACTGAGGTAAAAAAGTCACCAAGTACTCAATGTAGGCATGTGGCATTAAAGTTAAGATTCATATCCTGCAGATAAGGCCATGTGGATATGTTATTTGCTGATTTATTTTTTTTTACTTCATTATTTGTAGCCAAAATCAGGAGTGGTGATAAATACAGAAGTGGTGACGTGTTTCTATTAGACTTTTCCTCAGATTGTTCCACTCCTGATTTTGGCTACAAATCCTGAGGTAAAAAAGTCACCAAATACTCAACATGTGACTGGGGCGTTTGTCTGCCTTTTGCTTTCTTCATGGTGGTATCCCTAAGGCTACATGCACACATTGACTATTTGGTGAGTTTTTTACCTCAGGATTTGTAGCCAAAACCAGCAGTGGGTGATAAATACAGAAGTGGTGACATGTTTCTATTATACTTTTCCTCTGATTGATCCACTCCTGATTTTGGCAAATACTGAGGTAAAAAGTCACCAAATACTCAATGTGTGACCATGGTCTTAGTGGTATCTCCAAGCTGCAGGAATTGAATCTTTTAACTTCAGCACCACATGCACATCTTAAAGGGATCCTGACCTCGCAAAATGTGCCCCCAGCCTCTGTATACCTGTCCCTGCACCATGTTAATAGATTTCTAGGCATCCCTTTCTGCTTGTAAAGCGATATAGTAAACTTTAGAAAAGTTGTTATGATACCTTATAATCTGCGGCTTCTCATTATTTGAGAAGCCGCAAAAGGCGTTCCTTTCTGGGCCTCCCCGCAGCCTGCTTGTTATTTATTCACGCCCCGATGGGCGTGCTACAGAGCAGGGACTGTGCTCGTCATGTAAGGGGCAGTAAAGCCGATATGACGCTAATCGCGTCATATCCGGCTTTACCACGTCAGTACACCCATCGCGCATGTGCACTTGGCATCGCGAGGTCGGCAGTACACCCTAATGGGTGTACTGACGTAAAGCCGGATATGACGCGATTAGCGTCATATCGACTTTACCGCCCCTTACATGACGAGTACTGTCCCTGCTCTGTAGCACGCCCATCGGGGCGTGAATAAATAACAAGCAGGCGGCGGGGAGGCCCAGAAAGGAACGCCTTTTGCGGCTTCTCAAATAATGAGAAGCCACAGATTATAAGGTATCATAACAACTTTTCTAAAGTTTACTATGTCGCTTTACAAGCAGAAAGGGATGCCTAGAAATCTATTAACATGGTGCAGGGACAGGTATGCAGAGGCTGGGGGCACATTTTGCGAGGTCAGGATCCCTTTAAGTATTAGGTGAGCTTTTTTTTACCTCGGTATTTGTAGCCAAATCCAGGAGTGGAACAATCAAAGGAAAAGTCTAATAGAAACACGTCACCACTTCTGTATTTATCACCCACTCCTGGTTTTGCCTACAAATACTGAGGTACAAAACTCACTAAATACTCAAAGTGTGCACGTGGTCTTATCTGCAGGAACTGAATCTTGTAGCCTCCCTGGCGGTCTGTATAGTTCTAGAATTATTAGCTAAAAGCGGGCTACCCGCGTTCGCGGTAGATGCGGTTAAAAAACCGCATCTGCCGCACTTGCCGCACTTGTGCCGCGGCTGCGGCGCGGTTGCGGTAATCTGCATAGGAACCAACCACCTCTGATGACCCTCATACATTGTTAATATGTGCCCCTGCAGCCTAGTAAACCATTAGCAGCACTGTTGTTGTGTGCAAAGTGGCTGCAGTAGAAGTGCGATAATGATTGTATACACTTACATGCCTGCGTACTTGAGGGCGTCTCCCTGTGTGTGCTGGCACTTGTGGGCTGTGCTCATCATGTCTGCTCTCCCCCTCCCTTATGCACGCCCCCTCTCAGCCTGCTATAGTGATGTGAGGCTGATTGCGTCATAAAGGGGCGGGGCTAAATCGCGGCATCACGGTAGCCCCGCCCCTTTATGACGCAATCAGCCTCACATCACTATAGCAGGCTGAGAGGGGGCGTGCATAAGGGAGGGGGAGAGCAGACATGATGAGCACAGCACAACAAGTCCCAGCACACACAGGGAGACGCCCTCAAGAACGCAGGCATGTAAGTATATAACATCATTATCGCACTTCTACTGCAGCCACTTTGCACACAACAACAGTGCTGCTAATGGTTTACTAGGCTGCAGGGGCACATATTAACAGTGTATGAGGGTCATCAGAGGTGGTTGGTTCCTATGCAGATTACCGCAACCGCGCCGCAGCCGCGCCGCATGTGCGGCACAAGTGCGGCAAGTGCGGCAGATGCGGTAGATGCGGCAGATGCGGTTTTCTCACCGCATCTGCCGCGAACGCGGGTAAGCCCGAGCCTGACTCGGGGTTAACGCTTCTGGTAGTGAATGTTAACCCCGAGTCAGGCTCGGGAATAACGCTAGGAAGGTTAACTTTATTGCCACATGCACACATTGAGTATTTGCCAAGTGTTTTACCTCAGCATTTCTAAGACAAAACCAGGGGTGGGTGATAAATACAGAAGTGCTGGTGTGTTTCTATTATACTTTTCCTCTGATTACTCCTCTCTTGGTTTTAGCTGTAAATACTGAGGTACAAAACTCGCCAAATACTCATTGTGTGCTTGAGATGTTAACAATAAAAGATTAAATTCCTGCAGCTTGTATATACCACTAAGGGCTTGGACACACTGGCGTGAAACTCGGATGACTGCAATGGGAGTAAAAATCGCATTGCAGTCGGATCAATGTTACTCAATGTCCGAGAACACATTTCCGAGTGTCGGACGTATTCTTCCTCGTCCAACACTCGGATGACGAGTCAGTCACAACATGCTGCGATTTCATGTGAGTGTCAGACAACACTCGCCAATGCAAGTCTATGGGTCCTAGAAAAAACACGGACCGCAGTCAGACCATACTCGGACCATCTGAGTCCGATGCGAGTTTTAATTGATACATTCTCATTCTGTAGCTCAGGAAACTGTCAAAAATGTTCCTGTAAATGATTCTACAGTAATAGCTGCTGAGAAAAAAACGGATTGCACTTGGACAGCACTCGGATGTGATGTGAGAAAAATGTAGAACAGTTTGCATCAGAGTTGGATGCAAAACAGACCAAAACTAGGACGAAAGTCGTACGACTCTCGGATCCGTCAATCGGACCTTTTTTACACTTGCCAGTGTGTTTCTAGCCTAAGGCTGCTTTCACTTAAGCGTTTTGGTGATGTTTGCGGCCGACCTGGCAGATGGCGCCACATCTGCCGGATCGACCGCCTAATGTCCATCATGCGGCCCGCATCCGGCAAGCCCATGCATTGTTTATGGGGCTTGCGATCAGGCGTGGCAAGTGTGGTTTTGCCATATCCAGCACTTGCCGCGGCAAGTGCCAGATCTGGCAGAACTGCACTTGCCGCACCCAACCGCAAGCACCATAGACAATGCATGGGCTTGCCGGATGCGGGCCGCAAGTCCGCAGTCATCCAGCAGATGCGGCGCCAACCAAAACGCTGATGTGAAAGGAGCCGAAGACCACGTGCACACATCGAATATTGGGTGAGTTTTTACCTCAGTATTTGCCAAAACCTGGAGTGGAACAATCAGTGGGAAAGTATAATAGAAACATAGGTATTTTTCACCCGCTCCTAGTTTTGCTTTACAAATCCTGAGGCAAAAACGTAACCAATTCTCAATGTGTGCCCATGGCGTAAGACATGCTATTACGTCAGACATTGGGGAGCGGTTATAACACAATTGTTGGGATACAGATGTATAATACATTATTACATTTGCTTACTATTATGAGAAATCTCCCCTACATACCGGGATTAATACTACACATGTTTCTAAACTGAAGCTGAATTAAAAGCTATGTTTCTCACTAAATGAGACTATTACCCCCTCTCACATTATTATACTGCCGGCTGTCGTGAGAGCCCGCTAATAGCAAACACAATATGGCGCTGATGTGAGTCCTGGTGTGCCGAGCTCTGTGCATGCCAGCTAATTATCAGTATACGGAAATATATCGGAGCGCCGCCTTGTAAAATCTCTCCAAAAAAAAAAAAAAAGTAGCAGTCTGTTATTGAGTCGGTAACGTGGCTGCCGACGGCTATATAAAATAATACTGAGGCAGGTAGAGTTGGCATGGTTACTGCAGAAAAAAAGAGCTGAGCCAGCAGATATTGGAAGTGTCATGGTTAATGGAAAAGAGGTGGAGGGGCTGATAAAGAAGGAGCTGCTAAAATACACAGGCTGGAGTGGTCCTTGCTCCCTTCAGCAGCTCTTCATATATCATCAGATTACATTATTGCCCACATTTGGTGAACTGCAGCCCGCCACCATTGTCAAAAGGCTGCAAAGTAATGAAGACTAATACATGGCAGCCTATGGTCTTTTAGGGAAGGATTTTTTTATTGCAGTGATCCTGTCATCCCTCTTTTGTCTGTGTGCAATGTCAGCTGCAGGGATGCTGTATATACTCAGCGCAGTATAGCCTGTATAAGGTTGTTCCTATATACCACCCCTACGTCTCTGTATTATTAGGATAATCTGTTTTTCCCTCTCCTTCTGCCTCCTCTGCACCTAAGTGACGATCAGCAAGAGCACGTTCTCCGCTATTGTGTGCTGCAGAGCCTCATTTACATAATCGCTCGCTTGTCATGGGAGGGGCGACGTGCCTAATTCTGCTAAAATGATGTACAAAATAGATATGGAGGTCAAACAATGCGTGAAAAATAGAGAGGTGGAGGGTTTGGGTATATTGCTTTTAAATGATTGTGCATTTTTATAAACTGAAGGACAGTAATGTCATGAAATGCTGCCTGTGACCAGACTCTTTGTATATGAGGAGAACAGAATTATGTCTGAAGGGATAGAATGAGAGGGGTAGTGTGGATGTTCAGGCATTACCATGCCTCACTGTTATGGCATATCTGTATGGCCTGTATGGCCCACATAGTTCTGCGCAGGGCTGCCACTAGGAATTTTGGGGCCCCTGACTGCCAAAAATGTAGGGTCCCCCTGAGTCTTCGCCCAGCGTCCACCCAGCTCCGCCTCCACTCAAACATACATCATATTTATAGTGAAAAATTGGAACAGCACCAAAAATTACCTCAATTTATGTGCAAAGCTTTCCCAGCCAGCAATACACATGGTTCCTTAAAATAGAGTGAAAAAAGGAAAAACAGCACAAAAAAATAGAAAAAAGTGGACTTTATTGCCCAATGCGTGGCCATGCCGTTGGGCAATAGAGTTCACTATTTTCTATATTTTTGTGCTGTTTTTCCTTTTTTTTTTTTTACACTCTCTCTCTATTATATATTACACACACACTTGAGACTGCTGTGGGCTGATTACACAATAGCTATATATACAATAGAGAATACACAATAGAGACGGCTGCTAGCTGTATACACTATGGAGATGACTGCGGGCCATATACACAATGGAGACTGCTGCTTGCCATACACACAATATAGAATACACAATGGAGATGGCTGCAGGCCATATACACAATGGAGACGGCTGCGGGCCTGGCCGTATAGACAATGGAGACGTCTGCTGGCTATACACACAATAAAGAATACACAATAGAAACTGCTTCTGGGTGTACACCAATAGAGAATACACAGTACAGACTGCTGCTGGCCATATGCACAATGGAGACGGCCGCGGGACCTATGTACAATGGAGACTGCTGCGAGAGGTATGCACATTATACACTGCTGCGAGAAATGCACATTAGAGGCTGCAGTGGGTCGTATGCACATTGGTGATTGCTGTGGGATATATACACATTGGAGACTGTGCAGGACGCATAGACAGAGACTGCTGGCAATATGCAGAGACTTCCGGCTGTATATATTGTATACACAGACAGCACTCTACTTTATATACAGGTCCACACTATATACATACAGTTGTGGCCAAAAGTATCGACACCCCTGCAATTCTGTCAGATAATACCAGTTTCTTCCTGAAAATGATTGCAATCACAAATTCTTTGGTATTATTATCTTTATTTAATTTGTCTTCAATGAAAAGACACAAAAAGAATTGTCCTAAAGCCAAATTGGATATAATTCCACATCAAACATAAAAAAGGGGGTGACAAAAGTATTGGCACTGTTAGAAAAATCATGTGATGCTTCTCTAATTTGTGCAATTAACAGCACCTGTAACTTACCTGTGGCACCTAACATGTGTTGGCAATAACTAAATCACACTTGCAGCCAGTTGACATGGATTAAAGTTGACTCAACCTCTGTCCTGTGTCCTTGTTTGTACCACATTGAGCATGGAGAAAAGAAAGAAGACCAAAGAACTGTCTGAGGATTTGAGAAACCAAACTGTGAGGAAGCATGAGCAATCTCAAGTCCATCTTCAAAGACCTGAATGTTCCTGCGTCTACCGTGCGCAGTGTCGTCAAGAAGTTTAAATCCCATGGCACTGTGGCTAACTTCCCTATATGTGGACGGAAAAGAAAAATTGAGAGATTTCGACGCAAGATTGTGCAGATGGTGGATAAAGAACCTCGACTGACATCCAAACAAGTTCAAGCTGCCCTGCAGTCCGAGGGTACAACAGTGTCAACCCGTACTATCTGTCGGCCTCTGAATGAAAAGGAACTGTATGGTAGGATACCCAGGAAGACCCCACTTCTTACTCCGAGACATAAAAAAGCCAGGCTGGAGTTTGCCAAAACTTACCTGAGAAAGCCTACAACGTTTTGGAAGAATGTTCTCTGGTCAGATGAGACAAAAGTAGAGCTTTTTGGGCAAAGGCATCAACATAGAGTTTACAGGAGAAAAAAAAGAGGCATTCAAAGAAAAGAACACGGTCCCTACAGTCAAACATGGTGGAGGTTCCCTGATGTTTTGGGGTTGCTTTGCTGTCTCTGGCACTGGACTGCTTGACCGTGTTCATGGCATTATGCAGTCTGAAGACTACTAAAAATTTTGCAGCATAATGTAGGGCCCAGTGTGAGAAAGCTGAGACTCCCTCAGAGGTCATGGGTCTTCCAGCAGGACAATGACCCAAAACACACAAAAAGCACTAGAAAATGGTTTGAGAGAAAGCACTGGAGACTTCTAAGGTGGCCAGCAATGAGTCCAGACCTGAATCCCATAGAACACCTGTGGAGAGATCTAAAAATGGCAGTTTTGAGAAGGCACCCTTCAAATATCAGGGACCTGGAGCAGTTTGCCAAAGAAGAATGGTCTAAAATTCCAGCAGAGCATTGTAAGAAACTCATTGATGATTACCGCAAGTGGTTGATCGCAGTTATTTTGGCTAAAGGTTGTGCAACCAAGTATTAGGCTGAGGGTGCCAATACTTTTGTCTGGCCCATTTTTGGAGTTTTGTGTGAAATGATCAATGTTTTGCTTTTTGCTTCATTCTCTTTTGTGTTTTTTTTCATTGAAGACAAATTAAATGAAGATAATAATACCAAAGAATTTGTGATTGCAATCATTTTCAGGAAGAAACTGAGTATTATCTGACAGAATTGCAGGGGTGTCAATACTTTTGGCCACAACTGTACAGTATATAGATACACAAATACAGCATGTAGTGTGGACCTATGTATAGAGTATAGTGCTGTGTAGGGACAGACAGGGAGACGGACAGACAGGGAGACGGACAGACAGGGAGACGGACAGACAGGGAGACGGACAGACAGGGAGACGGACAGACAGGGAGACGGACAGACAGGGAGACGGACAGACAGGAGACGGACAGACAGGGAGACGGACAGACAGGGAGACGGACAGACAGGGAGACGGACAGACAGGAACGGACAGACAGGGAGACGGACAGACAGGGAGACGGACAGACAGGGAGACGCCCAGCAGGAGCGACAGACAGGGAGACGGACAGACAGGGAGACGGACAGACAGGAGACGGACAGACAGGAGACGGACAGACAGGAGGAACGGACAGACAGGGGACGGACAGACAGGAGATGAACGAGGACGACAGGACGGACAGCAGGGAGTGACGACAGGGAGACGGACAGACAGGGAGACGGACAGACAGGGAGGACGGACAGACAGGAGAAACGGACAGACAGGGAGACGGACAGACAGGGAGACGGACAGACAGGGAGACGGACAGACAGGCATACTCAGCACCAGTAGTAGTGGCGGCGGCAGCAGCAGCCCCGCCCTGACTCCAGTCCCTTGCATCCTGCCGATGCCCGCGTGACTTCCGGTTTGCGGGCCGTAACGCAGCAGCAGTGATGGACAGGAGACAGGGCCCACTCAAGATATGAGGAGATGGGGCCCGGCGGTGATTGACTGGAGATGGGGCCTGTGCAAGAGGTGAGGGGGTGGGGCCCATGGAGATCAATCATCAGAAAGTGAACTCTGTGGCTGCCACTCACTTCCTGTTGATACTCCAATGTCTGAAGGCGCGGAGAGGAAGCTGGCAATTATTGAATACAGGGCTTGCGCGATGGTAGAGCATCGTTTGAGCCCCGGGAACACGAATCCTGACACCGCTGGAATAGCACCGTCATGGGAGGTGAGTATAAGCTTTTTTTTTTTTTAAATGTGAAATCAGAATGGGCTGTCCTAGCAGTGGACAACCCCTTTAATGTTGCTTAAGGCTTCCTGGCAGCCTCCTGGACCAATTTTCTTCTTGTCTTTTCGTCAATTTTTGAGAGCTGTCCAGTTCTAGGTAATGTTTACAGCTCTAGTTAATGATTTAACCACTTCTTGATTCTTCACATTGTTCCCTTGTATATCTTCCCTTGTATATCTAATGCCTGGGGATTTTTTTGTAATCTTCTCCTGGTTTCTAACTTTCCACAATGAGATTCCTCTGCTGTGTTGTAAGCTGTTTACGGACCATCGCTGCTGCTGTAAAATGTCAACTAAGAAAATGTCAGGACAATCCTCCTTGAACAACTAAACTTTACTATGGGGTTAATCAGAATCTCTGTAAATGATGGCAACTGTGTACTGAATACTATTTATCATGATCTTAAATCTGATTGACTAATTCTAAACACAACTACATCCCCAATTCTGAAAAGGTGTTTATACTTATGCAACCACATTATTTTAGTTTTGTTACCTTTTATTTCCCCCTAAAAATGATTAAAGTATATATTTTTTTATGGATTTGTACAGATTATGGATGATATGGAAGGTGGAAAAACATCTGAAATGATTCTTCTTGGTATATCTTGTTATACATGCAAAACCCTAGCATTTTAACCAGGGCTGTGCAGTCGGTAAGGCTGGGTTCACCTTTGCGGACCCCTCCGCAGCGTTCTGCGGAGGGGATCTGCAATGTGACCACAGTGGCCACGAGCTCCTATCTTTATAATGGGAGCGCACGGTGCTGCGCTTGACAGCGCATGACCGTGCACACCCATTCACTCCCATATGTGATCTGTGCGCAGGCGGATGCCTGGTGCTGACGAGACTGTGTGATCTGTATGCAGGCATCCGCCTGCGCACAGATCACATATGGGAGTGAATGGGTGCGCACGGTCATGCGCTGTCAAGCGCAGCACCGTGTGCTCCCATTATAAAGATAGGAGCTCGCGGCCGCTGCGGTCACATTGCAGACCCCTCCGCAGAACGCTGCGGAGGGGTCCGCAAATGTGAACCCATCCTAAGCCAAATACCCGTCTCAGACTACGACTCCTCAATTTCCCGAAATCCGACTCCAACTCCACTCAAATGGACACCGACTCCGACTCCCCGACTCTAGCTCCACAACCATGTCTGTGAAGACAGTAAACCAAAAATCCGACTCCTCAATTTCACGAACCCGATTCCACCAAAATGTACACCGACTTAGACTCCACGAGTCCGACTCCAAAGCCCTGCCAACATGTAGTCAGACTGGGTCTTCAAGGGAACACAAGGCACAACCAGTGTTTTAAGGGTTATTCACATCCTGTTGTCTGAAGGCATATTGCTATAGTATTCTATAATGTTTATTGTTAGGGGCTAAACTTTGGGACCACTTTGGGATATCCACTGAGAATGAAGGGTGCACAGCTGCACTCCGACCTCTAGCTGTTCTGGGACTTATGTGACAGCTGTATTGTTTTAAAGGGTATATCTGGAACTTACCAAAAAAAAAATGTACCCAAGCATTAACTGGCAGGTAATTGCAATATACCTGTTGTGCCCTGCACCGTTCTCCACCGACGCTGAGTGATCGAAGACCGATCCTCCGGTGATTCTGCAGCTTTCGCTAATGTTGCGTCAACAGAAAAGTGGCTTCTCTGCTCTGTTGACAGACGTCACACCTGACATCATGCTTATTGACAGCCCTGTTAGGGAGTCAGCTGTCAATCAGCATGACGTTGGCTGTCCTGCCCCTTCTACAGAGCAGAGTGGAAAAGAGGCCTCCACTATGTTGATGATGCCATTGTATCCCTGGCAGGAGCGGCCTGCGACTGCTCTCTATTCCAGCGGTGAATGGTGCCAAGTTCAACAGACAGGTAGGTAGCAACTACCTGCTTGTTAATGCTTGGGCCCATTTTTTTTTTTCTTTTTGAAGCCCGGATATACCCTTTAAAGGAGAATGAGAATGACTGTTCAAACCAAGTGAAGCCGCTCGGTGCATCATGGTGGGGCCAAAGATTTAAGTGCACCTTCCCACCTGCTTGTTTTCCATCTGTATCTAAGTTTCCCTGTATTTATAAAGCCAGAGCTGTTAATCAAAGAAGAGGGGAAGGGGAAGATTGAGGAAAACAAGCAGGTGGGAAGGTGCACTTAAATCTATGGCCCTGCCATGATGCATTGAGCAGCGGCACTTGGGTTGAACAGTCATGTTGTGCTGACAGTGTCCCTTTAATGGGTCCATGCTGCTGTATTTTGCACAGTAGTTGGGTTGGATGCTATTGTGCAGATACATACAGTAAATAGGTTGCAGCTCTAGAGAAACACTCACCTATGAACTCTATAATGTCCATTTGCTGTTATAGGCCAACCTTTCTTTTGCATCTGACCCTTGTAAGGGTTGCCTTGGTACCATTGGTGTCTAAAATATATGGGTTTTGTCACTGGCGCTATTT
This sequence comes from Allobates femoralis, assembly GCA_033576535.1. Classification (NCBI taxonomy): domain Eukaryota; kingdom Metazoa; phylum Chordata; class Amphibia; order Anura; family Aromobatidae; genus Allobates; species Allobates femoralis. The sequence continues at coordinate 47,107,439 of JARQOC010000011.1, forward strand.
CCATTTTTCTGGCCTTATAATGTAACACAAATACAAAAATAATAGCACAGATGTGAATAACGTCTCAGATACAGGAAACTGCTGACATGTGGAATATATATCCATTTTCATAAATCATCAAAAAGTCACCCCAGTTCCATCTCTGCGTACCGTTAACACAGCTATGTGTTTTCTCTTCCTCAGGTGAACAGGTTCTGCTGTCTGACAATGCGTCTTGTCTCGCTGTCCAGGTAATGATTTATTCTTGAAATCAGAGTTCCCCTGCACTACCTTGTTAAAAATCTGCAGCTGTGACCTCCAGCCTCCCGTTGTTTCAGATTTTCAGCCAAATCCAACCCCTCACTTCATGAGCTCCACAAACACAATTTCATCTTCCAACCTAGGTCATCTGCTGGGGTGAAACCATTCACCGGTTCTGACCTGACTACAAACGTCTCATCTTCTTAGGTCCATACATTATTTCTAAAGATAGGCAACGCTGCAGGTCTAGAATCATCCATATTTAATATGAGACCATTTAACTCTTTATCGTGCCCAGACACTGCTGCGCATCAAGCCCTCATCGGTGGTTTGCTGCTGAGCTATCTGTGGTGTTCTCATCAACTTCTCCTCAATCAAACTTCTAGGCTTAATGGTCTTCAGCCCTGTAGGACTCATGGGATGGCCATTAGCCGTACATTCCCCAATGTTCATGGCCTTATTTAGTTTAGTCTGAGTTCATTTTATCCTGAGGTCATCCTTTAACTGAGACAGCCTCGAGCAGAGCAGGCAAAATCCATATACCTGTATTTTAAGCTAAGGCATAGACTCTTACTTGTGATCGTCTTCGCCGCGTAGAGGATTATCAATATTTCAGAACTATAAAACCACAGGCTCTAGAGCAGTGATGGCGAACCTATGGCACGCGTGCCAGGGGTGGCACGCAGAGCCGCCTCCGCTGGCACGCGGCCTCGCCACTACACTGCTGCTTTGATCTGCCGGCGTGCGGCGCGGCGCCGGCAGATCAAAGCTGTGTTGGAGCAGAGGAGACATTTCTCCTCTCTCCAACACTCTTCCTTCCTAGATGGTGGGCGGGACATTTCCCTATGGGCCGCCCACCCCCCACCTCTCCTCCAGCCCACCTCTCCTCCAGCCCACCTCTCCTCCAGCCCACCTCTCCTCCAGCCTCAGTACTGCTCTGTCACCGAGCGGCCACGGCCGTGAAGGGGGCGGGGCCACGGCCGTGAAGGGGGCGGGCCGTTTCCCCAAAGCAGTGCCCTTCTCACAGCAATCAGGAGGCCCTCCCAGCGTCTTCATCTCATTCTGATCTCTGAGATGATCATGTGACCCCTGATGCCTCCTCTGATGTGACATCATCACAGGTCCTACCGGTATATGTGAGTATCATGTCTGTGTGTGTCTTTCTGAGTGTCGTTCTGTCTGTCAGAATGTCTCTATCTGTGTGTTTGACAGTGTCTGTGTGTCTCTCTGTCTCTACACAACACTATACAGTATATACAGGTCCACACTACATGCTGTACTAGTGTGCCTATATACTGTGTATATATAGTGTGGACCTGTATATACAGTATAGTGCTGTGTATACAAGATATAACCAACAGTCTCAGATGTGCCCAGGGTCCGCAGCGTGTAACGTGCCCAGGGTCTGCAGCGTGTAACGTGCCCAGGGTCCGCAGCGTGTAACGTGCCCAGGGTCCGCAGCGTGTAACGTGCCCAGGGTCCGCAGCGTGTAACGTGCCCAGGGTCCGCAGCGTGTAAGGTGCCCAGCGTCCGCAGCGTGTAAGGTGCCCAGCGTCCGCAGCGTGTAAGGTGCCCAGCGTCCGCAGCGTGTAAGGTGCCCAGCGTCCGCAGCGTGTAAGGTGCCCAGCGTCCGCAGCGTGTAACGTGCCCAGGGTCCGCAGCGTGTAAGGTGCCCAGGGTCCGCAGCGTGTAAGGTGCCCAGGGTCCGCAGCGTGTAAGGTGCCCAGCGTCCGCAGCGTGTAAGGTGCCCAGCGTTCGCAGCGTGTAAGGTGCCCAGCGTCCGCAGCGTGTAAAGTGCCCAGCGTCCGCAGCGTGTAAGGTGCCCAGCGTCCGCAGCGTGTAGGGTGCCCAGCGTCCGCAGCGTGTAAGGTGCCCAGCGTCCGCAGCGTGTAAGGTGCCCAGGGTCCGCAGCGTGTAAGGTGCCCAGGGTCCGCAGCGTGTAAGGTGCCCAGGGTCCGCAGCGTGTAAGGTGCCCAGGGTCCGCAGCGTGTAACGTGCCCAGGGTCCGCAGCGTGTAAGGTGCCCAGGGTCCGCAGTGTGTAAGGTGCCCAGGGTCCGCAGTGTGTAAGGTGCCCAGGGTCCGCAGTGTGTCACGTGTATACAGCAGGCAGTTTCTAATGTTTTTACAGTCTGCAGTCTCTAATGTGTATACGGCCCGCAGTCTGTAGTGTGCAGCATCACAAAATTTTCCTGAGAGTTCTCTGTGTTCTTCACGGTGTCTCCATGGATCCTGTTCCTCTCTACGCCCAGCACTGGACTTTCTGCCGCCACCTTTCATCTTTCCCCATCTTTAGGATCAGGCTGAGTCTTGGCTATCTATATACCACAGCATCCTATCTATAAAGCACAGCCTCCTGGGTATGCTGGGTATAATTCTCCTGTTTACTGAGTGTAATCCTCAGTATCTGTATTATTCTGTATATATACACTGCACAGTACCACTTCTCCTGTCCTGTATACTGGGTGTAATCCTCAGTATCTGTATTATTCTGTATATATACACTGCACAGTACCACTTCACCTGTCCTGTATACTGGGTGTAATCCTCAGTATCTGTATTATTGTGTATATATACACTGCACAGTACCACTTCTCCTGTCCTGTATACTGGGTGTAATCCTCAGTATCTGTATTATTCTATATATACACTGCACAGTACCACTTCTCCTGTCCTGTATACTGGGTGTAATCCTCAGTATCTGTATTATTCTGTATATATACACTGCACAGTACCACTTCTCCTGTCCTGTTCTATTTGTACATGGCAAAAAATGGAACAATGTGTCCATGATTTCATTGCAACCAGTGAGTTGCAAGCAATGTCTCCCAGAGATATCTCTGTGTGTGACAGTACCTTAAGGCTCCTTTCACATCAGCGGTAAACTGATGTTTGCGGCCAATCCATCAGGTGGCACCGCATCTGCCAGATCAGCCGTCTTGCAGCCCAGATGCGGCAAGCCCCATGCATTGTGTATGGAGCTTGCAGTCTGGTGCGGCAAGTGGTGTTCTGCCAGGTGCGGCAGATCCGGTACTTGCGGCCGATGAAAAACAATGCTGTAAGTGGTGGGTTTTTTTTCCGCCGTCGCAAGGGCTGGATCTGCCGCACCAGACTGCAAGCTCCATACACAATGCATGGGGCTTGCCGCATCTGGGCTGCAAGTCGGCTGATCTGGCAGATGCGGTGCCACCTGATGGATTGGCCGCAAACATCAGTTTACCGCTGATGTGAAAGCAGCCTGCGAAAGTGATGAGGGCATGACAACGTAAAAGCAAATTTCACTGTTAAAGGCTGATGGGTGATATAGTGTGTGGGCTGGTGGGGCTTGTTTTTAAGGGCTGCTTTTTGGTCCCAGTCCGGCCCTGAAGGTGAGTATGACTTTTTTTTTTCTTTCTATTTACAGCAGGATGGAGCATTACTAAGGGGGCAGGATGGGGCATTACTAAGGGGGCAGGATGGGGCATTACTAAGGGGGCAGGATGGGGCATTACTAAGGGGGCAGGATGGGGCATATTACTCTGCTGGGGGCAGGATGGGGCATATTACTCTGTGCTGGGGGCAGGATGGGGCAATAGTAACAGGGGGCAGAATTTGGCATATTATGTGATGGGGCATATTACTATGTAATGTGGGCAGGATGTGGCAGATATATATATATGTGATGGGGGCAAGGATGGGGCATATTAATATGTGATGGGGACAAGGATGGGGCAGATTACTATGTGATGGGGTCAAGGATAGGGCAATACTACCAGGGGGCAAGATGGGGCATATTACTATGTGATGGGGACAAGGATGGGGCACATTACTGCTGGATGGGGCATATTACTGCAAAGGAATAAGGATGGGGCATATTACTGCAAAGGAATAAGGATGGGGCATATTAATGGCAAGTGGACAAGGATGAAACACATCACTGCAGGATGGGGCATATTACTTCAAAGGGACATGGATGGGGCATATTACTGCAAGGAGAGAAGGATAGGGCATTACTGCAGGATGGGGCATATTACTGCAAGGGGACAAGAATGTGGCATATTACTGCAGGATGGGGCATATTGCTGCAAGGGGACAAGGATAGGGCATTACAGCAGGATGGGGCATTACTACATGATAGGGGCAGGATGGGGACATTACCACAAGGGACAAGGATGGGACATTACCGAAGAGGACAAGGATGGGGAATACTACAAGGGGATAAGGATAAAGACATTACTACAAGAAGGGGGTCAGGATAGGAACATTACTGCCAGGAGAGGGTCAGGATGGAGCACAACTGCAAGGAGAGGGTCAGGATGGGGCCATAAATGCATGGAGATGGTCAGGATGGATCATATAGCTAGGAGAAGATCAGGATGGAGCACATTGCTACAAGGAGAATATCAGGATGGAGCACATAACTGCAAAGAGAGGGTCGGGATGGAGCACTTTACTGCAAGGAGAGGGTCAGGATGGAGCACCTTACTGCAAGGAGAGGGTCGGGATGGAGCACATTACTGCAAGGAGAGGGTCAGGATGGAGCACCTTACTGCAAGGAGAGGGTCAGGATGGAGCACCTTACTGCAAGGAGAGGGTCAGGATGGAGCACATTACTGCAAGGAGAGGGTCAGGATGGAGCACATTACTGCAAAGAGAGGGTCAGGATGGAGCACATTACTGCAAGGAGAGGGTCAGGATGGAGCACATAGCTACAAGGAGAGGGTCAGGATGGAGCACATAGCTACAAGGAGAGGGTCAGGATGGAGCACATTACTGCAAGGAAAGGGACCAGGATTTCAGCATGAAATCTGCTTGCATTCCATGATAAAATCTATCTCCTATCTGTCTAATATTCTGCATTTTTTCCATACAGATCAATCCACCTGCTGTTTCTAGAAAGTGCAGTGGCAGCGGCTCAGCTTCAATGTGCAGTACACATGAGCTGGATGACCACTGCTGAAGAGAAGAGAAGACTGCAAAGGTAAGTTTAAAATCAATTAATTGTTAAAATAATTGAATTGATCATCAATGTTTCAGGACTACAAGCCCTGTACAGGGAAGAGAGTTAGCATCTGCCGGCTCTCCCCCCTGTGCAGCGCTTATGATTACTACTGCTGTAATTTAGGTTATATTATCGTATTGGCACTTCACCATAAATAATTTCGTTTTGGGTTGCGGTTTGGGCACTCGGCCTCAGAAAGGTTCGCCATCACTGCTCTAGAGAAATTGCTATTAAACCACAGTGGCTGTGAACCAAGTCTGCATTTGTTAGGTCTTGTCTTTAATCTGGCAATTCACACAAGTTGGGTGAACTTTGGGATCTGTGTTGGTGGTATGAGGGCTCCTACATGCTAGATCCCGTTTTTCCACATGCCTGGCACCTCTTTTTAATCAAATACACATATATACTCAATAGAGGTGTTGCAAATCGGTTCTCACAGCCTGGTTCATCGGTTACATCAGTTATCTGTGGCCTCTGAACAAGAGCCATGAGAACCGCCTCTTAGTTTATGGTATCCATGGATTATGTTTTAATTAGCTGGTGTGAAGTCATCATTGTGGTATGAGGCACATGTGACATTCTGCCAGGCCAGCTGATCCCATGAAGAGCCGCCGATGCCATCTGGTATTGCTCCCTTCTATTGGCGCAAGATTACTAATGTGGCCGATGGACTGGGTGTTGCAAATAGATTTGCTAAAACTCTTAACACTCAATCCAACCAAAAGCTATGTCATATGTACAGTGTGTTTAACTTGATATAGAAGAAAGATGGTCATAGTCAGTACACTGTACCTTAACTTTAAAAAGAACCTGGTATCTCTAAAAACACTATTGATTCGCAGGTATTCGATTCATTTGTAGATTAATTTTGCCCTAAAACTGCCCAGCTGGGACGAAATTAACTTTATTCCTCCCGTCAGCCTCTGGCTTTGGCTGCGGTCAGCTAACTCTCATTGGAGAGAATTGGGCCAATTATACTAATGACACTCCGATCAAACTGTGATCAGAGTGTCTGTATAGTGGGGTCCAATTCTCTGAGCACACTGACAGGAGAAGGAGATGAAAAGTTCTCAATCTTCTCCATTCAATGAGTCAGTGGAAATAGGACACCATTCGGATGTCATCCATGCGTAGTCTGATGATTTTCACGCAACCATACACTGTAATGGGTGTGCGCCAGGGCTGTGCAGTCGATAAACCAAACCTCCGACTCCAACTCCTCAATTTCACAGAATCCGACTCCACAGCCCTGGTGTGCAGTCAGCAAGCCAATGCTCCGACTCCAACTCTGATTCTCCTCAATTTCACTGAATCTGACTCCACCAAAATGGACACCGAATCTGAATCCTTAACCCTGGTGTGCGCTGGCCGATTTATTTGTCACTCATAACAAGCTATGCTTTTTTCCATGCAAAATTGGTATGAGACAAAAAGCCCCAATCAGCAATGCTCCATAGTATATCATTGAATCAAATGCTATGTGATAAAATATCGGCACGCAATAGTCCATGTTATATACTAGTATGAACGAGTCCTTTCAGTCCTAGAGGTGTGGTCTGAGTAGTTTCATTAGTTTCATTCTCTGCTCAGTACACAGCACGCATCCTATCAGATCTACATCCTAGACAGACAATTTAATGTCACTTTTCAAGCAAACATTTTGGTTAACATTTTCTGTTTTGATCAACTTTAGGCTATTGTGCATGGCCATCTTTAAATTTGTTTCAGGTTCCTCATATCAGGCAAGAAATATGTCTGCTAATTCTGCTACAGGTAAAAGATTATAGGATAAGCGTGAAAGTATGTAGGAACATGTAATTCAAATGACCTTCCAAGTTATGTGAACCTCCTACATTGCGCCAAGAGGCCCATGGAAGGGGCTGGAGTTGCCCTTCAGACCTTGTGGAAGCAGAAAGTTGAGAAGATCAGCTGAGCATTGGTGCTCACTATCTACCTGCCTCGCGGTAGCTCCAGATTCACCCGTACTTTAGTAGAGAGTCTTTAGGGCAATGCTACCGTTAGTCCCCATTATTGTACGTGAGCTGTAGGTTAGGACAACCTGTAATTATCAGCTGTCCTTTCTCTATATTCTCCTTTTTACACATACAGGTACTATCTGTAGTAACCTGATACAGTTTCTTCCTCCAACTACAGCTCTGGCACTTTATCTGTCAGTCCAATGATAAATTAAACTGTGTGTGTATTGAATCGGCATTCTTTAGCTTAATAAGCCTCACTGACAGCTGATAGTAGCCATGGTTATATGTGGTCACTTTATGAAAATATCAGATTCAAATAGCCTCAAAGGATTTTTATAGGAAGTTCATTAAATACAGATTCAGACTGTGGATTGTGCATATTTTTGATCTATAAAGATATCTAACAAATGACAGTAGTGCAGAGATATCAGTTTATAGTGCGGCTCGCTGTAGAATACAAAGCAGCATAACCTTATCTGAAGTTAAAGCTTCCCAAGTTTCAATTGGAAAATGCTTGGCTTGAATACTTTGTGCCTGATAAAAATATATACCGTATATACTCGTGTATAAGCCGACCCGTGTATAAGCCGACCCCCCTACTTTTGCCCCCAAAATCTGGGAAAACCTATTGACTCGTGTATAAGCCGAGGGTGGACCCCAGCACAGGTATACAGCCCCCAGCAGTGTGGTATACAGGCCCCCGCAGTGGTATACAGGCCTCCCCAGTGGTAGTATACAGCCCCCAGAAGTGTGGTATACAGCAGCCTCCCCAGTGGTACATACAGGCCCCAGCAGTGTTACAGCAGCCTCCCCAGTGGTATATACAGCAGCAGCCCCAGTGGTAGTATACAGCAGCCCCAGAGATATATACAGCAGCCCCAGTGGTAGTATACAGCAGCCCCAGAGGTATATACAGCATCCTCCCCAGTGGTAGTATACAGCAGCAGCCCCAGTGGTAGTATACAGCAGCCCCAGAGATATATACAGCAGCCCCAGTGGTAGTATACAGCAGCCCCAGAGGTATATACAGCATCCTCCCCAGTGGTAGTATACAGCAGCAGCCCCAGTGGTAGTATACAGCAGCCCCAGAGATATATACAGCAGCCCCAGTGGTAGTATACAGCAGCCCCAGTGGTAGTATACAGAAGCCCCAGAGGTAGTATACAGAAGCCCCAGAGGTAGTATACAGCAGCAGCCCCAGTAGTAGTATACAGAAGCCCCAGTAGTAGTATACAGCAGCCCCAGTAGTAGTATACAGCAGCAGCCCCAGGGGGTATATACAGCAGCAGCCCCAGGGGGTAGTATACAGCAGCAGCCTCAGGGGGTAGTATACAGCAGCAGCCCCAGGGGGTAGTATACAGCAGCAGCCCCAGGGGGTAGTATACAGCAGCAGCCGCAGTGGTATATACAGCAGCAGCCCCAGGGGGTAGTATACAGCAGCAGCCCCAGGGGGTAGTATACAGCAGCAGCCCCAGGGGGTATATACAGCAGCAGCCCCAGGGGGTATATACAGCAGCAGCCCCAGGGGGTATATACAGCAGCAGCCCCAGGGGGTATATACAGCAGCAGCCCCAGGGTATACAGACCCCCCCCCCATTAGTATACAGGGGGCCCCAGCTGTATACAGCAGCCCCAGCTGTATACAGCCCCCCCGTGGTATCCAGGGCCCCCCTTGCTGCACCTGTAAAGGAAGATGTCAGTATACTTATCGCTACCGCTGCTCCGCTTCTCGGTCACCGCGCTGCTCCGGGTCTTCATGTTTCCTGTTCCTTCTCCGACGCTCGAACAATGACGTCATTTCCTGAGCGCCGGAGAAGGAACAGGAAGCATGAAGACCCGGAGCATCGCGGTGACCGAGAAGCGGAGCGGCGGCGGCGGCAGCGATAAGTATACTGACATCTTCCTTTACAGGTGCAGCAAGGGGGGTCCTGGATACCACGGGGGGGCTGTATATACGGGGGGGTGGGGGGGGGGATGCGCTGTTATAGTGATAGTGAAAGTGGGAGATTAGTGAATTACCGTATATACCCGTGTATAAGCCGAGGGGGGACTTTTCAGCACATTTTATGTGCTGAAAAACTCGGCTTATACACGAGTATATACGGTATATATATATATATTTTCTTTATACATTGGAATGATATTTCAAGATAAATAATATCTGTGGAGCCTCGGTTAGGAGTCTCAAACACAGGACCAGCCAGATATCCCTCCAGGGAAGGACCCAGCCAAGGGGTGGCTCCTTTCGGAGAACACCATAACCACCATATTAAGTGGCCCTTTTAATCAATATCCAGCTCTTTAACAAGTTTAGAGATATGACAAGGGAATGCCAAGGCCAGGTATGGCTGGGTCCTTCCCTGGAAGGATATCTGGCTAGGCCTGTGTTTGAGACTCCTAACTGAGGCTCCACAGACTCTATTTGCATATTTATAATTCCCAGGGGGCAATGCACCTAGGAATTCACTTTGTTGAGAGCTTTAGCCAGCTGCCCGCAGTGTTTTCTTGGACTGGTCTCCCTGAGATCAGTGAATGTTTTGTGATGTTGGTCTACTAGGCCTTGCTTCCACCTATCCAGAATCCTACTCCACACTGATGAGGGGCAACAGCCCGAAACAGCTGTATGTGGATGGATACCTGGCCTTGGTATTCCCTTGTCATATCTCTAAACTCGTAAAAGAGTCGGATATTGACTAAATGGGCCACTTAATATGGTGGTTATGGTGTTCTCTGCAAGGAGCCACCCTTTGGTTGGGTCTTTCCCTGGAGGGATATCTGGCTAGTTGTGTGTTTGAGACTGCCAATCGAGTCTCCACAGACTCTATTTGCATATGCATAATTCCCAGGGGGCAATGTGCCTAGGAATTCACTGTGTTGAGCGCTTTAGCCGGCTGCCCGCAGTGTTTTCTCGGACTGGTCTGCCTGAGATCAGTGAATGCTTTGTGATGAAGATATATAGAATGTCATAGATACCCACTGGTGGGAGCCACATTATGGATTAGACCATAAAAATGTATGCCAGTGCTTCCATGATATCTAACATGTCACATAATTTTTTTTTTTTTTCATATGAAATACAGGGTGTTCATAAAGTAACTATGCAGTGCAGTGTGGTGTTGTTATAAGTACTAATACACAGTGAATTTGTCCGCCGGTCCGGTTAGATTCCAATTGTGATGACTGTGGAAAACAGTGCGTGGCGCTGCAGTAGCGACGTTGTTAAGTGGGACACGACCGGAGTGGACAGGAGTGGACACATCACCTACTGACAAGTGTTAACCACTACATAGTTACTTTATGAACACCCTGCATATTGGTACCATTGTGTACATTGACTTTTAGGGTAGCTATCTCTGTTAGGAGGAACTTGATATATGATTTTTTGTCCTGAGGAAGGAGAAATTGCTTTCTGAAATGTGTAGACCCAATAAAATAACTTTTCATCGATCCTGGATCATAATTTATTACGGCATCACAGTGTCATCCCCATTCCTTTACTCCAGGTGGAACTAGAGAGATATCATACTTTCTTTTCTTCTGTTGTTTAAGGAGAACCAGTACTTTTTTCCTACATTGCCAAATAATAAATTATTTAAAGAGTTAACAAAATATAGTATCTTAACTGCTTGCAGACCACCCAACAGCTTGCTTTTGCATGTGTGGGGAGCCAGCTGTCAAACACTTTGTTCTCCCAACAGAAAAGGCAGAGATGGTTTATTACCACCTCTGCATTTCTGATCGCTGTATACAGAGCACTGAACGAGTGCTGTACATACAGTATAGGAAGCACTAACTTCACTTCCTACCCCGGATCCTACAATAATGTCTACCAGGTGTTGGGAGGGAGCAGGAGCTGCTGGCTTTTGGCAGACTCAGGTCAGCACCAGGGCTGTGGAGTCAGAGTTTCTCAGTCGGTGTCCATTTTAGTGGAGTCGGACTCTGGGAAATTGATGAGTCTGAGTCGGATGTTTGGCTTAATGACTCCACAGCCCTGATCAGCACTACAGTGCAAGTAGAAGGCTGAATTATCCCTGTAACTGAGGCGAAGATTAGTCCCAGTTACAGGAGAAATTGACAATATAAAATTGTACTTAAATCTTGAAATGCTCATCTAAACGTCCAAAGGACTTTTATGACTATTGAGTGAATAATACGTGAAATAAATGGGGAAATAAGCCACTACCATTCCACTAATTTGCTGCTTTTATCGCCATCCTTGTTGAAAAAAACCCTCTTGCGTTCCATTGGTAAAAAGATTTTGTAAGGGAAATGGAAACACAAATTAAAATGTTATTGGTCCTTTTGTGATTGTAATTTTTTTTTAAATGTGAAAGCTAGACCTGGATATGTATTTCCTAAAAGTCTAAAATTTACAGGAAAATTAGGCCTCATGCATCAATAATATAACAAGAGCATTTTTAGAGCTGTTACAACTGTGTGTACAAAAGAAAACGAAAATACCCTTGGTTTTGAATGGGAGAAAGTAGCCCGGTGTTCAACTGGTTAATGACAAGTAAATGTGGCAAATGACAGTGACATTATAGGGTGACCTTGGCAGTTAGACATTTTTTCATATAGATTCAGATTGAGTTAATCTCATATATGTTTTTAGCCAGAAGAACATTCAAAAAGTCATTAAGCAAACACTGGAATGGATCATGGAGAATAACAGAATATCAAATACAGTATTCCCATTGACAAACAATGGCCTATATGATCCACACATTAAGTACTAGAAAATGGCATAGTTAGAATCATAAAATGATAGTTGGAAAGGACCTCCTGGGTCATCTGGTCCAACCCCCTGCTCAAATCAAGATTCACTAAATCATATCAGACATGTGTCTGTCCAGCCTCTGTGTGATGACTTCCATTGAAGGAGAACTCGCCACATCTCATGACCGCCTGTTCCACTCGTTCATCACTTTCACTGTCAAAATGCTTTTTCTAATTTCTAATCTGTGTCTCCTCCCATTCAGTTTCATCCCATTGCTTCTAGTCTTTCCTTGTGCAAATAAGAATAAGGATGATCCCTCTACAGTGTGACAACCCTTGAGATATTTGTAGACAGCTATTATGTCTCCTCTTAGTCTTATTTTAGCAGCTAAACATTCCTAAATCCTGTAACCGTTCCTCATAGGACATGGTTAGCAGGCTGGTCACAATTTTGGTCACTCTTCTCTGAACTTGCTCCAATTTGTGGATGTCTTATATAAAATGTTCAAAGAATTGTATACACTATTTCAGATGAGGAATATAGGGTGATAATAACTTCACGTGATATAGACTGTATGCTTCGGTTGATACATCTCAGAATTATGTTTGCCATTTTGCTGCAGCATCACACTGTTGACTCATGTTCAGTCTGTGATCTATTAGTATACCCAAGTCTCTTTCACATGTGCTGCTGCTCCTATTCTGTATATGCTTTTTGGGTGCATTATGAGCTGTTAGGGAGTTTAGACTGCTTTCTATAACAATCAAGGCATATGGAGTTTTTGACTTTTGCTATTTTACTTTTGGTTTATACTAATTTTTATTTCTTGTTCACATTTTCTTACTATAAATATGGGTTTTGGAAGGATCTCTAGGTAATCTGCTGTAGGAGTTCTGTCTCTACCCTATCCTAATTTACAGCAGTGGTAGAAAACCTTTGACAGTAAATTGGTGAGTGTTGAGTTTTCTGAAAAACTGATGACTTGCTATGGTGAATATGGGTTGCTGGATATCCTTACTGTAGTATACCTTATGGCAGGTTTGCCCATAGACATATTCTGCATTGTAAGGCCGTCTTCACACCACGTTTTTTGGGATCTGGGGCTGTCCACTGTGTACTGGACAGTTGCGGATCCGATTTGGCCCCTATTATGTCCCTATGGCGCTGGATGGGACCGGATGGCAGCTATTTGCCATCTGTTTTGCTGCCTGTCCGGCTGAATCCAGGGGGATTTCGTTTTTTGCCCCGGACACAAAATCGGAGCTTGCAAAATTTTTTGTGTCCAGGGCAAAAATCGGATCCTCCAGGATCCTGGCACGATCCGGCACCCCATAACATGGGAGTCTATGGGCGCCGAATCACGCCAGAGCCATCATAAAATCGGACCGGTTCCCGAACGCTGGGTGCTTTTAGCAGCCGCCGCTGAATTTCGGCACCTGGAGAGCTCCCTCCAGCCGCTGTGCTGAAATTGCAGCACATGGACAAGCGGCAGCTGCTGATTCTGGAAGAAAATCGGATAGGCGGGCATATTTGTCCAGGGCTGTCAGGTTCTGTCCGGTGCTTCCTGCAAAACACTGGACAGAACCTGACAGCACAAAATCGTGGTGTGAAGCTTGCCTAAGGCTAGGGTCAGATTCACGTTTTTAGCAGCGCCCCGGGGGTCTCGCGCTAAAATCTTTAGACTTTGTCAGCAAAGACATGTTAGCACCGCGTTACCGCTGACAATACTTACCTATGGAGATCCTACCCCTAACGCAACTCCAACGCTGGCATCTGATGGAAATCTGCACTGCAGAGCGCGTCTTTGATCACGTTAGGAAATAATGTGAGATTTCCATCAGAGGTAAGTATTGGCAGCGGTAACGCAGTGGTAACATGGCGTTAGCACCCCGTTATTGTTGACAACGCACCGCAGCACCTTTCTCGACTGGATAGAACTTTCACATCTATGTCTGAATGTGATTAAATCAACTTGTGTTCTAGGCGAGGTGTTTCATGCCTCATCAATCACAAACTTCTCATAGAGAAAAAAAAAAATCACAGATGCTAAAATTTTCCGTTTTCCTACATTAATATGGACGTATGTATAATTTAGAAGCTGGTGTAATTGACTGTGAACCCTGACTTGTGTAGGACATCCTCTGTACCTGCGCTCCATTTCCAGATAAGCAGTTTTACTCTCTGAGTGCGACCATGTGTCATAGAGGCCTCAGATGAAATTACAGCAAAATGAATAGTATCTTCATTTATCTTCTGTACCTCCCCTGTGCTACAAGTGAATTTACTCCTTCTAAATCCTGCACCAATTATATTATATCATTACTGAAGTGTTCAGTGCCACCACAAAATAAATTGTTTCTCAAACTTAACTTGGCTTCCCTATAAATTCAATTCACAGGTATTACAGAAATTATTTTGCTGAAAATCGACACAAACATAATTAAGACCCCCCTTCTTTGTGAGAAGCTATAGATGCTACAATTACCTTAATTGAATTAAAGGCTTTGTAGATCATGAAGAAAAAAGCATTTTGATGTGTATCTATGAGGATTGATATCGCCATTGATATAATTTACCATTGGACAGCAAGGAGCTATGTGATGTGTGTACGTGTATTCACAGTCTGTGTGTGCATATGTATATGATGTGTATGCCTATATGTGTTTTGTTATGTAAATATATATAATGTGTGTATATGTGTTTTTGTATATAATATATATTATACACACTGGCGATCAAAATTAGAGAACAACACACAATTTCTTTAATGTTAAGGTCATTGTGTTGTCCTAACATGAGTGAATTAGTAATATTTTAAGCTTATTTCATAAATTGAATAAAATCTAAATCACAGAATAAAAATGTAAATGAAGAAGAACACTGATCAAAATTAGAGAACACTTTGAGATACCTGCAAATTAATGGTGTTAATCTGGCACCTGGTGCTAATTTCCTTATCTGATAAAATCCTATTTAACTGGAAGCCTAAAGCTCCCGTCACACACAACGACGCACCAGCGATCCTGACAACGATAACAATCCTGTAGGGATCGTTGGTGCGTCATTACCTGGTCCCTCGGGAGCTGTCAAACAGGCATATCTCCCCAGCGAACAGGGACCAGGGAGCCACCTCCACATCACTGGAAGCGGGAGGACACTGGTAACTATGATAAACAGCGGGTATCTAGGCAGCGCGCGCTGCATAGATACCCGCTCTTTACCATGGTTACCAGTCTGTGAGGTCACTGATCGCTGGTCTCTCGCTGTCACACGCAGTGATGCATGCTGACCAGCGGGAGCGCTACGACCAAAAAATGACCCAGAGCACTTTGATCTCACAGCAGGTGCCTGATCCCTGCTTAGTGTCACACATAACGAGATCGTTAGCGAGATCGCTGTTACGTCACAAAACCTGTGACGTTGCAACGATCTCACTAATGATCTCGTCATGTGTGACGGGGGCTTAACTTTCCAGTTTGCACTCAATTTGAAAAGATAGTGTGCCACTCCAAAGCAGGTAGTCTAGATGAAGGCCAAAGGGGTCACCCTATCAGACATAGCAACAGAAGTTGGTCGTTCCAAATCTGTGATTTCTGGAATATTGCACCTTTACAACATCACAAACTCTTTCAAGTCCCCCAAGAAGGCTGGTCGCCCTCGAAAGACAAATGCAAGAGAGGACAGGATAATGTAGAGAATCACCAAAGGTAATCGTTTCAACATTGCAGCTGGACTAACTCGCCAGTTCAGCTCTGAACAGGGTAAACATCTGTCTTGTCATAAATTGTCACGATGTTTAAGAGCATTTGGGCTGAAAGCCCACTTTGCAGTGACCAAACCTCTCATTAGCAGAAATAATCAAAAGGATTTTCCAACCCATGGCACTGTAGCTAATTTCCCTGGATGTGGAGGGCAGAGAAAAATTGAAAGGTTGAAGCACAGGATAGTCCTTATGGTGGATAAGCAGCCCCAATCAAGTTCCATAGAAATTCAAGCTGTCTTGCAGGGCAGGGTGCATCAGTGTCAGTGCAAATTATCTGTCCACATTTGAATGAAATAAAATGCTATGCAGGAGACCCAGGAGGACCCCACTGCTGACACAGGCATAAAAAAGCTACTGTGCAGTTTACCAAAATGTACAACATGTATAAGCCAAAATCTTTCTGGATAGCATCTTGTGGACAGATGAAATCAAGAGGTTTTTTTTTAAAGCACATCATTTACTGATTACTGAAAACAGTGTGAAGTCTATTCATGCAAGGCATAATGAAATCTAAAGATTACCAAAGAATATTGGGTCACAATGTAGTCTCTAGGATCAGAAAGCTGGTGTGCTTGGTAGGTGATGGGTCTCCAGCAGGGCAATGACCCCAAACATACTTCAATATACCCCAGAAATGGATGGAAACAAAGTGCTGGAAAGTTCTGACGTGGCAACAATGAGTCTGAATCTAAATCACATTGATCACCTGTGGAGAGATCTTAAAATTGCTGTTAGGAGAAGACGTCTCAAATATGAGAGAACTGGAGCAGATTATAAACAAGAGGCCAAAATTCCAGGTGAGAAGAAGCTTGTGGATGGTTATTGGAAGTGATTGCTTACAGTTATTTATTACACAGGGTGTGCAACCAAATATTAAGTTGAGGGTGCCAACAATATTGTTTGGCCCATTTTTAGGGTTTTTATGTGAAATTATGTCCAATTTGCCTTTTTTCTCTGTTTTTTTGTGATTTTGCAGTAAACACAAAGGAAATAAACATGTGAATAACAAAACGTGTAATTGCAGTAATTTTCCTGGAGAAATACATTTTCGGGAACAATTTCAAGGGTGCCAACACTTTCGCCCATGACTGTAGTTGACATACAGAGGGTATGGAAAGTATTCAGATCCCTTTAAATTTTTCACTCTTTGTTTCATTGCAGCCATTTGGTAAATTCAAAAGCTTTCATTTTTTTTTCTAATTAATGTAAACTCTGCACCCCATTTTGACTGAAAAAAACTGAAATGTAGATATTTGTGCAATATTATTAAAAAGAAAAATTGAAATATCACATGATCATAAGTATTCAGACCCTTTGCTCAGTATTGAGTATTTGCACCTTTTGAGCTAGTACAGCCATGAGTCTTTTGGGAATGATGCAACAAGTTTTTCACACCTGGATTTGGGGATTCTACACTACTCTTCCTTGCAGATCCTCTCCAGTTCTGTCAGGTTGGATGGTGAACATTGGTGGAGCCATTTTCAGGTCCCTCCAGAGATGCTCAATTGGGTTTAGGTCAGGGCTCTGGACCAGTTAAGAATGGTCACAGAGTTGTTCTGAAGCCGCTCCTTTGTTATTTTAGCTGTGTGCTTAGGTTGGCTTCACACTACGGTTTTGTTCCTGTTCGGTGGATCTTGTTTTTTGCAGGATCCAACGAACAGGAATGGACAGCACCGGATTGGCACCTTTAGATTCCATTTCTGTGTCTGGTCCAGTATCCGGACACAGAGCAGCGGGGAGCCGAGCCTGTGACAAGTGCTGTCAGCGCTGTGTAATGTCACTTTAGCAGTGAATCTGTATATATGTTCTGCGCATGCTCTGTACTCTGGCACCGGATCTGAGAAACGATTCTGTTGTTTCCCGGATCCGGTGCCATAGGCCCCCATGTTGTGTGTGACGGACAGGACAGGATTCCTTTCTGTCCTGTTTTGTCACCGGAGCCCAAAAACGTTGCAGGCATCATTTTTGGGACCGGTGAACACCAGGACATAAACGAATCATGCACCGGATTCACAAAACCGGATGGCCAAATAGGACCAACCCAGTACCATAGGGATACATGGGGGCCAAAAACGATCCTGTTCTGTTTGTTTCAAAAATGAACAGAACAGGATAGTAAAAAACGTAGTGTGAAACCAGCCTTAGGGGTCATTGTCTTGTTGGAAGGTGAACCTTCAGCCAAGTCTGAGGTCCAGAGCACTCTGGAAGAGGTTTTCATCCAGGATATCTGGTCTGTGCCTGACCACATTCATGTTTCCTTCAGTTGCAACCAGTTGTCCTGTCACTGCAGCTGAAAAACACCCCCATAGCATGATGCTGCCACCACCATGTTTCACTGTTGGGATTGTATTGGGCAGATGATGAACAGTGCCTGGTTTTCTCCACACATAGTACCGTATATACTTGTGTATAAGCTGACCCGTGTATAAGCCGACCCCCCTACTTTTGCCCCCAAAACCTGGGAAAGCCTATTGACTCGTGTATAAGCCGAGGGTGGACCGCAGCACAGGTATACAGCCCCAGCAGTGTGGTATACAGCAGCCTCCCCAGTGGTATATACAGGCCCCAGCAGTGTTACAGCAGCCTCCCCAGTGGTATATACAGCAGCAGTCCCAGTGGTATATGCAGCAGCAGCCCCCAGTGGTATATACAGCAGCAGCCCCCAGTGGTATATACAGCAGCAGCCCCCAGTGGTATATACAGCAGCAGCCCCCAGTGGTATATACAGCAGCAGCCCCCAGTGGTATATACAGCAGCAGCCCCCAGTGGTATATACAGCAGCAGCCCCCAGTGGTATATACAGCAGCAGCCCCCAGTGGTATATACAGCAGCAGCCCCCAGTGGTATATACAGCAGCAGCCCCAGTGGTGTATACAGCAGCAGCCCCAGTGGTGTATACAGCAGCAGCCCCAGTGGTGAATACAGCAGCAGCCCCAGTGGTGTATACAGCAGCAGCCCCAGTGGTGTATACAGCAGCAGCCCCAGTGATATATACAACAGCCCCAGTGGTGTATACAGCAGCAGCCCCAGTGGTGTATACAGCAGCAGCCCCAGTGGTATACAGGCCCCCCCCCATCGGTATACAGGGCCCCCCTTGCTGCCGCAAACCTGTAAAGTAATAGATCATTATACTTATCCTTGTCGCCGCCGCTCTGCACCGCGCTCCTCCGGGTCTTCATGCTTCTTACGGCTTCCTCCTCCGGCGGGTGCAGGCAATGACATCATTGTCTATGCACCAGAAGAGGAAGCCGGATGAAGCCAGAGGAGCGCGATGGCGACAGGGATAAGTATAATGGTTTGCGGCAGCAAGGGGATGCCCTGTATACCCATGGGGGGGGGCGCCTGTATACCGATGGGAGGGGGGCTGCCGGTGAGTGGAGAAGGCTGGTAACTAAGGTATACATCGGGTATCTAGGCAGCACACGCTGCCTCGTTACCCACAGTTTACCCTGGATACCAGCCTGCAGACATCATGGAAACGATATTTAAATCATTTCCACGATGTCGCAGGTAAAATGATCGCTGGTGAGTCTGCCTGTGTGACAGCTCACCAGCGATCAGCCGTCAATGTCGCCAGCGATCAGATCGCTGGCGACATTGACGTGTGTGACGGGGCCTTAAGGCTCTTCTCCCACGATTGTTCAGTTTGGCTGGACGGCGAGGTCTAGGGAGATGTCTGGTGGTCCCAAACTTCTTCTACTTATGGATTACAGAGGTCACTGTGCTGTTAGGAACCTTGAGCACTGCAGAAATTATTTTGTGACTTTGGTCAGATCTGTGCTTTGCCACAATTCTCTCTATGAGCTCCTTGGGCAGTTCCTTTAACCTCATGATTCTCATTTGGTCTGACATGCACTGTGAACTGTGAGGTCTTATACAGACAGGTGTGTGCCTTTCCAAATCAAGTCCTATCAGTTTTCCGCATCAGTTTTGCGCCTCCTAACGGCGCTTCCACAGGTTATGGCACCTGTGGAAGCGCCATTAGGCGATACGAAAGGGTCTACCGTTGTGACGACCATCCATCCTCCCCCTGCACCCCTGTATAGTAACCTGTGAAGCCGCCATGTGTTATGAATATTAAAGCAAGTGATCCAAAGACCGGTGAGTGCTGCCGCTTCTTCTGAATACTTTTGACCATGTGAGATTTCAGTTTTCATTTTTTTATAAATTTGCAAATATTTCTACTTTTTTTTTTTTTTTTTTTTTTTTTTCAGTCAAGATGGGGTGCAGAGTGTACATTAATGAGAAAAAAATTAACTTTTTGAATTTACCAAATGGCTGCAATGAAACAAAGAGTGAAAAATGTGAAGGGGTGTGAATACTTTCCGTACCCACTGTATGAAAAATGGGGACTGCTCTTATTTGGCTGTTCAGCATCTCTGTGATTTAGACATTTCTGCCACCATTACTCCATTTAACCCACAATGGACTCTCACCGCTGTGAGATTTTTGTACAATCCAGTATATTTTTAACTATTCTCCTCTCCGGAGTTTCTCATGTGCTGCACCAGTTCTCTAGGATGCACTACTTGGTTAATTTCCAACATGCCCAGTTTTAAATGTGCTATAAATTGACATCTTTTTATGATGTTCTATTTCATGAAAGTATTTTTAACTTTAACTCTAGGTTTTGTATTGTTATTCCGTACCCAATCTTTTCATGTAAAGGCCTCTCTCGCACTTGCACCTTAACGCCCTTTTGTACATGTGGATGTACAGATACTGGCTGCTGGCCAGCTCATACAGTTTAGCGTCCGTCTGTGATCGTCTCATCGTGTTAAAGGTGCTTAAGTTTATTTTCATAAATGACTGGAGCCAATTCCATCAATTTTACAGCGATTTGATTAGGTGTTGAGTGTAAATGCTCATTTGATTTTACGGTTTGAGATTCCTAGAATATCACACCTTTCGGTTTATGGTATCTCCAGGCTTCCAGCCTGGGTCACATTAATGACTTTCCTGCTGTAGTTTTGGCCTCTACATACTCTGTAAGTTTTGTATTTTGTCAAATAATTACTAGTTCTGTACACTGACTGTTCCATCTGTCCATCTGTTTGTGCAAAAAAAGCTGTAAATGATCCCAAACAAGGCGGCAATTATCATTGAATGTGTATGTATTGGCACGGGTTCCTAATATCCGGAATAATTTAAAGTAACACATTTAGAGTCATTCCTCCGATTGGGCCGAGATCCAAATTTCAAAGATCCTTGCAGCTGTTGCAATATGTTATTAAGCAATGACTGAAGGATGCTGGTGCGGCAACACTTTTTTTTTTTTTATTCTATTTATTCTCAATTAACTTAGTTTATTGCAAATTTAAAAGTACTTGGATGTCCTTAAGGTGACAACTACTAATGGTGGCCCTTACTGTGCACATGGTCAGAACCACTTTACCAGTATAGTAAACTGTCGTGAGCTTCCTCTCCATGTGCCACATGATGTGTTTTAGCCATTCTGCGTAATGGGCAGCATTGGCGTATTTGGCATCCACTGATGCAAGTAGTCGTACAATCTAGTTTCTCTTTTTAGCTGACAAGTGGTTCTTTGTTGGCACTGATACATATTATTCCACCTCTTGACAGGTCTCTCCCTATACACGTTGTGAGGCACCGCCGGCATGATCCTCATGGCCGGGGTACATCACATGCAGGATCGAGGTATGATCCTGTGCACACTGGCCGGTTTGACTGATAATGCTGTGTGAACCAACTGTGAACACAGGGTTTCATGAGCCTAATGAGCGGCAGTGAGAGTGGGATGAGACTAAGGAATGTAAGGGCTGAGTGCTGACAACCCGGAACACAGGGAGTTAACCTGAGCTGTGTGAAAGGCTGATTACCGGCAGCTAAGGGGGTGTGTCCATGTGGGAGTGGCTGGCACGATAAGAGGCAGCCAGCTGAGTTTGAGTTTGATTCAGATTGGGATTGATTCTGGAAGCTGAGATCCTGCTGAGAATCATCCAGAGATTGCCAGCCTGAGAGCATGTGGGCTGAGAGCAGCCTGAGTGCAGAGCAGTCCAAGGCTCTGTGTGTGGACACGGGAGCATGCTAGCTCCATGCCGGTGCCGAGGTCCGTGGTCGTGTCCGCATCTGGAGGGGGAAGCCGTGGTTGACCCGTGGACGCTAGACCGGACGTGGTTCACCTCACGTCCGGGAAGGAGCCTGTGGGGATGCCTGGTGGAACCTGTGACACAGGTAGCGAGACCCGGATCCGTGCCCGGTAAGAAAGCAGTTCCTGAATGATTGTGTGAACTGTGCACCTTGTGTGTAAATCATGCTAGGCGAGTATAGACCGCCCTTGGGACCGACTCAGTGGAGTCACATAAAGGTCCTGATGAACCGGAATGAAAGTAGCCCTTCGGGAGGCGAATGTATGTAGCCTTTGGAGGCAATCGTATGTAGTGTGCCAGGCGGGCATAGACCGCCTTTGGGTCCGAGTCGGAGTACTCAGTTAAAGGACCTGATGAATCGGAATGTGCTTAACTATGTGTATGAGGGCTTAGGTAATGGCCCTGAATGAGAGATGATGGCTTATAAGTAAGACCCATGTATAATGATGTGGGGAGAGAGTGACCCAGCTAGTATGGATGATGTTGGAGGCGTTCCGTCCCTGTGGGACGAGAGGGAGGCTTGCCCTGCTGCTTGCAGAGGGTACCCGTCCCTCAACCACGACCTCTAATGGTGTGGGTGTGCCTGTGGCCAGAGACAGGGGTCACGAAGGCTCCTAGAAGGGAACCATGGCTGATCCATTAGGGTGCTACTCAGACGCAGGGTACAGTCGTGGACCTGGAGACCTGCCATGAGATGGAGGTTTGGTGGCGACTGATAGCCCGTACCGTGGTGAGTAGGCCATGGTGACGCATGGTTAGCCCGGATTCTACGGTTGACCAGGTCCCTGTTATGGTCATGGAGGGGCCACAGTCCATGGATGTGTTATGATGGGCTGTGAGCAGGTGTGTGATCCATGGACGTTTGAATGATGGATCACATACGGTATGTAAGGTCCTGGTCAGGCAGGAATCCTGACTACGGGTGAATGTATATCATCATGCTGGGGGACTAAAGCCAGGCGGCAGGTACCGCCATTGGGACCCACAGGGCCCGTTGAGGCGTATGTAACGAAGGTCAGAAGCAGGGGTTAAAAGGGGCTCCTAGAGTGGGGACACCATGATTGAACCAGGTGGACTCTGACCGGGACGTAGGCGGAGATGCGTCCAGGAAAGAGCCCCTTGGGGATACATGACATACCCGGTACTCAGGTTGCTCAATCCCTGTTATGAACCCGGAGGGGTCATCGTCGTACTGTAACGTATGTATAGTGTGAGTAGGCCGGAGGCCGTAGCCACCATGGGAGCTGTTAGTAGAGCTCCAATGGGGACAGAGATGGTTACAGGTCCCGGGTTACTATAAGATGTTATGTGCAATATAGGTGTTATGTAATGTTATATGTAAATGTATGATGTGTTTATGTATGGTGTTTTTAATCAATGTGCTATGTGTCAAACATGCTACCCGGGTTACGTTGTTAATATGTGAAAAATAAACGGGTAGACATTGGTTAAACTTATAAACACGTGTTGTTGTCGTTTTGCAAGCGGGTTCCCCGGGTGCTGCCTCACAACGTACTCAGGAAAAGACCTCACTCCAGGGCAGCAGCAGTAAGGGAGGGGGAGGGGGGAGGTTAAGCTTTTGGGCCCACTTTTTCTACTAATCTCCTGTGCAACTCAGTCCTCCGCGACTGTTAAATTGTTTGTATTTGAAATGTGGCAGTGTTTCAGAGTCACATACTTGACTGAATGCATATAGCGAGTGTCTGACACGTGCTGCCCATGGATCAGATGGCATTTATAAGCTGTTAAGTTCCCGTAAAACGGGTGATCCACTATTCACACTTTCTGGTAATTATTTACGTGTCTGAAGGTGATGAGAAGGAATCCAGTGGTGATTGGGCGCGGAGCTCATATGACGATGATGTCACAACCTCACAGGAGTCCCAAGAGTGCTAGTGCTGACATTGTTTGAACTGTGCCGGCCTACGAGGTGAGTATGACCTTTTTTTTATTTTGATCGGGCTAAACATGGAGAATGAGAAAGGGTTCTCTGAATAGTGGACAGCCACTTTAAGCAGTCATGGGTTTCTGTATGCTGGCATTCAGTTAAAGAAACCCAAGATTTTTTTTTTTCTATCGCCTATTTAGTGCAAGCTACTATTAAAAAAACTACTTGTGGGCCCGATGCTACTGCCACGGGAGAGCAGTGACATCACAATGAGGCAGTCTCTGTGGGGCTCTGAAAGGCGGCTGTCTCTCTCCCCTGTGCTCTTTTTCCCCCTGTCTGCTCTCTCCCCCCTGTATACAGCATCTCTCCCTCCTGTACTGTCTTCCCTCTGTACTCTCTCCTTTGACCTGCCTCTACTCTGTGCGCTCTTTCTCCCCAGTACGCTCTCCCCCTGTGTACTGTCTTCTCCCCCCTGTGTTATCTTCTTCCCTCATGTGCTCTCTCCTTTGAGCTGACTTCATCCTGTGTGCTCTCCCTTCGGTGTGCGGTCTCTCTTCCCCCTGTACTATCTCATCCTCTCTGTGGTCTCTCCTTTGAACTGTCTCTCCCTTGTGCGCTGTTTCTTTCTCCTTCGTGTGCTATTTCTTCCCCCAAGGCTGTTTCTGTCCCCCTTGTACACTGTCGGTTCCTTCCCCTTGGGCTCTGTCGGTTCCCCCCCCCCTTGGGCTCTGTCGGTTCCCCCCCCCCTTGGGCTCTGTCGGTTCCCCCCCCTTCCTTGGGCTCTGTCGGTTCCCCCCCCTTCCTTGGGCTCTGTCGGTTCCCCCCCCTTCCTTGGGCTCTGTCGGTTCCCCCCCCTTCCTTGGGCTCTGTCGGTTCCCCCCCCTTCCTTGGGCTCTGTCGGTTCCCCCCCTTCCTTGGGCTCTGTCGGTTCCCCCCCCTTCCTTGGGCTCTGTCGGTTCCCCCCCCTTTCTTGGGCTCTGTCGGTTCCCCCCCCCCTTGGGCTCTGTCGGTCCCCCCCCCCCTTGGGCTCTGTCGGTTCCCTTCCCCCTTGGGCTCTGTCGGTTCCCCTCCCCTTGGGCTCTGTCGGTTCCCCTCCCCTTGGGCTCTGTCGGTTCCCCTCCCCTTGGGCTCTGTCGGTTCCCCTCCCCTTGGGCTCTGTCGGTTCCCCTCCCCTTGGGCTCTGTCGGTTCCCCTCCCCTTGGGCTCTGCCGGTTCCCCTCCCCTTGGGCTCTGCCGGTTCCCCTCCCCTTGGGCTCTGCCGGTTCCCCTCCCCTTGGGCTCTGCCGGTTCCCCTCCCCTTGGGCTCTGTCGGTTCCCCTCCACTTGGGCGCTATCTCTTTGCCCCCCCCCCCTTGGGCGCTGTCTCTTTGCCCCCCCCCTTGGGCGCTGTCTCTTTGCCCCCCCCCCTTTGGGCGCTGTCTCTTTGCCCCCCCCCCCTTGGGCGCTGTCTCTTTGCCCCCCTTGGGCGCTGTCTCTCTCCCCCTGTGTTGTCTTTCCCCATGCTCTCTCTCTCCCCATTGTGCACGTATCTGCCGGGTGTACATGCCGAGTGCGCGCAGCCGTAGTTTCTCATTCGTTGGTGTGTACGTAGAGCGATGAGCGGCAGTGTCCTGGCATCTGCCGGATTCGTTTTGTGTTGCGTCATGTCTGGTTGTAAGGGGTACTGCTGGTGGTACTCTCAAAGGGTGAGTACTGCCAACGGGCGGTCAATTTTGCACACCCATCAATGGGTGTGCAAATACGGCTGGCACCAGTTCGTGGTAATGGGTCAAACGAATGGTAGTTGATGACGGATGCCGCAAGGTAAGTATATCATAGATAATGTAGAGGTTTTTGTGTATGACTTGCCTACACCAGTTCCGTTTTTTTCTTTGCCATGTCTGGGTTGTCAGCCATCTTGATTCCTTTCTATCCTGTATTACGGTCCTCCTAATGCAAACTACATTTCCCATGATACCGGAGTGTCTGCACGTTGCACTTGCTTGTATCTAATGGCAGTCAGTGATAGATTGGTGACAGAGGTGCTCTCCCTGTGAGAGTGTGGCCGCTTTATGCAGAATAAAATAATTTGTTTACACAAATAAAAACTTTATAAAACCTCACCGTGTTAGTTTATTTTTTTTCTACTAAATTCTCAGGTGCTGAGATCCCACCTTGGACCAAAGGTATAAATGTATGCAAAAATGAAAAAACGGATCAGCACGTCGAAATAAATCTTTCTTTTTCAAACTAAAAACATCCAGGATAAGTTACAAGCACTGCATGGTTCTCTGATGCGTGTCTGGCATCAGTTGCCCTATCGTAGACTCTGATTAAGGGAAACTGATGCCAGAATCGCATCAGAGAACCATGCAGTGCTTGTAACTTATCCTGGATGTTTTTAGTTTGAAGAATAAAGATTGAAAAAGAAAGATTTATTTGGATGTGCTGATAATTTTTTTGTATATAAATTTTTTTGCATTACTGGAATAGGGCTTAATTGAAGTAATTAAATTATTCAAATTAATTTTAAAATATAATGATCTCTGTATGTCTTCCTGATGCCATCAGTTGGATCACTGTTGGACCTCTCATCAGTTTTGCTTCTTGCCGCACGCACAGGGTCACCTCTTTAGCAGCCACCAGCAGTCTATTGTTCTGATGGTTGTTGATGACTAGACTTTTTCATCAGTAACGTTATCCGGGGTAATCTGTTGTCAACAAACCATCTTCTTAGTATGAAAACAGCAGGAAATTTTTTTCTAGGGAACAAACATGTCGAGAAATAACTTCCACAATGTCAGATGAGGCCCTTAATGATTCATAAGGCCCCGGTCAAGGTCATAGAGGTAAAGCAATCAAGTAAGAGACACTCAAAGAGTTAGAAGGTACTTTTCCAATTAGCCTGACATCTCAATCCAGGAGCATCTGTCGGCATCTAATCCAAGTTCCACCACTTCTACATGTCCTATATATCTCTGACAATCCTACAGGATGCCGTTCTCTTTGATCATTAATATCATAACTCTAAAGGGATGATACAATTCCCCAACAGCTCTTGTATTTAATATCTAGATTTACCTTTTGTTGGGCGGTGACCCCTGAAGCATCCTTTTAACAGAAAGACATATTCATGGTTGAATTACAAAGACCCTGTAGAAGAAAATGTACCCCAATGTCTTTAAAAAAAAAAAATAAATAAAAAAAAAATCTATATATAATAAATAAATGTAGTTTTGTAATGTATCCTAATCGAGAGATCTGCTTCCTTTCCCTCCTGGACTGATCATTGATTCTCGGGTTAAATATGTAATTAATGTATACATATTTTTATATTACTAAGATTGAAAATGACAGTTAGTGCGCATAAAGTTCTATGAAACTTGCAGTAGAATGTCTGTCGGCCTCTGGCTCCTCCATGGAATTTTAGAAGCACCAAATGTCGTCTCCTATCTTAGTAATCTGAAAATCTGTCTTCACTGGATACATATTAATGAATTAAAGTAAAACATCAGTCCAGGATGAGAAAAAAGCTGATTTCTCTATTAAGCTATATTACAAGGTTACCTAATTGTTTGTGCACTATTGATTTATGAAATAAAAATGAAAACATGGTTACTGCTAGTTGTCTCTACCCAACGGTATGGGTGGTGTTTTCTGATTCCTCTTGAATGATGCCATAGGGAAAAGTAGGATTCAACTTGTTGGTATTCCAACAGCCAATCCTTTTGTTCTGTATAGAGAAAAGCCACTGGCCATAAAAGTCTGGCAGCAGCTATCTCGTAGAGAACATGAGAGCATCTGGCTGAGCTCTACTGTGTATGAGAGCGTTAGGGGAGAGAGACGTATGTCAGCTACCTAATGTACATGGGGTCCTTTAACCAGGATTAGTACCAAATAAGTAATCTAATTTTGTTATAAAGTTTATCGATGTATCTGTAGACTGCAATTTGAAGGTTCATTTTAGAATTGACATTGCTTATTCACACATCTTATTGGGTTTGTGCATCCTTAAAAAAATGTGTGAATTATTTATTTAAAGTGTATCTCTCATTTCAGGTAACTTTTCAGATTATGCTGTCATTTCTACATGAGGTATAACACTGTTTCTGGGCTTGCATTCTGCATTTTGCACCAGTTTTCTCCTCTTCGGGCTCTGATCTTCACTTCTCTCTGAGCTGCAGGGTGGAGACTGGTTGCTATGATGTCTCTTATATACACAGCAATGGCTTTCTGCCTTTCTTTTTCTGTAGCACACAGGCAGATATGTCAGTAAAGAAGACACAAGTCAGTAGTGAGCTATGTGGCTGTTAATCCAGCTCTGAATTGTGGTAAAACAAGTGCAGCTCGATCTTCCTATGTCTGCCTGTGTATACCTGTCTTTCATTGTGGTGAGTGTTTTACTCCACAGTCTCTTATTCTTTTCCATTGTGTGATGATGAGCTGTGGCATTCAGGGGGTGCAAACAAAGTGGAATGGGTGTGATCTTTTGTAAAGTGGATGTGGCTATGCAAATAGAGATTCTCCGCCTGCCAGAAAGCGAGTTTGAAAAGTTATCAAGAATGTGTTAATCCCCCCTAAAAAAACTAAATAATTTGGGGACCAAGTGGCTCCAGATCCCTGTTGTGCCATTCCTCTATTATTCATCCTTGAAATGTTTGAGTAAATTAAAAGTAGACATTTCTATTTCCTGTTGTCAGCAGAGACTGCCTATACACTGCACCATTGTCCGAATGTGTAATAGCACCCACGCTTCCAGTTGTCAACTTATTTTTACATTTCTAAGGGAAATAATAGAAGAACAACAATTCTAAGAAAAGAGGTTTTCAGAACTAACACATTTCTCCATCCTCCTCCTTCTGGACCTTCCATCTGCTTTTCTACACAGTTGACCACTGTCTACTGCTACAGATCCCCTCTTCCCTTGACATCAAAGACCTTGCCCTGTCTGGATCGCCTCATACCTTTCAACTGCACATTTAGCATTTCTCACTCCCACACTACCTCCTCATCCCACCCTCTCTCTGTTGGAGTCCCTCAAGGCCCTGTCCTGGGGCCCCTACTTTTCTCCATCTATACCCTTAGCCTAGGACAACTCATAAAGTCCCGTGGCTTCCAGTACCACTTGTATGCCACTCAGATTTACTTCTCTGGCCCAGATGTCACCTTCTCTGCTGTCCAGAATCTCAGAGTGTCTGTCAGTCATATCCTCCTTCTTCACCTCTCGCTTCCTAAAATTCAATGTAGACAAAACTGAACTCATCATCTTTCCTCCATCTCATGTATCATCCCTACCCGATGTATCTATTATGATAAATGGCATCACGCTCTCTCTCGGACCTGAAATTCGCTGCCTTGGAGACCCTGTGGACTCTGCCCTGTCCTTCAAACCGCACGTCCAAACTCTTGCCGTCTCCTGTTGCCTCCAACTCAAAAATATTTCCAGAATCCATCCCTTCCTCAGCCCTCAATCTACTAAATCTCTTGTGCATGCCCTCGTCATCGTCCGCCTTGCTAACTGCAACACCCTCCTCTGTGGACTCCCCGCTAACACTCTTGCACCTCTCCAGTCTGTCCTCAACTCTGCTGCCCGACTAATCCTCCTCTCTCCTCGCTACTCCCCTGTTTATCCCCTCTGCAAATTCCTCCACTGGCTCCCAATTCTCCAATGAATACAGTTCAAACTACTAACACTGACCTACAAAACCGTCCATAACCTGTCCCCTCCCTATGTCTCCAAACTAATCAATCACTATCTTCCCTCACGTAATCTTCGATCCTCACAAGCCGTACCCCTCTCTTCTACACTTATTCGTTCCTCACACAACCGCCTCCAAAATTTCTCCCGAATATCCCCCATCCTCTGGAATTCCACTCCTCAACACGTCCATTTATCCACCATCCTTGGATCCTTCAGGAGGAACCTGAAAACCCATCTCTTCAGGAAAGCTTACAGCCTGCAATAACCATTCTGCCACCTCACCACCACCAGAGCTGCTGCACCCTTGACCTTCTGTCTCTTCCCCATTATCTCGTAGATTGTAAGTCTGCAAGGGGCAGGGTCCTCTCCCCTCTGTACCAGTTTGTCATTGTAAATTTGTTTACTGCAAACTATAACTATATCTTTGTATGTAACGGAGTATATCTATGTATGTAAAGAGTAATAGTCGTTTTAATTTTTATTTCATAAATCATTAGTATAAATGAAAATAAGCAACTTTTGTAATATATCTCATCAGTCAAATCTGCTTCTTTCTCTGCCAGAATTGATCAGTCATTATCAAAATTCTAAATTCTGAAATAAAATCTGTATTCAGTGAAGACTTTCCCATCACTGAGATAGGAGATGGCAGGTGATTCTGAAGAGTCTGTATGACTATGGTAGGAGAGAGGGGCTATAGGTGGAGGGGGGAGCTATAATCAGAGGGAGGAGCTACAGAAAGAGGAAGGAGCTGTAGGCAGAGTGGGGAGCTTGATGCAGAGCTCCACCCCTCCCTCCTCTTATCTACATAGAATCTCATCAGTATCACCTGCCATCTCCTATCTCAGTGATGGGAAAGTCTTCACTGACTACTGATTTATTAAGAATTTTGATAATTACTGATCAGTTCTGGCAGAGAAAGAAGCAGATTTGTCTGATGAGATATATTACAAAGTTGCTTATTTTCATTTATACTAATGATTTATGAAATAAAAATTAAAATGACTGGTACCCTTTAACCTGTGCAAAACACATTAGCTAATAATTTCATCTATTTGGTCAAGAAAGTAAAGTCCAGCTTAGATCCGATACCGCCTCATTTCCTCCCTTTTATGTATGTCTCCGTGGACTCAATTTCAAATTCTTTGACATTAAACCGGAAGAGCAAATGTTAAATAACTAATGGCTATTGAGACACAGTGTTAAATCCGTTCCCAAGAATCTATTTTGCTTGACTTCCTTTTGGCTGCACAAGCAGAGTTTTGTCATTTCTCTGCTGTCTAACTCTATTATCCATTGTTTGATAAGTAGAAGTCTGAAAGCCCTTAGATCATCCGCACAGACCCCACTGTAATGCAGACACAGCGTCTCCTGAGCCATCTCTAAAACCCCACGTGATGCCTAGAATATAATTCGGACACAGGCTAGACTTCATTTATAGGCCATGTATTCATTATCCATTAATCCTACCATACAAGACCAAGAAGATGCTCTGATTCCAAAGTGTGTGATTCAACCTCTGTAATATGGTGTTGGAACTGGGACAATAACATGAAAAATGACATTTCTTTTTATTATTACATTTTTTCAGCAGTAATGGAATGTGAGGGTCTTTTCCATGTTACAAATGTTACTTGCTTTGTACCTACAAAATAAGGAGTATATGTAACCAATAGGAATAAACAAAAAAAAGTAAGAAGATAACAACAAGTTTTAATAAACATGCACAAATAGTAAAAATTGCATTTTACGAATTCGGTAACAGAATGATCAATGGTAAGAGCTCTGAGATGGACAAATACATGCACTATTGGACCAAAAGATTATTATTCTTATTATTAATTCATAGAGCATCATTGATTCCATGGTGCAATACAGGAGAAGGGGTTGCATACAGAACAAGCGAAAAATACAATGACCAAACTAACAATGACAGACTGGTACAGAAAGGAGAAAGGACCTTGCCCTTGCAGGCTTACATTCTACAGGGCAATGGGGAGGGAGACAGTAGGCTGGATCAGCTCCGATGATGGTGGAGAGCCAGCTCTGGTGGTGATGGAGCGCGAGCTCTGGCGGTGGTGGGGTCATTTCAGGCTATAATCTGTTCTGAAATGATGGGTTGTCAGGTTCTGCTTGAAAGTTCAGCATGTAGGGAATAGTTGGATGTGTTGTGGATCAGAAGGTTAGGGGATGCTCGGGAGAAGTCTTGCAGGCGGTTAGATGAGGAACGTAAAAGTGTGGAAGAAGGAAGGAGGTCTTGGGAGGATCGAAGATTATGAGTTGGAAGATATCGGGAGATTAGTTCAGAGATATATAGGGGAGACGGCTTTGTAAGTCAATGTTAGTAGTTTGAATTGGATATGTTGGGGAATTGGGAGCCAATGGAGAGATTTGCAGAGGGGAAAAGCAGAGGAGATAAATGTGAATAGAGTGGTGGCCATTAAAGTCTGCTCACAGTTAACCAACTGATGAATACATACCGTATATGTAAAACTAGGGTATATCCACATTTATGTGTTACTTTTAGACTTCCCTTTATTTCATTATTATTTTGGGACCATTATTTTTCCACCTATCTATTACTTCCACGTTTGGATATTCTATGCAATCTTTAACTTGTAACACCAACATTCGGTTTAAAGTGGACAGGACAGTTTTTCCCCAATCTATTCCGCTTTTTGATGTTTTCCATTGTCTTTACACTGGTTGGTTCTTTTAAATTGACGTATACCAGAATTAAATAATAGTTATGTTGGGTTTTTACATCTGTGCACAGGTCAGGAATGCCCAGCCCAACCGATGGGTTTGCTGATTATAACGAACCGCATTATAGCCATATATGAGACAGTTCAGGTGATCACTTTACGTGTGTGTGTAAAGGTGCTTGCTGGAAAAACACATTATAAAATTAGGAAAACCGCTGTACACTGATCACTGAGATAAAACATGATCTAGCGTAATAGCTATAGAAATGAATGGCAAAGCAAATACTTAAAGCTAATTCAAATGTGTTTGAGATAAAAAAGACATAGCAAAAACTGCTTAGAAATACTGAAATCAAGAGAAACCTAGATGAGAGCCCGATAACCAACATCAACCTTAATCATTTTTACACTCGTTACCAAGGCAACACCACGCTTCAAAGAAATGCATATTACACATGTATTCAAAACATTAAAGGGTCTTCTTATGAATAAAAGTTTTTTGACTTATTGCTATTGTGCACAACGTTCAGTAGTCAAAAAGTTAATTATAACACAATTCTACCTAAAAACAAACAAACAAACAAACAAAAAAAAACAACAGAGGAGAGCGACGGGAGGGGCCAAAACCCGAAAAAGAGGAGGAAGAGATTGGGGCAAGGTGAAAGAGAGAAAAAGGGGAGAAGGGAAGGAGATGCGGAAACAGCGAAAGGGGTAAGGGCCACCTTTGTATACTTCCCTAGGCTGAGTAAAGCAAGGATTGAAATTCAGGTGAGTCCAAGAACAGAACCCATGTACTCCATATCAGGAGGAACTTCTCTACTAAGCCGTTGACCTCAGCCATAAGATTCTCCATCTTCTAAAGGCAGGCCAGCTCATTGTGCCACTCCTCCATAGATGGAGATTTAGGTGATTTCCAATGTCTAGGAATTATAGTATGGGAAGCTGCTAGACAAAATCTTAAGAGTCCCAATTTCTGGCTCTTGATTGATCCTGGAAGGATGGATAGAAGGGCCACCTGAGGAGACATAACTATTTGCATGTAGTTTAGTAACATAGCTAGGATGTGTCATCGAAGTTTGATTGGGGACACGTGGGGTCCAACCTCCGGATCCACTGAATGCTAGAATGAACTAGTATCTGTGCCTCAATAGTGAGTGCCCTTTTTTTTTTCCTAAGCCTATGCTTTTTGGAAAACCACATGGTTAACCCAGCATAATCAATTGCAAATGATGTAGACAATGTAAGATAAAATTAAAGGGGCATGACATTTTCTTGCACTTCCCAATTGAAATGGTAATCTACGGAGGCAAAGTCATGTGTAATTTGGAACCAATAAACCAACAGCATTAAATGTCTTGACCCCATAGAAAATCCTTTTGTGATGTGTTAATGTCACCATAATCTACCTGCCGCGCAACCAGAGTCCTTGTGTATTTTAAGGAACCCATACTCATTAGACTAAGGTCAGCTGAATCTGCCAATATTGATGCATTCAGACAATGCTCTAATAAGTATGGTGGCAGAGGCCATCTAATCATCGGTGGACATGTTGATCAGGCATGTATGATTTTGGACTTCCGATGGCAGCAGTGTCCTGTACATATAGCCGACGTTATTTTTATGGAGAACACTGGAGTGCTTGGACCAGGCTTGTGGAGTCTGAGTCGAATTCGGGGAAATTGAAAAGTCTGAGTTGGAGTCAGAGGTTTGGCTTACTGACTGTACATCAGGGCAGTTGAGTTGGAGTCGTGGAGTTGGAGACTGTATCCATTTTGGTGGAATCTGAGTCTGAATCAGGGAAATCGAGGAGTCTGAGTTGAGCCAGAGGTTTTGCTTTTCGACTTCCCAGTCCTGGCTCAGACCGACAACCGCTCCTGTGTATGGAAGCTTTGTCTGACATGACTGCTGGCCAGACGATTGGCTAAAGCATTGTCATTGTTTAGCTGACGTCCATCTATTGTATGTGGGTGGCTTTATTCCCGAAGTCGCGTCACTCGTCACATTGATAGCGATATTGACGTGTGTGACTCCGCCTTTAGAGCCACCATTAGTAGTGCTGAAACTGAGAATCGTACATACTGTGGTAGCTAACTTTGCTTCTGTTTCCTTTGTTATTTATTGCCATTTTCTGACTTATTCCAATTGCCATTTAATTTCCCCAAAATGAACAGCTTCCCATTTTCCTCCTGGGGACAGTGTATAAACCGATTTGGACATGTACGTACGTCTTCACATGTCTCTCCAGTATGGGTAGACATGGCTATCAGGCTTTTTACATTTTGCGCTTATGGTTCAAATATACCCTGAGCAGGAAATCTTAGTAAACATGTTTAATGACCCGCTGAATATTGTGTTTTGATTTCTGTATTTTTTTGCCATCAGCCAACAAATGGTTTCTTTCTGTTTTCAATGTCTTTCAGGCCTTCTTACAAATGTGCAATCTGCCAGTCCAGGTGGTTTGTAGGGCAAACGCTGAATATATGTCTCCATCTGGTAAGCATGGTATTCATTGAAGACGCTGGATGCGAAAGGGGGCTCGGGATCCTTAGCAACACCGCGCAAGCCTCCAGTCATAAATATATCCGCATTACTGTGCACGCTTATTTCTCTTCCTACAACTTGTAATTCTTGCAGCTTGAAAGGGCTATAAAAATGATAAATCTAAGCATATTCTGTTCACCTGTAAGAGCTGCACATTTCTGTTCGCAATGAGGAGAGTGAAGTTGTTTTTTTCCCCTCCTTGCAGCATAAGTCACAGTCAGGAGCCCTTGTGTCTAGAAAGCCTGCGGCCACTTACATGTGGTGCGAGACAGCGGGAAAGTCACCTTCCCTAACTAATGGTTCAAATTATGGTTCAAGCAAATTGAAAATATTCCGTTTGTGTCAGAAAAAACCTGTGCGTTATGTACCATTACAGAAAAATCCCTCCCAGGAACAGAACACCTTCCAGTACAATGAGGGATCTGCCTTCATACTTTGTAGTTCTTGTAGTGTTTGTTCACACTCTTGTCTTCCATTTATTCCGAACATTGACTCAAATGGAAACTGAGGGATCCCATTCATATAAATGGGTTGCTGTATTTTTTATGTAAAATTATCAGAGACATCTGAAAACTTTACTTATTCCCTTTATCGAAACATATACTGTAGCATATCTACTCGTAGACCAATGTTCCATAATGAAAATGTTTCATCTGCTTAAGGGAAAAAGGCAATGGTTTTTAGTTTTACACATAAAGCAAGAAAGGTGATGTGTTGATTGTATCACCGGGGTGGAAAAGTGATGGAGTAGTACATTTTTCTTTTCGGGCTTTCCCTTGAACACTAGCAAGGGCGTATGCAAGGAGCAAATGCTTTCCCTAGTTTATATTCAGGAAGACCATCCTAATAAACAAAGGGATCATATTCCTACCAAATACTTACATGATTGGTTCATAAACAGGAAGAGATATTCACATTTGTTGTTTTTGGAGTGCAGTATGGGAAATCTCTGCTTCCAGTAAAGTGGGCATTTCTTCAGTCGTCTCTAGGGGCATACAGTTTCACCCCTTCTAGACTCTGACAATCACAGCTTGGTACCTGATCTAGCATTCTCAAATGCAGGATCGGAGAGGGAGGTGTGTAAGTGCATGTTCCCAGAGAAGACTGAAGAAATGCCCAGTTGTACTGCAAGCAGAGATTGCACATACTGTGCTCCAAATGAAATAAATGGAGTAACGTAGTGCAAAATACAAAAAGCGTCAGAATCAGGAAAACCCATGGACTTTTACAAGTTATGTATCTACATTTTTTGAGCAAGTGACAGGTTCTCTTTAAAATGGCATTTTTTATAAGCTGATCACAAAGTGTTTTCCTCTGCCTGGGACCCAGAAATCGGTTGTAATCTGTAGGGAAAATTGATTGTGTTTCCCTCCAGCGCCACCACAGAGGGAAAAAATGCATTACACAGTGCCCATTCCAATCAATGAGTTATCTGTTTAATGTGAGACAGAAGACATTAGGCTATGTTCACACAGGGCGTTTTTGTTGCAATTTTGCTGTGGTTTTTAGTATGGTTTTTCCTTGGTTTTATGCAAATATATGCACATTTTTCTTTCTCAGCAAAACCTATGAGATTCTGGAAAAAATTGTGCATAAACATTGGTTTATTTTCTTGACAGAAATGTAAGCCTGCTCGGCTTTTGCAGCGTTTTTCAAAGAGTGAGCGTGTGAATTCTTTCAGTGTTTTTTGCCTTTGTATTTGGTGACGTGATGCAAATCAACGAATGCTTAGAGAGAGACAGTGAGAGACTGAGACAGAGAGACAGGCAGATACGGTGAGAGGGGCTGAGGCGTTTAGAGAGGGGCTGAGGCGTTGAGAGAGGGGCTGAGGCGTTGAGAGAGGGGCTGAGAAGGTGGGAGAGGGGCTGAGATGGTGAGAGAGGGGCTGAGGCGGTGAGAGAGGGGCTGAGGCGTGAGAGAGGGGTGAGGGTTGACGAGAGGCGGGAGGGTTGAGAGAGGGCTGAGGCGTTGAGAGAGGGGCTGGACGGTGAGAGAGGGGCTGAGAGGTGAGAGAGGGGCTGAGGCGGTGAGGAGGGTGAGGCGGTGAGAGGGGGCTGAGGCGGTGAGAGAGGGGCTGAGGCGGTGAGGAGGGGCTTAGTCGGAGGACTGACTGTATATTCAGGGAGCCAAAAGCTGCTTTGACAAGTATGCAAAAAACGCAGTAAAACTGCAACAAAAGATGAGGAAAAAAACGTTATAAAACCTGATGAAAAACCATAGACAAAAATGCAAGAAACAGTCTGCCAGGGGATTTGGTTTAAATCCTCATGGATCAGAATTTGCTGCAGAAAAAAACGCAGCACAATCGCCCTGAGTGAACATAGCCTTAAAGGGAACCTGTCAGGTCGCTCTACCCCTCTCTCCTATCACTACCTGTCTCTGCATCTTGGTAGCTGTTCCCTAACCATCCCTGTCTGACCTAAAGGGGCCCTATAAAGATTATGAAAAATGAGTTTGAACTTTTACATATGGTCTCCATCTAGAAGACTGGATAGGCAGGCTCCGGGTTCTATTCTCCCCTCCTCGCTGTGTCCTAGCACGCCCCTCTGGGCGTCCTTGCTCCTGGTGCTTTGCCGCCTCCTTTTTGTATTTCCTGCCCTCTCTTATGCTGTAATGCCCGGCCAGAACGTCATATCCGGTCGGGTGCATTGTTGGCCTAATCACGTGATCGGCTCAATGCATTGTGGGCCTAATCATGTGATTGGCCCGGCTCTGGTGCATGCGCAATGCTCATATCGAAGACTGATCACATGACTAGGCCCTCAATGCATTGGGCCGATCACATGATTAGGCCCACAATGCATTGGGCCGATCACGTGATTTGGCCCATAATGCACTCGGCCGGATATGACGTTCCGGTTGGGCATTACAGCAGCAGAGGGGACAAAAAAAGGGGGTGGCAAAGCACCAGGAGTGAGGACGCCCAGCGGGGCATGCTAGGACACAGCGAGGAGGGGAGAATGGAGCCTGGAGCCTGTCTATCCAGTCTCCTAGATGGAGACCATATGCAAGTTCAAAGTAATTTTTCATAATCATTATACCTTTAGGTCAGACAGGGAGGGTTAGGGAACAGCTACCAAGGTGCAGGGACAGGTAGTGATAGGAGAGAAGGGTAGCGCGACCTGACAGGTTCCCTTTAAACACATTTAATACATTCTGGCTGCTAGTTGAACCCCCCTCTACCAATTCAGGATATCTTAAAAGGATGCATGAAAATTGGTTTTCTAAGCCTGACGATCCCTTTTAAGGGAATGTGTCATTAGGAAATAACGTACTGATGAAATCAGGGTTTTATGTTAATTTTTTTTTATTTTTTGATGTTTTGTTTTTGATCTTGCAATTTTCACACAGCTATCTTAATCTTAGGTTATTCTAGACTCGCACTTCTTGTTCTGTACATGCCCAAATGTACATTGGTGTCTGAGTAAGTCTGTTGCCTGAAACGTTTTTTTTTATTGAAACATCTAATGAGCGTGTGTAAAGGTCATTGTGAAGGGAGAAGAACCGAGACATTGCCTGAATGGTGAATCCTTTATCAGCTGTGTATAGAGGTGTGATATGACATTGTAATCATGCCTCTGAAGGTAATGAAACTTTAGAAAAGCCTTCTGTAAAGAATAGGAAGTATGAGTCTAAAAATTAGCCCTAGAGGTCAGTGTGAAAATTGCAAGATTTGAATTTTTTTCAATACAGATTGTGATATGAAAATGTATAAAAATATATTTAACACACAAACCTGATTTAGGCAATAGGTCATTTTCTGATTATACGATGAAGATATTATTTGAGCTCTGCTGATCTGCACACAACCGTTCTGTACAGAAGCACATTAGAAATCGAGTTTTGATGGCTCTGCATATCAAGAAAATATCTAAAAATAATAACCACTCTACGGCTATTGTAGGTGTTACAATACAGAGAATATTGATCTCCAAGGGGAAGGTGCTGAGCTGACTTTTCTCTAAGCATCAATTGATAGAGAAACTAATGGAAAGCTTGAGCAAGAAAACGGAGGAAGAGTTATTAAGGCTGCTAAGGCCAAGCGCTTCAAATATAGTATTGGAAAGCAGTTAGTACAGCGGGGAGACATCGGCCTTTGTGCCAATACTATGCAGCACAAACAGATTGGGAAAAACATACAAATGGTCACTTTCACGACGGCTATTTATTTCAATCTCTGCTCTCGATTTCATGCTCGTTTTTTCTTTAATGTACGTAATTCACACTGGTCTAAACCTCAGTGTATCAAATCTTAGTCGTGTGCATTGGAGAATGTAGATTGGATGATGAGTTTTATCAATTTTCATAAATATTTAAATTGTAATAAAAAAACGGTAATACATTGTAACTTAGAACTGAAGGAAAAGTAAACTTTTTATACCTACTGCCAGTTCTTTAAGTCATATTTCTTATAATGTTAATCCTCTCAATAACTAATTCACATAACATATAAATTAGGATGTGCAGTTTCCCTAGGCTCCTCTATCCACTTCTAACCATCCCCCTTTTACCTTGTCACGTCGGCATAAAGAGGATGAATAAGAGCTTTTACAACCTCTCTTTGGAGGGGCAAAAAAACAAGAATTAGGGGACGCACACCGAGGTTTACACGAGACGAAGGTGGACTAGGGTTGGCTAACATACAGGGTTATAACATAGCATGTCTGACGAGGCATTTCTTAGACTGGCTGAAACACACTAGCAAACATTCCGTCTATATACTCGAGTCAGGGTGGTGCATCCCATGGGACCCAGTAGCCATTCTGCACTCAACGGGGGCAACAGTGGACCTTTGGGTGAAAAATGTGATCATTTTCAAAGACACTAGGGGGGCTTGGAAAGCACTGTGAATCAAGCTCGGTTTATCT
Organism: Allobates femoralis; assembly: GCA_033576535.1. NCBI lineage: Eukaryota > Metazoa > Chordata > Amphibia > Anura > Aromobatidae > Allobates > Allobates femoralis. Next base: position 47,146,909 of record JARQOC010000011.1, read on the forward strand.
TGGAAGATATCCAAATATCTTAGTCCATGGCGACACCCAGACTTCAGCCAGGACAAGGACAACGCACTCTTTAAAGTCTGGAGCGCTAAGGGCATTAAAACACTACAGGATCTGATGCAGATGGAGGAGAGGAGGTGGTTGACAGTGATAGAGACATTCAGGAGGTGGCCACTTAACATTTCCGATGCTCTACAGTTTGAACGATTGAGGCTACATTTGTTCCATCGTTTATGTGACTTAAGGAAGGAATGCTCAAAACCATGGACTGGACATTCTACAAGCTAGGGATATAGCAGACATTAGTGTATCCACCATAGACGCCACCCTAAGGCGAGATCTACACTGTCTGCAGAATTATTAGGCAAATAAGTATTTTGATCAAATGATACTTTTTATACATGTTGTCCTACTCCAAGCTGTATAGGCTTGAGAGCCAACTACCAATTAAGTAAATCAGGTGATGTGCATCTCTGTAATGAGGAGGGGTGTGCTGTAATGACATCAACACCCTATATAAGGTGTGCTTAATTATTAGGCAAATGACTTTCCTTTTGACGGGCTCTAAAAAGTCCAAAACTGTGAGATGTCTTGCAGAGGGATGCAGTAGTCTTGAAATTGCCAAACTTTTGAAGCGTGATCACTGAACAATCAAGCATTTCATAGCAAATAGCCAACAGGGTTGCAAGAAGCGTGTTGGGCAAAAAAGGCGCAAAATAACTGCCCATGAATTGAGGAAAATGAAGCATGAAGCTGCCAAGATGCCATTTGCCACCAGTTTTGCCATATTTCAGAGCTGCAACGTTACTGGAGTATCAAAAAGCACAAGGTATGATATACTCAGGGACATGGCCAAGGTAAGGAAGGCTGAAAAACGACCACCTTTGAACAAGAAACATAAGATAAAACGTCAAGACTGGGCCAAGAAATATCTTAAGACTGATTTTTCAAAGGTTTTATGGACTGATGAAATGAGAGTGACTCTTGATGGGCCAGATGGATGGGCCAGAGGCTGGACCAGTAAAGGGCAGAGGGCTCCACTCCGACTCCGCCAGCAAGGTGGAGGTGGGGTACTGGTATAGGCTGGTATCATCAAAGATGAACTTGTGGGACCTTTTCGGGTTGTGGATGGAGTGAAGCTCAACTCCTGCACCTTCTGCTAGTTTCTGGAAGACAACGTCTTCAAGCAGTGGTACAGGAAGAAGTCTGTATCGTTCAAGAAAAACATGATTTTCATGCAGGACAATGCTCCATCACATGCAACCAACTACTCCACAGCGTGGCTGGCCAGTAAAGGTCTAAAAGAAGAAAAAATAATGACATGGCCCCCTTGTTCACCTGATCTGAACCCCAAAGAGAACCTGTGATTCCTCCTAAAATGTGAGATCTACAGGGAGAGAAAACGGTACACCTTTTGGGACAGTGTCTGGGAGGCTGTGGTGGCTGCTGCACGCAATGTTGATCGTAAACAGATCAAGCAACTGACAGAATCTATGGATGGAGGCTGCTGAGTGTCATCATAAAGAAAGGGGGCAATATTGGTGTTTTGTTTTTGCATCTCAAATTTTTTTTTCTAATTTTTGTGCAGTTATATTGGTTAATCTGGTGAAAATAAGTTAGATGGGAATATATTTGGTTTTTATTAAGTTGCCTAATAATTCTGCACAGTAATAGTTACCTGCACAAACAGATATCCTCCTAAAGGTACCGTTACACGGCACAACATCATGCACGACATTGCTCAAAAGTGACTTGTTCAACGGTGTTGAAACTACATCGTTAGTGCGTCGTTGCGTGAATCCAAACGATTCAACTACGATAATTAGTCAAGTTGGAGTTGACAGGTTTATGAACATGTTCAATAACCTAACGATGTTGTTCAAGTGATCTGCTAGTATCGTTCTGTGTGACACCGCGATAACAATGTCATGGACGACTTCGCCCATTCACAGCAATAAGCAGGGGTCGTTCGTGGGGTTGGCAAACGATACCTGCTCACAACATCGTTGGGGAGTTGTCTACGATATCTAGACGTGTGACATCTCACCAGCGATGTTGAAATGATGTAAAAAAAAAAAGACCGTGCGCCCACGAGATCGTCGTGGGGAATATTATGTTGTACAACTGTATGTTATTTGTGAAACTTAATAAAAGAGGATTTATAAAAAAAATATAAAAATAAATAAGCTTTACTCACTTGAGCAGTCCTCTGACACTAATGTTCCAACACTTCTGTTCCTTACCGCACCCTGTACTTATTGCTCTGTCTGGATAGATATGAGATCTCTACAGCCAATCACTGGTGACATGTTGGTCACTGCTACCATCGGTGATTGGCTGCAGTGTTTATGTGTCCTCCACCGGTCTCTGTGCGTACTGCCCATATGACCATGACCTCTGCAGCCAAATACTGGTTGCAGCAAAGCAGCGACTAGCTGGGGTGCCCTAGAAGTATTTGTACAAGAATGACTGGTGATCGGTAAGCTAAGTATTCCTTCTGTTATAATTTTATATAATCCCTACTTTTTAATACATTTTATCAAGGAAATTTGCGCGGTAGTGCAGTGGTTAGTACTGCGCTGGGTCCTGGGTTCGAATTTCACCAAACTCCTCTGCGTTTTAAAGTCAATCTGGTTTTGAAACTCATTAAAAGTGGTTTAATTATCAATGTACTGGACTTATTGGATTTCAGCAGTGCAGAATCACCCATCCGTTGCGTTTTAATACTAATATAGTGGTTGTGGCACCACAACCCTATTAGGCTGGTTTCACACTATCGGTTTTTTAATCCGGCGGCGATACAGAGAAAACCGCATCCCCCGACAATTGTAAAACCTGATGCAACTGGATTCTCCTGCACCGGTATTATTACTGATCTTGCTGATGGATCTGGCATAATATCTGTGCAGTTGAATCAGGTTATGTATGTTTTTTTTTTTTATGAATCCAGTGAAAAATGAAATTTTTGGTAAACGCCCTCCAGTGGGTGTATCTCAATTCCTCACTGATGTCACAAGAACCTCACTCTCCCACTGATGTCACCAGAACCTCACTCTCCCACTGATGTCACCAGAACCTCGCTCCCCCTCTGATGTCACCAGAACCTCGCTCCCCCACTGATGTCACTAGAACCTCACTCTCCACTGATGTCACCAGAACCTCACTCTCCACTGATGTCACCAGAACCTCACTCTCCACTGATGTCACCAGAACCTCACTCTCCACTGATGTCACCAGAACCTCACTCTCCACTGATGTCACCAGAACCTCACTCTCCACTGATATCAACAGAACCTCACTCTCCACTGATGTCAATAGAACCTCTCTCTCCACTGATATCAACAGAACCTTTCTCTCCATTCATGTCACCAGAACCTCGCTCCCCCTCTGATGTCACCAGAACCTCACTCCCCCATTGATGTCACCAGAACCTCACTCCCCCATTGATGTCACCAGAACCTTACTCTCTACTGATGTCACAAGGCTGTTGTAGTAAGATAAATGCCTTCGATTGTGGAACGGTAGAGCCACGTTTTCATCCTGCGTGTTGACGCTGTGCATTGATAGATTTGACTTTGTATACATAGATTTGACTTTGTATACATTACCTTCGCTCAAATGGATTTCTTTATTTGCTTGGAATTTTTCAGCAAGATTGGCAGCAGGATTGTGATGAGGGTGAGCAAATTACACTGCTGAAATAAAACGCCAGAGATCGACTCCCGCTTCTCTGAGCTTCACAATGTATTTTAGATACGCTGTGCCCCTTCCCTCGAGTAGAAGAATGTATGGGCGGTTTCCATCGCTGAATATGGATGCCAGAATATGAAAAGATCTGTCCAGCAGCAACATGGCAGTACAGTGTGAATGAAACCTTTGACTCCTCGCAGTTCAAAAAGCCCTTCATTCCTTTTGTCATACACTTTAGAGTATGGATGCAGATGAGGTCTTTGTTGGTGCCGTGCACCTCATCCATTACCCTTAGGCTGACTGTGAGCAAGAGAAGAGGGAATCTGTTGAAAAGGACCATGACAGAGCCTGCTGTTAGCATGAACTCTGTATGAACCAGGTCTAACAGCAGGTTTCCTGCATGTGCTTGAGGGGAACATTTGGTGAAGAACACTCGAAAACCTCTTAAGTATCATGTGAAGCCACAGGGAAGTACACATTTCTCCACCGGCTTCATATGGAAATCCTTCCTCTTCTGGCTGTGAAATCATTGCATTCTTCTAGTAAGATAGAGGAAGAAAACTTCAAGTAACGTTTAGTATAAAGAACCTCCATGTCCCCCTAGTTACACTATCGTGTGGTGTATAACATATCATAAGACATATCACTTGCAGCCATCTGGGGCTTAGGTCTGCCAGAGAGGACATCTTCATAGATTTTATGCGTTCTTTATAAAGAAAGTTAAAAGGGTTTTCTCACAAAAGTTCTTTTTAATCAATAGATCTTGAAATAATAAAAATTTCCACAATAGGATGTGTTTAAAAATAGAATTATTCTTACCGTTAATTCAGTTTCTAGGGCCCTTCCACGACAGCATAGGAGGTTGCCTCTCCACGCCCTATTAGGGACAGGAAGCACAAGAGAGGTTAAAAGGACCCTCCCACCTTCACCTGCTAGTGTCTTACAAAGAACCATAGCATGACAAAGCAAGACAGAGCATTCCATGAAAAACCAGGAAAATAAGGGAGGGAATTAGGTGCTGTCATGGAAGGGCCCTAGAAACCGAATTAACGGTAAGAATAATTCTATTTTCTCCAGGCCCCTTCCACGACAGCAAAGGAGGAATACCATACCAACGAATACAAACCTGGGCGGGACCACAGCCTGCAGGACTTTCCTGCAAAGGCCAAATCCCTGGTAAACCCAGGTCCAAACGATAATGCTTCGTGAATGTATGCAGGGAGGACCACGTAGCAGCTGTGCAGATCTGCTGCGGAGAAGCCCCTGCCTTTTCTGCCCAGGAGACTGCGGTAGCTCTGTTGGAATGGGCAGTAAACCCAGAAGGTATCAGCAGTTGAAACTGGTAGGATGCAGTAATGGCACGTTTAATCCAGCTGGCAATGGTGCACTTAGCCACTGTTCTTCCCTTATTGGGACCAAAGGGCTGGATGAAAAGGCTGTGATCAATGTGCCAGGGCGCCGTGACCTCCAGGTATCGAAGCCTGTTCTGCGAACATCCAAAGAGTGGAACTCTTCCTCCTTCGGAGTTCGAGGAGACTGACAAAAGGAAGGAAGGACGATTGACTGGGAACGATGAAAGTCCGAGACTACCTTGGGTAGGAAAGAAGGGTCCAGCTGAAGTACGATCAGTCATAACGGACCGTTAAATATGGCTCCCTGATGGACAGAGCCTGAAGTTCCTCCACACGGGAGCGGTCGTGATTGCCACAAGAAAGGCCGTTTTATGAGATAGCAGCCGAAGATCACAGGAGGACAACGGTTCATAGGGGGAATGGGACAAACCAGTCAAGACCACGTTGAGATCCCAGGCGGGACCAAGAACCTGTATACCCATATACGTGATGAATCCTAGAAGCAGACACCATAAATCTGCGAATCCTGTGATGATTCGCCAAATCTGCGTCAAAAACTGAGCTGAGAGCGGAAACCTGGACCTTCAACGTGCTAGATCTAAGTCCCAGGTCTAACCCAGCTTGGAGGAAATCCAAAATTTGCGAGATATCAGGATGGAGTGGGTCAGGAGGGCGAGAACCACACCAGGAGGAGAATTTCTTCCAGACTTTATTATAAATCGCATTAGTGACAGGCTTATGATTCTTTTGTACAGTAGCCACCACTTTATCAGACAAACCCTGGGCCTTCAATACTTGGGCCTCAGAAGTCAACCAGCTAAGCTGAGCCTCTGAGGATCCGGAAGAAATAGCGGACCTTGTGACCGCAGACTGGGGTCTAGGCTCAAAGCCACAGGACCATCGACCTGAAGAGACACAATCAAGGGGGGCGTGTCCTGCATCTGATGGAGCAGGACACTTAGTGAGGAGCTCTGCACACTAAGTCCTGATAACAGCACATAACAGCCACTACAACCTCCAAAACCGGCTGGGGTGAGATCGGATTACCTCAGGAGCAGACTGAGATGTCTAAAGGCGGCTCCAGACGCAGAGATACCGAGCACTCGGTGAGAGGTTTCTTTGGGGTAGACAGAACACTAAGATTTGCTTCCAGCATGGCACAGGGGGTGGGAAAATCAACACCTCACTGCTCTCCTCGCTCTCAGCATGGAAGAGGGGGCCCAGGAGCCAGAGAGGATGATGAGGCTCCAGTGACAGAGGGGTGTCTGAGAGGCTTCCTAGAATCCCTCCGCAGGTCCCTGCAGGAGGATATGAGGGGCATGATTGCTGATCTAAGAGCAGATCTATCGGCTATAAGTGAAAGAACAGGACACATTGAACATAAAATGGTGGACTTTGCTGCGGCCCATAACAGCCTCGCAGATGACTTTGCAGAGGTGGACTCAGAGGTCCGGCAGCTACAGGCAGCTGTCTGTGATTTACAGGACAAACATCGTATTAAGAATGTGAAATTGAGAGGAGTTGCAGAGGGGGGTGAGGAGGAAAACCTCATGGCCACGGTAACAACCTTTACGGAGGTGGCTCTCCCTGATATGCCTGACACAGAAAGGAAAATTGATAAACTTTTTCGGCTACCTAAACCTGCAAGACTGAACAGAGATGTTCCGAGAGACATTTTAGTCTGTTTCTTCTCTACAAAACCGCGGGAAAAGCTGCTGGCCACCATGAGAAATCATCCGGAGCTCCCTTCCCCCTTCAGGGCAGTCTCTGTGTTCCCAGATTTGTCCCCCGGAACCCTGGCCAGAAGACGAGACTTTGCACCCTACTGTGCCATTCTGAGAGACGGGGATCTCCTACATTTGGGGTTCCCCTGTGTCGGTGATATTTCGCTACAGAGGATCGAGACAATACTTTAATTCCCCTTCTAAAATGAGAAAAGCCTTCCAAGACTGGAACTTCCCCAAGACTGCCACAGCGACCCCAACGAAAAGGGCCCCGTTGGAGATGCGAGGACCGGAGACAACAGATGGAGAGGTCTGAAGGGCTGTGAACTTATTATGAACATACAGAGCTGGTTGTGACTGATCTCTTGAATAGCAGGAGGCTCTGAGACCTCCTTGGAGGTCGTATTAGACCTTAGCTCCTGCAGGGGGACCGTTCCGCCTTAAATCCATTGAGGTGGGGTGGTCTAGTCCCCTGTTTCTCCCCAGCTGCTTGGCAATTTGCCTTGAATTAAGTTTACATTTGTGTTCAGTGTTTTTGTTTTCTTCTTCTATCCCCATATCTATTGTTTATTTTCCTTGTCCCCCTATCCGTCTATCTTCCTCTCTTTTCCTGTACCTCTCCTGCCCCCTGGGGTTCTCTTCCACATTGATTCCATCATACTGGCACTGTGAATTGTGGAAACAAAACTATGACTATGAGATGTGTTTCGCTTAATGTGAAGGGGTTGAATTCCCTTATCAAACGTTCCTACCTCTTGAAAGAGGCCCTCCGCTCTAAAGCGGATATCCTATGTGTCCAGAAGTCCCACCTCCTAGCAGCGGATAATGTCAGACTGAGCCACCGACTTTTTCCCCATTTGTTTTTTGCGAACCACCCTGACAAGAAGCAAGCAGGGGTGGGAATCTTCATTAGAAACTCTGTGCAATTCCAAGTGGTTCAGGTTATCCCTGACCCTATGGGTCGTGCTCTTATTTTGATATGTAAGATCGCAGGGTCAGTTTACACATTACTAAATGTCTACACACCAAATAATGGGCAAATTAAATTCCTTAGGTCCTGGTTTGAACGCCTGAAGTAGGTGGCAGTCGGCAAGGTGATTGTCTGTGGAGACTTCAACCTGGTCCCCAGCAGACTCATGGATAGTACTGCCCCGTCCGTGGGAAGGGGCAAGGAGCTGGGCCCCCTGATAAGGGAATTTCGCCTCCACGACATCTGGCGCTACCTCTATGCATCGGAGAAAGACTTCTCGTTCTTTTCCCACAGGCACAGGTCCTACTCGAGAATTGATCTCTTTTTGGACGATGATAACACTCTTGGGGCCTGTGCCTGTGCGGAAATGGGTCTGATCACTTGGTCTGATCATGCGCCGGTGTCGTTGGAGGTGGCCCTGACGGGAGGGAATCCCCCTCCGCGTACATGGCGACTTAATGCCAACTTGTTGTCAGACCAGGCGGTGGTGGGGGCGATTGGTAAGGGACTGTCAGACTTTTTTGCCCTCAATGATACGGGAGATGTGGCAGATGATGTCCTATGGGAATCGCACAAGACCGTCATAAGGGGCACGCTTATACAGAAGGCCTCTCAACTGAAAAGGTCCCGGGAAAAAACTCGAGAGGACTTGCTGACTCAATTACAGGTCCTGGAAGACCTAAATAAATCAAACCCGAGGTCAAACAACTCCACTCAGATCTTCCTGCTCAGAAATGAGCTTAGAGCCCTGATGCTCCATGAATATGAGAAGCATTTGAGAAAAATTAAGATGTCACATTATGCAGCTGGAGACAGAGCTGGGGCGCTCCTGGCCAGGAGACTAAAAAAACGATCTGCTATGACAATGATTGACTCTATGAATACTGCAGATGGCGGGGTGGTGAGGAGCCTAGAGGAGATAGCGGAGATGTTTGCGGTGTTTTACGAATCCCTGTACAACCTGAGAGACTGTAGAGAGACGCCCCAGCCTGACTTGGACGAGGTTAATGCCTTTCTTGAGACCCTGTCACTCCCGTCACTGACTAAAGACCAACTGTTAGAACTAAATATGCCCATGTCGACACAAGAAATTGGCAAAATTATTTCCTCCACTAAACCCTCCTCGGCCCCGGGCCCAGATGGCTTTTCCAATACATACATCCAGCAGACTCTGGAACTCCCTCCCCCACCACATCAGACACTCCCCTACCCTGGGAACCTTCAAGAAAAACCTGAAGACCCACCTCTTCCTACAAGCCTATAACACTGCACCATCTCACCTCTCTCCCCCTCCTACTGTCTCCCTCCCCACCCTCTAGACTGTGAGCCCTTGTGGACAGGATCCCTGGCCCCATTGTACCCGTACGATTGTTTTGTTGATTTGATCGTCGTTTTTCGACCACTTGTCTTTGTCTACCCCCTAACTTGTACAGCGCTATGTATCCTAATAGCGCTATATAAATACCTAATAATAATAATAATAATAATAATACTATAGAACCTTTGCAGCCGAGCTGTCCCCGTATCTTTTACGAGTATTCAACTTGTGGCAGGCGAAGGGAGCCATCTTACCCCCTGCCTTGGAGGTGACCATCACCACCATACCTAAACCGGGCAAACCACATGATTCTCCTGCTAGCTACAGGCCTTTTTCTCTGCTAAATTGCGACCTGAAGATATTCTCAAAATTACTGGCGTCCAGACTTGCTCGAGTTCTACCTTCCTTAATTCACCCTGATCAGGTGGGTTTCGTGTCGGGGAGGCAGGCTAAGGACGGCACCAGGAGGATGGTGGACCTGGTAAAAGTGGCAGAGCTTAGGGGGGTCCCCAGTGCATTCCTGTCGCTTGATGCTGAAAAGGCCTTTGATAGGGTGCACTGGGGATACCTTCGGGCTGTCTTAAGGAAGTTTGGCTTTGAGGGGCCGATTGTGTCGGCAATCCTTAGCCTTTACTCCCGCCCGAATGCCAGAGTCCTCGCCTCCGGGTTCCTGTCCAGAAGCTTCCAAATTACCAATGGCACGAGGCAGGGTTGCCCGCTTTCACCGGTAATCTTCGCCTTGGTGGTAGAACCTCTTGCGGCCCTGATCCGGGCTGACCCGCTGATATCGGGAATCGCGGTTGGAGAACTGGACCATAAAATAGGCCTGTATGCAGACGATATCATAATTGCTTGCACGAACCTTGAAATTTCTCTCCCTGCGACTATGTCGGCTCTCGCTAAATTTGCACGAGTGTCCCTATATAAGCTAAACGCTTCAAAATCTATGGTACTACCAATATGTGTCCCGTTGTCTCTGTCTTCCAGCTTATCAGAAAGGCTCCCCTTTCAATGGTGCCCGAGTGGCATAACATATTTAGGCATCATTCTAGACCCCACTCCTCAGATAGTACAAGCTAATGTTGAGGTCCTGGTGAAAGCTTTGTCGGATGGCATGAGTAAACACCCCCTACATGCCTTGACATGGATGGCGAGAACGCAGGCGTTTAAGATGATGCTTTTACCTAAGATTCTCTACTGTTTCCGCTGTGTGCCTGTTGCTTTACCTGGCAAGTTAATGAACAAACTGCAGTCCCTGACTAATAGATACATATGGGCTGACAAAAAACCGAGGGTCCCCAAAAGTTATATCACTTCACATGAATAAAGGAGGGATGGGGGTCCCAGACTTAAAGTCTTATCATGGGGCAGTCATATTAGAGGAAGCAAAGAGGTTCTGGATATCTGCTGGAGACCTAGGTTGGATGCAGATTGAGAATTTTGTTGACGGGGTCGGACTCCAGGGACTTCGGACTATTCTCGAGGCAGAATCCTTGACCAAACTAAAAAGGAAATTTAAACTAGACACGACTTGTACCCTGCTTCTCCACTGGAGGGGTCTACCAAAATCCTGGACTAGATTACCGGCCTCTGACATTTCTCTGAATGCACTTCGCCTACATTTACCCTTTTTAGAGATTCCTAAATGGGAAGTGGCGGGAATTCACACACTAGCAGACTTAATGGCGGAAAGAGACTTGGTGTCATTCGACACATTGATGAAATGTGACCCATGCTTACGAACTTTGTTCCTGCAATACCTCAAACTGAGACATTTCGTGGCCACTGAGGCTAGAGACTGGTTGACGGGGAGACAATCTCCTTCTGCCTTCCTGGGCTTCCTTCTGACCACCCCATCAGATCTGAAGGGTTTATCCCGGATATATAAGGCTCTCTTGGCCAGGGGCGACCCGGAGAAATTGGTTTACATGCAGAAATGGGAGGTGGACCTCCAGTTTACTACAGAGAGAGAGAACTGGGAGAAAGCGTCCCAACGCATGGCTAAACTTACCAGGTGTATCAATCATCTAGAGAACTTAAAGAAATTACATTTTCGCTGGTACCTTCCGCCAGCCCGTTTGGCCAGATGTGGGAGACATGCCTCCCCTTTGTGCTGGAGACTATGTGGACAGAAGGGTAATCTTGCCCACATGTGGTGGTCCTGCCCGAGAGTAACCCCCTTTTGGTTTCTGGTCGAGCGCCTGATCCAGTCGGTCACGGGTTTTATGATCCCTCTTTCGCCACAATTGGCACTCCTACATATTGGCCTGGAGTTATATCCCCCCATTATGTGGAGGACCCTGACTTATATCCTGGTGGCTGCCAGGCTGGCCTTGGCGTCCGACTGGAAGGCGCAGACCCCACCTAATTTATCGGAAGTGGTGAACAGAGTAAACTCTATTTTTGCTTATGAATATTACCTGGCGCAAAACCTGCCAACTAGAAAACGGACTTTGGATGCATGGTACATATGGGCTTCTCATCCTCTTGCTACACCGATCCCTTCTTAATACCGAATGTAAGGTGTACTATGGAACATGTTGTAGCCATGGTGTAGACTCTGTACCTTTAAAGTGATCCTAAACCCAGACACTGACCCCCCCCTTATCTTTAGACCTGTCCCTGCTCCCCCTCTTATCATTTCTAGCCATCCCTTTTGCAGAAAAAAATCGCTTTTGTAAAGTAAGAGAAAAGGTTATAATACTTATTCCTGTGTGAGTTCTCTCTTTCTGTGCAAGCCGCAAATGCCCCGCCTGTGTGCTGCTGCCTGGTAATTATGCACGCCCCTCTCTGCTTCTAAGAGCCTGGCCGCGTCATGAAAGGGGCGGGGCTAAATCGCGTCATGCCGGAGCCACAGTTTTCAAGTAACATGGGAAAGAAAAAGGATCTCTCTGCTGACAAAAAGCAACAAATAGTGCAATGCCTTGGACAAGAAATGAAAACATTAGGGCCGCTTTACACACACCAACTTCTGTGTCCAACTTCTGTGTCCAACTTCTGAACAGATCTCTGGTTGCAGTGAAATCATGGACACATTGCTCCATTTTGTACACAGCCACAAAATGGAACAATGTGTCCATGATTTCACTGCAACCAGAGATCTGTTCAGAAGTTGGACACAGAAGTTGGTGTGTGTAAAGCGGCCCTTAGATATTGCATGACAACTTAAGCATGATCATCGTACTGTGAAGAGATTTGTGGATGATTCTGAGCACAGACGTGTTCGTGCAGATAAAGGCAGAATGAGGAAGGTTCCTGCCAGGCAAGGACATCGGATTAAGAAAGCAGCTGCTCAAAAGGCCTTACAAACCAGCAAACTGATATTTGAAGCTGCTAGTGCCTCGGGAGTCCCTCGAACCACAAAGTGTAGGATCCTTCAAAGGCTTGCTGTGGTGCATAAACCTACTATTCCGCCACCCCTAAACAGTGCTCACAAGCAGAAAAGGTTGCAGTGGGCCCAGACATACATGAAGACTAAAGGGCCTGTCACACGCGTCAATATCGCCTGCACGTGACGTTGCAGCGATATTGACGCGTGTGACATACTGAATCAACCAGCGATAAATCGCTGGTTGATGATCGCCAGGTTTTAGAACCTGCACTAAAACCTGGCGATTGTCGCCCGGTGGACACGCAGCATCGCTGCGTGTGACACCGGGAGTAGCGATATTCCAGCTCCCAGCGCCTCTCACAAGCGCTGGGAGCTGGTATCCAAGGTAAACTGCGGGTATCTAGGCAGCGCGCGCTGCCTAGATACCCGACGTGTACCTTAGTTACCAGCCTCCTCCGCTCCGCTGTCCCTGTGCCAGTGTGGCAGAGGAGAGGGGGTTAACCAGGGAAGCTTCCTGCTTCCCCCGGCTGAGCCCGCCCGTCCTCTCTCTGCTGCTGCTCCGGCTCACAGGGGCCCCGCTGGACGCAGGTTAGCCCTGCAGAGGGGTCCCCAGCCGCCCCCATGTCCCTGTGCCAGTGTGGCAGAGGAGAGGGGGTTAACCAGGGAAGCTTCCTGCTTCCCCCTGCTGAGCCCGCCCCTCCTCTCTCTGCCGCTGCTCCGGGGCCCCGCTGGACGCACGCAGGTAGGAGCCGCGACCTGATAGCACCCCCCCCCCTGGTCCTCACCACACCTACACTGATAGCACCCCCTCCCCCCCTTTCTCAAACCAGGGCCCCCCCTCAAAGGCTGCACCAGGGCCCCCGGGCAGCAAGGTCCGCCCCTGGCTCACCGGCTGGTATCTAAGGTACACAGCGGGTAACTAGGGTCCCTAGTTACCCGCTGTGTACCTTAGATACCAGCCGGTGAGCGGAGGAGGCTGGTAACTAAGGTACACGTCGGGTATCTAGGCAGCGCGCGCTGCCTAGATACCCGCAGTTTACCTTGGAGACCAGCCTGCTCCCGCTTCCAGCAGCCTGGCAGCGGGAGCAAGACATCGTGGAAACGATATTTAAATCGTTTCCACGATGTTTCTGGTCAATGGATCGCTGGTGAGTCTGTCTGTGTGACAGCTCACCAGCGATCAGCCGTCAATGTCGTCAGCGATCATCTCACTGACGACATTGACGCGTGTGACAGGCCCTTAATTGTCAAACAGTCTTGTTTACTGATTAGTGCCGAGCAACCCTGGATGGTTCACATGGATGGAGTAGTGGATGGTTGGTGGATGGCCACCATGTCTCAACAAGGCTGCGACGTCAGCAAGGAGGTGGTGGAGGAGTCATGTTTTGGGCCGGAATCATTGGAAAACAGCTGGTATAGGCCCCTTTAAGGTTCCTGAAGGTGTGAAAATGACTTCTGCAAAGTATATAGAGTTTCTGAATGAGAACTTTCTTCCACAGTACAAAAAGCAAAAAGTGCCTTCAGGAGCAAAATCCTCTTCATGCATGACAATGCAGCATCTCATGCTGCAAAGAATACCTCTGTGTCATTGGCTGCTATGGGCATAAAAGGAGATAAACTCATGTGGTGGCCACCATCTTCCCCTGACCTCAATCCTATAGACAACCTTTGGAGTATAATCAAGCAAAAGATCTATGAGGGTGCGAAAAAAATAAGTGGGTGGGGGACAAGAGGCGCAATAGTGCCCTATCACTAGTGACACTAGAAAGAGTGATTCTGAGGAGCCACTCACCTGATTCAGTTGTGGGCCCCACAACTGGTTTGAAGGCGTTTTGAGAAGAATCTCTCAGCTGCTGCAGGACCTCCACCAACTACTGACCAGTAGTGAAATTCATGGAGATGATGGGAGTACAGGTGTGACACGGTCCGCGCTGCTCCAATGTAAAAACTCACCAAAAGAGTCGGTCATCAGTAGGTTTTATCTTTTTAATCCTCCTTCCTCCTACGCGTTTCGGCGCCCCACCTGGCACCTTCCTCCGATATCCCTGAGGAAGGTGCCAGGTGGGGCGCCGAAACGCGTAGGAGGGAGGAGGATTAAAAAGATAAAATCTACTGATGACTTTGTGACTCTTTTGGTGAGTTTTTACATTGGAGCAGCGCGGACCGTGTCACACCTGTACTCCCATCATCTCCTATGAGGGTGGGAGGCAGTTCACATCAAAACAGCAGCTCTGGAAGGCTATTCTGACATCATGCAAAGAAATACAAGCAGAAACTCTCCAGAAACTCACAAGTTTAATGGATGCAAGAATTGTGAAGGTGATATCAAAGAAGGGTTCCTATGTTAACATGTAACTTGGCCTGTTAGGATGTTGTGGAGTTAAATAGCTTTTTATTTCAGTGAATGTGACCTGTTAATGCTGCAAATTCAACAAATGAGCATTATCAGCTCTTTCAAACAAATCAAATGTTTAGAAACTCTACTGGGCGTAATAATTTGGAACAGTGCATTTAGAGTTTTTTTTTAATTTTGAAGATTATACTGTTATCATTGGAAGGTTTATTCAATAAAATTTGATGTATACTCTAACGGGTGCTGACTTTTATTACACTGACTGTCATTTGCACCGACCATTCAGGAAAATCAGTAAGAAGAACCTTTGCATAATAATTTGGAACATGGTGTAATAAATTGCCCATGCCTCAAAAAAAAAGAAATCCAAAAAATAAAAAGAAATGCCTTGCATGCTATTTCTACACATTCTGCATTGAGGAGCTGCTAATTAGACCCATTGAAAGACTATAGTAAGTTTAGATTTGAGTCTCCGGTAGACTGATGGCAAATCTGCTCTAGATGTTCAAGTGTCCACTTTGTGCATTTCAGTAGACAATCCATGACAGAAATCCAAACTATGGCTAGGGTCAATTTCCGTTTTGACCCTAGCCTACAACAATCCGGTTTTAACTTTAGAATTTTTCCAGCTATGCGGTGCTGGAAACGCAGTCCCTAGTTACCCTATGTTTACCTTAACTACCTGTCACACAGGCAGCTGCTTGGAGTGCGTTTTACAGCGTCGCCACAGGAAGCGCTGTCTGCAACGTTTCCTGTGCGGTGCTGTAAAGCGCACTCCGAGCAGTTGCCTGTGTGACAGGTAGTTAAGGTAAACATAGGGTAACTAGGGACTGCGTTTTCCAGCACCGCATAGCGGTACACTATGCGTGCTGGAAAAAGTTCTAAGTTAAAACCGGATTGTTGTAGGCTAGGGTCAAAACGGAAATGTGACCCTAGCCTATGAAATGAATCAACTATAGTAAATCTGTGATGTGAAGACATGGCCTGTGTATCAGGACTCTATTACAAGAGATGTTGTATCGAGCTCACCCGGATGGACATATCACCATGATAAATAGAATTTTTAACAACGCTTGGTGAATTTTTTTTTTCCTTTAAATTGAAAATGCCCTAAATTGTATCTCCAAATTCCCACTGAGTCTTTTATAGATCTCTTTTACAGTGTTTTGGTGATTACTTGAAACACTTTTATGTTCTACAGGTAAAGTTCCTTTCATCCATGTTGGGAATCAAGTAATATCTGAACTGGGACCAATAGTTCAATTTGTGAAAGCCAAGGTAAGAATTAAAGTATTCAAAGACCTAAAAAGTGGATCTGCATTATTATAGTTAGTAGTTTAAAGTCTCATACACATTAAAGTTGTCCCACAGTCATGTGTGGCCACATCTAGCTGTATATTCTCTGTGCGTACTATTGTTCTCTTATCGTCCACTGGTAGCCAGGCCCTGCTATATGCCATGTTTCCTTTGGGATTACTGGGAGGATGCTAAGAAACGTCCTACAATGTTTAGTGGACTGATAGTATAGCTGCGCAATGTTAGCCATATACATATTATACAAGTTGAATCTGATGATTTTGGTGGACGAGCTAATAGTGATGAGCGAATAGGACGGTAAGATATTCGGCTAAGAAATATTTGAACTGTTCCAGTGTTCGTCACGAATAACGAACCTAATGCAAGTCAATGTAGAACTCGAATATATTTCAGGGAAATCTTTCAGAGAACTATTCGAGTTCCCCATTGACTTGCATTAGGTTTGTTATTCGTGACGAATGCTGGAACAGTTCAAAGTATTCTGAACAAATAATCCGAACCTGAATATATTACTATTCGCTCATCCCTAATAAAAATGTAATGTGAATGAAGGGGGAAGAGAGATTGAGCATGGTGAACTTTAAAGAGGACCTGTCACCCCCCTGGTGCTTGGCAAACTGAATGCAGCACTGAATGCAGCGTGTCTGCTGCATTCAGGGAAGGGGTCCCCCATGTCTCTAGTCCCCCTCTGTAAGCTGTTAAAAAGTCTTTACAAACTTTACAGATAAAGGTCCCTGGGTTGGATCTGAATAAGAGGTCCTGGCTGCTGGCACAGCGCTCCCTGCCCTCCTCTTCTGCTCATGCTCTGTGTGACGTCAGGACAGAAGAGTAGGGCGGAACCAGAAGAAGACGAGGCAGCGGCAGACACATAGAGGGGGCGGAACACACAAGGAGGAGGCAGGGAGGACTGTGCCGGCAACCAGGACCTCTTAATAAGATCCCACCCAGGCGACCTCTTAACTGTAAGACTTCTAAAGTCTTTTTTAAAGCTTACAGGGGGCTAGACCCATGGGGACCCCTTCCCTGAATGCAGCAGACATACTGCATTCAGTACTGCATTCAGTTTGCCAAGCACCAGGAGGGTGACGGGTCCTCTTTAACATGTCTGATGTTTTTCAGCAGAGGTGAGCGCTACCTTCAAAGTGTGGCAGTTTCTTTGTATACCTGTTGGTCCGATCCCACCATGCACATTTATGGCGGCATTAAGAAAAATTTGTTGGCAAATCAAACTTTGGGCAAACATTTGTGAATACATGTATGCTTTTAGTCCTTTACACAAATAAAAGACTTTGTATGTTAACGACATAATGTAAATTAATGCTTTAAGTGTGGTTTTACATTGGAGATTACGAAAACGTTTTTCCCATCTTGATGGGAATAACGCTGTCCAGTATAGCTAGTCTTTCCGTAAAGTGATCTGTCCGACCTCCTAAAACCTTGACTCCCTTGATGTTTCTCCTTAAAAAAAAAAAAACCAACAAAAAACAAACCAAAGAAAGACAAAATGAGCATTACTCCCCCTCCCTATTCCAGCACTGAATGTCTGCTGATGTTGAAGCTCCTGTCTGTTATTGTCTGCAGCGTTGATGTCACATCGAGAGTGCTGCAGCCAATCGGTGAACTCAGGCAGAGCCGCTGAGCTCAGTTATTGGCTGCAGCGCTGTCAATGTGACGTCGGTGCTGCAGACAATGTCTGACATTGGGAGCAGTGGTGGAGACTTGGTTCCAGGGAGGTTGAGAAAACAAGTTTATTTTGTAAAACTTCAGCTGAGTGCAGGGATTTTCCGAAACCAGATAACTCCTTTTACTCATTTAATTTTTATAGGAGCTGCAGAAACACAGAAGTGCAGTTGATCTCTGCCATTTCCATACCTCCACCAGGAAGGGCAGAGATAACAATATCTCTTTAAATCTGGTATCTGCTTTGCGCATAGAAGAACTGGCGATAACACCTGTTTGCTTTTCCCCACGTAGGGCCATTCGCTTAGTGACGGCTTAGATGAAGTCCAGAAAGCAGAGTTGAAAGCATACATGGAACTTGTTAATAATATGCTCCTGACAGCAGAGGTACGGTATGTTACCCATTGTGTGACTCTAGCTGTCTGTTTTTTTTAGTTTGGCCTCTTCTGTTTCTATAGATAATAATGGGGAACTGTGCGCTCATTCTACCACCCCCAACTGAGTCCATGTGTGTGATTGTAGAGAAGAACACAATGAATCCATACCTTTATACTTCAACGTTTTTTCTATTGCACCACTGTAGTAATGCTTTAAGTTTAAGTCCCCTGCCACCTGTGTTATACTCTCCTTCTGGCGGCTTCATCTTCTTTCACCACTGCTCCAGTCGGTCCCCTGTGGTTTGTGACTTGCCGGCAGCTCCAGTGTTTCATGCACTTCTCCGGAGGTCACAACTCAATACATCTCTATGAAGCATCGTTCTGGCCTCATTCTGGTTCTCATAGAGGTGCATTGAGCTTTAGTGATGTAACTTCTGACTTCGGCCAATCTGAAGTTAGAGTCAGACGATGACATTGCAGGATTGGAGCAGCGTCGGTAAAATGTGAAGCCGCCGGAGGAGGAGTATATTACTGGGTAAGGGGGCTTCGATTGAAAAACCAGTGCTGGAGATGTGCTTTGATTACAAATGCTGTTTTGTTACAGAGAAAGGCACTTTATATGTGATTATGAAAAAGATCTGCAAGTGCTTGGGCTGGACCAAGCACCTCCGCCTCCTTGGCTCCCTGTTCTCAACTTAAACCGCGCTGTACTTGGTGATTGACATTCTGCAGCAGTGCTAACTATTTGTCAATCACTTAGTGCTGGACGGAGTCAGACTGAGACTAGAGCTGGGACCCATTGCTGTGAAAGTGCTCCATCCCCACCTAGAGCACTTGCAGACCCATCACTTCTGAAGTGGGTTTCTGTGCAGCAGAACAGTGTTTGTGATTAGTAAATTAATGGATTCACATGTGTTCTTATCACTCACATGGATCGTTGGGGGTGTTGTAAACTAACAGATTACTTTAAATGATTTGAGCTTTCTACATACAGATTGCAAAGGTATTATGCTACCAATCAGTGCTAGGAGTGGGATAGCTGAGATTGGGATTATTCTAGAACTATATAGCAGAAACTCGTCATGGGTAGGACTAGCAGAGCTGCATCAGACAAAACTGTGATTTATCAAAAGTGCAGCAGAAGTCCAGTAAGTGACGCAGCATTACAATCAGGAACCTGGTGACAGAATATCTCAAATTAGTCATATGTTTGCACCGTGTTAGCCAAATAAATATGAAAATCTGAGAGTTGTAGTGATTTGCTTACTGAGCATGTTGGGGGACACTCAAATGGTAGTTGCATTGAGGCAAACATGCATATTTTTAAAGTAAAAACAAAGTCCATTTGGTTTATTATACATCATAAACCTCATACATGCTGCAATCTCTTTACATCAACGGAACAGTCATGACATTCAGCCTGGTCCAATTGCTGGTATGAGCACCTGGCATGATATACATAGTCCCTTTTAGACACATGGTTACCTTCAGGAGCTATTCACAGCTCCATTCACTGACTCCTGCCAGTCCATTATTCAGGAAACTGCCTCTCTGGGATCACCAACACCTGTCAGTTCCAGATCTTCAGCAGAACTGTAGATTCCTGAATACCCCTGTGGTCTCCTTGTCACGTACTTTCCAGGATGCCAGCCATTTCACGCTTCCGTACCAGGTGCGTTCCAGGAAACCGGTCGCTCCAAGCACCAAGAGTGAGCCCTCACAGGTTCTTTCTATGACACTAGCTGGTCCCAAGCAAGAGAGGGGTCACATGATCCCTGAACCTCATGCTTTCTAAGAAGCCGCCTGCTCCTAAGCATGAGATCTGGCCTCCTGGCCATAAGTCTTCTAGGGACCTCCTGCTGCCAAGCGCACCGAGACATGTGATCCCATTAACTGAAAAGATCAGAGACGGTTATTATAAATATGCAAATGATTGTTGTCTATCTGAGACCCCTTGTATTTGTCGTGTGTGTTTGATGCTTATTGTATAATTTGTCATCATTTTTTCCATTCATTCAGGACAGTGTGAATCATAGTCCACATGTATACTGAATTTTTTTTCGTTGTAGACATGCGCACCGTTATGTGATTATATATATCCTCTGTATGATATTTTACACTGTTCAGTCTTCTTTGAGCACCATATGTACCTAAGTAAGTACACAGGCTATAATTGTCTCATACATCTACCCGCTGGGCTCCAGATTAGGATGATTCATAAAACGAAAAGGTCTCTGATTCTGGAGCTGATCATAGTCCAGAACAGAAGCTATTCCCCATGTTGTCCTTACTCTGCTGGAAATGACAAAATGCTGCTCCTCAACACCTCATTCAGCCGTCAGAGCTGTACAGATACCCGCTGCGGGGACTTTATACACACCGCTGTGTAATCGGGGTATAACCATTTGTTTTCATTTCCAACCACTATTATTAATTGTGCAATTTACATCATCATACACATGTCACTATAATGTGATAGTAGTTTCTAAACCGATCATATATTCTTTTGTAGGCTTGGTCTAAAGAGCAGATGACACTTACTTGTTGCAAAATATGACATCAGATGCCACAATTAGTATCAGGATAGCGATTCCTAAGAAATAAGAAAAGTCAAGTTCAAAGAATAACCACCTCCCCCTAAAAAAATAAAATAAAAATGTATCTATTTTGGAGTGCCTTCTATGTATATAGATAAGGTTGTCTCAAGATCTTATAGTCCAGCATATTCATATTAAAGCTTGTTCCTATCAGCCAATGTATATATATCGGCATTCACCCATCACACCAGCAGAACACTGCTTTGATGAATACAATAAATTTGAATGCATGCATAATAATTATCGTTATCGGTAGCACATTGCCCCGAAACGGGGATGAACTACTGATAATGTAATGCTGTATTCATAATATTGTATTGACATTATTGTTTTATGGGCCTGTGTAACCGGGTCAGACAATGAACACCACTAGGCTTGTATGTAGCCGATTGATGGGCGTTTAACAGCCTGGATTGGCTTGTATTGAGACCATTAGTAAGACCGTCTCTGCTGATAAGTTGCCAGTGACCAAATTGCAAAGTGACAGGGAATGCCTTAGTCCTCATTGACATTGATAGTGAAATGCTAGAGGTAAACTGATGCCAGAACTCATCCTATAGATTATTATAGGACCACCCCAGTCATCCGCCAATGGGATTATAAAACATTATGGGCACATATTGACCAGCTCTATTCACCAGACCATTGCAGAAAGTGAAGAATTAACCTTTGTAGTGTCTGGTTCAGGCATCAAACAACTGAGCAGACATTACTGATGCATGGAGCCCAGCCCCGATATTAATCCATCAGATCAGGCACATTGGAAGCTTGTATGTCCTCAGTGTTACTCTTGGTGTTGCTCCTTTCACCTCTTGTGGGACTTTTAGCGGTGTATTACCATTAAAGGGTTGCTTTCATAATTAATCTTCAGGAGCACACCACTACAATCTTCCTGCGTCCCAAAAGGAGTGACCGTTTTGATGTGCGGCATGGTTGAGCCGCTGGTCTGAACTGTGTGCAGATTTGGAGAAGGACAGGGGCACTGAGGCCGGCCAGATGCAGCTTACAAGATCTATAGCTTAGACTTGCAAGCACCTGCTTCTTGCCTAGGAAACAAAAGGGCTCAGTGGTTAGAGCTGTTGCTCTGCAGTGCTTGGCTCATAGGTTCAAATCCCACCAAGGACAAGAGCTGGAAGGAGGTTGTAGGTTCTCCCTATTGCTTTCTCCAGGTTTTCCGGTTTTCCTCTATGCTTCAAAGTCATACTGATGCAGAATTTAGATTGTGAGCCCCAATGAGGAAAGTCATGTCTGTAAAGCTCTGTGGAATTAATAAAGCTATATAAGTGAATAAAATAGCTGTGGCCAAGCAGGAGTGGCCGGTTTCCTAGGCAAAGTGCACAACACAGTACAAAATCAAAAATGGAAAGGATTTCTAATAAGAAGTAAATTGCAAAGTTGACTTGTTTTACCAGCACTTTGCAATTTTACCCATTTATTCTGATTAGCAAAATCCCTTAATAAAGTTTCTAGCAGATTTGCTATTGGACTTCTTATACCTAGTTCTCAATTATCTGGAAGTGTCGACTACTAAGTCCTGGATTGTCTTCACAATACAAATATATTCTACAATAAACCTACATTTGCTTGTTGTTTGTGGGAATAACATGCCTCTTTGTATGTATCGTGGGATGTATGAGAAGATGGAGCAGATCTTCCTACAGGTTGGGTACACATGTATCATGTATTATTTATGTGTAGGTGTTCCTTAATATTTGGAAGAGAATGCGAGCCGGTGTACATCTAAATGCCGTTTCCCCCTCTTGGTTTGGATCTTTGTACATTATCATTTCTTTCCTTGCAGTTGTATATTCAGTGGTGTGATGAAGCTACACTAGAGGAGGTGAGTGACTCTGAAGCATTTATCTTGGTTAAATTTTAATGAGAAAACACTTTTGCTCACAATCGTAGGTCCCTTCTCATAAATGAAACATTGAGGGTTTATACCATTAGTTGATACAATGTATTTTTTTTCTGCTGGCACATACATTTTGCAATACATCTGGCAAATTTTAATATAGCTGTTAGCTATTTCCTATGTATTTATAAGGAGTAATGTTTAAAGCGAGATTTCCCTCTACAAGCTATGCGATTCTATAAGAAAATGTGTGCTTTTACAGATACAGACCATGTTGTAGAAAATCTTTTTAGCCTCAGCCTTCTTGGGTTCTCTTGCTTTACAGATAACACAGCCTCGGTATAGCTCGCCGTACTCCTGGCCCCTCAACAATATTTTAGTTCTTCAAAAGAAATGGGAAATTAAGAGAAAAATGAAAGCAATTGGATGGGCTGGAAAAAACCTAGAACAGGTCAGTATGACCATAAGTGTACATTTTAATCTATATTTTTGCCACATTTATTTTTCCATCCAAAGAGGGGCTTGAAATTGTAAAATACCAGTTACCTTCATCAGTGGCGGACCTTGACCCCAGGGGCGGGATCAGGCAAGGGAAGCAGGAAGCTTTCTGCTTTCCTTGCCTGACCCTCCTCTCCTCTGACAACGGCTTACGGGGGTCGGCTGGGGGCCCCCCTGCAGGTTTGAAGGGGCCCCCTAGCCGGTCGGGGCCCTGGTGCAGCTGAACCAGCTGCACCGCGGTAGTTCCGCCCCTGACCTTCATTCTCCTCCTCTGCTGGATCTGCCATAGATCATCAAAACCCAGAGACTCGGCTGCCATTTTCTCCTGGTTCTTCCCTGGTTGGAGGAGGAGATGAATAAAGTGTCACGTAATTGTGGGTTCAATTACTTATAGATCCCTGTGGATTTGACTACTTTACCCCCCATAGATCATCAGCGTAGGAGACCTGTGCCTGCTGTTCTCCTCTAGTTCTCCCAGAGGCATAAGTTTTGTGAGGTGTCAGTTCACGCAAGCACCCGCCTTCTCCATTCAAGTTTATGGCACTGCAGTGCTCTGATATCTGAACATTATCAATACCATAGACTTTGAGTTGAGCAGCAAGTCACATAGGCGACCTGTGAACTCCATTCATCTCCTCCTATCAGACATCTTGCATCCAGGGAAAAGAGGGGAACACATGGCTTTGTTGGTTCCCAG
Organism: Allobates femoralis; assembly: GCA_033576535.1. Lineage (NCBI taxonomy): Eukaryota > Metazoa > Chordata > Amphibia > Anura > Aromobatidae > Allobates > Allobates femoralis. The sequence goes on from JARQOC010000011.1 coordinate 47,170,665, forward strand.
CCGCGAGACTAATCCACTCGCTAGGAGTTAACTTGTGTATAGGGAAGTATTCAACATTTCTAATTGTAATGTTCTTCCTATGTTACACCTGAGTCTGGGATTTGAGAGCATCTCAAGTATTTGCAACTGTGTGATAGGATATGAGAAAAGGTCAGCTTCATAAACTGTGATGAAGCCTTGGAAGTACAGAAATGTGTGCCAAGTGACCCAGGAAGACACACAATCCGTCTACGTAAACTAAGATTTTTATGTTAAATTAACATCTTTACTGTGTCTCCAATTTTATGGTCCCAGGTTTCAGATAGTAACTCTTGGGCCTCTCATCACAATCATATTACATTGCCTTTCAATTTTTATGTCTCCTATGCAGATTGAAAGTGATTTAATATTATTTGTTTTACCGGCATTCAGCTCAATCTCGAGCCATGGCGACTTTGCTCTGCTGGAAGAACAATCTTGTGCAGCCTAGATAGGTCCACCAGGGTCTTCTCCACAGCTTTCTTGATAGTATCAAGCCATCGGGTTGCTGATCAACCTCTTCACCTAGTTCCTTTCTGATTTGATAATCCATATATATATGCAGGTTTTATTCATTAAGATATTATATACTGGATTTTCTTATGGTGAGCAACATAAAACAAACTGCATCTCTAAATCACAAAGCCATATATCCAGAATAATAAGGGGTACATTTTTGTCATAAAAGGAAGGAGAATGGCTAAAAAATTAAATAAATAAAATGTAACACCGAACGCTATGGAAGTATTCCCATCCTATACATTTATTGCAAGTGAAAAGTATATGCTACAATTGTAGTGTACATGCAGATTCCACCAATGGGCCTAGTTATTGCTGCTGCTAGTGGCGCGGTGGTCAGAATTCCCAATACAAATGAATGGCAACTTCGACCACCTCTTAGATTTGGATTCAATTGGTTGTACCTGGATTTATTATACATTTGTGACCTATCATCTGGATATGCCATAAAGGTACAAGAGGGGAATATTCCTTTTAAAGAGGCTGTCCATTCCAGCAAAAGGTCTCATGAAGATACAAAATGTAATAAAAAAGAAGCGCTTCGGTAGTCACCTCAATGATCCCCTGCTGTTCCCGTCTCCCGCTGGCCTCTACTTCCTGCCCCGACCCAACACGCAGGGAACAACTGCTCAGCCTAACCCTCTGCAGCCATGTCCCGCCTCAGCCAGTGATTGGCTGCAGCGGTCACATGTTTCTATGCTGGAACATCATAGTTGGGGTAGAAAGTAGAGGCCGGTGTGAGATTGAGCTGCTTTCTAACATGAGCATTATGGGATTGGGGAGGTGAGTGATCCATTTTTCTAATTTTATTTTTACCTCATTTTTAGGAGATAAAAAAAATGTCTAAGGCGGCCGTCAGACGCTTCCATATCTTAAACGATATCGTTTAAGCGATCTGCTTTTTGATCGCTTAAGCGATATCGTTTGTACATCGCTACGTGCGATCAAGCGATTTTACAATGTAAAATCGCTTGATCGTGACATTGCAGATATGAGAGCCGGAGCTCATATCTAGTGATGAACGATGTAACAATCTGCTTCATCGTGGTGTATGACACCACGATGAACGATCTCCCAGCGGCAGAGCCTATGCTGGGAGATGGTAACTATGGTACACGTCGGGTTACTAAGCGCCACGCGGCGCCTAGTAACCCGATGTGTACCATAGTTACCAGCAATCTCGCTGGCCAACATCGCTGGTGAGTCTGTCTGTGTGACATCTCACCAGCGATGTGAGCGATATTGTAAGCGATCGCGCGTGCACGTGATCGCTTACAATATCGTTCAAGATATGGAAGCGTCTGACGGCCGCCTAAGGGTTATTTCACATCTGCATTTCTTTGCCTTGCGTGCATATCTGTCCAAATCCTGAAGCCTTCTGATCAGGCATGTGTCCCTATACTTAAAATGAGGCCGCAGGTGCATGCGGTGGCATTAGGACTCAGCCTGAGACTACCACATCAGTTTTTTTTGTCACCCTCTCTGGCACCATGAAGTTGCATTTTTGGGACCGAACTAAAATCACAATGCATGTCCAAGCTTCTGGTCTTTTCCTCCTTCTTCCCCCCTTCCGACCCCCAAGGTCCAGATCAGGCATCAGACAGCTGGGCATCAGTTTGCGGATGCACAGCCAGATGCAGATGCTCCTGCTTTTAGCCTGATTTGGCTGCACTGCAAGTGTGAAACCACCCTACGCGTATGAGCCCTATAATTGCATGTGCAACTATTACCCAAGTTTTATATTACAATTTATAGCAGTCATGCAGCTCTAGGTTGTATCTTCTTAGGTGTATGAAGATGTTGATCAGTGTTGCCAGGCCCTTTCACAAAGGTTAGGAACCCAGCCATATTTCTTCAATAAGCAGTAAGTATCTTTATGACTACAATGATTTACTTTCACCTGTCTTTTGGTAATCCCACATATGTAGCAGTCTAACACATATTTCCTGGTAAACATAAAGCTTCAAGAGGACCTCAACCCCTATAGCGATTATTTCCTGAAACAAGCCCTTAACAAAAAAATAAAAAATTACTATACATATTAGCTGATAAGAAATGTGGCGCTTTTTGAATGACCTGTCATGTATGTAATAAATAGATGGACACGATACCAAGGAAGGGGCATCTATTGCATAGTGGCTTATAGTGGTGGTCTTCTGTAAGGAGAGTGTTATCTTCTGTTATAACTCCTATTATGTTAAATATCAGATGTCAGTGGCCAATCTCTGTCTGTAGGTGATGGCAGATATTAGTATGGTGTCTGAGGATTTAGGAAACCGGATGGCACAGTTTTGTTTTCTGTTTGTATCCACCAGATAACTGTGGACACATAATAATAATAGCAGATTTTAGTAAAGGCAATATTCTGATCGTTGCCTTCAGTTTTATTAGCATTTTGTAGGAAAAATAAATTGTACAAAAGGGAAAATATTAGATGATTACTAAAAGAGATGAAATATAAAAAAAGACACAAAGGTGCTTGGTAGGGCATCATCTGTCACTGTGTTGTTTGCTTAGAGAAGAGTAATCTGCTCTCTGTGGGCAGCAGTGCTGAGAACACTACATCCCATCTATGAAGCTGTTGCAGTAGATCTGCCCCGAGCACACCAGAATATAAGGCTGGAAGGACAAAAAGCGCAGGAACTAAAGGCCCTGTCTACATAACGATAACGATGCATCAGCGATCCCGATAACGATGTGTAGAGATCGCTGGTGCGTCATTTACACATCGCTGGTAAGATGTCAAACAGGTATCTCACCAGCGATGTGAAAAACGACTTTAGCAACGATCTAGAGTAATACCGAGGTCGTTGTGAATTTTCACTCCATAGCATAGCATTGAGATCGTTAGTCATTAGCTCTGTCAAACACAACGATGCAGGAATGACCCAGAGCAGTGTGTAACGATCAACGATCTCACAGCTGGGGCCAGATCGTTGGTACGTGTCATACATCGTTAGCGGGATCGTTGTTGCATCACAAAATCTGTGACGTTACAATGATCTCGTTAGCGATCTCGTTGTGTGAGACAGGGCCTTTATCCAATATACCCTCAAAAGAAAAAACCTTGGATAGGCCGACCTTGAGAGGTTGTGTGTGACACAACCTCTATAATTGCATACACCAGCTCCTGCAGACCCACATGGAAGTATGTTATCCAGATAGAAGAAAGGGGTCCTATGTGTGCTGCCCAAATGAGATAGATAATTTAATGTCGGCACGTTTCAAAGCATTCAGGTGCTTCTTCAGAACAAGCTGAATGCTTCGCAATGTGTCGACATTAATTGCCATTAGACTTGCCAATTTCATCCCATTCATGGTTGACGAGCTTTGCACAACCGCACATGAGTTGTTCAATGCTTGATTACCAGTCCATTTACAAAGTCAGATAAACAATGATAAGACAGAAGAATCTGTCTCCATACAGTACCGGCAGCACATCAGTCTAATCCATTTACACAAGGTAATGTGCTGCCGATGATTTTATTTTTTACCAACATGAATAAACTTATAGCCTGCTGGAGGAGTGCTTTCCTTGTTCTTGCTGTGATCGCCACCATATATACAACATTTGAACTGTGACTGTCATTCTATGGGTATCTGCGTGTGTGTCGGGTTTGCTGCCCAAATTCTGCACCTCTTGGCAGGAAAAATGAAGCTCTGAAAATACACGTTTTTGTTGCAGATTGTTCCCTTCATTAGAATGGGTGAATTATGCCCCGAAATTGCTGCAAGAATTGACACTTATTTTTGCACCTAATCTGCAAGGAGAAAATACTCTTTGTGTCTGTGTGTTCCTAAGACTTTAGGATTCTCATAGACTTTACTGGTATCAGGATTCCCTTCAGTTTTTGTGACAAATGTCACTCAAAAACCCATACAAAATGGCATAAAATGGAACAAGGTGCACACAGCCTAGCTCTCTATTTCCAGATACTCAACTCATGTAAATGCACCATAAGGTTTCTGTATCTGTAGTGATGTTAATACACAGAGCCTAAATTAGGAATCAGGGTTACTACAAAGCTAGCATATTCTATAGTAGCAGTACTATGTGTTCACATATGAGCACTATATAGAGTTCTCCATTTTTGTGCACATCAGTCCTTGTATCCTTGCAGAGTCCACCTTTGGCTCAAATAATGGCTGATTGTAAATTAATAATTAAAATCAAGGAGACAGAGAGGCGCAGATTGTACCTTATCACTAATGACACACACGAATTAAGAGCTAGATACCAGCTTGCTCACCTGGTTTGGTTGTGTTGACCCACAACCAGTTGAACGCATGAGTTACAGCTGCTGCAGAACCTCCACATGCACGTGGGAAAAAGATAGCTAGAAAGGAATGGTGTCTCACAGTTCGCGCTGCTGCTTCAAAAGATGCACTGGGTAGGTGCAAGGTGTGCACCGAAATGCGTTGGAAGAGTGTGGAGGAATAAAGGAGGTGATGGATGAAGCAATGTCTTCCCAGTGCATCTTTTGAAGCAGCAGCGCGAACCATGAGACCCCATTCCTTTCTAGCTGATTGTAAATTAAAACACACTTCTGACATATAAGCTGCCTTCAGACTAGAATGAAAATGCTTCATATTAGGCCATTAAAATACATCTTGATGATCCTACCTTATCTCCTCATTCCATTAAGCCGGTTATATAGTGCCGGCCATATGGCAGCGATTCAAATCTAAACTCATCAAGAGGGAATTATTCCCATGGTATTCATTCCATTGATCATTTTAGCACAAAGTTAGAAAGTCTGTTTCATTATCTCCATTTTTCCAAGAATTTATTGGACAAATGTCGTCATGCATTATAGTTAAATATAAGTAGAATGATGAGGGAACAGGTTGATGTTTCCATAAAGGGGTAACAAGTGGCTCATGTGTAGACATGGGCAGGATTTTCTTGCTTCCCATTCACGGTATGATGACAAAGGAAATATAGCAGAATCGTTCTGGGGTGAGAGCTCGATCCACGTATGTAGTCTGTGTCCACCAGACCGGAGCCCTGCCAACCTCTTACTAAGTACTTGTGGCATCCCCGATCCCCATTCTGATTAGTAGGCTCATGCAACATCATATACTTGGTAATGTAATGACCGCGGGGCCTACTAATTGTAAGACGTGACACAGATGATATGAGGCTAGAAGTGCTCCGATCCTTTGGCCACAGACTACCAGAATTCCCACGGGACAAGGGTCCTGCAAAAAATATTAGGCTTAACTCTACATTGACTTTTTTTCCAAATTGCTGATTTTTTTTCGAGTAGTAAGGTTAAATTATGAGAGATCTAAAAGCCAATCGATGTGAAAGCAGTTACTTTATTCAGACTAGCCAATAATCAGTGCAGGAATGCTCGTTCCCAATTCTGCCATTGTAAATATGCTGGTGATCACCTGAAAAACAAGCGAAAAAGATCATTTATGCAAGCTTAAAAATCATTATTGGCAGCACACCATCCACATAAACAGGACATGTAGTGACCATAACATAATGCTGTATGAAGTCAGAATGATCATTCTGTTCCCATCGGCCTGTGTAAACAAGTTCTTATTGTCTGATCTATCTACTGCATAGTGCAGTCTATGGAGGATGTTCATAAGTTACAAGATGGCTTGGACAAAGTGGTCATCAATTTAGAAGATAAAGTTACATTTGGAGAACTGTAAAGTTATGGACCTAGGACTAATAATAAATGGGCATCATATGTTCTAAAGGGAGAAAAACTAGGAGAGTCACTTGTAGAGACAGATCTGGATGTACTTGTAAATCACACATGAAATAACAATACACAATGTCAGTCAGCTGCTTCTAAAGGCCAGCAGGATATTGTCATGTATTAAGAGGCAGGAACTCTAGGTGACGGGAACGTAATACTAACACAAAGCGGTGGTGCGACCAAATCTGGAATATGGACTTCAGTTCTGGGGGTCAGTTCATAGAAAGGATGCTCTGAAGCTAGAAAAGGTTCAACAAAACTGATAAGGGGCAGAAAGGAAGTTCGTTATGAGGAAGAACTAAATGAATTACATCAATTTAGTTTTGAACAGAGACATCTGAACTGTTTCATGTAAAATTCCCTCAAAAGACTAAGTGGACACTCCCTCCTCCTGGAGAAAGAAAGGTTCAGTCCCCAGAGGAGACAGGACCTCTTTCCTATGAGAACTGTTAATCAGTGGTATAGTTTACCTCGGAGTGGGTCACAGTCTCTTTTGAAACCATTGTCTGTTCCTGCTGAGATTCTTTATTTTATTTTATTTTTTTTTTTTAGAAAAAATAAATACTTGAGTAAATGTGTTAATCTGAATGTATGTTCCAGTAGATCAACAGCTGGACTCGAGGGAAAGATTACCTCCTCTGGGGTGGACAGGCTCAGGCATTGTGATCATACATGAGTTCTTCCCTTGTCCTTTCCCATCCCTCAGTTGAATTCAATGGACATTTGTCTTTTTTCAACCATATGTAATACCATGTGTGTATAGTCTAAATAGAGCCTTGGACAACCCCTTTAACTTAGGAAGCCATTTTTCTGCTTTCATGAATTTGGCTCCTGAGACCCCATGACATCTCATGTAAGCTGATTTTGATGGTGGACGTTATTGTCACCTGATTACATAACACTATCTCTTAATTGTACTATATGGTGGTCATCTAGCAATAGCGGCCATTTAATAGATATGACACTAGGGCGTGTGGGCTGGGCGTACTCGGATTGTACAATCCCTTTAATTATTGACATTGGGGTTTCCATCTAGTTAAGTGGTTTTACACTATGATTACACATTAGAGATGTGCATATTGCAGATTTGCAGTGAAAGCCTGTCGTGTTATACTGGTGTAGAGGGCCGGGGTTACCTGAACACATCACTGATGACATCTGCTTGGGTGACAAGGTCACAGCATTCTCGGCTGTCAAGTGGAAGTGGTGCCATTCACACAACCTCTTCTCCTCTTTGATTTTTTGCTGTGACGCCTATTACCATTTGTTTAGACATTTACACAACAGAAATGAATCTGACTGCCACCTCCATGTAGTTCCTATTCTCACTTAGTAGGAATGTGAGACACATGAAAAGCTCAGAAGAGACTTTGTTAGTGTTTGAAGTGTTCCTCCTTTCTTATGCACTGGAGCTGTAGAGGACATTGCAAAGGACAGGCGATTCCTGTAGTTTGCCCCACCAGCTGAAAGGGTGAGAAACCGTCGCTGGTCACACTACCGGGCAGGCTGAGGACACTGAAGTTTCAAGCCGGTATCCTCTTATGTTGTGTCAATGCTGTGGTCCATGCACCCTTTTCTCATTACTTATTGGCAAGCGTCCTTGTATGTGTATATATGGCTGTGAGTGGTTTATATGATAACCATGTGTCGTCTGTACTAAATGGTGACATATTTACTGAAAGCATGTCATAACACTTCTTATAGCATCTATAGAAGCCAATAAAAGCTCGAGTCACTGGCTGCGAGCGGGTCTCAGGCCTGTGTATTACATTACATTGGGTTGTAGCATTTACAACAATGTATAAAAATTATTTTTTTTCATAGCTGGCCATTCATTTAAAAGCATATTTATATGACTTAGCTGTTCATTGAACTCTGTGTGTTAATAAAATATACAATTTTAAGATATTATTTCAGTTTATTATATGCATACCTTTTTGTTGGGCACCTTGTCAGTTGCGCCGCCCTTCACAGTTATTGGCTTTGACTACAATATATTCTAATGCAAAGTGGGAATGACTTGTCGAGCAATGTTTTGATACAACTATTGCAGAGCTGGTTATGTCATTTCTCCTCATGGTGGCTTAATGTAGTGCACAAAAGAAGAAGCTATTGTATTTTCCGGATTGTAAGACACAGAAGACCATAAGATGCACCCCAACTTTAGAGTAGGAAAACAGGGGAAAAAATAATTTTTAATGTTACAATGGGGGTCTGTCTTGTAGTCAGAGTGTAGCTTACTGGGAGTTGGAGCAGAGGTGGAGCTGGGTCGCAGGAGTCAGGGTTGCCACTGGAGGAAATGTGTGGCGGCACCAGTAAGGCGATGATGCGAGCTCAAAGATGGGCAGAAGAGGTGTAGCAGAGGCATCAGTGGGGAGATGCTGCAGGCCCAGGGGTGTTGTGTTGTGGCACGCCATTGATCTCTCGGCATTGTTTGCGATGGGCTTTGGGGAAATGGCTGCGAGAGCTAAGATCTCACTCTGTGCATGTGCTGTAGCCATTTTCCTGAAGTGCATCACATCAAGAGCGATGCAAGTGCAAATTGAAATCACAGCTCACTGAGATCTCTATCTGTTTGTGCGCCACCTCTGCAGCCATGTTCCTGAAAATCCATTGCGTCAACTGCCGGGAGACGAATGGCGCACACCTCATGCCACTGCAACATCCCCTCCTCCCAGCCTCGAACCCGCAGTATCGCCCTACTCATGCCAACGACTTCCTGTAGCGGCAAGCCTGCCTCCTGTGAAGTATTAAGAGTCCTGCATAGTTGATTTACTGGTGACAGAAATGTCTCTACTTTCATAAGTTTTATCCTGGTCTTTTTAGCCTTTAAGAAGGGGTTTTTCATTATTGGACAATCCCTTTAAACTGAGAATACAGGATTAATAAATTTAAGCTACCTTATTCCATCCCTGCCCCCCACATACCACATACACACTTGGGTTATGCAGGCATATTTTTATTTTTTAGTAGGGAGGGGGGGTTTCTCCTGAGAACAAAGGATTGGGTATGTGGAAATTCAATGTGCCTAATCCTTTTTCCCTGACATCTGACAAGTGAATGGTATCTTAAGAGTTGACATGGTTTATGTAAAGCTGTTTGCTCCTAAATCTGTAGGATCAGCCAATTTAAGTGCAATGAGATCTCATTTGGAGTGTTGATTCGCATGGGAAGTTTGGATTCAGTCCAAAGAATAAGTCCTCCAAAAAACAAATTGATGGAGTGGGGAGTGATAAACATGGTATCTCCATTTTAACACCTTGTTTGGGCAATGGGCTAATGTATCACTGATGCACCCAGAGTCATCAAAGGAGTTAATCTGGATGGAAAAATTTGCAGAATTTATTTTACATGTTTTGACCTCATTAGGAGAAATCACAGATGGTTTTGACTTGAACACTGCACTGATCTGTTTCTTGTCCAACTCTCATAGACCCACTGAGCTGGATGCTCTGGTATTCGGACATCTGTTCACAATCCTCACCACTCAGCTGACTAATGATGAACTCCGCGAAAAAGTGAAAAACTACAGCAACCTCATTGCCTTTTGCCGAAGGATCGAACAGAACTATTTTGAAGATCACGACAGGGACAGTTCAGCCGGCTCTTCTCTAAGATTATCCAAAGGTCCAACACTGCCCTAGGATTTCCAAATTATGAAGTTTTCAGAAACTTACCATAAGAATTGGCACATTACTGTAAAAGAATTTGGCTATATACAATAGATAACTCTTTGTATTTGCACTCAAAGTAATCATAGAACTGAACTGTATCTGCATTATAATAAATCTAAAACAAATGCATGAAGACTACACTTCCTTCTTTTTGATCTTCTTCAAATCCTGTCCAAGACCTCTACAGATGTAGCAAATAGGGGCTTCAGATCTTGACAGGAGAAGAACAAAGGCGAGGTCATTTGCATCACACTCCAGGGATTACTGTGTTACTTAAGGCAGTGAGATTTGGGAGAACTACTGTTTTTAGGGTTTAACAAGCAAGAACTCAGAAAATCTGCGTGTTTACAAGGTGATTAGTCCCGTAACAGATTAGCATCCCAAAGATGGAAGAGTAGCGTTAATCTGGTTAAGTAAAAATAACAGTTTTTGCGCTATTTAACATGGTCAATGTAACCTTTACTTATTTTTTAAGTTGCCAAAAATAGGAAAGTAGGGACTGTAAGGATAAGTGGACACGGAGCTTTTGAGTCCTTCCCAAACAACCAACTGTAAGTGTTTGAGGAAATACTCTTCTTTTTTGGGGAGTTTTTGGATCTTTTCGTTTACTGAAGCAATTTCGAAGACTTTTTAAAGTGTTATGAAACATTTAGTTTTTTTTTTGTTTTCATGGAAGCATTTTTTTCTGTAGCCTCAGTTTAGCGCAGATTCCATCAGGTTTTATTTCAAAGTTTAGAAATGACATACACCTTTTTTTTTATCCACCTGGTGTTTTACAAAACTTGATATTCTACATATGAAAAGCAAAGAAATTTAAAGGGGTTGTCCACTACTCAGACACCCTCTTCTAAGTCACCGTATTTCCCCACATATAACAACGTACAGCAGCACGCTCATATGCTAAAATACGATAGGATTTAATAGTGGAACTTTGGAATTGCATTACTGCTTTAGAAATATTTGAAAAAAGATTCTTAGCTTATGTGTTGGCCAATGTATATGAGCCCAGTAACCATGTCGAGGTGCACCTCATTTATCGGGACCTTAACGTGAAATGCCTCTTTCTGGATTTAATAATCTACATGTCTGAGCAGATAGTATCCTGGCTAAATAAGACGATGGACATGCCCGGTTATAGGGCGGAGTGGTCAGTCAGAAAAAGTGTACTACAAATATCAAAAAGACTGCCTCACATCTTTAATAGGTATGAACAGACACCAGTTGCAAAACATAATAAAACTATGAAAATACATACAGCAGCAATATCAAATGCTAGAATATGCTATAATTGAATAGGGAAACTTTGGAATTGCATTATTACTATAGGAATATTTGGAAGAAAAAGGTACTTGCCTTATGTATTGGCCAATTCATGTGAGCCCGATAACCACATCAAGGTGCATCTCTTTTCTCGGGACCCTAACTTGAAATGCCTTTTTCTGGTTTTAAGAATCTACACGTCAGGGCAGATAGGATCCTGGCTAAATAAGGAGATGGACTCACTCTAGTTAGACTGGTTTCACACTTGCATATTTCTTATCTGTGCACCTCCTAACGATATTACACCTCTTATTTCTGCATGCCCCTTAATAAGACTGGTGTACTAAATGCCAATCTTTATGAATCGAGGCCTATAACACTTTTATTTTTCAATTATAGCTCACAATAGAATGATTTGAATGCTTTTTTTGCAGGGTGAGCTGTAGTTTTTATAGAATCAATACACATTTTTAATCTAATTATATTCCATATTCCATTTTTGTTTTTTCACTATTTGAGGTATATATATTTCTATATTTTGTTTGGATAAGTTTTTTTTAGATTTTGCTATCTATATTAAGGAAGCTGTTCCACTAAGTGTTTTATGCCACAAACCTGTCTAAATGTACATATAATGTAGGCAGGGTAATATTACAAATTGCCGTCTTTCCCGGTTTCCAGCTCCGCTCCAGTCTGATTTTTCAGGTCAAAAACTACAGGGTAGAATATAGACCTTAATCTTCTTTAAAATAATTGGTACACCTTCATTGCAAATAAAGGGTTCTTTAGTAGACCCCCCACCCCCCGACTGCCATTGGAGCCCTTGATTATATCACCGAGAGGTGGAAAAGACTTTGGATGCAACTCCCTCTCCCCTCCCTAAATGTTGCTGTGACAATTGGTGATTTTACTCTTATGGGCTGGCTGTACACCTTTATAATAATCTAATGAATAAACAGCTGCACTCTGAAATGCTACGTTATGCAAACCATTGAATATAAGAATTTAGACAAGCATTACAGCCAAGGAAATACATTGAAAAGTTGAGTCCCTTAGCGCATAAAAGACCAGTGTTATGTGAGCCCTGCAGCCAGCGACAAGATGTATCTCTTTGTTGGGTTCCCAACTAATGCCTCGATCAGGGTTACAAAACCTACAATTTATGGTAGGAACCCACTAATAGAAGATGTAAAATCCCCTAAAGCTGCTGGGAAAGAGGATTGCTCAGTCAGACATGACCCCATCATTTGAAAGGAAAAAAACTGATGGCACTTGCCAACAAACAAGTGTGAACAGGCGCAACACTGATCTTGTATTTGATCCAGTCAGAGAAGCAGCACGCATCGGCGCTTCTACAGGTCCTGGCAGCTCCTCACTACTCCCTCTTTCGCGCTCTGCTTGTACGGTTTAAGCTTTGCATTAATAATAAAGATTTTACCCCAGACGAATGCCGCTTCTCTGCTGGATCGCTTGCATCACTCCCATCCCTGGGATCCCTGGCGGGCACCTCTGGCTCTTTCTCTGGACAGACGGCTCCTATCGGAATTCATTCCATAGTACGTCTACTTTCCTCCTTACACTTTTTTAGCAATGGTGGCGCTGCTCCCTGCCTTCCTTTCTTGAGACCTGATGTTGTATTTGGCTGTATAACGTACTCAACTGCTCCTGAGTCTGCACCATGCAGTAAGTGACCATATTGCCTGTACACCTAAAGTGGATGTTGCCAAGATTTTAAAGGTTTAAAGGCATAACAGATGCCACGTAACTATTTGGAAAAAATTGCATAAGAAAATGCAAGCACCAAATCCTTTTCATAGACAGTACAGTTAGTCTAGAGAGGCCTTAAAAAGGCGCCAAACAACTACATTGTGTGCAACACTGTTTTGTGCCAGAAGTTTGCACCAAAGTTTTGGAACAGACAAATGGAAATGTGAACAGAGCCTCATAAAATATTTCTACTAATACAAGTGCATCTCAATTAATTAGAATGTCATCAAAAGTTAATTTAAGCAATTCAATACATAAAGTGAAACACATATATTATATAGAGTCATTACACACAGAGTGAACTATTTCCAGTGTTTATTTCTGTTAATGTTGATGATTATGGCTTACAGCCAATGAAAACTCAAAGGTCATTATCTCACAAAATTAAAGTAGGGAGGATGAAGGGTCTGATAGATAAAATATGACCTAAATAGGTATCAGAGGCTTCACCTTGTGTGGTTGTGAGAGTCACAACCATTATAAAAGCAGACCACGTCTGCTGCAGTCCCCTGCATGGTGCATATAGAGTAGGGAGAATGAAGGGTTTAACACCGTGCAGCCGTATTCCACAAGACATCAAAGGGTGAATATAATATTGATTTATTAGTCAATGCGTTTCAGGGCTCCCTGGCCTCTTCCTCAGGACAAATCAATATCATATTGCCATATTTCAGGACTCCATGAAACGCATTGACTAAACAATTTTATATTCACCCTTTGATGTCTTGTCGAACACGGCAGTGTGGTTTTTAACCCTTCATCCTCACTACTTTACTTTTCTGAAATAATGACCTTTGGGTTTACATTGGCTGTAAGCCATAATCATCAACATTAACAGAAATAAACACTTGAAATAGATCACTCTGTAACAACTCTATATAATACATGCATTTTACTTTTTGTATTGAATTACTGAAAAAAAATTAACTTTTTGATGATATTCTAATTCATTGAGATGCACCTGTATCTGGCTAGATATGACCTCCTCTGGCACTAAAAGATAGTTGTTAATGAAGAAAGGAAAAGCGGCACTCACCAGTTGTGGTTTTCAGCTCCGATTATTCATCATCAAGGAATGACATGGAGGGAGAGGGAGTAGGAGGTGGCGGACGACGGCACGCCATTTCACGGTATCACCGCTTCCACGGGTCCTGTGCATAAGGGGTGATGTCAGATCCTCTTCCTTAAACAGGGAGGGTCAGACCAAAACACCGCCTTAATACAAGGTGCAAATTAAAAACACACATACAAACTCATAATGATAGACTACTATTCACAATGCTTACTTTTAGAATATTATGCTATGCAGAACATAAAAATTTGCAAATTTACAAGTATTACTCTTTAATTCTATGCTGTCAGGGTCTTATTGTTATGGTGGCTTTACACGCTTCAATCGCGATCCGATATCGCAGTTCAATGGCGCGGGAGCGCGCAATTAGTGCACGTTCCTCCCGCATCGCATTGAATGTTTACACGCTGCGATATCGGATTACAACGTCCGTGCGATGTCTCCGCCTCCCAACCCAGGATCGCATAGTTAACATGGGAGTGAATGGGTGACGTATGAAATCACATCGTAATTGGGCGTTTACACAGCACGATCCGGCTTCAATCGCTATGCAATATCGGGGCATTGAATAGCACGCTCATTCAATCCCCGATATCGCATTGACATCGTTCCTGCATCGTATTGGACGTTCACACCATACAACGCAGGAACGATTTCGCCTCCGACGATTGAACCACGTGACTTTTGATTGAAATCGTAATACGATATCGCGACGTGTAAACCCGCCATAACGGCAGCTCCCTCAAAGCTGTTACTATAGCCGGCATATGTAAGCAAACCTCTTATATGGAAAGATATAGTGCATGAGCGAGAAGATGGAGAAAAGAAAGATACTATGTGGGAGAAAAAGGAAGGAAAAATGCAGAGGAAAAAAGAGCAAAAGATAGAGCATTATAGGAAAGATATGGGTGGGATTTAAAAAAAATAAATAATTAGGTTGCAGGTAAATACCCGACGGGTGGCAAAAAATAGGTGTAGAGATAATACAGTGCTGGAAAACATATGCTGTATATATACATTGCCAATGAATTAAATCCTGTTAATTACATTATATACATGTATATCCATGGGGAAAATACACTACTTATTCAAGCTTTTAAAGCTGTTACACAATTTTACATGGATTAAAGGGAACCTGACCCCTCCAAATCACCCCCAACCCTATTAATACCTGTCCCTGCACCCTAATATATCAGTATTAGTGCTCCTTTTCTATAAAAAAAAAAAAAGTGCTCTGTAACATTGGAATAATCAACAATATACACACACAGATCTGAGACTTCTTGTCCCTGAATAAGTCTCACAGGGCGTCCCCTGTGAGACTCTAAGCCCTCCCTAGGTGCTCATTTTCACGCCCCTTTTAATGATCCACCCTCTCTCTGTGCTGCAGTGTGATAAGAAGCTGAAGGCAGGACTAATGATTTGCATTCTGTGAGTGACAGAGAGGGGGAGGGCAAAGCCTGCACAAGCAGAGCACACAGACAGAGAGGGGCTGGATCCTGGAGCTGCAAAACAACCCGCCCTGGTGACTAAAGAATATAGCCCCTGCTAATTATAATCCCTAATGAGTAAGTATTAAAACGTTTTTATGCACTTTCACAGGATGCTTTTAGAAGACAAAAGGAGTGTGAGATTAGTGATGGGATGCTGCAGGGACATGTTTTGGTAGTTTAGGAGGCGTTCTGGAGGTGACAGGATCCCTTTAAAAAAATACTATTTAAACCTATTACACGATTTTACATAGATTCAGAGAAATACCGCTAAGTCTACTTTGTCGTTTAAAGCCGCGGCTCTTTGCGCGTTCAGATCAATAATCCACCGCGCTTCTTTTTGTAGGAGGGCCTTATGTGTGTCGCCTGCTCTAGAGGTAGGGGACACATGTTCCAACCCCGCAAAGGACAGAACATTGGCATCACCTCCATGATGTTCTTTTGTATGTTTTATGAGGCGCGTGCAACCTTTTCCGGAGCTAATTGACTTGTAGTTCTCTTTAAACCTTGCGTATAATGGCCTAATTGTCTTTCCTATATAGTATTTTTTGCACGGGCAAAGCACTACATAAACTACCCATTTAGACTTGCAGGAAATATAAGATCTAACTTTATGTAATTTATGTCCTATCTGGATAGGGTTTTCAGTAATCTGAAACCTACAAAACTGGCAGTTTTGGCATTTGAAATTTCCTTTTGGTCTTTTTATATCTGGCCAGGTTTTCTTATGTGGCTCTTGTTGTACTCTGTTCCTCACCAATAAATCCCTCAGGGTGCCGCACCTTTCGTATGTCACTAAGGGGAAGGGGGGGGGGGCGATCTCTGTTTTGTTTAGGTCTCTATCAGCATGAATATCGTTCCAGTGTTTAGTTATTGCAGATTTAATTTTTTCATACATTGGGCCATATTTGAAGGTAAAGGTGAATCTTTTTTTGGTATTGACCTAATTTCTTATTATTTTACCTGGCTGATTTTTTTGCAAGGCTTCCTCTCTAGCTTCCTGCACCAATTTCTTAGGATGTCCTCCACACAGAAAACCCTTGTACAAAGAATCTGCATGGGATTCCAGTATTTTCTCATTGTTAATCCTTTTTAGCCGTAAAAACTGGCTGTAGGGTAGAGCTTTTTTTTGTGTGAAGAGGATGGGCACTAGAAAACTGCAAGAATGTATTGGTGGATGTAGGTTTTTTATATACTGATCTTATGATTTTCCTTGCTCAATTTGTAGTTTTACATCTAGGAATTCTAGTGTCTGAGCTCCATACACAGAGGTGAAATTCATACTGTATCCGTTTTTTTCATTAAAGAGGACCTGTCACCCCCTGCTGCATGGCAATCTAAATGCAGCACTGAATGCAGCATGTCTGCTGCATTCAGGGAAGGGGTCCCCCATGTGTCTGTGTGCTGTGTACCCCGAGGTATAGGCTTACAAAAACTTACAGTTAGAAGCCGTGGAGGTAGTCCCTGTGGCTGGAGTGAGCTTGATTGACTGGGGCCATGCCCTCCCCCTCTGCCTCTCTGTGCTTCTTCTGCTGTGCAGGCAATGCCCTCCTCCTCTCTGTCAATCAGAGCATTTGCAAATCATTTGTCCTGACGTTCGCTCCAGATTCCTGCCCTGGTGCCTGAACAAAGCATAAACAGCACAGCAGGAGGCGGCACAGAGGGGGAGGGAATGCCCCCCAGTCAATCGAGCTCACTCCAGCCACAGGGACTGCCCTCATGGCTTCTAACTGTAAGTTTTTCTAAGCCTATATCTCGGGGTACACAGCACACAGATACATGGGGGACCCCTTCCCTGAATGCAGCAGACATGATGAATTCGGTGCTGCATTTAGATTGCCATGCAGTGAAGGGGTGACAGGTCCTCTTTAAAGTAGGAAACAAATTAATTAATTCTGCTTCAGATCCATCCCAGACGATAAATATATCGTCCACATAGCGTGCATAATTTTTAATGTGTCTCAGGAATGGATTTTCAGAAAAAAAAAATAACACTTGTAAATTTGCAAATTTTTATACATAATATTCTAAAACTAAGCATTGTAAATAGTAGTCTGTGTTATTATGAGTTTGTATGTGTGTTTTTAATTTGCATTTTGTATTTTGCAATTTGTAATTGTAATTTGTATTTTGGTCAGACCCTGCCTATTTAAGAAAGAGGATCTGACATCACACCTTATGCACAGGACCCGTGGAAGTGGTGATACCGTGAAACAGTGTGCCGTCGTCCATCGCCTCCTACTTCCTCTCCCTGCGCACATGTCATTCTTTGAGGATGAATAAATAGCTGAAACCACCACCGGAGAGTGCCGCTTTTCATTTCTTCATTAATAAGTAATGCATTTATGGCTCACCTTAGCGTGCAACACCGGTCCCCGGGTGCTATACGAGTGATTTCTGGGCTGAACATAAAAATTGGCTGCACGAGCTAAAAAGTGGAGCAGTGTTTTGGTGCCCAGCAACGACCTCTATTCAATGATAAAACATAGTTGTCGGTGTGATGGAGACCCTGGATCCACAATGATCTGGATATTACAGTTGTTTGGAAATTATTTTTTCATTTCGTTCTCAAATCATTTGTTTTTAGCGTCTTTCATTAGAAAGAACATTTATGTTAGTGGGTGCCTTACAATTCACAGTAATGAAAATGTCCTAAAACTCATAATTCATGCAGACGTCACAGGATAATGTATTACTGTACTCCATTCCTTGCTCGGATTTAACCCTGCGGATATTGACTTACATTCTTCATGTTTTAATGTAAGAAAAGGTTGGTTTCTTCTGCCATGGCCATGTCACGCAGGTCATAAGTAGCTCACCTTTTGACCTATGCCGATTAACTTATCAGCAAACAACATTGACTTATCATTTGTCAATTTATGGGCAGTAAAGTAAGGTGTTAGATCAACAGATTAACCAAACACTCAAAATCAACTTAAAATGTTATCTTGTGAGCTAAATAAATATGGCCTAAGGTATACACACCCGCCTCTGATCTGGGCATATTGCCTTTTAAAGATGTCAGTATGACTTCAGGTCAGTGGTGCACAGTCATTTAAAGAGACTGTCAAGAGATGGTCAAAATGCTCTATTTCTCTCGAAACAGCGCCACAGCTGTCACAGACTGAATTTGGTATTGCAGCTCATCATTCACGCACAAGCAGCCAACCCTGTGTGCCAGGTGTCCCAAATCCATGGGTGGCACTTTTTCTAGAAAAAAAAATGTAGATTGTTTTTTTTATGATCTTTGAAGCCTCTTTTAACTCCTTCCAGGTCATTTTTTTCGTCCTTGCACTTTTTTCATTTTTCTCTCCTCTTCTTCTAAAGGTACCGTCTGACGGCACGACGTTGAAACGATGTCTGCAACGATCTCGGTTGTTTTTGACATAATTTCAACATTGTTGGTGAGATGTCACACGTCTATATATCGTGGATTACTCACCAACAATGCTGTGAGCAGGTATCTTTCGCACAACCCCACAAACAATCCCTGGTCATTACTATGAATGGGTGAAGTCGTCCACGACATCGTTATCACGGTGTCACACAGAACGATGCAGCAGGTTACTGGAGTTGAGATTGTCAGGTTTTTTCAACATATTGGTAAACCTGTCAACTACGATCCAACGATTTATCATAGCAACTTGCCAGAGTCACACGCACCGACGTCGCTGGTACACCTCCAAACCCGTGATGTATCAGCGATGTCGTTAACCATGTTGTGCCGTGTAACGGGGCCTTTATGGTGCCGTCACACAGCATGATCTGGCCAGCGATGTCGGAAGCGATGCGCGGGTGCCCGCTCGGCTCCGACATCGCTGGCCAGCTGTCACACAGCATCGCTGCGGCTGGCGACACCGCAGCGATGCGGGCGGTGACATCGCTCGCTGGGCTGGGCTCAGCCCAGCGAGCGATCCGCAGCAACGCTGCGGTATAGGCTGGATCGCCGCCGGCATCGCTCTGGCGATGTTACACGGCGCGATCCAGCCTTATCGCAGGTCGCCGGTTGACAGGTTTACGGTTCTTCCCATAAACCTGTCAACCTGCGACCAGCGATAAAACGCGGGGGACCAATGGTAGCCATTGCTTGCGCAATGTTAATATTGCTCTCCGTGATTGACCGCGGTATTTAAAGTGAACCTGTCAGTTGATATGCGCACTAGGCAGAGAACTGTCAATCCAGGGCAGAGGGCGGGGTAAAGCTTTTAACTCCATTACAACCAATGGCGGAATTAGCCGTCATGAAAAGATGTCAGTTCCCACATCATGTTGGCTAATCCTGTCATGGCTTTGAACTGTCTCTGTTTGTAAACAAATAGTGATAGTTCAATTCTGACAACTGTCAGTGACAGCTAAGGGTCAGGGGAAGAGGTGTGGGGACCCTTATTAGTGGTCCCCACACTCAGAGCAATGTGATCAGTCAGTCAATTTGACTGACTGATCACATCACGATTGCGCAGGAAAGTGCTGAATATGAGCACTTCCCTGCGCGATCACTGCAGGAGCCGGGCTGTCAGCTGTGCCCGGCTCCTGCAATCATCCCCTGCCTGGCCCCACTGCCCTTCCACTGCTGTACCCTGTCCCGCTCTCTTCACCCCTCTCTCCTACCTCCTCTCCCCACTCACCTTCGTCCTCTTCCTGGTCTTCTCCCTGCTCTCATCTCCCCACTCTCCTCCCTCCACTCTCCGCTCTCCTTCCTCTCCCCGCTCTCCTGCCTCCGCTCCTGGCTGTCGTCCCTCCACTCTCCTCCCACCGACCCTCCTCAGTCGTCTCCGGTGACCGTTCTCCTCTATCCTGTGCTGCCCGACTGCCGCCTCTGCCCCTCTCCTCTCAGCCTGATCCCTTGCATGGAGGAGATGGGGCTGTGGAGGAGCGATCTGACAGGCAGGGACAACGATCTGTGTGGTCTCTGTACCTGGCTGTGTGTTGCCCCCTAAGTGCTGTGATCCTACCATCACACACTTGGGGTCCGGGGAGAGGGAGCACAAGGTCACTCGCCTCTCCCCATGGTGATCGGCCCATCATAATGTAATTGCGATGGGCCAATCACCATGGTAAAACCAGTCAGCTGGGGGTGGGTGGCAACCTGTACCTGCCTGCTGTACCTGTGCTGGTGACCAAAAATACAGCGGAGCCTCAAATCATCAGTGCAAAATCTCTGCTAAATACACAGCAAGTACTATGTGAACAGTGCTATGTATTGCAGAGTGTTTTGTAGCTGTCATTGAGTTCTATGGGTGAAAACCATGGCAAAATACTCTAAAAGAACTAATGTGCTGCAGATTTTTCTGCAGTAAAATGTGCGCTATTTCTGCTGCAGATTAACTGCAGCAGCACTTCTGATTTCCCATACACTGTGCAGGGAAGGTGCTGTATTGCAGCATTGCCAAAAATATGCAGAAAAAGAGGTGGGGAAATCCGCAGTGTCCGCGCATTGCCTAAAATTCACATACCAGGTCACCACTCAATAACGTTACTCCTTCCTGTGCACCCAAAAATTGTTTTCCCACTACATATGGAGTATCAGCACACTCAGGAGAAATTGCCCAACATAATTTGGAGTCCATTTTATCTTGTTGCCTGTTTGAAAATGAAAAAATCCTTTTTTTATCTACAAAAATGTTTTAGCCTCCATATTTTCATTTTCATAGCTCAATTTAACAAAAATTTGTGACGCACCTGGGAAATCACGGTGCTCATCACACAACCAAATAAATTCATTGTGGGTCTGGTTTCCAAAATGTGGTCACTAGTGGGGGTTTTTCACTGTTTCGGCACAGTTGGGCTCTCCAAATGTGACATGACACCCACAGACCATTCCATCAAAATCTGCATTCCAAAATGTCACTCCCACCCTTCCGAGCCTTGCCGTGCGTCCAAACAGTAGTTTTTCACCACATATAATGTATCAGCGTACTTAGGACAAACTGCCGGCAAATTTTGGGATCTATTTTATCCTCTCGCCCTGTTAGAGTTAAAAAGTTAAGGGTAAAAAAAAAACATTTTTGTGGAAAAAATAAAGGCTTTTTCATTTTCACAGCTTTTTAAAATTCTATGAAGCACCTGGGGGCTCAAGGTGCTCACCACCCATCTAGATAGGTTCCCTGGGGGAGTCTAGCTTCCAAAATGGGGTCACTTGTGGGGGAGCTCCATTGTTTAAGCACATCAGGGAATCTCCAAATGCGACATGGTGTTCACTAACGATTTCAGCTAATTTTGCACTTGGAGCGTCAAATGGCGCTCCTTCCCCTCCGGGCCCTGCCGTGCGCCCAAACAGTGGTTTACCACAACATATGAGATATCCGTGTACTCAGGAGAAATTGCCCAACAAATTCCACATTGCTTTAGTTCCTGTGAAGCACCTGAAGGGTTAATACTCTTCATGAATGTAGTTTTGAGTAGCTTGAGGGGTGCAGTTTTTGGAATGGTGTCACTTTTGGGTAGTTTCTGTCACATCGGACCCTCGAACGGACTTCAAATGTGATGTGGTCATGAAAAAAAGTGGCTTTGTAAATTTTGTTGGAAAAATGAGAAATTGCTGATGAACTTTGAACTTTTAGAACTTCCTAACAAAGAACAATTTTGTTTCCAAAATTGTGTTGATGTAGAGTAGACATGTGGGAAATTTTACTTATTAACTATTTTGTGTCACATAACGCTCTGCTTTGACGGAATAAAAATTAAAAACTTGAAGATAGCAACATTTTCAACATTTTTGCCAAATTTATGATTTTTTCACAAATAAACGCAAAAATCATCATCCTAAATTTACCACTAACATGAAGTCCAATATGTCACGGAAAAACAATCTCAGAATTGCTAGGATCCGTTGAAGCGTTCCAGAGTTATTACCTCATAAAGGGACAGTGGTCAGAATTACAAAAAACGGTCTGGTCATTAAGCTGAAAAGTGACTCGGTTCTTAAGGGGTTAAACCATGATTTTTTTTCTGAAATGCTGCAATGTTTCAGAGTCAAATATACCTGGCTGAGACTATACGGTCAGTGCCAGATACATTCTGTCCACGGATTGGGTAACATGTATCCGCTGGCAGATTAACGTTAACACGTTGAACAGCAACAATTTGAGCTTTCTCTAGTTGCTGCTGCTACAGGAATATGTTGGCTATGTCTAACAGCTTTCCCTGATATGGACAGTGTTCAGCTATTGAGCTCATTCCATATTAGGTCTCCCGACCTGTGATGTGCTATGATGTCACTTTTCAGGAAGGGGTTAAATGGAATATATTTTTAGAAAACATATATTAAATATATTTTCAAGAGTTTTGTTCAAATTTTTCTTTAATTTTCAATCTCACAATCTATATTTTAAAAATGTCCTGAAATCTTGCAGTTTGCACTGACCACTGAGCCCCATTATGGGCTGGTGCTTTAAGTCCTGGAGCGAGCAGTATGGAGTTGTCAATTTGCTACCATCACAGACAGGATTATGGTGCACTAAGGGTGCGTGTACATGATCAGGAATTGCAGTGTTTTGGACACCACATATTGATGCGACGTCCAAAGCGCTGCCTTATACAGTACAAGCACAGTGGATGGGATTTAAAGAGGACCTGTCACACCCCTGCTGCATGGTAATCTAAATGCAGAATGTCTGCTGCATTCAGGGAAGGGGTCCCCCATGTGTCTGTGTGATGCGTACCCCGAGATATAGCCTTAGTAAAACTCAGTTAGAAGCCATGAGGGCAGTCCGCAGTGTAGGAGCCAGCTCAATTGATGAGGGGCCAATCCCTCCCTCTCTGCCTCTCTGTGCTGACTTCTGCTGTGCTGTTTATGCTTTGTTCAGACAGCAGGGCAGGAATCTGGAGCTGACCTCAGGACAAATGATTTGCATGATGTGTGTGGCAGGATGAGTGACAGAGAGGAGGAGAGGAGGAGGGCACAGCCAGCACAGCAGAAGCAGCACAGAAAGGCAGAGGGGGAGGGAATGGCCCCCGTCAATCAAGCTGGCTCCTGCACCAGGGAATGCCTCCATGGCTTCTAACAGTGAGTTTTCCTAAGGCTATATCTCTGGGCACACAGCACACAGAAACATGGGGACCCCTGCCCTGAATGCAGCAGACATGCTGCATTTAGTGCTGCATTTAGATTGCCATGCAGCAGGAAGGGGGGTGACAGGTCTTCTTTAAAGAAATCCCATGCCCACTATGCTTTTCCTGACTGCAGTGTGTTTTCTGCCAGCTGCGGTGCAGGTTGCCGGACTTCCGCATCTCTGCAGCATGTTAAGTTTATGCTGTGGAGTCGGAAGCGATCTCCAGCGGGTGAATGCATGTAGAAACCGCCCTGCAATGAATGCAGATTGTGAGCCCAAGGCGGCTGCAGGTTCCCACAGGTCTAGAGGCACCATCCAACACGCAGTGCTTCCGGATCGTACACACAGCCTTAGACCGGACAACAATCAGTGATAAGAACGCTCGTTCCTGACTAGCGACCTATGTGAATATCAAAACGCTGACAAGCACATCCAAGAAACTGAGAAATGTGGACAGGTGCATAGTGAAGGAACGAGTCAGTACAATTGAAGCGAATGCAGCGGAACACTGAAATGAAACTAAGTAAACATTGAATATAAGGAATTTGGTACTACATTACTGCCATAGAAACTAGGTGAAAAGTGAGGTACTTGGTACACAATTTGGCATGCAAGGGTCCCAACAAAGGGGTACACCTTGTCGCTGACTCACAAATTGGCCAAAATTTGATCAAAATAATATACATCAGCATCTTGGTTTAATAGTAAAAAAATATAGGTGACCCATAGCCTCTACTGGACATAAATGAGTGACGTGACATTCAGGAGCATACAGCTTTACATGTTTAACACATAGAAGTATTAAAATATTCTGGCAGGAAAGTTTATCAAGCTCCAGTTGTAGCCACACTTGAAGAGGACGAAGTGTTCTTGCAAACTGTTAAGGCTCAGTCTTGTGGAGAAGGGATCACCTCCACTGTACGGGTATCGGAGATGCGCTTAATGAGGCCTCTTAGGATCAGCTGGACGACGGGTAAATGCTTTGTTTCCTGTGGATTTCTTTCCTTAAAAGCAGCGCAGGGCTCCCACCGCTCTCACAATTATCACACACTTGTTCTGCAGGTTTCTAAGTTTTCTACATTAGTCAGGTTGAGAAATATGCGATATTAATCATGAGTGAAGTTATTATTTATCACCTGCTGGGTGAGGAATAATATTTTTGGTGCTAGTAGGGCAGCTGGCCAGAGGTGCCAAATTAAGCTAAACATGGAAGCATTACAAGGGATCATTTCTGTGATGAATGAGTTGATTTCACTTTTTTGACCTAAAATCAGGATAAGCACAAAATCATTTTTGTTTGGGATTTAATGTACTTTCCTTGACATTGTTATGTGGCGCTGACGTTCCTCGCAGGTTTGATCCATTAACTTTACAATAAAGCGTATCTGTCATCAGGTCACTTACTATATTTTATTTGCTTAGTATATAAAGCAATAGGAAGGGGTTCCTACGCAATCTCATTCTTCTAGAAGGGAGCAATTTTTCTTCAGCATACTATTGACTACCAGACAAGCAGCTGTTTCCCCGCTGCGGAGACAGAGCAACGATTTGGTATAGTGGCCGCCGCCATTCATAGGAATACATAGAGTTGTGTAATAGTTGTATGTAGATGCAACTGTCATGCAACTAGTGGTAATTGCTCTTGCTCCGTGTTCAGTTTCATTCCCTACTGAACCACAGCCTGGTCAGTCTCAGTCTGAACGCCGGTGGTTCTTTTATCTTTGCTTCTTCCTTTGATTTGCAGTTAGTTGGGTGTTCTCATTTGCTTATTTTGTCTCTGTCCTATCATATCCCTGGTAGGACTATTTATACTCTCCTTTTTTCAACCTTCTTTGCTGGCTATATTTCCATGTGGATTTCTGTCACAGAGTTCCAGCTAAAGCCTGCTAGACTAAGACCAGTGTATTTCTCATTTGCATTCCTTGCATCTATTTTCTGTTTGGTTGGTCCGAGGTTACCCTTGCTTGCATTTATTATTTCTCCTTTGTCCACTTGAGCATGTGCTTTGTTTGTTCACCTTTAGTTTTTATCTTCCTCTGCACACTCTCCTTATCCTGGTTATTTGTGTGTATCGACCTTCCCTCTGGTTCCTCAGGAGGAACGAGACACGGCTCAATAGCCTTTTAGGGAGACAGGTCCAATCTGTGGCTTCTAGTTGCACGACAAAGGACATTCTGGTCTGTACAGGAACCAGAAGGGTGTGGGTGCGGCTGCATTGGTTTAAAATTAATTTCTCCTACCCCTGTGTGTTAAAAGGTGCATAACAATAAGTTACAAACAGTCAGAACCCATTTGATTCATTATGACTTGCTTGTCACAATAAGACCCCATTGAACTGCTATGTAACAAGAGCATATATTGATTTTTGTTCATACAACCTGTGTTTTGACCAGAGGATTGCTAGAAAAATTTTTCTATGTTGAACTGCTTAATATGTATACATATAATCTTCATAAAATGCTGAGTAAACATTGTATTAGTTACCATATCTGATCTTGAGTTACAGACTCCATCGTAGTCCAGAGCTGCATTCATAGTTCTGCTCATTGTCATTGGAACCAAATTATATGTTTGTTGACTATACCCTAAAATGTTAGCTGTGTTCCTATAGTGCAGAGGTACAGTTAGCTATTTCTACTTTAGATTACTGTACTGGGTCTGGTATACATCACACAGGTTAGTCCTCATTTTTATTTATACTGCCACATCATCTATGAACCTACATTTATGTAGGTAGCGCCTATATTTATAAATGGTATAAAACAAATGGACACTCCAGATCTCTTTGGAGGTCATTGGGAATCATAAGCGTGGGTATTTCATTGTTCTCAACGACTATAAACTGAATGCCAGAAACTGCCTGATACTTCAAGGAGCCGAAAAAGAAAATGCTACTTGTGTCTCTTTTTATGTCTGCCAGTTTTGCAGTACAAATTTGTTTAAAAATTGTTTAAATGCTCCTTAGAGCTCATTCACAGCATTTGCAGTCATTGTTTAAATTGGATATTTCGTGTCAGACCTGGTTTTGAATCCCAGCAGTCGAGAGTATCTAATCCTGTAGGAAATCCTAAAAATCCACTTAAAGGGAACCTGTCACCAGGTTTTTGCCATCCCATCTGAGAGAAGCATAGTGTAGAGACAGAGACCCTGATTCCAGCAATGTGTCACTTACTGGGCTACATGCTGTTTTTTTGATAACATTAGTGTTTTCTCTGCTGCAGATTTAGCAGTTTGTGAACATGGAAAAAAACTCACCTAAAATTAGCCATGTTAAATATCCATTGCACCTAGCTGGAGTCTGCTAGCTCCACTGAGAGGCAACACACACCGATGCGCAATCTCCTGCAACCTAAGCGATGGGGGCAGTTGTGGCACCTGCAACCAGCCATGCTAATAGGGAGGTGATTGGTGGTATTTGTAGACACAAAGTTACCATAGGACGTCAGTCACACTGGTATATATGATGCATAGTGTCAGATTGCAGCCTATTGGTGACGCCCATTCTATTAGATCAGGCGGGCTGTTCCGCACCATATACAAAATCACAAATGACAGACGCCCCCCAGAGGTTGCAGGAGATTGAGCATCAGGGTTCAGACACTTGTGTTGCCTCTTAGTGGAGCTAGCAGCCTCCTGCTAGGTGCAATGGATATTTAACATGGATAATTTATGGTGAGTTTTTTTTTTTTTAATTTAGTGTCCTATTTGGTGATTTTTTTCAAAATGTTTTTTTTTTTTTTACTGAACAAATATATGCGTAGGAAACATGGTTAGGACTCATAAGCGTGAAGGCCCTTGGGGTTACGAGCTTACGTATTTTGGCCAAAATATCCACTAACACCTCACAACTTCATCTTTATTGTTTTATTGCACCTTTTTATCTCTTGCAGCTTGTGGCTGAGCTCTCTGGGGTGGGTGTCTGTCATTTGTGATGCAGGTATATGGTGCAGAGCAGCCTGCCTGATCTAATAGCATGGGCATGACCAATAGGCTGCAGTCTGACACTATACATCATATGTACCAGTGTGACTGACGCCCTATAAAACAATGATTGTATTACACAGACCAGTAAGTGACACATCCTGTAATCAGGATCTCTTCCACTACATTATGGTGATCACAGATTACATAGCAAAAACCTGCTGACAGATTCCCTTTAATAGTATTGGTCTTCTCAGATGGGTTTATCTTTTGGTCCCGCTACTGCTGGGCAAGCCTGGCACCCACCATTACTACAGCCCTGCAACTAGTTTAGCTGGGTGCCAACAATCACTGCCGCCTTCTCCAGGTCATTTAGATGTATGACTTGGGCATGGATGAAGGAATGATATCTCCAGTAGGATGACTGATCTCTTAGGATTGCATTCATCCTATTGGGGTGTAACGACAATTCATACTGTAGCAATGAAGCGCTTCTAGTGACCCTAAGATCTATACAAATAGTGTGTTGTAAGGAAAAGCAAATTTACTACACATCATCGCTGCTTTGGGAACATGAGCAAATCCCACAGCTCCCCCCCATTAGTAATTTATGAGACTTCTCTATATGGCCGTGAACTAGGGGTCAATATTTCCAATTCTTCACTCAGCCCACCTCCCTTAAATATGTTTTGTTTTTCAAATATTCCCTTCCCATCATGAAATCATTACCCATACTAATTCCTGCAGGTTGGATCATGACCCTAATCTCTTCAGTAGCTCCAGTGAAATCTTCACACTGGGATGCTATTTTCTTGCAGCGTGTCACAAGGCATCTTGCAGCAAATGCTTCACACACCTCAGAGTGCAGCTTGTGGAACTGATGAGGTGAGGATCACTGCAAGACAGCTCTGTGCTGGTAATCACAGGACTGAGGAAACACATACATCATCTGCCACATAGGTTGGCATTTCAAGTAAAAACCTTCACATTGTGTAAGATGTCGGACAAATGATGGGCCATATGCATGTGAGTCTCCGCAGATGGCTCAACCTCTCCAACAAGGGGGAAGAGCTGAGCTCGGCATTTTCCCGCAGACGCAATTTAATATTAGTGACACAGTTTATGTCCTCTGCAAAAACAATAATAGAAGCTAAGGTGACATAAATTATTTGCAAATCATTTGACATATGCTGGGTATTGTCCGTGCAATAATCTCTTGGAGTCTGTCAGTTTAGGGTACGAGGCACGCCACCGCTGCTTTATATCAGGTTCTTAAAGTCGTGACATTAGTGTAATTTTACATTTAGACCATTGAGAATCAGAAAGAAAACAAATCAGATGTTATTATATTTAGTCACTTGTCAGGCGGAAGGAAAGAAATGCGTAGAACAAAGCCAAGGAAAGTGAGCTGTATGGATCTGTCACATATATGTATGAGGGAGGTGTGGACGTAAATGATACACAGTAAGAATGCTTTCAAAAATAGACGTGTCAATAGTTTATTTGTATCAATTAACAATGCAAAGTGAATAAATGGGAAATGTAAATCAAATAAATATTTGGGGCATTTGCTGATGTGTGTCAGGTTGGCAGATAAAACATTAGGTCCATCATGTCATAGGGGTTACCTCGAAGGAGAGTGGTCACATGGCAGAAGATCACAGTGAATGGTTGCATGCACTCTTGGCCTAGTTAGATCTGTTTTGCTTTCTAGTTAGGTGTGCAGATTTTCCTTGGTCCAGTTCTTTTGGTCTCCTAGGCTTTCCATCCTGGGTTATCTAAGCTTTCCCATTTGCTTTGTAAATACTCAACTCACAGCTTGAGGAGTTGCCATTGATAGCTTGCTATATCTTGGTCTTGAAGTGGAGGTGTGAGCTGTACACAAAGAAGTAATTTAGGAGCTGTAGCTGATGTTTGCGTGCTAGGAGTAGTAATCTGATCACCACTCAAGGTGAGAGAACCTGTCTAGGGATGTCAGGGAGCTCAGGGTTGCTCAGGGAAAGTGTCAGGGGTTGTCCCTTCCTATTTTTGCCTAGTGACAGTTTATCCCTTTCCCCCTTCTCACTCCACATCCAGTAGCCCCCTTGGTGGAGTGCGACAACCAGGAGCTGCCCTGGAGTGGTACCTGTTGCCTATCATCAGCCATGTACATCAGATTCTCTGGTGAAATCTGGCTCAGGCTGGGGAATGTTGACTCTGCCAGGGCCTCTCTGATTTTCAGGTCAAACGTGTGGTCAGCAGGCAGCTGCTTAGTGACTGCTGTGCCAAATTTTAATTCTAAAACAGGCATGCGAAAAAAAAAAAAGGTCACAGTTAAATGTCTGGATTTCTTTAAAATGTGTTTTGCTCTTACATCACTTTAGTGGCATAATTTACTTCAAAACTGTACTAACTGGAGTACATTTCCTCCAGGTATACAAGGCACATCTCACTCTATAGAGTCCCTGTTAGTGGTGAGCGAGTGTAATCATTACTATTCGCTACTCGCACAGATAGGTATTCGTGATACTTGTTACTCGGCGAGTATTGCTCGTGCTCGTGTGTGATGTGTCCACCGTGAACAATCTGACACAAATTGCTAGCTCCTTTCAGTACACAAAGAGAGTCGATTGTATGGTAGACTCTCCCTGGGGGGCACTGCAAGGTGTTGTAAACATTGAAAATGCAAAAAAGGCCACCCTCCCTCCCTGTCCCAGAAATGCTTGTTTTATGAACGACTGTGTGTGGGCGGAGCCTATGACTAATTGTCTAGCGTTGGACTCGCTATTCAGACAAGTATGCGAGTATTACAAAGTACTTATTACCAATATAGCGATTACGAATATTTTGACTTTCTGGTGCACAACGCCAGTCTTAAAGAGGACCTGTCACCAAAGCAGGCATGGTGATCTAATTACAGCACTGGAAACAGCATGTCTGCAGCATGCAGGCAAGGGGTCACCCAGCACTTGAGCAGCCCTGTACCCCGAGATAATACACTTAGAAAACTTACATGCTACAGCCACTAAGGAGATGGCTAGGGGCTGCAGCCAAGGGCAGATTCACACCCCCTGCCTGTGTAATCTGCCCACCGCTGCCAATCATTCTCTCCCTGTCTGCAGCATTTAAACTGAGTTTTTTTTTTTCCCTCCCATTTAGCCCCGCCCCTCAGGAAGCGGGGCTAACGGACTTTCTGGGAAAGAGAAAAAAAAACTCTGTTTAAATGCTGCAGACAGGGAGAGAATGATTGGCAGCGGTGGGCAGATTACACAGGCAGGGGGCGTGAATCTGCCCTTGGCTGCAGCCCCTAGCCACCTCCTTAGTGGCTGTAGCATGTAAGTTTTCTAAGTGTATTATCTCGGGGTACAGGGCTGCTCAAGTGCTGGGGGACCCCTTGTCTGCATGCTGCAGACATGCTGCATCCAGTGCTGTAATTAGATCACCATGCCTGGTTTGGTGACAGGTCCTCTTTAAAGAAGCACTCCCATCAAGGTTTTTACCCTCTCAATATATTGCCATCATCATATTGTATAGCACCATGTGGTTACAATTGCTCATTTTGCCTTTCTACCCAGTTAGTTCTTCTCTTAGATCTATGACATAACATGAATAAAAATTACTTGCTGAGTCCTTCTAAGCTCTATGTAGAGACAGGAAGTCTCTTTTCCCTGTATGAGTCATCATTAGATCTAAAAATCTATGTCACTGAAAACACTTTGTAGTTCTCATGATCACTCACCCAGGGAAAAGAGACTTCCTGTTACCAGATAGAGCTTAGAAGGATTCAGTGAATCTGTTTTTAATCACATGATGTCATAGTCCTGTGGAAAACAGAAGAATTGGGTAGAAAGGCAAAATTAGCAATTGTAA
This sequence comes from Allobates femoralis, assembly GCA_033576535.1. Classification (NCBI taxonomy): domain Eukaryota; kingdom Metazoa; phylum Chordata; class Amphibia; order Anura; family Aromobatidae; genus Allobates; species Allobates femoralis. The sequence goes on from JARQOC010000011.1 coordinate 47,202,006, forward strand.
GTACACAGTGCTATATATTATGATGATTGCAATATATTAAGAGGATAAAAACTTTGATGGGAGTGCTTCCTTAATGAACCAGGGCCATAGTTTGCAGACATTGAAGAGCAAGCAGCACTTAAAAAAATTCTAAAGGACTATTGAAACAATACGGCATCATGGTGTTTGGGAGAGAAAGAAGCAAAATAAGGTAATGAAGTATATTAAAAATTCATAACTTTGCAATGCCTGGAGGAGAATTAAATATGGTGAATGATAAAATAAAAAATGTTTTATTACGCTAAGGGTGCATTCAGACTTCCGTATACCGTAAATCAGACCGAGATAGAATCACAATGCACGGACTGGCCGTGGGTCTTCCAGCCTCACTGTGACAATTATATATATTTTTATGCAGCTTTGGTCAGATTGGAAGACTCACGGCTAGTCCGAGCATTGTGAACCCAACTCGGTCTGATTTACACAAAATGTCTGAATGCAATATATCAAACATAGGGAGAAAACAAAAAAAAAGTTGTTTAATTTGAACCCAGGAGCCAAATGAAACAATTAAGGGTTAGTTGATTTCTAATTATTGAATTAATGTAATTATTGTGATAGGAAATCGATCTATAAAGTGCAAATACCAAAAGGAGTTCCATCATACATCAGATTATCAAATGAATATTAGTGAAAAGTGTTAACTTCAAGGGGTATTCCTAGGGCTATGGAGTCGGTCAACCAAACATCTGACTCTGACTCCTCAGTTTCCCTGAATTCGACTCTGACTACAACTTCTCTAAAATGGACACCGACTCCGACTCTACAACTCCGACTTCACAACCCAGGCTGAAGTCAGTGAACCAAACCTCCAACTCCGACTCCTCAGTTTCCCTGAATCCAACTCCGACTCCACCAAAATGAACTCCGACTTCATGACTCCAACTCCACAGCCCTGGTTTTCCCATCTTCGACTTTAAGAGAGTGGGGGTCACTTAACCACTGTGTAGTGGTTGCTGTGAATGGAGAAGTTGCAGCACATATGGATCTCTTCCATTACCTCATCTGAGTTCCTAAAAGAGCTGAGCAACGGTTACAGGGAACACCCGTCCTGAAGATAAGGATCGGTAACAGAAGTTGGGCCAACATCTACACCCAATGTATATATCATAAATATGTCTAGTGTATATGATGGCCCTTTAAATCCATCCATTAATCAATTATTCAAGTGGGCAATATTTGATAAATTCTAAATTATGTGGATGGCTCCAAATTTTTTACACATTATTATATGTCTATACAACTATTATTAAAATAACACAGAAATATGATATATTTCTAAACCACAATACTTCATGTGTAATGTTAAGCCTCACGCAGCAAGTAAATATGTCAGCGTCTGATCATCCATCATAAATCATCATGATCTCTTCTATCAGCGGAGTTGATAATTCAGATGTATGATTCATTGGTGCCAACAAGGTTTCCTGGGCTCACATGACCTCTTCCCATGAAATGCTGCAAGCCAACCATACAAGAAGCTGTTACAATTCTTCAGGCGCGTACATTTGTTGATATTTTCATTGTTCTAGCATTTAGAGAGGACTGTGGTCACAGCACCGCTACGATGTTACATTCCAGGTAAGGATTTCCAACCTTTATATATTTTTTAATCCACTCACTTTCAGACAATATTTTACTGTATAGTGCCAAATGTATTAATTTACTTTGAAAACTAAAAGCATGAATGTTGGAGAAAGTATCAAGAATATTGGAAGTAAAATTAACTAGCACCCATATGCAGGGGTGGACATACTATTGATGCATCCCACTACCAGGTATGGAGGGAACACAAACCCAGGACACACACCTGCACCAAACATCCATCCTAACTCTTGGCTAGGAGATACGGGGGCGGAAGTGACCGCATATGAGGAGCCCCATCTGCTGGCAGAAGGAAGAAGTAGGCAAAGGGGGTGGGGATATAGAGTAGAAAAACAGAAAGAGGAGGAGTTAGGTTAGTTGGAGGGAGAAGTGAGAAGAAGAGAATCTGTGAAGAACACCAAGAGAGATGAAGTTCTAGGGGAACTCTGGCACTGGCGAGGAGTGGGACCAGTGGGTAGGTCGCCCATGGAACCCAGGCCAGTGAGAACCCCGAATTCACCCCAACTTCCAGTTGTGGTGAAGAAACTGGTTGCAGGAGGGGACCAGCCCCAATCTGGCAACAACACTGCAAGGTTGAACCAGGAAACCAGAGGCTGCTGAGCTGTACGTGCAGTAGCCAACAACTGTGGACAATCCGTAAAACAGTGGCTAGACCTTGAGTCAGAGGACGTGTTCGCAAGGCCCGCAGCCACCTGCTTGAGACACTGTAGCACGAAGGTGCGGGGCAGGAGAGGTGAGTAGCCAGCGTAGAAGAGACAACCTGGAAAGGCTTCTAAAAGGTTGTCTCGGTGGAGTGAACCTGAATTTCCTGGGAGTTAACCGGATTGCTGATCCAAAGGACATGGTGCCCCAGCTGGGCTGGAACTGCTGAACTGTGAGTAAAGGTGAAAGAACTGCAATCCTTTGTGTCCTCCTGTCATTTCCTGTACTCTCCTTGCCACCTCCTGCACCCTAACCAATGACTCCCATCATCCCCATAGACGTTTATACCAATCCTGGGGCCCCGCTCCACCTGTGGGGAGCTTAACCATCCCAGCTGCTGCACCATCTGCCCCAGAGGCCTCAAAACAGCAGCACTGGTCACCCATGACAAGGTGCCACAGGTGGCGTCACATACAAACTCATCATCCCCTGTAAATAACCTCCATCACTGCACAGCCAGGGCCACGGAGGTGGGCCACAGCCACCGTGACCTCCCAGAATGTCAGCCAGCCCAGCTACCGAGTGCCACCTGCCCTTGCAGCCATTGCATAACCAATGCACAAAGACCCGAGGTGGAGACATCTGCTCCCAAATTTGGTGGAATTATACATTTTGTTGAGCTATTTGCACTGCCAAGGGTCCATATACTGTTCTTGCACAGAGGCCTCTTCTGTCTGTGTCTGCTTTTGCCTGTATGAATTACAATTTTTAGACATTTAAATAGTATTTATTAGCAACTATCTCTCCAAAGTTGCCAGAAGTGAAGTACACTATACATCACAGAGGAACACCATTCCAAGTATTGACTCCTTATTCCATTAAAAGGGTCCTCCGGTTATTATATATCAATGACCTACCCTTTATGATAGTACATAAAGAGAAAGGAAAGTTCACAGGAACATAGGAGCGGCAATCAGCTCAAAGGTAGATGCAAGTCTTCAGTCCTGGGAGCACCCCTAGAGATACCGGCATACATAGAAGGAAGACAGTGTTCATGCACAGAAGAAGAAATCCAAAGAAGCCTTTTACTCTGCCATCAGTGCAATTTTTTGACCTGCCATAGGTCTTTTTCAAGCATACAAAACAGTGTCATATACAGGTTTAAATTGTAAAGGTACAAGGAGGATATTCAATCAAAAGTGTAATAATTAGGACAAATATCTTAGGAATCTAATAACGTGGAAGGCAAAGACATGACTGAGGCAAGGTATTAGTTGAAAAGGTCTGTATTAACACACATGACCAGTACAAACGTGAGGTGCAGCGAAATAAATGTAATAATAGTTCTTAATGAAGCCAGAAGGAATAGTCTGTGAAACAATTTATCCACAGTAATGCCAATAAATAAATTTTCTTTATCACAATGCATATTAGGAAATTCTAATTGAGGTACAGTTTATAAGAAACAGTTCACACTTGGAGATGCCGATTGAGGAACAGTCTATAAATACAGTCCACGCCCAGGAGGCCTTGGAATGGTAAAGCCTCTGAAAACATGTCCTAAACCAGATGCAGTGCAGTTTAACTAACAAAGTCCAGAACTGTCTAAAGAACTGCATTTGCAAGAAACAAACAAGCTGAAAAGCCATAGCAGAACTTTCAAAATCTATTAATAGTATATAACAATAATTGCATGACATGAGGCAGGCTGGTGGAAGTAGGAGCTGGAACACACACGCGGCACTGTGCAGCTAGATGCAGTAGACAAACTAGAAGCAGATGTAGTTTGATGGCTATCAGCCACAGCAGCTGAAGAGCCGAACCTGATTAGTAGGAGGAGCAAACTTGAGATGCACAAGGAGCAGGGTTCCAAGCAGAATACTCAAGAAAGCGACTGGAGGATGGACTGGAGCTTATAAAGTCAGGAAACCAAGAACACATAGACAAGAGTGAGGAGACACAGAGGGTAATCTGAAGATCCGGAATTCTGACAAAAACGCATCCCTCCCCCACAATTTTCTCTCCCAGTCAGGTATCCATATATCCACAAAAGTGCATAAAGTGGGATCTGCTTTGATATACTGTTGTTTATTACAAAACCACCATAATTACAATGCAAATAGTATGAGATATATGCAATAAATCTACACAGAACACATCAAAAACCTGCAGACTGTATATGTGTGTGCCCTGATCATCCAATAATATTATGGCATCATCCGTTGTCAGGAACAGTAAGGCCAGGCTAGCAGAAGGTGTGTTCCAAACATCCAATCATCTGTAAGCAATTTCATTGTCATAGTAATTGTAGACCAACTGCACAGTTCCACATCCCGCCGTCAAATCCCGTGTGTCTAAGTACATGACATTGTTACTGCGTATGCGTGCACATCATCGAGTATCATATTACTGTGCATGTGTCCGCATCTTTTACATGTTATTCAAATGCTCCATCATTGTTGGATAACTTATTTGCGTGTGTGTGCGTGCCATCCAATACCGGACCTGGCGCTAGTGTAACGCCATCATCTACTTCCTTCTTTGCCATCACATGATTGCATAGTACACAATAAGCACCTGAAAAGTTTATAAAATCATTAGAATAGCAGGTAAGTATATACAACCCCTGGCAAAAATGATGGAATCACCTGGCTTGGAGGATGTTCATTCAGTTGTTTAATTTTGTAGAAAAAAAGCAGTTCACAGACATGGCACAAAATTAAAGTCATTTCAAATGGCAACTTTATGGCTTTAAGAAACACTAAAAGAAATAATGTTAACCTCGTAACAAGCATGGGGGAGGAGTTGGCTTGCTCTTGTCAGACAGCTGCTCTTTTACCCCAATTACACAGCCACCCTGCCCTCTTTTGAGGTGCACTCCGTCCGCATCTTCTCCCCCTGTATCCTTCAGCTGGCCGTCATCTACCACCCCCCAGGATCTACCCCCACTTTTCTTGACCACTTCACCACCTGGCTTCTCCGCTTCCTTTCTTCCGACATCCCCACCATCATCATGGGCGATTTCAACATCCCCATTGACACCCCTCACCCTGCTACCTCTAGACTCCTATCACTGACCACCTCCTTTGGGCTTTCTCAATGGTCCTCTTCTGCAACTCACAACAATGGCCACATGCTGGACCTTGTCTTCACCCACCTATGTTCCCTCACTGACCTCTCAAACTCACCTCTCCCCCTATCCGACCATAACCCGCTGGCTCTCTCCTTCCTCTCCCCTCCTACTACGCTTTCCCCTCTCCAGAAACTCACTCACCCCCGCAGAAACCTCAAACGTATTGATTTCCACTCTCGCAAACTTAGCTTCCTCAGATGACGCTGCCACTGCTGCCACTGTCTACAACACCACAATAACTACAGCCCTTGATCTAGCCACCCCCCTCACATACAAGAAAACCCGCACCTCCAGGCAACCCTGTCTCACCGGCTTCACAAACAAACTGTGTCGAACATCCAGGGTGGCCGAGCGGACATGGAAGAAATCCCATTCTGCAGTGCCCTTCACCATGTTCAAACAGTCCTTCACTAACTTCAAGGCCGCACTCACCTCCGCAAAACAAGCCTACTTATCATCTCTAATAACCACCCTGTCCCACAACCCCAAACAACTATTCAAAACTTTCAACTCTCTACTCCGTCCCCCGCACCTCCTCCCACTCCTCTCATCTGTGCCAATGATTTTGCCTCTTTCTTCAATCAGAAGATCGATAACATCAGAAAAAGCTTTGACCTGCTGTCCCCTCGGCCCTTCCCCATTGCCAGCTAGCCCTCCCCATCCAAAGGAAGCTTTTCCACCATGACTCAAGATAAACTCTCCTCCCTTCTGTCAAGATTACACCTCACCACCTGTGCCCTCAACCCACTCCCCTCCCACCTTATCCCGAACCTCGCCACAGACCTCATCCCAACCCTAACCCATCGCTTCAACTTATCACTTACTACTGGCGTCTTCCCCTCATCCTTCAAACATGCCTTGATCACACCCATCCTCAAAAAGCCCTCCCTCAACCCATCATCTGTTTCTAACTGTCGCCCCATATCTCTTCTCCCTGTCGCCTCAAAACTACTAGAACATCTTGAATTATCCTCCCACCTCTCCTCCTGCTCCCTCTTTGACCGCCTACAGTCTGGCTTCCGATCTCATCACTCCACTGAAATAACCCTAACCAAAGTCACCAACGACCTACTAACCGCCAAGAGCAAGTGACACTACTTCATCCTTCTCCTCCTTGACCTAGCTTCCACCTTCGACACTGTAGAGCATTCCCTCCTGCTACAGATTCTGGAATCTCTTGGTATCACTGACCTGGCTCTGTCCTGGATCTCCTGATACCTAACGGACTGAACTTTCAGCATTACCCACTCTCACACTTCCTCTTCTCCATACCCCCTATCTGTTGATGTCCCCCAAGGCTCGCTTCACTGGCTCCCTATTTCTCATAGGCCCCTGATTAAAACCTTAACCATGACATACAAAGCCATCCACAACCTGTCCCCTCCATACATCTCTGACATGGTCTCCTGTCACGTACCCACTTCTCAGCACGTGACTTGGGGTTGCGCCTGCAAGGGTTAATCTATCTCCTCTCAATCCAGCACTCGACCTCTGTCCTATGCTTAAAAGGAGCATCAATCACACCCTGACTCAGACTGCGCACCCCGCTTCACACACGCTGCCACCACTCACCGGATTTGAGTTCCTCTAAACTAAGCCTTATCAGACAATCATCAAAATCACACCTTTCTAGGGCTGTGAATTCTTTAGAATATACAAGGTTCAGACTTATTAAAGTTTTAAGCTTTAATATAAAAAGTACACTGCTTACAAAAAGGTATAAAAATAGAAATAATAAAATGACATACACATTTGCAAACAATGAAATAAAAAGGAGAAACTTACAGAAACCTAAACTTTGACTTCTGTTGCCCGATGGGGAGAGCGGAGATATATGGAATGATGATCACAGCAGCTCAGCTGACCAATCTCTGTGACACTTGCCTTGGCTGAGAGCATCCAGTTATAAAGTCAGACTGGTGGGGTCAAATTTCTAGACCAACCTTCCATTTTAATAATCTAATTCTGGGTCTATGATTGGACACTCACTAATTTAGCCATGCATATATTATGTTTTAAAATGTTCTTTGTCTTCTGACTAGGTCTCCTGATTTTGCTTTCCATCTGTGGGTCTGTTTGAAGCTCACTATTTGAGATGGCTTCTCTCTCTTATCAATTCTGTTCCTCTTTGAGGCTCCCAATATGTGTGAATTTATTGCCCTGCTGACTAAAGTCAGTGTGACTGGGAGCTAGCTTGTGCTTAAAAAAACAGGTTGTAACCTCTGTGGACTGACATGGAATTTAACCCCTTAACTGTTCTGGTGTCCAGTCCCTGAGATACATTTTTCACTACATCTCATGATACCTACCCTCACACAAACTGCGATCCTCTCAAAAACTCCTTCTCTACTCCCCTTCTTATCTCTTCTTCTCACAACCGCATATAAAACTTCTCCCGTGCATCCACTATACTGTGAAACTCTCTCCCCCCAAAAATATATCACACTCGCCTACCCTGGAAACCTTCAAAAGAAACCTGAAGACTCACCTCTTCCAACAAGCCTACAGCCTTGATCCACCGCACCACCACACTGTCTGCTCTACCCTCTCCTACTGTATCCTCACCCATCCCTCATAGACTGTGAGCCCTCGCGGACAGGGTCCTCTCCCCTCCTATACCTGTGTGACTTGATTGTCCATACATACTGTCCTTGTCTTTGTTTGCCCTTTCCACTTGTAAAGCGCCATGGAATTTAATGGCGGTATATAAATAAATAATAATAATAAATAATATCAAAGCAAACTTAAGATTCAATATGCGCTGTTCAAATTCTTTTAAAGAACCAAGAATAGGGCAACGTTGAGGATTGTAGACAGACTGGTCAGCCAAGGAAACGGCTCAGAGGATGAAAAAGACATCATGTTTACTTCCCCGTGAAATTGGACGATATACATCAGTGACATCAGCTTAGAATTGTCAGCAACCAGCGGGATACAGGTGTTCGAAGATGTCTGTCCAGAAGTGGTGGTCTTTGAAGAACTGTGTCCAAAATCATGGTGTAACCTTTGTATTGGATTCCCAGCCAACGTAAAGCTGCCAGCTGTGGGCTGCAGGCTAGAGCTGCCTGCTTTACCTTACCTGGCTATCAAAAATAAGGGTCATGCCTCACACTGCACTGGGTTTGCCACACATTATTTTGTCTTTGTAATAGAGCACCCCAGTATAGGTAATAGAAAAGAGGCCTGACTTGCATTTTGGAATGAGTTACAGTAAATTTTGATTTGCTCCAATGTCAGGCAGGGTTAGAGTGCCCCATTGGGAAGTGATCATCATGGGCCCATGTGCTGTTAAATACAAATGCTGAACCCAAATGCTTCTTTAATATTCGACATTACAGACTAGATGCATAGGGAATCATTTAAATGAAAGTAGAGGGACACTGAAAATATACGTCTATGACAGACATGTCAGAACCGATTAGATAATGGATTTACCTCCTTTCCCGGATTTTAGTAATACCATTCTTGATTTCATTTACCTTTACAGATGGAGCTAAATAAAGGTAATAGAATTACTGACAACTCCACTATAGTTTCTGTCATTGCACTCGATCAAGGATTAAACCCAACACTAAATCCTATTGTTCTACAGTCACTTTAACTTTTTTAGAAGCTATTAACATGAAGAAACCAAGGCTTAATAAATGTGCTTCACATGAAACCTATAGAAATGGACTTCACTGGGTCAGAATGATCTGTCACCCGTATTAGCACAGTACAATGGTTGAGATCAGAAGACATGTTTACTTGATCTGGAACAGACACAGATAAATTGATCTTTCTGCGGAAAGTTTCTAGAAATTGTGTTGAATTAATGCTAAAAAGTTTTCCTTTTATTCTGCAAGAATAAATGTCTACAGTATAGTCAGCGCAGGGGATGACACGTTTGCCCTCTTCACACTACTTCATACCTCATTCTACTTGGATGTATCTGTTGGGCATTGCTTGCTTTTTGTTTCCCAATATATCCAATTGCTAGGACCATCCTAAGAACACAAGGTCAAATATTCTCTGTGAATGGAGAATATATATGACCAGCACTGTATTCACATAGGTGACTTTGGGACCCTTCTTAGGTTTAATCTACATTCAATGCTCCGACCCTGTCATGAGTATCTCCTATCATTAGGGGACCTGTGACAGCTCTGGGATCTGAGCTTCACATGAACTTGTGAGACTCTAGATTTTAAATGTGGTTGTTTTTCTTATTGGGCCAGAAAGGTTGTCAAAGAGCATTCACCGGCCATCGCACTAGCCAGGGTGAGTGGAGGGACAGCTTAGGGACTAGGCACCAGACGGCGGCAGGGGGAAGGACCCACTTTGGGATGTTAGGGGAGCTCAGGGGCCAAACACAGGGTAGAGGTGTCCCATCCCCCTCTACCTATCGTCAGGGTCTTCCTCTCCCTTTTCATTCTGTTGTAACTTATGTTTTGCACCCTGCGCCAGACACCTGCCAATCTGTGCATGGCAGACCCTCAGGGATCATACATTTATCACCCATCTTGGGGATAAATAATAATTGTAGTTAGTGGGAAAATCTCATTAAGAAAAACAAACAACTTCCCTTACATACATCAGCAGAATGTATAGGGAATTCTTCTGCCCTGCGAGCTGATGAGACAGGGGGACACCTGAACACTACATAAGGTGCCCCAAAGTCCATCCCTTTGTGTTTTTACTGACCGACCCATTGAGGGACAGGTCATGAGCAGACTGTCTAGACTGACTGTGTCAGAAACGCTCTGACACATGGCAATATTTATTATTTATTTATATCTGTTAATGTTGATAATTATGGCTTTACAGTTATTATCTCAGAAAATTAGAATAATTAACTCAAAATACTTGCAAAGGCTTACTAAGCATTTAAAATGGTCTCTTAGTCTGGTTCAGTACGCTAGACAATCATGGGGAAGACTGCTGACTGGAGATTTTAGAGCACTACATGCTTCCCTCTGCCCGCAAGCTTTCATTTTCCAGCAGGACAGGGCACCTGTCCACTGCCAAAAGTACCAATACCTGGTTTACTAACCACAGTATCACTGTGCTTGATTGGCCAGGAAACTCGCTTGACCTAAACCACATAGAGAATCCATGGGGTATTGTCAAGAGGAAGATAAGAGACACCAGACCCAACAATGCTGACGAGCTGAAGGTGGCTATCAAAGCAACCTTGGCCTCCATAACCCCTCAGCAGTGCCACAGGCTGATCGCCTCCATGCCACGCCGCATTGATGCAGTAATTCATGCAAAAGAAGCCCGACCAAGTATTGAGTGCATATACTGTACAGACTTTTCGTTAGACCAACATTTATGAGTTAAAATCATTATCTCAATTGGTCTTATATAATATTCTAATTTTCTAAAATTACAATCTTTGGGTTTTCATTGGCTGTCAGCCATAATCATCAACATTTACAGAAATAAACACTTGAAATAGATCACTCTATAATGACTCTATATAATATATGTGTTTCACTTTATGTACTGAATTAGGGAAACAAATAATCTTTTTGATGATATTCTAATTTATTGAGATGCCCCTGTATCTACTACAATCTTTTTATTGCATTAATTTCATGTTTCTTCTAGATTAGCCAAACAATGAGCTGATGTTTTCCTTCCATTACACAGCTGAATATTAGGAGAGTCTGCCATTTATGTGTGCTGCAGTGGTGGAGGCCATCTTTCATGTAGACATATTGTTCTACTATAGGTTTCACCCATAGCTCTTGTGCTAGTTCTGTAATTTATATTAGTGTTTTCCTGTTAATAGAAATAATCAAATAGAATGAATCCAGCTCCAGTCCAGAGACAGTCAACGCGTTTCGGATGTCGCATCCATCCTTGACATTCTTCATGTCTGGAGCTGGATTCATTCTCTTTGATTACGGTATTTGATTTTCAGGTCATGGCAAGACCAGTTTCTTGTGCTCCATAGTGTAAATGGTGAGCTAAAACCCATATACAATAGTAATGATGTCTGTGCTGCTCTGAGTGCTCTTAAAAAATCTATCATGCAAATGTGCTTTGCCACTGCTTTGCAGCCATTTTGCTTTATTTGCTAAACTTCTAACAAGAAAAAACCTTACAAAATATCAATTTGAAGTTAAAGCAATTTCTAGGTCTCCATACACATTAGATAACTGTTGGCTCCTCCATACACAGGAAGTCTCGGATCAGCTGTGCGTTCCTGTGTTCTCCAAAAGAGAGCCACCGTCAGACACATCTTATCTCTGCCCCTCACCAAATAATCCTAGTATGCCGATCCGATCTCCCCTAACATCTTCTGTCTGGGAAGAGTCTAGGGACCCGATAAATATTCGAACCCACGGATCTTGACAGATTCAGATGAATTTGCTCTAATGCAAATGGAGACTTTTAATACCCTGTTTCCCCGAAAATAAGACACCGTCTTATATTAATTTTTGCTCCGAAAGTTGCACCATGACTTATTTTTGGGGGGTGTCTTATTTTCCCCCACACACTTTCGGGACACTTTACCGGTAACAATCACCCACAGCAGTTCCTTTAGCAGCCCCATCATCATTTTGCAGCCCCAAATATTCCCATAAACCCATTGCAGCCCTCATCATCCCTTTACAGTCCCCAATACAGCACCAAATATTCCCATCATTCCATTACAGCCCCCATCATCCTACAGTATAGTATTGCAGCCTTCCATCATCCCACATCATCCCACTGCAGCCTCCCATCATCCCGGTATCCCACTGCAGCCTCCCATGTGTGTATACACACACACACACAGACACACACACTTTCTTACTGGTTTCCTCCAAGGTGCTGCTTTGGTGGTGCACAGTGCATGAGCCCTGGGCCTATCACAGCCCACGAACAATCAGCTATGGACTGACGTCAGCTGGCCCATGTGATTGGTGCAGGGCTCATGGGCGGAGTTCGGCACACAGCTCCTGGGCTGTGATTAACTGCTGCGCTCCTGGGCTGTGAGCAGCGCGGCTGCTGGAGTTAAAGCGGTACAGAGTGGGGGCACCGGACAGCGGGAGCGAGACACAGCTGCATGCCCTGGTCTTGTGATCGGTGGCATGCTGATGAGGCACAAAACAAGGTATGCCTTATTTTCGGGGAGGGGGGGTGCCTTATATTAGCAGGCACAGTGCTCCCCCTAGCATGCCTTACTTTCGGAGGGCGCCTTATTTTCGGGGAAACACAGTAGTACTAGCGGTGGGATACAGGAAGCCAAACAGTATGTCCAACCAATTATCTCCTAAGAAGTAGGTAATAATCCATTTTATACCAGGAGTCACATGTAATATAGGTGGTTGTACTTTCCTTTCTTTCTTTCTTCTTTCTTTCTTTCTTTTCTTTCTTTCTTTCTTTCTTTCTTTTTCTTTCTTTCTTTCTTTCTTTCTTTCTTTCTTTCTTTCTTCTCTTTCCTTCTTTCCATCTTTCCTTCTTTCCATCTTTCCTTCTTTCCTTCTTTCCTTCTTTCCTTCTTTCCTTCTTTCCTTCCTTCCTTCCTTCTTCTTTCCTTCTTTCCTTCTTTCCTTCTTTCTTTCTTTCTTTCTTTCTCTTTTCTTCATAGATGATTACAATCCGCGCTCTGTACGACGTTGTCTTCTCATTCAGTATGAATTGTACTTATTTTGTATCCAACTGCTTTTGTCAATCAGTTGGTATATTGAATTACATTTCACAGTGTGCTCTAATTATTATCACACTTATTTATGGCCCATATTTTAATTATGAACCCCTGCATACACTATAAAAATACGATTACATGGAGACACACACCAGGCTCTCCATCACACTAAATCATAAGCCTATTTTCTATTGACTGCTTGTTTGTTTCATATTCATTTGTATTTTACTGTCATAAACCCCATGCAAAGCATTTTAGCGTACAGTAATAGCACAATCCCATGCTCCTGCTCGTCATTGTGTGTATTAGGGGATGAGTTCACTTGGCTGCACTTTCTGTCTCTGTACATTTATCACTGATTTTTAATTTTTCAGTCTTTGTGTAAACCACAAGAAATGCAATGATGAAACAGAAAAGTCAAAAGTAATGACCCATGAACAGGATTAAACCTGTCGTTGATTAACGTATGAATATTTCTTTGTATATATGGAATTGGCAACTATATTACAAGTTCCTGAGGGATGACAGTAAAATTTAGAGGATGAATGTGATGTAAACACCATCCTTAAAGGGGAACTCCGGGGAGAGAAAACGTTTTAATACAGTCCCTGTTCTCCTACTTGATGAAGCAGAGCTGTTCTGGGATCTATAGATCACTTGTAATTCAATAAAATCATACCTGCTCCTCTGCTCTGGCCCCCACTCAGAGGTCCGACAATTTCAGCTCCATGCTGTTGGTGTGTCGGGGATGTGGATGCTGGGAGCTGCAGGATCATCCTACATTCCAGCCCCCTCACACTTCTGTATGGGGAGTACTGTAGAGAAAGCACACATGTAATCTGCACCCAAGAACCCTGCAAATAAACACAGCATGAATGCTGAGAAGAATACAAAAATAAAAATGCAAGAACTGACATATTGCAGATCTGAAAAAATGCTTGGTGGGTTCATACCTGCAAGGAAAAAAATCCATATCCATAGTGCTTCAGTTTCAGGGGATAGGAATCTACCAACTGCTATGGGGGAGGAGAGACCATGCCAGTGCTGAATTGATGAGTGCAGTGCTTTGCCCGTGCTCCTAGTCTCATACATGACAGCACACATTATGCAACATCATATTATTGTACAACATGAAGAACACAGCGTGTATTTATATTTGCTTGGTGGCATCATTGCTGTTTCAAGCCAGGACACCCCATCACATCACATAGGATGTATATCAGGGTCTGGATTGTACTGTGACCTAGGGGCTGGTGCCCACTCTCCCTGACACGCCCATTCTTCATAAAGAAGTGTGATGGGGGTGAATGTAGGGTGATCCTGCAGCTCCCAGCATCCATGCCCCCAACACATCTCCTGCTCTCTGCAACAGCATGAGACTGAAATTCTCAGACCCACGAGAGAGGGGGGAGAATTGAGGAGCAGATATGATTTTAATTGATTTATAAACGATCTCCAGATCCTAGAACTGCAGTGTACGGCTCTGCTTCATAATGTAGGGGGGCAGGAACTGTACTAAATAGTTCTCTCTCTAAAGAGAGAACTAAAAGACTAGATTAAAGTCAGAAAAACCACCAATTTTGGATGAACTGGGGGCCGTGCAATGTGTAGGAAGATGAGTTCTTTAGCACAAATTACTGTTCTGATAAATTAATTCAATTAAACGGTCTTCCTTCTTCGATGTACACCACTACTTGCTCCATGCATAATAAAATGTCATGCTTACTCTATAAAACAACAAGTGATGTCCATATCTAGAGGAATACCCTATTGGCACACACAGTATAATGTCCCCACAGCTTCCTCACACACAGTATGTTGGCCCCACAGCTCCCTACACAGTATGATGGCCTTCGCTGCTCTCTATATACAGTATGATGGACCTCACACAGCCCCCACACACAGAACGATGGCCCCCACAGCTCCCTATATGCAGTATCATGGATTTCATAGCACCCAAAATGTTATGATAGCCCCAATAGCTTCCGCCACAGCGGATTATGAACCCCACAGCCCTGAGATGGGAAGATATACCTCACAGTCCTCTATACACAGTAAGATGTACAAGCCCCACACAATATGATGATCTCGCAACTCCCCCCACACAATCTAATACCACACACTACTGACTGATAACTAAAAAACATGAGAATCTGAGAGTCCTCAGTGGTTGATACCTTTTAATGGATAACTGAAAAGATGGTAAGAAGAAGCAAAGGTTTCAACCCCTGAGGACTCTCAGATTCTAATATTTCTCTATCTATTGGCTAACACGGTACAAACATGTTTTACCTTAATTAAAAAACGAAAATAAAACTACTCACCTAGCCTTGTTCTCACCGATATGCTATTCTGGTCTATGCAGAGAGAGACTGAGGCTTTGGACAACAGGTGCAATCTAGTAATGTCATTGTGCCTGCTTTATTGAGACAAATAGGCTGAATTATGGAAGAGAGAGCCAATGGCTCCCTCTTCCACCATTGAACTCATTGGTATCTGCATGATGCCAGTGAAATTGAGATGTTGGCCGGGGGGGTGGGGTGGAGGGTTTGGTTGGGATGGCCATGTTGTGTGGTATGCCCTTTGTCCAGGTCCATAAGTTAGACAGGAACTGCCAAAGGGGTAGATGTGGCCCACAAGCTGCAATTTGACAAGGTCTGGTATAGGGGGAAAACGTGCAGATGGCTGAGGGTCTGACTGCTGGGAAGTTCAGTTATCCCTTTGATTGGAGCTCTGGAATCTTTACTACTGTAACCCCTTCTTGAATTGAGCCAAGGTGTATATGTTAATCCTCTGCTCCATACATTGTTACTGTGATTATGGGAGAGAGCTGTATACAGCCTTGGTTTTCTCTGGCAGTCTCTTAGACAATGAATGGAGCAGAGATTGAGCATGTGCACATCTACTCCATTGAAGAAGGGCCCACTGATCACCTCCAGCAATCAGCAAGTTCTTCCCTATGCCAAAGATAGGCGATACATTGCTTTGTTTTGGAAAAGCCCTTTAAATTCCTTGATGATCATTACTTGATAAAATGTCACAGTTTTAACAATAATCTATTACCATCATCCAGGAGGTCAAATATAACAATCTCACTTTGCACTGTGCAGTCTGCAGGTGGAGCACATAGAGACTAATGACTTTCTGGAATAATGTATGGTTTGCTCTCATTCTTTACATTCAACAGAAAATTCTCCTGTAACATTATAATGATTTTTCCCTGCTCTGCTGCTATTTCCCCTAGAGTGTTCGGGTGGCAGGGTAATTTCAATAGTACAGATTTCATACCTGAGAGAATCTGTTGAAAACATGGAAACAGCAATGATCTAAAGACGCGAATGTCAAAACAGATCACTGCAAGTCAAAATAGAGAATAAGTAGAAATGCTTTTATAATTCGCCGGTAAAGTTTATATTTATTTTTATGTAACAAGTGGTGTTTCCTTTTCTTTATACTGATTATTGTTAAGAGCTTTTGTTATATTATTTTCTAGGTCTTCTTATATACTTATAATACGTTTATAATAAACTGTGACAATGAGTCCATGTGTCGAGCCCAGGCTGTGGGGTACTCGGGTATCAGGGCTCGAAGGGGGTTAACGGTGTCATGGGGGAATGGCGGCCGGGTCTGACCCCGTGTCCTGGGGCTATCTTTGAAAAGGGGGTTATTATTTACAGTGGAGTATGTACAAAGTTTGTTGTGACACCACCTGTAGTTTCTGGTGATGATTCACCGGCGCCGATGGTATTGCAGCTCAGTTGGTAAAGTCCTCCACAGGTAGGACTGGATCTCCGGGGCAGGGTTCCTGTTGAAAACAAGTTCATTGGGAGAAAGGAATGCAGACAGAGGCACAAAGTCACTTTTCCTCCGGGTACTTTACTGGTCACTTGCAATAATACAGCTTTACAGTTCAGCACTCCTGATGGTATGAGGACAGGTAACTTATCGGGTGGCTGCAGGCGGACTCCAGGTGGTAACGTGGAACCCCTTGGTGTGTCTTACTTCTCTAACCCCGTCTGTTCCTTCCTGCTTCCCAGTTTGTGGTGTGAAGCCTGGTGACTTGTAATCAGCCTGACTTCTTCTCTTCCTCTCACCTTCACAGCCGTCAGGTAGCCCTCTGCTGGCCAACCACTTGCTCCTTCAGCGCTGCCTGGTACCCTCTCTTTGGCTGTTCTGGTGCCCGGGAGAATTAAGGACTCCACAGGACTTCGGATTTTCTATGGTCCTATAGTATCCGACTATGTACTCCTTTTGACATTGGCACCTAGTTCCCAGACTGGCTGTCTGCTACTGGGATCCTTCCTCAAAACTTTTCTTCTTCTTCCATCTCTCTCACGTAGAGGCAAAGACCTCCTTGTTTCCCCTAGAGGTGACTGTATCCCCTCTTGGGTAACCTCCCACCGTGTAATCTAGTGTGGGAGTGCTGTTTCTGGGTACCACCTACCATCCTACAATCCACCTGCAGCTGGAGTATCTGCACCTCTTTTACGGGTGCAGTACCCCTCTGTGACGCCTGCTTGGCGGGGCGCCACACATGCATTAATGAAGTTTATGCAAATTTTTTAAAATAATTTTCTCAGCACCTAGCTTCTGGAGCACACCGCTCCCCTGTCTGCCTGCTCCCGAGCTGGAGGTGCACTCCAGATTGACTGACCGTTCCAGCCAGTGGGGTGTTTCAGTGACCTGCCAGAGACCGGAGAGCTGGAAGTGCAGTGTCTGCCCGTTGCACTTGCAGTCCATTAGCATACAATTGCAACTACAGATTTCTCTAAAGGTACCGTCACACGCGGCAATATTGCTAGGCAATTTTACTGGCAATTTGCTGGTTGCAGTGAAATCATGGACACATTGTTCTATTTTCTTGCTGTGTACAAATGAAACAATGTGTCCATGATTTCACTGCAACCAGCAAATTGCCAGTGAAATTACCTAGCAATATTGCTGTGTGTGAAGGTACCTTAAAATAGCAGTATGGAATTCTACAAGAAACAAGGATGTTATCAGCATTAAAGTGCCACTACATATATGCCATTAGATATAGGTATAACATCCCGATGACAGGTTCTCTTTCAATGACCTATGCAGTCTCAGAGCAAAGGGCCACAGCCAAAATGCTTCATTGCATATATCTATAGCTCTAATGGAATGTAGACTATGGGCCCTCATGGGCAGAGTCCTCTCTCCTCACCTACTGTGTCCTCACCCCTCTCTTGTAGACTGTTAACCCTCATGGGCAGGGTCCTCTCTCCTCACCTACTGTATACTCACCCATCCCTTGTAGACTGTGAGCCCTCACAGGCAGGGTCCTCTCTCCTCCCTTGCTGTATCCTCACCCATCCCTTGTAGACTATGAGCCCTCATGGACAGGTCCTCTCTCCTCACCTACTGTATCCTCACCCATCCCTTGTAGACTGTGAACCCTCATGGGCAGGGTCCTCTCTCCTCACCTACTGTATACTCACCCATCCCTTGTAGACTGTGAGCCCTCACAGGCAGGGTCCTCTCTCCTCCCTTTCTGTTTCCTCACCCATTCCTTGTAGACTGTGAGCCCTCACAGGCAGGGTCCTCTCTCCTTCCTTGCTGTTTCCTCACCCATCCCTTGTAGACTGTGAGCCCTCACAGGCAGGGTCCTCTCTCCTTCCTTGCTGTTTCCTCACCCATCCCTTGTAGACTGTGAGCCCTCACAGGCAGGGTCCTCTCTCCTCCCTTGCTGTATCCTCACCCATCCCTTGTAGACTATGAGCCCTCATGGACAGGGTCCTCTCTCCTCACCTACTGTATCCTCACCCCTTGTAGACTGTGAGCCCTCATGAGCAGGATCCTCTCTCCTCATCTACTGTATCCTCACCCACCCCTTGTAGACTGTGAGCCCTCACAGGCAAGGTCCTCGTCTCCTACTTTATCCTCACCCATTCCTTCTAGACTTGAAATAGAAAACTAGGGAGGGTGGGCAGCTCCTTCAGCAGGTACCAGTAAAGAGGCTTAAAAAAATTGGTAAGGGAGGTCTTATAGCCAGGTAGCTAATACATCCAAAACAGGAAGGGGGGAGTTAAGAGGAGGAGGATGAGGATGAATAATAAAGTACTGGAGAATTGTATCAGCAGCTCAAAGCAGAAAATCCCCTGCAGATCTAAATAGTGGAGACGAGCAAGTTAACCCTGTGGTGCCCATATAGGACAATTTACCACAACATAATTTCTCTGCAAAAAGGTGGGGGAAGGGAGGGCCATAAACAATATTATATGAGGAACAAATTAGCACGGCTCCTCAGTCAAGGATCACTTCCCTATGCCGCTGGAGGTCCACAAATCAAGGGTTGGCCTTAGGTTGGTTGCTATCCTGTGCAATATTATTTTGATGCCCCCCATATGTTGCACTATATAATGCCCAAATGATATTAATTTGAGGTCCACATATACTGTTCCTATAAGGTGCCCAAGTAACATTATTCATCAATCAACTAGGATGCTTTGCAGGCTATCGGAGCTTCTTAAGTAACCCCTGAGACTGGACCTGCCTCAACATATCCCGTAGTTACACTTTTTATGAAAGACGTCTTACCTTCCATTAGGCACAAAAATCATGCGGTAATGGCAGCTTTAATAGTTCATGCTGCAGTCCACACTCAATACATCTATGGTACTAGTGGACTATTTTAACAGTACTATAGGAGTACTGTATTCCCATATCCAAAATTCTATCCCACTATGTAGTAGGTGTAATAATAATATTATTAGCAAATACCTCCAATTAGAAATGTAGTATAGTTCTCCTGATTAGCTGTCACTTGCACCTTAGGTATACAGGGTTACAATCACTCATATAGTGACAGTTAGTTGCTCATGGTCATAACCATGCATACCTAAGCTGTAATGCCCTGCACATGAGGTAAGTGACAGCTAATCAGGAGAACTATACTACATTTCTAATGGGAGGAATTTGCTACTATTATTATTATTACACCTACTACATATTGCGATAGGATCTTGGAGATTGTAATACCCCTTTATAGGTGACAATTGTATGATAGCTGGGAAACTGACTGCTGAAAAACTGGGAATCCCAGGTCCCTGGTGTGAAAAAAGCATGCATGACACCTACTCCACGTGTCTGATCAAATGACTAACACTGTTCACATATAACTATTGGAGACCACCTTTCTCTTAGGACTCCAGTGTTATTATATTAATCTCTATATGAAAAAACAAAGAGGAACTGGGCACTAACCTGTTGGCGATTCATGGTACTGGTTCACTAGGGTAGCGTAATCATCTACTTGTGATGCTCAGCTGGAAAGCATAACAGTTCATGAGTGCAATGAGTGAGAAAGCGGCACTCACACAGGACTGTTTGCAGTTGAGGCTACTTTATTGTAGATACATATGGTTAAGGTGCAGGGAGGGGGGTGACAGGACAATGGTCATTGTTTCGCTCTTAGTGGCGCTTCCATGGGTCCTGGTTCCCATGGATCCATGGAAGCGCCACTGAGCGCGATATGGTGACTGTTGTCCTGTCACCCCCCTCCCTGCACCTTAACCATATGTATCTACAATAAAGCAGCCTCAACTGCAAACAGTCCTGTGTGAGTGCCGCTTTCTCACTCATTGCATTCATGAACTATTATATTAATCTGCTACTCTTTAATGTTTGATAAGATATGTCCTTGCATGGATTCATGCCGGAGGTATGCAGACTTGGTGGCAGATATGTTGACTGTAGTCCAAGAGACAGAGACTTTTTTTTTTATAATCAGATCATTTTTATTGATAACTACAATGTTAAAAGTGGTATACAGACATTGCATAGATTTTCCTTTTAAATTTTCAGTTTAAGAAAACAGCAAATTCAATCACATTCTGCCGTCCCCCTCCCACCCTCCTATACCCTGAACAACACAACCTGAAGTTTACAACTGTTCACCAAAACTCAAGTAGGCCTCTCCCCTCCTGTATATGTACGACCTGATTGTCCATCTATATTGTACTTGTCCTCGTCTACCCTTTACATATGTAAAGCACCATGGAATCTAATGGCACTATATAAATAATAATAATAATAATAATAGTGTTTCTCCAGTGTGACACCAGTGAATTCTTGACCTTCAGAGAAACAAGGACTCTTGTTATTTACTAGAATGTTACTGTTGAATGTAATCACTTTGTAAAGTTATAAATGAATATTAATTCTGTAACTTTCCTCAGAATCGGTATCGACTTAACACTTAAAAGGGAACCTGTCATGTCTTTTTTGTTAATGAACCGCCCCAGTGTTATTTAGATCATGTAGCCTTCATTAGTATTTTTTTTTCTTATTAAATCGTTGTATTCCTCCCGAAAAAGCACCTTAGATACATACATGTTTTCATTAGCTAGGTGCCTAAACAGTCAAGCAGTCATCCGGCTGGTTAACGGTTAACAGATCTGTCACTGAACTTGTAACATTGCCCACTGCTCTGTATAAAGGACCTGTGTGATGTCACGGCCATGTGACCATAATGGGTGGAGCTAAGCACGCTTAATTGTTAAGATCTATGTAGACTTACAGTAGCTCAGCCTTTAATAGTCACAAGGTCGTGACATCACACAGGTCCTTTCAGCATTTTCTGAATTTCTGCATTGCTGCAAGTTCAGTTAACTGAACTGTTAACTATTAACCTGCCAGATGACTGTGTGACTCTTTGCCCAGCTAGATAATGATAATATGTAAGTATCTAAAATGCTTTTTTGGGATGAACATGAATATTAATGAAGACTACATGATCTAAATAAAATTAGGGGTGGTTTAATAACAGAAAAGGACATGACGGGTTCCCATTAAGGCTGGAAACACGTTGGCGAGTGAAAAAATGGTCCGATTGACGTATCCAAGAGTCGGACGAGTATCATCCGCGAGTGTCCAACATTTCCTTGGATCACATCCGAGTGCTGACCGTGTGTTGTCTGTGTGTAATGCGATTTTAACATGGCATTTCTCATGCTGTATAAAGTGAGAAAAGAGTTGACAGAATAGAGTGATTGAATACAATAGACAGCTAGATAGATGCTAGAATAGCTAGATCAGGTTCACCTGTCTCCCGCTGCTACTTCCAGGGCCGCCCATTAAGCTAATTACATATTGACTGCACTGTCATACAAACGACCAGTCAGAGAAGCTCACACTGTTTGAGAGCTTCTGTGCTTGGCTGTTGTAGTCAAGGTGCTTTTCCTCAATCTGGACAGTGATTCTGCTTGGTTGCCATACACATTAATGTATTAATGTTATAGTGTGTGAAATTAATAAATATAGAAACAAAAATGTCTGGGGCTTTGCAGCAATTTTAAGTCTAGCCTGATAAAAGCAGACAGCTGTAAGCTGCCACCCTCAGCTGCCTAATTTTCCCTTGGCTGGCAAAAAAAAAAAATGTGTGGGCTTCACCCCATTTGGAGACGAAAGAAGACAGAATAAGGAAGAGAGAAGAAAGAAGACCAGGATCCTGGAGGGCTGTAAAAAGGAGTAATAAAGATGGAGTCCCTAAGGGTGTCTGTGTCTTTATTTCTAATAAATACTTTCTTCTGTAGCGTGTGGGGGCCCTATAACAATGGGCCCTCACCCCGCTGGGAATACCAGCCCTCGGGCTGGCATTGAAAAATAGGGCGAAGCCCACACATTTTTTTTTGCTAGACAAGGGAAAATTAGGCAGCTGAAGGTGGCAGCTCGCAGCTGTCTGCTTTCATCGTGCTAGACTTAAAATTGCTGTGAAGCTCCCACATTTTTTTTTTTAAATATTTATTAATTTCACACCCTATAACGCCAGGTTGGTTGCCCTACATTAATGTGTATGGCAACCAAGCAGAATCACTGTCCAGATTGAGGAAAAGCACTCTGACTACAACAGCCAATCACAAGGCTCTAAAACAGTGTGAGCTTCTCTGATTGGCTGTTTGTCTGATAATGCAGTGAATAAGTAATTAGCTTAATGGGCGGCCCCAGAAGTAGCAGCTTGAGACAGGTGAACCCGATCTTGCTATTCTATCCTATCTATCCTGTCTATTCTTTTCACTGCAAGAAACACCCTGTTACAATTGCTCTCCCTACTCTGTCCCTGTGCTGTCTGTGTGTGTGGTCCATGATTTTTGTCGGACCCATAGACTTGCATTGCCGAGTCTCGTCCGACACTCGCATGAAATCGCAGCATGTTGCGACTGACTCGTCATCCGAGTCTGTGACGGGAATAAAACGACCGACACTCGAAAATGCACTCTCGGACATTGACTAACATTGGTCTGACTTCAATGCGATTTTTGCTCGCACTGCAGTTGTCCGGGTTTCACACCAGTGTGTCTGAGCCCTAAGTGTGTAGTCTGCATGCTCTCCGGCTGTACCGACTGAACATGATTGGAAGAGGTGACCCATGTGTGGAGTAGATTCGGATACATTTATCACTTATCCTGTGGATATACACCCATCTTTCCAATACTTTTGTAAACTTAATTCAAGTATAGCTGGATTCTCTACTTCCCCTGTTCAGTGGAGGGCTCGATACAAAGAGAGGTCAGTCTTTAGCATAGGGTCCAATCTGAGAAAGGTACCCTCTATCGTTGGCAGATGGGCTCACACTCTGATTATAATGTGTTGCGATGGTGGACTCCGAACCCGAATATCTCACCATTCGCTCATCACACTAAATAAACACTAATAGACTATTTCCTCTGTCCCTAGTGTATGGGTGTTATAGGTAAATTAAAGGATGACTTTATTGGTTCTCTGTGCCCTGTATAAGTAATGGAAAATAAATTAATTTGTGGAAGAAAAGATGAGCAAAGATTTTAATTTGTTTTAATTTTTACAAGTTGCAGGAAATAACATTTCTCAGCAAATGTCAGTGTCTCCTCTACCTTTACCTGTGGCTGTTTGCAGCTGATAATGTCCATGTGCCGCACTGATAAGAGGCCCAGGATTTCCAATTATCCAGACAGTGTGTTTTTCCTTCCCTGCGTTCTTCGCTTCCCTCCCCCACACAAGATCTTGGCTTGAAAATACACGATTGTTCTATAGCTTACCACATTTTCTTCCACCTCATCCTTACTTTTGGGTACATTCCACATATTATGAGGCAGTGCAGCAGCAGTGTTACCCCAGATATCTGGATGTCTCATTTCTAGGGCACAGAGAAGATACGGATGATTTCTCTTCTTCTAACAATCAGAATGTTAACAAAAGGCGCCAACTAGTGGCCGTCTTCAGAATGCAATTTTTGTTTTGCACACAGGAAATGCTTTGTTTCAGCTCTTTTCGTACTCTATCATGGCCACTTCCCGGCTAAAACGCCAACCTGTCCAAATCATACCGTCGCAGGTCCAGGATTCCATAGAGCAACAATGGCGGCTACATCCTACTGTAATTCATGGTGTCTGTCTGTAAATATTGTGGCCATTGACCCTGAGATCATTCAGAATCCAGCCTCGTGCACTAACCTCATGTCTATGGGATCATACTGGAACACGCAGTGGCCCACATTTACTAAAAATTGCAGAATTTGTTCCAAATGTTTCTTCAATGAACTCATGTTGCACCTTCAAGGGGTTTTCCTTCGAACAAAGTTAATTTTAAAGTTGATTTGAATCAATAGATCTTGGAATAATAATAATTTCCACAACTGAATGTGTTTAAAAAAAATGTTCCAGTGACATGATCTGATGATAACACACCTTCTGGGCAGGGAAGGAAGTAAATAAGTGTAAAGACAGCAGAGCACTAGATCACACCTGATTCTTTTTGTGAGATAAAAGATTTCCCTTTGTGCTTTTAAAACGTTTTACCTCAAAGAAAGAATAATTTGTGATCCCGTGCTGTAATGTCTGTATACTTTTTTTACTTCCTCCCCTCCTGCCCAGGAAATGTGGTATGATCAAACCATGTCCCCGTACAGTCAGACACATCCATTACACAGTTCACAGCATGGTCACATATAGAAGATTATCTCAGCACAGGAGATGTGGTATGATCAGACCATGTCCCTCTACAGTCAGACACATCTACTACACAGTACATAACAGGTCACATATATAAGATTATCTCAGCACAGGAGATGTGGTATGATCAGATCATGTCCCTGTATGGTCAGACACATCCATTACACAGGACATAGCAGGGACACATATATAAGATTATCTCAGCACAGGAGATGTGGTATAATCAGACCATGTCCCTGTGCAGTCAGACACATCCATTACACAGTACATAGAAGGGACACATATATAAGATTATCTCAGCATCGGAGGTGTGGTGTGATCAGATCATGTCCCTGTACGGTCAGACACATCCATTACACAGTACATAGCAAGGACACACATACTTTATAAGATTATCTTAGCACAGGAGATGTGGTATGATCAGACCATGTCCCTGTATGGTCAGACACATCCATTACACAGTACATACCAGCAGGGCCACTATCAGAGCATTACTGCCCTTACTGGTGTATGGGGCCCAGTGAAGAGGGGGGCCCGGGCCCCAGGGTAATTGCTTAGCCTTATTAAAAAGTATGTCGGCAGCAGAGGGGCCAACTTTGTTGCATCAGCAACTTTGAGATGAGTGTGTGATACCACGTGGCTAATTTTCATGCGATGCGCTTCAGGTGTGTCAAATTTAAATTAGCCATGTGGTGGCTCCAGGGGAAGTGGGGCAGAGCAATCCATGTCAACCAGTGGCATCCGCAGCCCCCCCGCTCGTCATCGCACAAAGCAATGATGAAAGAGGGTGTGCTCCGCTGTCCGCTCCATTTTCTATCATTCTCCCACTGTGCCTACGCTCTAATGTCTCAGCTCAGACGTCACTCGGGGAACCAAGGAGAGGTGAGTACAGGGTTGCCTAAGGACTATAGGGTGCATTAAACTATATGGGGACTGCATTATAATATATGGAGGGATATGGGGGCTGCATTATAATAATTAGAGGAATATGCGGTGCATTATAATAATTGGAGGGCTATGGGGGTGCATTATGATTAAAGGACTATGGGGTACATTATGATAGAAGGACTATGGAGTCTGCATTATAATAATTGGAGGACTATGGGGGTGCATTATAATGGAGGACTATGGGATGCATTGTAATAATTGGAGAACTATGGGGATGCATTATAAAACATGGAGCACTTTGGGGTGCATTATAATAATTGTAGGGCTATGCGGTGCATTATAATGGAGCACTTTGGGGTCCATTATAATAATTGGAGGGCTATGGGGTGCATTATAATGGAGGACTATGGGATGCATTGTAATAAGTGGAGAACTATGGGGATGCATTATAAAACATGGAGCACTTTGGGGTGCATTATAATAATTGTAGGGCTATGCGGTGCATTATAATGGAGGACTTTGGGGGTTGCAATATAATAATTAGTGCACAAGGGGAGTTTTTCCAAGAGAGGCGGTGGGACAGTGAAATGTTTGAGGAGTGGAGGCACAGCCGTGGTGGAGTTCGGGCAGAGTCTAAACGGGCGCTAAAAATGTTGCCGGTATAGGATCCTGAAATTCCTGGTGACAGCTCTGCATAGCAGGACACATATATAATATTATCTACAGTTTTTTTAAACTCATCCAATTGTGAAAATTACTATTTTTTTATTATAATCCATTTTTTTCTCAGCAGTTATTATTAATTTACAATCATTTACAGGACTATTTACAGAATCCTATGCTACTTAATGGTAAAAAATGTTTGTACCGTGTTAGCCAATAGACAGAAAAATATTACAATCTGAGGGTCCTCAGAAAAGATGGACCCGACATAACTTGGAGAAGGCGGCTGAACTAGGGAGCAGTACCCAGAAAGTGTACACCAGAGCACCTGTGCAGTGGCGTAACTTCAGGCCTCGGGGCCCCGATGCGACAGCTCTAACAGGGCCCCCAATTATTGCAAATCTTTAGTAGTATTAGTCTTTTTCTATGGGCCAAAGGGATGTTTGGGGCCCCCTTAGGCTGCAGGGCCCGGGTGCAATCGCAACCCCTGCACCTATTGTAGTTACGCCCCTGCACCTGTGGCTGTCAGTACCTCAACTCTGTGTGTGGAGGAGTGGAGAGACTAGCTTATAGCACTGAGGGACCACTAGAGACAGAAACACCTGGTAAGAGAAAGAGAGAAAGGAACACCAAGAGAGGCTCGACTGCGCTGTCCCGGTTCTGGAGACAATGCTGAACCGGAGTTGGCAAGGGAAGTACCCAGTGGCCATGCTGAAACCACCAAGTAAAAGTAACAGAACTCCACCTGTGGTGTGTTAGACTTTTCTTAGCGGCGATCACCGGCCGCAGAGGCCGCATGAGACACCGGGGTGCTGATGACCTAATGAACATCTGCCAAGGTACGAACTGACTCCTCCATCCCGCCACCCTGGGGACTGCGCTCCAGCTGCGGGGAGCGGAACCATCCTCAGAGGTCCTCAAGCAGAGGCGGCCGCCCTTGGCCGTGCACCGCAGGTGGCATCACGAATATCCCTTTTCCCGTCATCCCTGTCATCAATGACACCGACAGGGTCTTAGGACCGGGTCTCGGCCCCCGTTTGTCCCCGTGAAAAGAACCGAGATTGAAGAACAACTGATGCCCGTTTTCCAAGTACCCCCGGCCCTGGAGTGGGTGTGTCACTTGCAATTATTTACAATCTTCTCAGTTAGCCATTAAAAGGTATCAACCACTGAGGACTCTCAGATTCATGCTACAGAATGTATCCGTAAAAAATAGATACCACTAGGATTGTTCATGGTTTTTCTTGCACCCAAAGACTTGCATTGGCGAGTCTCGGTCATTTTAAGCGTCCATTCACAACATGCTGCAATTTTTTTCTTCAAGCCGAATACAGCTGAGAAACATTGCAGATCTGCACTGCCTCATTGAATAACATGGGTCTGAGTGTAATCTCACCTGAGTTATATGGTAATGTGAACAAACCATAATCCCTGTAAAAAAATGCACGTATGAATTGCTTCCAAACCAATGCTATTCCCCAGTCAATTTGCCTGCCTTGGGAGTACTGATCCTGGCAGTGAAAGGGTCAGCACCTGTCTCCTTCTCTTATTTTGGGTGGCACGGTGGCTCAGTGGTTAGCACTTCAGTCTTGCAGCTCTGGGGTCTTGGGTTCAATTCCCACCAAGGACAACATCTGTGTGTGTATGTGCTCCCTGTGTTTGCCTGGGTTTCCTCCTACACTTGAAGGACATACTGATAGGATGTTTAGATTCTGAGCCCCAATGGGGACAGTGTTGCAAATGTATGTAAAGTGCTGTGGAATTAATAGCGCTATATAAATGAATAAATATATTATTATTAGTATTCCTCTCCTGCAGAAGACTTGACAGATCCTCGCTGCCCCCTTTACACTGTAACAGAATCATTGGATTTACGTTCACAAGCGCCATTTTCTTGGTATGCCGCCCCCCAATGATATATATGAAATAATGCATCTCAATTAATTAGAATATCATCAAAAAGGTAATATATTAAGTAATTCAATACAAAAAGTGAAATGTATATATTCTATAGAGTCATTACAGAGTGACCTATTTCAAGTGTTTATCTTGGTAAATGTTGATGATTATGGCTGACAGGCAATGAAAACCCAAAGGTCATTATCTCAGAAAATTAAAGTAGGGAGGATGAGGGGTTGAAAACCGCGCTGCCGTATTCCACAAGACATCAAAGAGTGAATATAATATTGATTTATTAGTCAACGTGTTTCAGGGCTCCCAGAAACGCCCTGAAATATGGTAATATGGTATTGATTTTTGATTCATTGATAAATACTAGTGTATATTGGTCTAATTTGGGGGAAGACAGGTGTTGACCGTTTCACTGCCGGCATCAGTACTAAGCATGCAGACTGAGGAAAAACAGTTTAAAGGCCCCTTACGTGGAATTTTTTTTTTATTATAGTAATAAAGACAAAATTCAAGTGATTTGCAAAGTTTTGTAACGTTCCATTCTGGACAAAATAATAAAAAAAAAAATGAAAGTTTAGATACTATTTAAGTTTTAGATTGGATACTATAAAAAGTTGTAAAAAAATGACATAAAACATTCAAAAACTAGGCTTCCAACAATCAAATGTCCCAATTTGCGCCAAAATTTTGCACAAATACAATAATAAATGTCATCGAATGTAAACTAGGTCCTTGGTGGCCAGCAGGGAGATATGTGGTATCTCTTTGAGACACTGCATTATTCACAAAAAGCAAAACTTCTAGAGGTGTATAACTATCTCTTCCATGATATCTCACCTTGTTTTCCGTCAATAAGTGGTACACAAAGGGTATTATTATTATTTATTTATATAGCACCATTAATTCCATGGTGCTGTAAATGAGAAGGGGTTACATACAAAATTATAGATGTAGTTTACAGTAAACAAAATAACAATGACAAACTGGTACAGAGGCGAGAGGACCCTGCCCTTGTGCACTTACAATCTACAGGATAATGGGGAGGAGATAGTAGATTAGGGGTGCAGCAGATTGGTGGTGGTGAGACTGCAGCTCCGGTGGCGGTGGGGGCAGCAGCTTCGGTGGCGGTGGGGCGGCTCAGTCATTGCAGGCTGTAAACTGAAGAGATGGGTTTTTCAGATTTCCATCTGAAGGATCCGAGCCTGGTGGATATATCTGATGTTTGGGGCGTTAGAATTCCAGAGGATGGGGATATTCGAGAGAAATTCTGGGAGGCGGTTATGTGAGGAAATGGATAAGTGTGGAGGACAGGAGGAGGTCTTGGGAGCATCGAAGATTACGTGAGGGAAGACAGTGTGAGATTAGTTCAGAGATATAGGGAGGAGACAGTTTATGGATGGCTTTGTAGGTCAGTGTTATAGCTTGAACTGGATTGTTGGGGAATTGGGAGGCAGTGGAGATATTTGCAGAGGGGAGATACAGGGAGTAGCGAGGAGAGAGGTGGATTAGTCAGGCAGCAGAGTTGAGAACAGACTGGAGAGGTGCAAGAGTGTCAGCAGGGAGGGCCACAGTTGAAAGGTTGCAGTAGTCAAGGTGGGAGATCATGAGGGCATGTACAATCATTTTAGTAGATTGATTGCTGAGGAAAGGAAGGATTCAGGAAATATTCTTGAGCTGGAGGCGACAGGAGTGTGGTGAGAGTTTTGATGTGTGGTTTGAAGGACAGGGGGGAGTCAAGTTACTCCAAGCGCGAATTTGAGAGTGGGGGGGGGGCATGATGCCATTTACCCTAAAGATAGATAGGTGGTAAAGGAAAAAAAAGGGGTGGAGGAAAGAGATGATTTGGGTTGTTTTTCATTGAGTTTTAGGAAGCGAGAGGATTTGAAGGAATAGGGTGTGACCTCGGGATTCTGGGCAAAGAGAGGTGACATCTGGGTCAGAGAAATATCTGATGTCCTCGCGTACGGTGGACTGGAAGCCAGGGACTGTATGAGTTGCCCCCGACCAAAAAGTAAGATGGAGAAAAAAGGGCCCCGGGAAAAGCCTTTTAGGACTCCAACGGGGAAGGGCGGGGTGAGGAGGTTTGTGGAGTGGGAAACGCAAAATGTGCGGTTGGAAAGGGTTAGGAACCAGGACAGGGCAAGGGCAAGGTATTGACGGTTGCTGTCGGGGAAAAAAAATTTCCCTTTCATTTTAACCTTAAGTCGATGGCTTTATGCCCATAATACAACCAAAAAGGCAAAAAATGGTCCGATTGACGTATCCAAGAGTCGGACGAGTATCATCCGCGAGTGTCCAACATTTCCTTGGATCACATCCGAGTGCTGACCGTGTGTTGTCTGTGTGTAATGCGATTTTAACATGGCATTTCTCATGCTGTATAAAGTGAGAAAAGAGTTGACAGAATAGAGTGATTGAATACAATAGACAGCTAGATAGATGCTAGAATAGCTAGATCAGGTTCACCTGTCTCCCGCTGCTACTTCCAGGGCCGCCCATTAAGCTAATTACATATTGACTGCACTGTCATACAAACGACCAGTCAGAGAAGCTCACACTGTTTGAGAGCTTCTGTGCTTGGCTGTTGTAGTCAAGGTGCTTTTCCTCAATCTGGACAGTGATTCTGCTTGGTTGCCATACACATTAATGTATTAATGTTATAGTGTGTGAAATTAATAAATATAGAAACAAAAATGTCTGGGGCTTTGCAGCAATTTTAAGTCTAGCCTGATAAAAGCAGACAGCTGTAAGCTGCCACCCTCAGCTGCCTAATTTTCCCTTGGCTGGCAAAAAAAAAAAATGTGTGGGCTTCACCCCATTTGGAGACGAAAGAAGACAGAATAAGGAAGAGAGAAGAAAGAAGACCAGGATCCTGGAGGGCTGTAAAAAGGAGTAATAAAGATGGAGTCCCTAAGGGTGTCTGTGTCTTTATTTCTAATAAATACTTTCTTCTGTAGCGTGTGGGGGCCCTATAACAATGGGCCCTCACCCCGCTGGGAATACCAGCCCTCAGGCTGGCATTGAAAAATAGGGCGAAGCCCACACATTTTTTTTTGCTAGACAAGGGAAAATTAGGCAGCTGAAGGTGGCAGCTCGCAGCTGTCTGCTTTCATCGTGCTAGACTTAAAATTGCTGTGAAGCTCCCACATTTTTTTTTTTAAATATTTATTAATTTCACACCCTATAACGCCAGGTTGGTTGCCCTACATTAATGTGTATGGCAACCAAGCAGAATCACTGTCCAGATTGAGGAAAAGCACTCTGACTACAACAGCCAATCACAAGGCTCTAAAACAGTGTGAGCTTCTCTGATTGGCTGTTTGTCTGATAATGCAGTGAATAAGTAATTAGCTTAATGGGCGGCCCCAGAAGTAGCAGCTTGAGACAGGTGAACCCGATCTTGCTATTCTATCCTATCTATCCTGTCTATTCTTTTCACTGCAAGAAACACCCTGTTACAATTGCTCTCCCTACTCTGTCCCTGTGCTGTCTGTGTGTGTGGTCCATGATTTTTGTCGGACCCATAGACTTGCATTGCCGAGTCTCGTCCGACACTCGCATGAAATCGCAGCATGTTGCGACTGACTCGTCATCCGAGTCTGTGACGGGAATAAAACGACCGACACTCGAAAATGCACTCTCGGACATTGACTAACATTGGTCTGACTTCAATGCGATTTTTGCTCGCACTGCAGTTGTCCGGGTTTCACACCAGTGTGTCTGAGCCCTAAGTGTGTAGTCTGCATGCTCTCCGGCTGTACCGACTGAACATGATTGGAAGAGGTGACCCATGTGTGGAGTAGATTCGGATACATTTATCACTTATCCTGTGGATATACACCCATCTTTCCA
Source organism: Allobates femoralis (assembly GCA_033576535.1). Lineage (NCBI taxonomy): Eukaryota > Metazoa > Chordata > Amphibia > Anura > Aromobatidae > Allobates > Allobates femoralis. The sequence goes on from JARQOC010000011.1 coordinate 47,234,311, forward strand.
ATACTTTTGTAAACTTAATTCAAGTATAGCTGGATTCTCTACTTCCCCTGTTCAGTGGAGGGCTCGATACAAAGAGAGGTCAGTCTTTAGCATAGGGTCCAATCTGAGAAAGGTACCCTCTATCGTTGGCAGATGGGCTCACACTCTGATTATAATGTGTTGCGATGGTGGACTCCGAACCCGAATATCTCACCATTCGCTCATCACACTAAATAAACACTAATAGACTATTTCCTCTGTCCCTAGTGTATGGGTGTTATAGGTAAATTAAAGGATGACTTTATTGGTTCTCTGTGCCCTGTATAAGTAATGGAAAATAAATTAATTTGTGGAAGAAAAGATGAGCAAAGATTTTAATTTGTTTTAATTTTTACAAGTTGCAGGAAATAACATTTCTCAGCAAATGTCAGTGTCTCCTCTACCTTTACCTGTGGCTGTTTGCAGCTGATAATGTCCATGTGCCGCACTGATAAGAGGCCCAGGATTTCCAATTATCCAGACAGTGTGTTTTTCCTTCCCTGCGTTCTTCGCTTCCCTCCCCCACACAAGATCTTGGCTTGAAAATACACGATTGTTCTATAGCTTACCACATTTTCTTCCACCTCATCCTTACTTTTGGGTACATTCCACATATTATGAGGCAGTGCAGCAGCAGTGTTACCCCAGATATCTGGATGTCTCATTTCTAGGGCACAGAGAAGATACGGATGATTTCTCTTCTTCTAACAATCAGAATGTTAACAAAAGGCGCCAACTAGTGGCCGTCTTCAGAATGCAATTTTTGTTTTGCACACAGGAAATGCTTTGTTTCAGCTCTTTTCGTACTCTATCATGGCCACTTCCCGGCTAAAACGCCAACCTGTCCAAATCATACCGTCGCAGGTCCAGGATTCCATAGAGCAACAATGGCGGCTACATCCTACTGTAATTCATGGTGTCTGTCTGTAAATATTGTGGCCATTGACCCTGAGATCATTCAGAATCCAGCCTCGTGCACTAACCTCATGTCTATGGGATCATACTGGAACACGCAGTGGCCCACATTTACTAAAAATTGCAGAATTTGTTCCAAATGTTTCTTCAATGAACTCATGTTGCACCTTCAAGGGGTTTTCCTTCGAACAAAGTTAATTTTAAAGTTGATTTGAATCAATAGATCTTGGAATAATAATAATTTCCACAACTGAATGTGTTTAAAAAAAATGTTCCAGTGACATGATCTGATGATAACACACCTTCTGGGCAGGGAAGGAAGTAAATAAGTGTAAAGACAGCAGAGCACTAGATCACACCTGATTCTTTTTGTGAGATAAAAGATTTCCCTTTGTGCTTTTAAAACGTTTTACCTCAAAGAAAGAATAATTTGTGATCCCGTGCTGTAATGTCTGTATACTTTTTTTACTTCCTCCCCTCCTGCCCAGGAAATGTGGTATGATCAAACCATGTCCCCGTACAGTCAGACACATCCATTACACAGTTCACAGCATGGTCACATATAGAAGATTATCTCAGCACAGGAGATGTGGTATGATCAGACCATGTCCCTCTACAGTCAGACACATCTACTACACAGTACATAACAGGTCACATATATAAGATTATCTCAGCACAGGAGATGTGGTATGATCAGATCATGTCCCTGTATGGTCAGACACATCCATTACACAGGACATAGCAGGGACACATATATAAGATTATCTCAGCACAGGAGATGTGGTATAATCAGACCATGTCCCTGTGCAGTCAGACACATCCATTACACAGTACATAGAAGGGACACATATATAAGATTATCTCAGCATCGGAGGTGTGGTGTGATCAGATCATGTCCCTGTACGGTCAGACACATCCATTACACAGTACATAGCAAGGACACACATACTTTATAAGATTATCTTAGCACAGGAGATGTGGTATGATCAGACCATGTCCCTGTATGGTCAGACACATCCATTACACAGTACATACCAGCAGGGCCACTATCAGAGCATTACTGCCCTTACTGGTGTATGGGGCCCAGTGAAGAGGGGGGCCCGGGCCCCAGGGTAATTGCTTAGCCTTATTAAAAAGTATGTCGGCAGCAGAGGGGGCCAACTTTGTTGCATCAGCAACTTTGAGATGAGTGTGTGATACCACGTGGCTAATTTTCATGCGATGCGCTTCAGGTGTGTCAAATTTAAATTAGCCATGTGGTGGCTCCAGGGGAAGTGGGGCAGAGCAATCCATGTCAACCAGTGGCATCCGCAGCCCCCCGCTCGTCATCGCACAAAGCAATGATGAAAGAGGGTGTGCTCGCCTGTCCGCTCCATTTTCTATCATTCTCCCACTGTGCCTACGCTCTAATGTCTCAGCTCAGACGTCACTCGGGGAACCAAGGAGAGGTGAGTACAGGGTTGCCTAAGGACTATAGGGTGCATTAAACTATATGGGGACTGCATTATAATATATGGAGGGATATGGGGGCTGCATTATAATAATTAGAGGAATATGCGGTGCATTATAATAATTGGAGGGCTATGGGGGTGCATTATGATTAAAGGACTATGGGGTACATTATGATAGAAGGACTATGGAGTCTGCATTATAATAATTGGAGGACTATGGGGGTGCATTATAATGGAGGACTATGGGATGCATTGTAATAATTGGAGAACTATGGGGATGCATTATAAAACATGGAGCACTTTGGGGTGCATTATAATAATTGTAGGGCTATGCGGTGCATTATAATGGAGCACTTTGGGGTCCATTATAATAATTGGAGGGCTATGGGGTGCATTATAATGGAGGACTATGGGATGCATTGTAATAAGTGGAGAACTATGGGGATGCATTATAAAACATGGAGCACTTTGGGGTGCATTATAATAATTGTAGGGCTATGCGGTGCATTATAATGGAGGACTTTGGGGGTTGCAATATAATAATTAGTGCACAAGGGGAGTTTTTCCAAGAGAGGCGGTGGGACAGTGAAATGTTTGAGGAGTGGAGGCACAGCCGTGGTGGAGTTCGGGCAGAGTCTAAACGGGCGCTAAAAATGTTGCCGGTATAGGATCCTGAAATTCCTGGTGACAGCTCTGCATAGCAGGACACATATATAATATTATCTACAGTTTTTTTAAACTCATCCAATTGTGAAAATTACTATTTTTTTATTATAATCCATTTTTTTCTCAGCAGTTATTATTAATTTACAATCATTTACAGGACTATTTACAGAATCCTATGCTACTTAATGGTAAAAAATGTTTGTACCGTGTTAGCCAATAGACAGAAAAATATTACAATCTGAGGGTCCTCAGAAAAGATGGACCCGACATAACTTGGAGAAGGCGGCTGAACTAGGGAGCAGTACCCAGAAAGTGTACACCAGAGCACCTGTGCAGTGGCGTAACTTCAGGCCTCGGGGCCCCGATGCGACAGCTCTAACAGGGCCCCCAATTATTGCAAATCTTTAGTAGTATTAGTCTTTTTCTATGGGCCAAAGGGATGTTTGGGGCCCCCTTAGGCTGCAGGGCCCGGGTGCAATCGCAACCCCTGCACCTATTGTAGTTACGCCCCTGCACCTGTGGCTGTCAGTACCTCAACTCTGTGTGTGGAGGAGTGGAGAGACTAGCTTATAGCACTGAGGGACCACTAGAGACAGAAACACCTGGTAAGAGAAAGAGAGAAAGGAACACCAAGAGAGGCTCGACTGCGCTGTCCCGGTTCTGGAGACAATGCTGAACCGGAGGTTGGCAAGGGAAGTACCCAGTGGCCATGCTGAAACCACCAAGTAAAAGTAACAGAACTCCACCTGTGGTGTGTTAGACTTTTCTTAGCGGCGATCACCGGCCGCAGAGGCCGCATGAGACACCGGGGTGCTGATGACCTAATGAACATCTGCCAAGGTACGAACTGACTCCTCCATCCCGCCACCCTGGGGACTGCGCTCCAGCTGCGGGGAGCGGAACCATCCTCAGAGGTCCTCAAGCAGAGGCGGCCGCCCTTGGCCGTGCACCGCAGGTGGCATCACGAATATCCCTTTTCCCGTCATCCCTGTCATCAATGACACCGACAGGGTCTTAGGACCGGGTCTCGGCCCCCGTTTGTCCCCGTGAAAAGAACCGAGATTGAAGAACAACTGATGCCCGTTTTCCAAGTACCCCCGGCCCTGGAGTGGGTGTGTCACTTGCAATTATTTACAATCTTCTCAGTTAGCCATTAAAAGGTATCAACCACTGAGGACTCTCAGATTCATGCTACAGAATGTATCCGTAAAAAATAGATACCACTAGGATTGTTCATGGTTTTTCTTGCACCCAAAGACTTGCATTGGCGAGTCTCGGTCATTTTAAGCGTCCATTCACAACATGCTGCAATTTTTTTCTTCAAGCCGAATACAGCTGAGAAACATTGCAGATCTGCACTGCCTCATTGAATAACATGGGTCTGAGTGTAATCTCACCTGAGTTATATGGTAATGTGAACAAACCATAATCCCTGTAAAAAAATGCACGTATGAATTGCTTCCAAACCAATGCTATTCCCCAGTCAATTTGCCTGCCTTGGGAGTACTGATCCTGGCAGTGAAAGGGTCAGCACCTGTCTCCTTCTCTTATTTTGGGTGGCACGGTGGCTCAGTGGTTAGCACTTCAGTCTTGCAGCTCTGGGGTCTTGGGTTCAATTCCCACCAAGGACAACATCTGTGTGTGTATGTGCTCCCTGTGTTTGCCTGGGTTTCCTCCTACACTTGAAGGACATACTGATAGGATGTTTAGATTCTGAGCCCCAATGGGGACAGTGTTGCAAATGTATGTAAAGTGCTGTGGAATTAATAGCGCTATATAAATGAATAAATATTATTATTAGTATTCCTCTCCTGCAGAAGACTTGACAGATCCTCGCTGCCCCTTTACACTGTAACAGAATCATTGGATTTACGTTCACAAGCGCCATTTTCTTGGTATGCCGCCCCCCAATGATATATATGAAATAATGCATCTCAATTAATTAGAATATCATCAAAAAGGTAATATATTAAGTAATTCAATACAAAAAGTGAAATGTATATATTCTATAGAGTCATTACAGAGTGACCTATTTCAAGTGTTTATCTTGGTAAATGTTGATGATTATGGCTGACAGGCAATGAAAACCCAAAGGTCATTATCTCAGAAAATTAAAGTAGGGAGGATGAGGGGTTGAAAACCGCGCTGCCGTATTCCACAAGACATCAAAGAGTGAATATAATATTGATTTATTAGTCAACGTGTTTCAGGGCTCCCAGAAACGCCCTGAAATATGGTAATATGGTATTGATTTTTGATTCATTGATAAATACTAGTGTATATTGGTCTAATTTGGGGGAAGACAGGTGTTGACCGTTTCACTGCCGGCATCAGTACTAAGCATGCAGACTGAGGAAAAACAGAGTTTAAAGGCCCCTTACGTGGAATTTTTTTTATTATAGTAATAAAGACAAATTCAAGTGATTTGCAAAGTTTTGTAACGTTCCATTCTGGACAAAATAATAAAAAAAAAATGAAAGTTTAGATACTATTTAAGTTTTAGATTGGATACTATAAAAAGTTGTAAAAAAATGACATAAAACATTCAAAAACTAGGCTTCCAACAATCAAATGTCCCAATTTGCGCCAAAATTTTGCACAAATACAATAATAAATGTCATCGAATGTAAACTAGGTCCTTGTTGGCCAGCAGGGAGATATGTGGTATCTCTTTGAGACACTGCATTATTCACAAAAAGCAAAACTTCTAGAGGTGTATAACTATCTCTTCCATGATATCTCACCTTGTTTTCCGTCAATAAGTGGTACACAAGGGTATTATTATTATTTATTTATATAGCACCATTAATTCCATGGTGCTGTAAATGAGAAGGGGTTACATACAAAATTATAGATGTAGTTTACAGTAAACAAAATAACAATGACAAACTGGTACAGAGGCGAGAGGACCCTGCCCTTGTGCACTTACAATCTACAGGATAATGGGGAGGAGATAGTAGATTAGGGGTGCAGCAGATCTGGTGGTGGTGAGACTGCAGCTCCGGTGGCGGTGGGGCAGCAGCTTCGGTGGCGGTGGGGCGGCTCAGTCATTGCAGGCTGTAAACTGAAGAGATGGGTTTTCAGATTCCATCTGAAGGATCCGAGCCTGGTGGATAATCTGATGTTTTGGGGCGTAGAATTCCAGAGGATGGGGGATATTCGAGAGAAATCTTGGAGGCGGTTATGTGAGGAATGGATAAGTGTGGAGGACAGGAGGAGGTCTTGGGAGCATCGAAGATTACGTGAGGGAAGACAGTGTGAGATTAGTTCAGAGATATAGGGAGGAGACAGTTTATGGATGGCTTTGTAGGTCAGTGTTATAGCTTGAACTGGATTTGTTGGGGAATTGGGAGGCAGTGGAGATATTTGCAGAGGGGAGATACAGGGGAGTAGCGAGGAGAGAGGTGGATTAGTCAGGCAGCAGAGTTGAGAACAGACTGGAGAGGTGCAAGAGTGTCAGCAGGGAGGCCACAGTTGAAAGGTTGCAGTAGTCAAGGTGGGAGATCATGAGGGCATGTACAATCATTTTAGTAGATTGATTGCTGAGGAAAGGATGGATTCAGGAAATATTCTTGAGCTGGAGGCGACAGGAGGTGGTGAGAGTTTTGATGTGTGGTTTGAAGGACAGGGCAGAGTCGAGAGTTACTCCAAGGCAGCGAATTTGAGATGTGGGGGAGAGCATGATGCCATTTACCATAATAGATAGATCAGGTGGTAAAGAGGAAAAATGGGATGGAGGAAAGATGATGAGTTTGGTGTTGTTTACATTGAGTTTTAGGAAGCGAGAGGAGTAGAAGGAGGATATGGCTGATAGACACTCTGGGATTCTGGACAGAAGAGAGGTGACATCTGGGTCAGAGAAATAGATCTGAGTGTCATCAGCGTACAGGTGGTACTGGAAGCCATGGGACTGTATGAGTTGTCCCAGACCAAGAGTATAGATGGAGAAAAGTAGGGGCCCCAGGACAGAGCCTTGTAGGACTCCAACGGAGAGAGGGCGGGATGAGGAGGTAGTGTGGGAGTGGGAAACGCAAAATGTGCGGTTGGAAAGGTATGAGGCAACCCAGGACAGGGCAAGGGCAAGGGTATTGACTGGTTGCTGTCGGGAACAAAAATTCCCTTTCATTTAACCATTAAGTCTGATGGCTTTATGTCCCATAATACAACCAAAAATGGCAAAAATTATGGAATCACCTGGCTCGGAGGATGTTCATTCAGTTGTTTAATGTTGTAGAAAAAAGCAGATCACAGACAGCTAAAGTCATTTCAAATGGCAACTTTATGGCTTTAAGAAACACTAAAATAAATCAAGATAAAAAAATGTGGTAGTAAGTAAGGGTACATTTTTTCAGACCAAGCAGAGGGAAAAAATTATGGAATCACTCTATTCTGAGGAAAAAATTATAGAATCACCATGTAAATTTTCATTCCCAAAACTAACATCTACCTCAAATAAGATCTGCTCGTTAGTCTGCATCTAAAAAGGAGTGATCACACCTTGGAGAGCTGTTGCACCAAGTCAACTGACATGAATCATGGTTCCAACACAAGAGATGTCAATTGAAACAAATGAGAGGATTATCAAACTTTTAAGAGGGTAAATCATCACACAATGTTGCAAAAATGTTGGCTGTTCACAGTTAGCTGTGTCTTTAATCTGGACCAAATACAAACAACATGGGAAGATTGTTAAAGGGAAACATACTGGTAGACCAAGGAAGACATCAAAGCGTCAAGACCGGAAACTGAAAGCAATATGTCTCCAAAACAGGAAGTGCACAACAAAACAAATGAGGAATGAATGGGAGGAAACTGGAGTCAATGTCTGTGACCAAACTGTAAGAAACCGCCTAAAGGAAATGGGATTTACATACAGAAAAGCTAAACATAAGCCATCTTAGCCCCTTCCTAGAATAATGGCTCACTTTCTTTTCACGCTCCTCAAACACTTTTATACACAGAAAAGTAAACGATTCTTTTTACTTCATGCATGAAAGAAATCAGGCGACACTCACCGTTTTCTTTGAAGTGTTGTTTTAATCCTTTATGGGGTTATATGTGCAGGGAGGGAAGGGAGGTGCAGAGTCGGAGCACAATCGGCTGACTCTGCACCTCCTTTGCCTCCCTGCACATGTAACCCCGTAAAGTATTTAAACAGCACTTCAAAGAAACTGGTGAGTGCCGCCTAATTTCTTTCATGCATGATTTGAAGTCTTATACTTAGGCTGAGCAACACCGGAGTGCACCTGCTGTAGTCCTCACAGAGGAGCTGATTTGCCTGGTTGGAACATGTGCCCCGGTTTTCACACTTTTTTACCTATGATTCATTTTACTTATCCATACGATGCCTGGGACAGGCGCGTCGATTTCAGCCGCTGGTCTCTAATGCGCCCCAATATACTTCAGCTGAATGTGCATCCAAGGACACACGTTCAGCTAAAAATGGCGCTGTCAACAGCAAGCCCTCTTCCTGCAGGGGCACGTGTGGCGCCCCACTGGTCAGTGCGCCACAGTAGGGGTACTGCTCCCACAACAGAATGTGCAGTATTCCTGTCATTGGGGAGTGTAAAGTCGACCTGAGGCTCCCACCCCGGCATCCTTACACCTAGACTAGGGGACCAATTGTCAACCCGTTACCAGGGTCACCAATCCTGGGGGGAGGAGAGTTAGGAGTAAGGAGAAAAGTGGGGAGTCACACAGTTGGATGTATTTCGTACTGAGGAGCAAAGCAAGGAGGGAGCCCAAGAAAGAGGGGTCTCCCGGGGAGGGCGCCTGAGAGAGAAAATGGCGGCCCAGGAAAGGAAAGAGGAAACCCTGTTCCGGACCTTCCATAGTCGGGGGAATCCTAGTCCACCAACGGAGTGCCGGCTCCGAGGAATGGTACAGGTGATTTCACCCCTCAGCCGTCGACACCGGCCAGCCGCGGGTTAGTTTAGCAACCCCGACATCCTTATTCAGAATGTGCAGCCCCGCCAGGATTACCCAACGGGACTGGTAGACAAGGGGGCTGTGCAGGGCAGCGCAGGGAAAGCAAGGAGGCGCAGGAACACAAGTGACAAGGATAGAAAAAAGAAGGTATACTCCGTGTCTCCTTTCTGCATCAACTGTTGCGCAGCTGCGCTACCTACACCCAGCACCACGACAACAAGTACCATGCTTTCCTGCCCCGGGGACCTTGCTCCACTGGCAGGGTTCTGAGTTCCCATAGGCCCCTGGGTGAATCACACGCAGAGAGTGTGATCGCGATCACTATGCCCCCATACTCATGCATGATTATTTTAGCAGATTGTCCATATATGCTAAATGGGGAAAGTGAAAATTAGCATCAGCAATGGCCTACCTTACCTGACAATGAAAGAAGGGTAATGCTGAATTTAAACATGAAGATAAAGGCTAAGGAGAAAACTGGAAAGACAAGAGATGCACAAGTTTTTTTGGTTTGACCTCAGGGCTCCAACATAATACTTGTGAAATATGTGTAAAATAAATGTGAACTATCTCAATAGCATAGGAACTGTGAAGATCTCATTCTAGAATTAACCCAATTGGTTGGGTGTTTATGTGAGTAGCTAATTAAAGGTGATCCTGGAAACACCTAATCAGCATAATGAGGAGTAAAAGCTGACCCTATAAAACATTCACTTGTACCGCATATATTATACCTGAGGAAGGCTTTTCATATGTATCAGAGAGCCGAAACACGTTGTATTGTCCTTATTTGATGTGAAATAAATTGACAAAAAAGAAAATCGTGTCTCATTGTATTTGGGAGCGCTAACTCATCACCGGATATTCCAATCCAATACGGAAAGACAAAAGAGGCACAGGTAGGGTCTTCTCCTAGAAATAAAGGAGCAAACCTCAATAGAATAAGAAGGATCACCTTTAGTAGATAGAAAAGTCACAACCACTGTAAAAACATGTAACACGGCTGCTGTAGACCCCTAGTAGGAGATAAGTGCAGGTAGATGGAAAAGTCAAAAAAACCGCACTGCCATGGGAATGATTACCCAGTAAGGGTTGATAAGGACCATGATCTTTATTTGTCCATGCGTTTCAGAGATAGGGAGGGAGCAGACTGTGGTCGATCGGTGGGGATGCTAAAATGTAAATATGCCACTGTTATTTTATTTGAAGCCTATCCATACATGAATAAATGTAGTTTTCAATATCCGACAATATTTCAGCACTTGGTTCATTCTCCCGTATTTGTGATCTGCCTTCTATGCTCAGCTGTAGCTACTTCAGACGCAGGGTGAGGTCAGAGTCAAAGATTCATTTATCATATAACACTTCTCGTGTAGAGGACTAGAAGTCTGCCTAAGTGGCTTGTTTCATATCCTACGGAGGTTAAGGACATTGGAAAGGTTAGGGAAAACAGACTATTAATTTAAGACCTCTCTTCTGAGGAGAAGTGGAAAGTGGTCAGTAGCTTGTCAAGAATTACACATGGATTATTATTACATATACATATCATTAGTTATACTCTCTTCATCAGCCATGTCTTGTTTACTCTTCCCGTGACTTTGGGTAAGCATGTAGGTTTTTGCTCTATTTTAGCTTTATGTTGTGACTACAGATGCCATATTTGCAATCTATTTTTTCACTTCTGAATAGAGATGAGTGGATCCGTGGAAGTTCAGGTTGAAGCGGTTCTCCTGGAATTGTTTATGAACACTGTTCTGGACCTGATCCTCATTGGAAGTCACTGATTGGCAGTTCTGCTCTCCACCCACATACAGGTTGCCAGTATTTGTTTAATTTTGGACACATACTACACCCAAAAACTAAGCTTTTAAGCCCAGTGTGAGCCGATCAAACACTGCATGTGGCTCACACTGGGCCAAGCACCAACTGTACCCAACCACAGTGACAGATTTCGAGAAGGAGAGAAGGAAGTTTGTTTCTTTAGACCTACACTGTAGAACCCTGGCTGAGTACTACCGCCAGAAAAAGATCCCTAGAGGACTTGGAAGCAACCTGAGACCAACTCTTTTTTCGGAAAATGAGGAATACTGTAAAAAGTTCCAACAAATCCTCAATAAATGCTCGTTTTACCTCATAGCCTTGACCATTGAACATTTAAGAACAACTATATCCGAAACCAATTCCACTTGAGGAAGACGCTTGGAGAGCGTAGAAACGCGTTGTGGCCTAAAGGACCCTGCCTTTTTATTGTACAAATAATGCCGAGAGGTAACTATTCATAATAGCCTTGGTGCCGGTTGATTCCCTAGCGCTCACACAAATACCTATTACTCTTTTTGAAATACGAAACCAAGGAAAAGATATCAACGATAGAGGCTCAACTTGCGGGTTCCTTCACGACGAACAACCTCGTAGAGCTAAAGACAAGGATCAACTGCAGGAAAACATTGCAAGAGACAAAAAGACAGAAATTCCAAAGATACATCGAAGATTACGAACAGAACAAAGTATATAAATGGAACTAACCCGCTCCCTATATTTCAAGACCTTGACAACGAGTTCCCCAACAACCCCAGTCCCCAAGTTCTGGCAGCGACTCGAGCTCAGGACAGAGGGGAGGAGTTCCTTTTTTAGGCCCCTATCCAAGAAAAGGTACCCCACGAGGAGGTCAAGGCGGTGCAGGACAACACAGATTGCGGACCAGATCACAGGTAAGGGTCCCAACCTGATAGTAAACATATCAAATTATACATTGTCACCAGTGGAATTTAAAGTACTCAATAGAGGTCTAAGCTTTTTTCCTACACCCAAATGGGATTCCTTTATGCTAGAAAAAGATTTACAGTATTTTTACAGGTCAATCAGATTGAAAACACATTTTGGCTCAGATCAGATAAGCCAGGGTACGGTTCCATCCAATCCACCACAAAACCCAATTAACATCACGTCATTGGGGCTACGTAACAAGAGCAACTTCACGCCACCTAAAACTAATAATGCTACTGAAACTTTTATTTCGCTGGTTGATCAAGACATAAAAAACCATATACATGAGCATAGATTGGGTTTTTACCCGATACACAATAACATCAGACATGATGAATGCCAGGCACTACGTTACTTACAACACAATAAGGCAATAACAATCAACTCAACGATATTCAAACATATAAAAAAGTTGACAATGACCCAACGAGCAGGATTAAAAACAAAATTCATACACTACTCCAGTCTCACGTAGATAGTAACATAATAGATAAAAAAACTATGACCTTTCTAACAAAAACCTATCCCATCACTCCCGTCTTCTACACACTCCCTAAAATTCACAAAAATTTAAATAACCCACCGGGCAGGCCAATCGTAGCATCAACTAAATCAATTTTATCACCACTTTCCATTTATCTTGAAAAAATCCTTACTCCTCTAACAAAAAGAACACAGTCATACATTCTTAATACAAGTGATTTTCTCGACAAACTAAAATTATTAGACAACTTACCAGACAATAGTTACCTAGTGACTCTAGACGTAAATGGCTTATATACGTCCATAGACCATGATAAAGGTAAACTAGCAACAAAAGAGGCACTTTATAAATCAGAACTTACTAGGAATGAGACTAACTTTTGTATGACACTACTTGAGATAGTCCTTAGAGAAAATTTCTTCTTGTTCCAGGATTCTTTCTATATACAGATACGGGGTACCGCAATGGGGTCTAATATGGTCCCTGCGTACGCAAATCTCTATATGGACCATTTTGAATGCATGCACATCTATACTAATCAATTGTTCAAACACAACGCCATTTTGTGGCTCAGATACATAGATGACATCTTTTGTATTTGGAAAGGTGACCAGACAAGCCTCAATAGTTTTTTCAGTGACATTAATTCAGTAAGACCAGAACTTACGTTCACCATACATCATAGCCATACTGAAATTAATTTTCTTGATGTGAGAATTTTCAGAAAATCAGACGGCAAATTGGGCACGGATATATACAAAAACCAACGGACTGTAATGGCCTATTACGTTTTGACAGCTGCCACCCTAATTCTATGAAATGTAGCCTACCCAGATCGCAATTCAAGAGAGTAGCCAGATTAGTCTCGGAGGGTGACTCTCTCCCTTTGCGACTACAGGAGATGGGTGACAAATTCCGAGAAAGACTATACCGAAAAGACTTAATCCAGTCTGAGACCAAAAGAATCTTGAACTCAACTGAATCACTGTCCCCTGTGGTCGTGATGGAGAGATTACCCTTCGTACATACCCAATATCCAACCATGCCTAAAGTATACAACATAATCAAAAAACACTGGCCCTTGATGAAGAAGGCATACCCATCCATTAACATCTTTAAAAACCCTCCACTGATGTGTAAAAGAAGACCTCCCAATCTCAAAGATTCACTTATTCGAGCAGACATTGGTAGCAATCAGAGACTACCAAGACAAACGTTCCTAGAGACTCAAAGGAAGGGCACCTTCTCCTGCCTGAATTGTGCAGCATGTTCTAACGTCATCAGAGGTGATCACTTCACACACCCAAAGACAGGCAAATCTTTTCCCGTAAAAGGTTACTACACTTGCAATACGAATTATGTTGTATATTTGATTAAATGCCCATGCGGTCTTTTATACATAGGCGAAACTACCCAACATGTGAAGGATAGGATAGCTAGCCACAAATCCTCCATAAGATGTGGGAAAAACTGGCTGCCAATGGCAAATCACTTTAATCAAGCGAAACATTCCGTATTCGCAACTTAGATACCAAGTTATCGAACAAGTGACGAGACCTCGAAGGGGTGGCAATCATACCCAATTACTTAAAAACAGAGAGAGTTATTGGATATATACTTTACAGACGTTATATCCAAATGGTTTAAATAGAGAAATCGACTGGCCCACTTGATCTGAGACTAATGTTTTCTTTATAACCCTATTATCTAGATACTAAGGAGACAGGATTTCGTCATTACCGTTATTATCTATAGTCGTGCACCTTGGAGGGTAAGAAACCATAGAATATATCAATGCATTTGGTAAAGTACATATTTAGAGTGCCTTTTTCTCAATTTTAGGAGATAGACTGTATAATATATGCTATAACCATAAGATTTTGGGTTGGGACCCCCTGTGGCTATGACCTTTTTTTCAACAGCTTAGATACTAACTACTGGCTCCTGGAAGTTTTATTACCCATCAGGGACAAATGAACATGAAAATAACATATCTGCTCTTGGAATATAGGAGACCTTATATGTGTCCCCCATTGAGAAGACTGTAATATGTTATAACATTTAGTAATATGTCTATGACTGTTGAAATACATTCATGATATTGTGTCATCCACAAGAAGATTGTTCATACTGGTCATACTGGTCTATGTATGATAACATCTATGTGCTTACTCTATATACTGACAACCTTGCATTTGCTCTGCCCCTCATCAAACGCAACCTAGATAGTGCCCATATACTAGGAAATAAGATTACTATGTCCACATAACGCTGTTATCACTAAAATTCTGCACACTTAAGAAGCGCAGCATTGAGAGATCACATGACGATCTCCCTGACAACGCGCTAGTAAACACGTGCGGTCACTTCCGGTCTTACGGCGCATGCGCCGGCGTCTTCAAGCATTTCCGGCCGGCTCCTTTAAAGAGCGGCCGCAAATCTTAGGCGCTACACAGATGCACCTACCTGGACCAGGGACTAAGACAAACTGAAATAAGGTAACGCTTACTGCAGAGGTGGACTAGCTATTACTGAGGGTTAACCCTTCATGTTCAACATGACAGTAAACTTAACTACAACTAAAATAATATGTCCATTATGCATTGAATTGCCTTCTATGGACCACTGCCCCCTAATGTGCAACTCCATTTTTACAGGTACCCATAAAGCAGGGTCCTAGGATCCTATATATAGCATACAGGTAACAAATAATAATTTATTAACTTGATAATCTTGCTATAGTACCTATACCCTACTAATAATTCACTGCATATACCACAGGAAGTCTGAAACATTGAAAGGGATACGTATATACCCACATAAATAAAAGAAAGCAACAGACAAAGGGTAATGAGACGGATAAACACCAATATCACTATGGGAGCACTTTGTGAATATTATTGACTGCACATAATATTATTAAGAGATTCACCAGTAATAATGGTAGTCGTCACATCGGTGTAATTATAGATAATAATGAATAACTTCACCTCTATAAACATAGTCTAAAATCTATTTAAGATTAACAGAAACAACCCTAGTCTCCTCCTTGAATATCTACCCTCATGCTTCTCATTTATATCCGATACGAACTATATTCAGATGTGAATTTACCAACAGATGTTATTGATATCTGTGGGATCAGCGTCAATGCGAATTGTAATATATGTAAATACCTTTTCTCTATATCTCATTCACTGTATATATATATATATATTGATTTTGTATTTTTATGACTTACAGCAACTACCGTGATCAAGGTCCAAGGTGGACCGAAACGTTGGTTCCCTGTTCCTACACCAATAATAAAAAAAACATCTTTTTGCAAAACGAAACATAAGAGTGTGCAATTGTTCATTTACGGTACTTTACCCAACCACAGTGATGCTCCAGTGCTTTGGAAACGGAAAGCACCCAAACTCCAGCCCTGAACATGCACATTCATCTCTACTTATGAAATGTTTGATGTTACCATCAGGCAAAATACAAAAATGTATAGATATGAAATAATTTGCTTTGACTAATCTTTGATTTGACCCAGGCAATCAAGACTGACACCAAATTATGGAAAACTGGGCAAGTGCCACAGCACAGTGCGTCTGGGGTGCTCATTCCGCTTACATTTCAAATTACAGCATCAGTGCTGGCTGTATATTACAGCCGACACCCGAGTCCAACTGCTGTGAATGTTTCTACTTCCGATCACAGCCGTTTAATCTATTTGATGCTGCTGCCATGTAAGTGATTGGAAAATGGGGCAAGATATTTTTTAGAAACCTGTCAACCTACCCTGCAACATTATTGCGTCAAGCAGAAATGGGAAACTACTGAAGGCCACCACAACTGCTCTTTTGTATACATACGAAGTGCAAAATTTGGCGAGGCTTCAGAGGAGATATTACAGTATGCCGTTACGAGGTGCTGGAGGTAACTGAGCACAGCACTTGACTGTCCCCAACACTCTCATTAAAAATGAATGCATTGGAGATGTGTGTGCTCACCTCCACTCTATTAAGATTGGTCTCTTCAGAGCCACATCACTGGGGGTGTCAATGGTTAGACCCCTTAGGTGATTAGGACGTTCTTTCCTATCCTATGAATAGTGGATAACTTCTAATCTTAGTACAAACCCTTTAATTTTGTTATTACTATATTTTGCTCTTTGCTGATATACATTCTTTATGATGACTGGTGCTCTCCTCTAAGTTGTGTTCAAGGGGAAAACAATGACAATTCTACCCCATTCATCTTGATATAGACATTAAGGATATTTATAAAGTTTATCCTGCAGCTAATACTGACTCAAGAGTCCTGTTGGCCATATTGTTGGTTATGGATGGAGAGTGATAAAGCACTAGGCCAATGATGAGTGCACGTTGCAGTGGTGTAAACCAGCAGTAGACACAACCTACTCCTCTCTGTTTACATCCATGACTAAACTGGTGTGGTAACCTGAGGGTGCAGCTTTTGAGAAGAACTTGGCACATAATATTCAATCATGAAAGTATTTGCTATTTGTTGAATGAAATAAAGGTTGATTGACCCTTTGAGCAAAACGTTTAAATTCCGCTCATATATAAAATGCTATGGACACTTTTCACATGGAAAATATTAAATTTTTCATATGTCTGTGATTAGATTTAAGTATTAAAATTGCACTAAACAAGATGACTTCACAACTCTCATATCATCTCTATCTCACAACCCCAGTTTGTCAACACTTAATTTCCTTCTTTGTCCACCTCCCTTTGAGCGCCATCATTTCTACAGAAGACTTTGCCACACATTTCAAAAACAAGAGCAATCTTGTAAGGATGTTTGCAAGGAGAAATCTTGCAAAGAGAAAACCTTAATATTCAATGGCACAACCCCTGCATAACAGACCAATGCCCTTCCCCATAAACATCCTCCCAATCATTACTGAAAGAGAGCTTCAAATCGCATCTCATCACTTGTGTTCTTAACCGGATTCCATTCCACCTTTTCCCTAACATCACCGCCATGCTTATCTCAGGCCTAATCCACCACTTCAATTCATCATTAACCTCTGGTGTCTTCCCTTCCTCTTTCAAACATGAAACCATCACACCCATCCTGAAGAACCATCCCTTGACACAACCTCTACATCCAGGTATCTCCACCAAATCACTACTCCCTTTAGCCTCAAAACTCCTTGAACAGCATGTCCACATTAAACGTTTCTCCCGCCTTCCATCAAACTCTCTCTTCGATAAACAGCAATCCAGCATTAATGATCCAATCACCCTACAAGAGTGTTTTACTTGTTTTTAGGGGCACACTGGCATGTTTCCATAAGCCAATAAGCAAATGAGCTTTCCAACGAACACTTTTTTATGATTAGCAGCTCATCTATTTGGGTCTTTAGACTTAGAGAAGAGAGAAAGAGAATAGAGCTGTCAGGAGAAGGAGCTATGATAGTATGATGTATCTGGATCGCAGATTAGGGTGGTTTCACACCAGCGTTCTTTTTGAATCTAGCTGAGATCAGATTTTTCCATAAAGAAATTTATCCTGTAAGTAACCAGATTTTACCCATTCATTTTCAACGGAGCCCAGCAGGAACTGAGTGCTTAAGGTAGCTTCCAGATCCATCCGGAAGTGTTTTTTCAATCAGTCCAAAAATGCAAATCTTAACTTTTTTTGGACAGGAAGAAGGTCATAGGCTGACCGAAACGTCGCCAAAACAGCCCTTTTTCCTGTATATGGTCTGTATATTGGTGGTTGATTCCCACCTGGGACTAATGTTTAGCACCTAGCTCTGCTATTTAAAGCGCTGCTCTAAATATTTTTTATCTATCTATCTATCTATCTATCTATCTATCTATCATCTATCTCAGAGGATCCTCAATAGGATCTGGAAGAAACGAACAATACCGGATGATCCTGCAAAAAAAAAACACCTGTACTGGACTTTAAAAAAGCATGGTATGAAACGAGCCTTAGGGTGCTTTCACGTCAGCATTTTTCGCTGATCGCGGCAGTTGTGGTGAAAAAAACGCAACTGCCGCGTTTACGGCATAACGGCCGCACTTGCGGTTCACTTGCGGCAAGCCCCATACAATGTCTATAGGACTTGCAGCAGGTGGGGCAAGTGCGGTATCGGCACTTGCGGCACGTGCGGCCACAAAAAAAACCGCTGCATACCATGGTTTTTTAGCGGCCGAACCTGCGGCAAGTGCCGAAACCGCACTTGCAACACACTTACCGCAAGCCCCATAGACATTGTATGGAGCTTGCCGCAAGTGAACCGCAAGTGCGGCCGTTATGTGACAATCACGGCAGTTGCGTTTTTTTTCACCGCAACTGCCGCGATCAGCGAAAAATGCTGATGTGAAAAGGGCCTTACTCAGATAAAAGACTAAAGGTCCATTAACACAGACTGACCTGCAGCACTAAGTGACCACCGATTGGTAAACCTTGATCCATCGGTGGTTGTTCAGTAGCTTGTTTAGGCAGATTGTATAGTAGTTAATGTGCACTGATCACTGATGTAATAGTAGATCTGCAGTAGATCGCTCAGCGCTCACAGGCTGCCATGTTTCTAGGCCTGATTACACATGAGGATACGCTCCAATGATCAGCCTGTTTACATTGAAAGATTATAATGAAATAAACATTCTTAAAAAAACTCACATGATTATCTGTCAGTGTAATCTCAGGTTTACAGACATCTACAGAAGGAAAATTGATAGAACATTTATAATGAAGACTGTTTAGAAAATTGCTTAACTTTGCATTTAGGAAGGAAATGAACAACACCATAATCTGTGCATAAAGGTAAATTTTGTCAGATCCTATGTATAGGTGCATTCCAACTGTATTTCGATGTCTGATATTAGGGTTGGATATTTAGAATATGCCAAGATGAGTTATAACACCTATTAATATATATTAGTATAATCTGTATTTCAATAAAATCAGTATAATCACCTTTGCTACCCATTAAAACATTTATGTAGTTGGCAGTAAACTAAACTACATTTCAAGTTCCTATATCCTGCTGTTGGGAGCCTCCATGAACGGATCAGAAGATGGAGACCCACACACTTTTGACCCTATCACCGTGTTCTAAAATCCAACCCTGATTTCCTTCAGTAACCCATAGTCTTGGCATACGGAAGAGATGACTGTTGGAGTAATTCCACAGGGTGCATGGCCAAAAGGGACCAAAGGCCAAGAAACGAACAACAAAAGGCCAAAATGTATTCTAACTATAAGTGATTGGTACATTATTGTATAGGGACGGGTGAAGACCACCTACCAGATTGTCAAAATGAAATGTTTGTTGTATGAGCCAAAACGTTACTAGTTCAGCTTGGAAGTGTTATTCTGATAAACCTTTACGGACGTCTTGCATTTTCCCTCTTGTATTATTATTGTTGTAATGAAATCTTTATTGCCCCCTAGTATATATGTTCAAAAACCTCTTTAACAGCAGGAAGGACTATTATAATCAAGATATATACCTGACAGACAGGCATGTAGTTAAAATAGCACACTCTTCTTATCCAGAGGGGCCTAATCCATTAAAATACTTCCCATATGTCATATCTATATTTGTCATATGCCGCCATGGAGCAGATATATTTAAAGTAAACACTGCTGTGACACAAAAATATGACATGGTACATAACCACCGCAGTCTCCAACAAGAGCCGGTGATTAAAAAGCTATTCATCAACTTACAAAGAGTTATGGAGCTGTAGGTCCTCGAGTCCTGGGCCCGGTTATAGAGTAGATACTTCAGAAATGTGATCTCTAATCTGTGATTTGTATCGGCATTGACTTTAGAGAGCTTTCAAGTTAAAACTCCAGGGTAGATTGTGAAATCTCTCCACGGCAGATTGAACGGAGCGATAGAGGAATAAGGCATGGTGAACGTTCACACGTCAGCAATAAAGAACTGAGGCGTCTCAAACTCAAAAGATATTTATCTCATCTGTTCTCATTAATATTTATGATGCTGTATGAAAAATAAGACCGGAGCCTGTCTACCTGAATCAAGCGGTAAGGGACAGTTGTTACCGGTACACCGGGTGTATTGCTCAATTGTGCAAACAATGATGTTATGCACCTAGTGGTGTAACTTGAAGCTCACGGGCCCCGATGCAAAAGCTCCAACAGGGCCACCAATTATTTGGGACCCCCTAGGCTCTAGGGAATGGGTGCAATTGCAACCCCTACACCTGTTGTAGTTACATCCCTGTACGCACCTGAAGAATATACTCATAGTTTCCTAGCTTTTTTACAGTAGACTTTAAGTCTATCGAGTTCAACCTTAATCAGACATGTTGATCCGGAGGAAGGCAAAAAACCCATGGGCCAGTATTTGCTATTATTTTATTCCTGCTGCTCTCCTGAGTATTTCTTTTTTTTAATCCGCCATGCGGTTCCAGAGATGTGAACCCTTTCAATTTGGTGCTACTTTTTATGATTTTTATCCATGGGTAACGGCTCATAGAGTAATTATGCAGGGTAGCCTAAAAACAGCCGACAGAGAGACCTGGGAGCCACACCCTCTTAAAGACCATAAATTAACATTAAATAGTAAGGCCCATATCTCTCAAACCATATGACGGATTTAAAATTAACAAAAAATGGAATACTAAGGGAAGCAGAAGAAATAGAGTTATAGTAAAAATGGGTCACTTTTGATCTTGTGGCAGAACCTCTTTAAATGTAGATTAAAAGGGGTTTTCCACTGCTAGGACAACCCCTTCTTATTCCATTTGTTCCCCACAGATAAAATAATAGACCCTGTACTCACCTCCCATGCTGGCGCCATTCCAGCCTTTTCAGCTATGACGATAGGGGGCTTACGTGACATTGTGACGTCACGTGCCGCACATCCAATCACTGCTGGGTTCTGCCTCCCAACCTTCAGACCAAATGAGTTAGTCAACAGGACTTGACCCCACTGCTGCTGCTCAATTCCTGTTCATTGCTCATTTGTTCCGAACCTGTGGAAGATAAGTAGGCAGTGAATGGACGTGTGGCTCACATAATGTCACAATTTCACCTGAGCACCCTACCATGATAACTGACAGCGCTGGAATGGTGCCAGCATGGGAGGTGAGTAGGTGAGTATAACCTTTATTATATTACCTGGGTGGAACAAGTGGAATCAGAAGGGGTTGTCTTAGTCATAGACAACCCCTTTAACGTAATTGTTCAGCCTTGAACCTCATTGTTTATTTCATAACATGAATATATGAATCAGACCACATTTTTCTAAAGCAAAAAGTTCTGAACTCATAAAGATTTCTGCTATAATTTACATCAATTCCTGTAATAAATTGTAGGAAATCTGTCGAGTTGTGAAAAATCATGCTCCCTCATACTGGGACTGAGTGAAAGGAGAAAAGTAAATCAGGAAAATGTAAAGTTTTGCACAAAAATGGTGTGCATGTTTTGTACACCACAGTAAAGACCTTAAAGAAGACCTGTCACCCCCCTGGTGCTACGCTAACTGAATGCAGCACTGAATGTGACCCACCCCAGGGCCATGGGGTACTCGGATCCCAGGCGTTGATTACAGTTGCTGTCACTGGTGGCCAGTGCTTGGGTCCATGTCCCTGGTGGTCGCTGAAAAATGTGGAAAGTAAAATAATAAAAGTGTAATGTTCGTGACGCCACCTAGGGTTTCTGGTGAATTCACCAGCGCTGCTCTCAGACCTCTGGGGATGATGTTGTTGCAGCCAGTTAGAGTTGCTCCCCACAGGTGGAGTGGAATCACCGGGGCAGTGCTGTAGTACTTGTTGTCGTGGTCACAGGCACAGGGAGGCAGCTCTGCAGGCGAGAGGCTGAGTGATTTCTCACAGCAGGAAAGAATGACACACCACACATTGCTGAGTCTCTGTATTGGTTTACTGGTAACCGTCAGGCATTAAACAGGTTTACAGTCTCGGGTAGCTGGCCTGGGTAGTTACCAGTGGATGAGGTGTCTTTCTGTGGCTTTCAACGGTGTCTCTTTCGGCTTCGCCCTCTATCCTCACTTTCTCTGCGCTGCTCCTACTTCCTTAGCGCTGCCCTGCAGTGATCCACATGTTCTGCACCAGGCCCATGGGTCTGCTAGAGGTTACCCTTTTCTCTCTCTAAGGGAATCATTACCCTTGGAAGGGGCTCAAACCCTGGACGGAGATCCTGGTGGGGATGTGCGTTGGACCGGGTCGCGTCTGACTGAGAACCCACGACCATCCAGTGTTGGCGGCTCAGGGCCGAACTCTCCTGCACCGCTCTCGGAGCCGGTTCTCCGCTATTTGGACTGGTATCCCCCCAGACTGCGTATTAGGACGGTCCGACTCTGGGTGTTACCAAGACCCTTGGCTCCCCCTTCTGTCTGGGTCACCACTCTTTCTGGGTTCCCTCCCTCAGCATCCCTTGCTACTACTCACTCTCCCGCTCTTCACTACCCACTTATATAACCTCCCACCGGGGCCAGTTAACCTGGTAACGGGTTTAACCAATTGGCCCCCTGACTCTAAGTGTGTGAATGCGTAGATGAAAGCCACATGGGAACCTCCCCATCCACTTGCCACAGGGATACCACACACACTGGTCTGGGTGTAGTACCCTTCGTGGTGCACCGGCCAGTGGGGCGCCACAAATGCAGCGTGTCTGCTGGATTCAGGGAAGGGATCCCCTCAGGGATGTCTCTAGCCCCCCTGCAAGTTGTTAAAAAGACTTTATAAAGTGTACAGATAAGCAGTCCAGAAGGACTTACTCAGCAGTGACTCATCGCTGTCGCTGGTGTCCTCCCCGCCTCCAGTCCACTCTTGTTCAGCCTCCTGTATGTGTCATCGCTGTTGCTGGTGTCCTCCCTGTCTCCAGCCCTCTTTGTGCCACCTCCAGCCCTCTCTGTGCCACCTCCAGCCCTCTCTTGTTCAGCCTCCTGTATGTGTCATTGCTGTTGCTGGTGTCCTCTCCGCCTCCAGCTCTCAGTGATGACACATACAGGAGGCTGAACAAGAGAGGGCTAGAGGTGGCACAGACAGGGCTGGAGGTGGGGAGGACACTAGCAACAGCGATGACACATACAGGAGGCTGAACAAGAGAGGGCTGGAGGTGGCACAGACAGGGCTGGAGGCTGGGAGGATACCATACAACAGCGATGACTCATTACTGAGTAAGTCTCTCCGGACTCGTTATCTGTACACTTTATAAAGTTTTTTTAACAGCTTACAGGGGGGCTAGAAACATGGGGACCCCTTCCCTGAATGCACAGACACGCTGCATTCAGTGCTGCATTCAGTTAGCATAGCACCAGGGGGGGTGAAAGGTCCTCTTTAATAAAAAAAAAAACTCCTTCCCTCTAGCTCCCTCTAGTGGTGAGTGCAGTAAGACTAGAGAATATTTTTAAATTATTTTTGAACTAGAAGCCTATGCAGGAGATTCAGAGCTCTGTACCAGAGTGATGCTGGTAATAACTTTTTATATGTAAATTTAAATTAATGACCATATTATTTTATACTTACCGTATATACTCGTGTATAAGCTGACCCGTG
This sequence comes from Allobates femoralis, assembly GCA_033576535.1. Taxonomy (NCBI): domain Eukaryota; kingdom Metazoa; phylum Chordata; class Amphibia; order Anura; family Aromobatidae; genus Allobates; species Allobates femoralis. The sequence continues at coordinate 47,258,064 of JARQOC010000011.1, forward strand.
TATAAGCCGACCCCCCTACTTTTGCCCCCAAAATCTGGGAAAACCTATTGACTCGTGTATAAGCCGAGGGTGGACCCCAGCACAGGTATACAGCTCCCAGCAGTGTGGTATACAGGCCCCCCCAGTGGTATACAGGCCTCCCCAGTGGTAGTATACAGCCCCCAGCAGTGTGGTATACAGCAGCCTCCCCAGTGGTATATACAGGCCCCAGCAGTGTTACAGCAGCCTCCCCAGTGGTATATACAGCAGCAGCCCCAGTGGTAGTATACAGCAGCCCCAGTGGTAGTATACAGCAGCCCCAGAGGTATAAACAGCCCCAGTGGTAGTATACAGCAGCCCCAGTGGTAGTATACAGCAGCCCCAGTGGTAGTATACAGCAGCCCCAGTGGTAGTATACAGCAGCCCCAGAGGTATAAACAGCCCCAGTGGTAGTATACAGCAGCCCCAGAGGTATATACAGCAGCCCCAGTGGTAGTATACATCAGCCCCAGTGGTAGTATACAGCAGCCCCAGTGGTAGTATACAGCAGCCCCAGTGGTAGTATACAGCAGCCCCAGAGGTATATACAGCCCCAGTGGTAGTATACAGCAGCCCCAGAGGTATATACAGCAGCCCCAGTGGTAGTATACAGCAGCCCCAGATGTATATACAGCCCCAGTGGTAGTATACAGCAGCCCCAGTGGTAGTATACAGCAGCCCCAGTGGTAGTATACAGCAGCCCCAGAGGTATAAACAGCCCCAGTGGTAGTATACAGCAGCCCCAGAGGTATATACAGCAGCCCCAGTGGTAGTATACAGCAGCCCCAGTGGTAGTATACAGCAGCCCCAAAGGGATATATAGCCCCTGTGGTAGTATACAGCAGCCCCAGAGGTATATACAGCAGTCCCAGTGGTAGTATACAGCAGCCCCAGTGGTAGTATACAGCAGCCCCAGAGGTATATACAGCCGCAGTGGTAGTATACAGCAGCCCCAGAGGTATATACAGCCCCAGTGGTAGTATACAGCCGCCCGCCTGCCACCCCCATCAGTATACAGGCTCCCCCATCAGGATCCAGGGCCCCCCCTCCTTTCTCCGCAAAACCTGCAAAGGAAAATCATTATACTTATTACTGTCCTGTCGCCGATGGACCGCCGCTGCCATCGCGATCCCCGTCTTCTTCCAGCGTTTTCTGGTTTCCTGTGGTCGGCGCAGGCAATGACGTCATTGCCTGCGACCACAGGAAGCCGGAAGAAGACGGGGATCGCGATGGCAGCGGCGGTCCATCGGCGACAGGACATTCCCCTGTATCAGCCTGTATACTGATGGGGGTGGCGGGGGTCGGCTGTATACTACCACTGGGTATATACTCGCGTATAAGCCGAGGGGGGACTTTTCAGCCCAATTTTTGGGCTGAAAAACTCGGCTTATACGCATGTATATACGGTATTTTATTTAACAAAATATAAATGGCTTTTATGTGGCTCATTCACTTTAGGAATTATTCTTTTCTTACATGAACAATGACTTGCTGAATTAACAATAGTCTACACACTCTCCTCCCATGGAGTGATTACATATTATATAGACTATCCTCCATGCAGCATCTGTGGTTCATAAAGAAAAGCCATCATCAGAATGTCCTATTCTTTAAAGCAGGTTTTTGCATTAAATGTATATTTTTTATCATTATATATTTTTCATATCACAATGTGTATTTTTCACAGTGGCCACTGGGGATTTTTTTAGACTCCTTCTGCCTTTTCAGGAAGTGTTTTCAGCAGTTTTCTTATCAGTGGATGCAGGATTACAGTGACAAGTAACACCTCTTTTCACAGCTAATAATAGAAGTTCCACCAATCACAATAGGGGATGCCACAGCTGCTTCCCTTAGCTTCACAATGACATTTGCACATGCTCATTAGATGCTTCATTGCAGATAGGGATGGGGTCTAACCATTGCTGCTAATGTACAAGTGCTGTTTCCTGGAACAATAGGAAGTTAGAGTCTTAAAAAATCTCCAGTGGCCAATGTCAAAACTACAAGAGTTCTATGCGTAGTTGCAATAGAATAAAGGAAGGCAGATGTTTGTAAAAAAAGAAAGTGGTAGAATAGTGCACCAAGGGTGCAGCCAGTGCTCTTATTTGCATGTGTGAATTAAGTTGTTGTTTTTTTCTGGATAATTGAGCAAGCTGCAAATAAATAAAAATAAATATTTATAGGGGCTGAGTCCCCAGTAAGGATATGTATTGTATTTAGTATGCAATTTGTGACTCACAGGTTCACTTTAATCAGGAGTTTGGAGGATATGACACCTATTCTGCCATTTAAAGTAACAGAACAAGGGATAAACTTATACTTATAGGACTAATCTGGAGTGCACAGCTTTAGAAATAATAATAATAATAATAATAGAATATAACTAATTTGCTGATATTATTATTATTAGCTATTATTATGTAATACACATTACATCATTTTAATTCCAGGTCTACGCTCCTGCAGTATCGGTCCAGTCCATATATTATAAAGAGCCATACAATAAATAAAACCAGCAGCGAGTGAAGTGTTATCGTCTCGGCTGTTGTCATGGTAACCAGGCAACGTTTTCTTAAAAATGCTGACTACAGAATTCCCAGCACCATTTCCAGAACAGTAAAATCTCTTGTCTATTGTGATCTCGAAAACACCGTGCATTGTACCTGACTCACAAAAATATTATTTCTGCCAATGGGATTTTAATGGCAACCGGTTTAATTTTCAGTCTACGAACAAATACTAAGATAACACGTCACTCATTAAAATAATGTCACCTTTAAGAATGCTTAAAGAGAACCTGTCACCACCCCCCCTTCCTGCTGCATGGCAATCTAAATGCAGCACTGAATGCAGCATGTCTGTTGCATTCAGGGAAGGGGTCCCCCATGTGTCTGTGTGCTGTGTACCCCTAGATATAGCCTTAGAAAAAATCACTGTTAGAAGCCATGAGGGCAGTCCCTGGTGCAGGAGCAAGCTGGATTGACGTGGGCCATTCCCTCCCCCTCTGCATCTCTGTGCCGCCTCCTGCTGTGCTGTTTATGCTTTGTTCAGACACCAGGGCAGGAACCTGGAGCTGACCTCAGGACAAATGATTTACATGCTGTGGCGGCAGGATGAGTGACAGAGAGGTGGAGGGCAGAGCTAGCACAGCAGAAGCAGCACAGAGAGGCAGAGGGGGAGGGAATGGCCCCGTGCATCGAGCTGACTCCAGCCACAGGGAATGCCCTGATGGCTTCTAACAGTGAGTTTTCCTAAGGCTATATCTCGGGGTACACAGCACACAGACACATGGGGGACCCCTTGCTTGAATGCAGCAGATGTGCTGCATTCAGTGCTGCATTTAGATTGCCATGCAGCAGGGGAGTGACAGGACTTCTTTAAAATGTATCAAGCTGTACTCATACATGGCTGATTTTAGTAACTGTTGCAGCAGCTGCCTGACACTACTTACTGACATTTTTTAGGCTGGTTTCACACTGGCGTCTTTTGCCATCTGTGTGTATCCAGCTTGAACTGGATCCACCTGCATCCATTTTTGCCCTCATTGACTGTCAATGGGGCCTCCGGCACTTGTGGACGCATTCAGTTCTTCCCGTTTGCCCTGGATCTGGTTGTCACCAGTTTTTGTACTGAGACCAAAATTACATTTTGTTGCCATTTTGGTCTCTGTGACAAAAAACGGAAACATCCGGATCTGGGGCAATGCAGGATGAATTAAAATATGTCCCTATGTGTCGTGGATCCAGTATTCAGATTCAACGAGGTTGAGTCCACTGGATCCAGGTTTTTAGTCTGTTCATATCCACAATGCAGCTCTAAATGATATGCTCCTAGGGGGCGTGTCTTTTGTCCCTGGGTCCGGCAGAAATAGGTATGAAGCCGGGAGCAACTGTATGCTCCAGCATCGGTATTATCACTGATCCGTCTCACGGATCAGTGATAATACCGCTACAGGTACATCAGTTTTTACAATTCCGGGGTGGTTCGGGGGAATCCAGGAGGATGCAGGTGAAAAAAAAAAAAAACACCAGTGGGAAACCAGCCTTATTGTCTGTGCATATTCATCCTTCCCATCTTAGTTATTCTGATTTGTATCCCTATAAGGCAGCTCTTACAACACTATTCTATCTCTACTCCCTGCAATGTCTTTCACAGTTAGATGCAGTTAGTCTCCATCACCCAGGATCCACGATGTCCTCAGAGGGGGCAGCAATGTAAGAATTAGTAAGTAACTGCAGTGCTGCCCCCTGGTGACTTTCTGTTCCAGGAGGGGTTATACATGTTGTGGGGGAAGCGAGTGCAGCCCTGGCCTCCTGGATGTGAGACTTTGTATCAGGACCCATGAGCTTCAAGTTACTCCACTGGGTGTAAGTATAGATATTTAGAAAATCAATGTTAGGTGCCAGACCACCCCTTCAATTTTAACGGAGCACTCCAGGCAAATATATGTTTACTTTGTTATGCCTAGTCCAAAGCATAAAGCAGTGGTTTATGATATGGGATTCTCTATTTGGTGTTCGTTGGTACTTTGTCCCATTTCTCTCACCTTAGTCACTGCACTGGGCGGGACACAGGGCAGGACACAGGGCAGGGCCGGCTTCAGGTTTTCATTTGCCCAGGGTGAAATAGTCTCAGCGGGCCCTGTGCACACGCAGATGTGCATGTACACAAACATATACACAGATACATATACACATACAGGAACACGTACATACAGTATTGGACTGCAATTGCACATGTCCACCAGTAATATTTACTTTAGGGTCCCACTGTTCAACTACATGCAACTATTACATTAATCTCATTCACAAATTTCTCTCTACTTCTATATAATAAAAAAGGGTAGCTTGTTAACTGATTGAATGATGAGATGTTTCCCTTGACTATACACCATGAATCAAGTAAATTGTGCCAGCTACTGCTCATATAGGTGGAGTAGGGCCCACCGGGGGATTCACCTGTCCACCTGTTGGCCAGTCCAAGCCTGCTTACATTTACATATTTAAAGACAATTCACAAAAATACATATAAACAGACATAAATATATACACTGACAGACATCAATACTCACTTCATACATGCACACACAAACCATTAGAGATATTTTTAATATGGGGAAGTCGGCAACAAGCCTTGCTCGCCACCCCTGCTTGCCCGTCATCCATCATCTCCCAGGCTTGTGACTTTGCAGGCCGCGCTGCTTGATGGCTGTCAGTATACCAGACATGACCACGGATAGTGCACTGCGCCTTTAATGTTGCTTGTGCGCCAGCCCAGACGCGTCACTGCTAGCAGACACAGCTGCACTGTGCATTGTCTGTGGCCATGTCTGGTAAAGCGATGGCTCTGCACAGCCACAGACATATGGTGACCCTGCATAGGGGACAACTCAGGGGCATTTGACCCCATGACCCCTGGTTCATCACACCCCTACTGACGGTGATTGGCCCCCTCTTTTGTCAAGGACCCCACAACTTGCCTGGGTGCGTCGGGTGCTAACGCCGGCTCTGACAAAGGGTACCAATTTTGCTCAAAGTGTCTCTTAAAAACGTGCCTCCCCTCAGATGTATGATGCACAATATAGCATGAATTAGACACTGGCTGCAGATAGGTTTTACTTGTTGCAGCGGTGTTGCAGAGCAAACATATGTTAAACCCATATTATTATTATTATTAATTTATAGAGTGCCATTGATTCCATGGTGCTGTACATGAGAAAGTGTTACATACAAACAAGTTAAAAATACAATGAACAAACAGTGACAGACCGATATAGAGGGAGGAGAGGACCCTGCCCTTGTGGGCTTACATTCTGCAGGGAAATGGGGAGGGAAACAGTAGGATGGGTCTGCTTGACTGGTGGTGGAGCACTGAGTCCAGTGGTGGTGGAGCTCCGTGTCTAGTGGTGGTGGGGCTCTGGGTCTAGTGGTGGTGAAGCTCCGGGTCCTATGGTGGTGGAGCACCGGGTCCGGTGGTGGTGGAGCTCCGGCTCTAGTGGTGGTGGGGCATCGGGTCCAGTGGTGGTGGAGTACCGGGTCTAGTGGTGGTGGAGCTCCGGGTCCAGTGGTTGTGGAGCTCCGGGTCTAGTGGTGGTGGATCACTGAGTCAAGTGGTGGTGGAGTACTGGGTCTAGTGGTGGTGGAGTATCGGGTCTAGTGGTGGTGGGGCACCGGGTCCAGTGGTGGTGGAGTATCGGGTCCAGTGGTGGTGGAGCTCCGGGTCCAGTGGTGGTGGAGTACTGGGTCTAGTGGTGGGGCACCAGGTCCAGTGGTGGTGGAGTATCGGGTCAAGTGGTGGTGGGGCACCGGGTCCAGTGGTGGTGGAGTACCGGGTCTAGTGGTGGTGGAGCTCCGGGTCCAGTGGTGGTGGAGTACTGGGTCTAGTGGTGGTAGAGCACTGAGTCCAGTGGTGGTGGAGTACCAGGTCTAGTGGTGGTGGAGCTCCAGGTCTAGTGGTGGTGGAGCTCTGGGTTCAGTGGTGGTGGAGTACCGGGTCCAGTGGTGGTGGAGCTCCGGGTCTAGTGGTGGTGGGGCACCAGGTCTAGTGATGGTGGAGTGCCGGGTCCAGTAACCCATATCTGGAAGTAATTCCGCCACCCAACCTTGGGCATCGTGAGTCTGATGACTGCTCCCCTCTAAGTTGACCTTGGTCTCAAGACAAAGGAAATATAAAGAAAAGATGGCCTCCACTGAGACTCGCATTCAATCATTGCAGAAACAGCCAAACTGTGGCCCTAAGTCACACTGCGCCTTTAATACTGATGCAAAACTTTGATTCCTGCCACATTATAAACTAATTGCCGTTAAAGTAATAGTCATTTGTCTTCAAAGTATATGAAAATCATGTTTATCTCGTCCCAAGTGACGCCCCGGCGCTGACATCAGTCACAAGTGACTCGTGATAAAACTTTCCTCACTATACCATTACAGGTTTTTGTGAGAATAAATCTTAAAGGTTTTCATCAAATATTATAAGAGTTGTCATAAATCAAGTTTCATTTTAAACTAGTTATTGCTGGTCCCCTTCTGATTAAAATAAGATTTTGGAAATGTGGTGTCATATTCACTTCATGTTAATCCTCCTGATAAAAACTGGGAGATCTGGAGAATTGTCTGCATATTGGGCGCCCCCTGCTGGTAAGTACAAGAGTTGCACTGCCCAGAGTCAATGTGACATCACAACCGCAGCAAAGAGCATTTCATCACCAGGACAGGAATAATCATCATAATCATTATAGGCGCAATGTTTGGTGTATATAACTGGCACAATACATTCATACATAGGCTGTAATACTACAGTAATATAGCCGTGCCCATATTTGTAAGAACAAAAGGCAGATGCAAAAAATCTTACCTGGAATGTAAATATCCGGGGACAAAAAGAACATAAGATATAAAGAATAAATATTCAGCGTAATTGGCCTTTGTACTTTGGTGGAGGCAGGTGAACATTAATAGGGCACTATATATGTACATATATATTCTTGGTTCTCTGTTCTTTTTTGGATTGGAAGTGCTGAGATTATCCCTCTATCCTGAGATTAAAGTTCAGCTTCCTACTCTAGAAGGGGTTTATAGACTACTAAGAAGGCTCTATAGACTATGGGGTCATGTTATGTCCTTGTAATCAAGTAATGACGTTCAGTCTTATAGCTCCGTGCACTATGGATGTGATCTCGCTGAGTGTTCACGTTGCGGCAGCGGTGCACCATTTGGCCACGATTTTTAATGAATTATGGCAAAACAATAAAAAAAGTCTAATTTATTTAAATAGTTCAAAACACACAATTCATCATATCCAAAAAGCAGAATGTATATAGAAATACCAGGGATATATTTAAGCAGGTAAAACTTGTATTAGAGGGAGGGGCTATGATAGTAATTAAGATAATGTCATCAATATAATAATTAATAAACCACACAAATAACAATGGTTAAGTCCATATAAATCAAAGTGCATGTGCATAGAATAAGTTTAAAGTCATGATTCATAGTATAAAAAAACTTACCCAAACCAATGTAGGAAAGCTTGTGACCCGACGCACGTTTCGCACAATGCTTCCTCAGGGGAAAGCATTGATTAATTTGGTTGTACACACTTATTACTATTGTTTGTGAATCTATGGCAAAATCAAAGCAAAAAAACAAAACAAAAACACCCTGCTTCTGCTGCGCATTAATGTATCTTTAAATAAGCATAATATGTGCTTACACGTTTCACTGTCTTTTTCAGTTTTTAAAGGGAACCTGTCATCAGATTCATGCTGCCCAAACCGGGTCTTCCCATCAATCTGTCCCTTTCAAGCGCTACAGAATATGATGGCGCCATATAACTACGCATAATAAATAACTAAATAAATGAATGAATAATTAATTGACTATCAATCAACTCTAGCAGGGGGGGAGACGTTGGCCAGGACCTTCACCGGATTAGTGAACTGAGACTCGTACTCCCCGACCGGTTGTACATTGCATGTTGTCTGCAGCATTTCAGAGTAAAACATAATTGGCTGCAATAATCTGATCCCCTTTAAAGATCTGCCATATATACAGTATACAAAACCACAGGACCCATCTAACGTGACCAGGCCAATTCATTTACCCTTATGACATCCTACTCAATAATATAAATAGAGGCCTATACTGTACATCACCCCGATAGAAAAAAACCCTTATTTACCAACCTTTTTATTGAGCGTTTGTTTTAGTGTGTTCTAAATATTAAAGGGCTGTTAAAAAAAAGAATTAACATCCTATTTAGGTTTATCAGGTTTTTATGATCTTTGGCAAAATGCATTATTTAATGGCGTTTTATGGCAGGCAATAAAATGTTTGTCATCCCCCTGTGTCTGCGCTTTACTGGCTTTTTACACACCAGCTGAGACCCTTTGTTTTAAGTTTCCAGGTCCATATATTACACTTATGCAATGTGCAATGTGTCTTCTGCGGAGGAAGAAGTAATAATGCAACATGGTAGAAAAAGCCCGTGCCTAGTGCTCTGATGTAAGCAAGTTTGTCATATCATAGGTTCATGCATGTTATAGGGACTGTACATAATACAAATTTTATTATGCAATCTTATGTGAAAAGTAGCACCATGTTTCATCCTATTTTGCTCTATGCTGTTTGTATTTAAACAGGGCAAGGAGGCTCAATCCATAACGCTGACAGATTACCTATAGTGGGAGGGGGGTCTTTTTTTCTCTTGTTCTCATGTTTGACAAGCTGCAAAAAGTCATAACAGAGATTAGGCTATTATGCAGATTACTGGACAAAGGAAGGAACTTTGCATGCGGGGAGTTACACAGGAAGCAAGTTCCAGCGCCTATAGTGCTGGCAGGATTCTGATGAAGAGGACGCAGACACTCAAAAACAGTGGATGGTGAGGTGCAAAGCATAAAAATCTGGATAGTCCCTGGACAAAATAAACTGGTATATTCATCTAAAGTAGTTGTATCTTGTTGTAGGGGATAAGGGCTGCAGGTCCGTTCTTTTAAGCGAAAAAAGGTCCATGTTAATGTTTCCTACTTTTCTTGGAATTTTATAGAAAAATCAGGTCAATAATAGGGCTGTTCACTGACCAGAAAAAAAGCTAAAAGCTGCCATATGGTGCCATACACATTACATTAGACTCTGGGGATACCGTTACACGTCACAACATTGCATGCAATTTCACTGGCAATTTGCTGGTTGCAGTGAAATCATGGACACATTGTTCTATTTTGTTGCCATGTACAAATGGAACAACGTGTCCATGATTTCACTGCAACCAGCAAATTGCAAATGCAATGTTGCGATGTGTAACGGTACCCTTAGGGCTCTTTTTGATGTCTGAGATCATCTGTCCGATGTGGGATTGCAATGCACAGACCGACTGCACATCTCCTGACCTGAGTATGACAGCTTCATAGAAAAGTATAAGGCTGTCATACTTGGATCAGGAGAGCCGCGGTCAGTCTGTGCATTGCAATCTGACAGTTGTCCAAATTGCATGGATGTGAGGTAGAGCCCTTACCATATAACTGTCAAAATAATTCCTATATAATGTACCATCATACCATCAGAGAAAGCTTCAATTCCCAATCCACTCGGCCCTCCCGCTCTATCACCCAACCGTCCTCAACCAAAAGTAACTTTCCCTCCATGACTGAAGTGCGTCTCTCCTCCCTTCTAGCATGATCACACCTCACCACTTGTGCCCTCGACCCTCTCCCCTCCCATCTCATCCCTAACCTCACCACTGTCCTTATCCCCGCCCTAACCCATCTCTTCAACATATCACTTACCACCGGCGTCTTCCCCTCATCCTTCAAACATGCCCTCATCATACCCATCCTCAAAAAACCCTCGACCCTGCAACAGTCTCCAACTATCGTCCCATATCTCTCCTCACCTGCGCCTCAAAACTGCTTGAGCAACATGTCTACTCCGAGCTGTCCTCCCATTTCTCCTCATGCTCCCTCTTTGACCACCTGCAATCCGGTTTCCGAGCCCACCACTCCACCGAAGCAGCCCTAACCAAAGTCACCAATGACCTACTGACCGCCAATAGCAAGCGAAACTACTCCATCCTTTTCCTCCTCGACCTCTCTGCTGCCTTCGACACAATCGACCACTCCTTCCTGCTTCAAATTCTAGAATCCCTTGGCATCACTGGCCTAGCCCTCTCTGGATCTCCTCGTACCTAACAGACCGGACCTTCAGCTTCACCCACTCCTACACTTCCTCCTCACCCCACCCCCTATCTGTTGGAGTTCCCCAAGGCTCAGTCCTGGGATCCTTACTCTTCTCCATCTACACCCTCGACCTAGGCCAACTCATCTAGTCTCATGGCCTCCAATACCACCTCTACGCCGACGACACCCAACTCTACCTCTCCGGCCCTGACATCACCTCCCTGCTATCCATAATCCCACACTGCCTGTCCGCCATCTCATCCTTCTTCTTTGCTCATTTCCTCAAACTCAACATGGATAAAACAGAGTTCATTGTCTTCCCCCCAAGTCACTCTTCCCCCCTACCTGACCTAACCAGCACTGTCAACGACTGCACACTCTCACCCGTCCCCCACGTCAAGTGCTTCGGTGTAATCCTCGACTCTGCCCTCTGCTTTAAGCCACACATCCAGGCCCTCGCCACCTCCTGCCACCTCCAGCTTAAAAACATCTCACAGATCCGATCCTTCCTTGACCATGACACTGCCAAAACGCTTGTCCACGCCCTCATTATCTCTCGCCACGACTACTGCAACCTCCTGTTCACTGGCCTCCCCACTTCCTCCCTTGCACCCCTCCGAACCATCCTCAATTAGGGTACCCGACTCATCCACCTGTCGCCATGTTACTCCCCGTCTCCCCCCCTCTGCCAAGCCCTCAACTGGCTCCCTACTTCCCTGAGATCTCAGTTCAAAACCCTAACCCTGACATACAAGGCCATCCTCAACCTGTCCCCTCCATACATCTCTGACATGGTCTCCCGATACCACTACTCACGCAATCTGCGCTCCTCTCAAGAACTCCTTCTCTTCTCCCTCCGTGTCTCCACCTCCTACAACCGCATACAAGACTTCTCTCGTGCATCCACCATACTCTGGAACTCTCTTCCACACCACATCAGACACTCCCCTACCGTGGGAACCTTCAAGAAAAACCTGAAGACCCACCTCTTCCTTCAAGCCTATAACCCACACTGAGACCTAATCTGCTGCACCATCTCACCTCTCCCCCTCCTACTGCCTCTGACCCATCCACTATATACTGTGAACCCTTGTGGACAGGATCTCTGCCCTAATGCACTTGTATGATTTATTTGTCGTTATTTATGTTCCCGTCCTTGTTCTGCCCTTACACATGTAAAGCGCCATGGAACCAATGGGGCTATATAAATAAATAATAATAATCATACAATACCCAATATATACTGACATTCACTATCTAGATCAGTAGACAACTTATCTACTGCACCAGAAGTCCAGACTTTGGGTTTTCCCGTGACTTTTATATGGTGTAAACTGAAATAAATAAGCAGCTGCACTCTGAAAAGCTAAGGTATGCAAACATTGAATAAAGAAATCTAGATATGCATTACTGCTAAGGAAATCCATTTAAAAATTGAGACATTTAGCGCATAAAAAGGGCCAGTTTTATGTGAGCCCAGCAGCCACGACAAGGCGTATCTTTTTGCTGGGTCCCTACCTAATGCCTCTATCCAGGTTAAAAAAAACTACAATTATGGATGGGTAGGAACCTGCTCATAGAAAATTTAAAATCTCCTAAAACTGATGGAAAGGAGGAGTGCTCAGGCAGAAGGGATGACCCCATAATCTAAAATGAAAAAACAAACAAGCAAACAGCACTTCCTAACAAGTGTGAACAGGCGCAAAGCTGTCCATGAAATATACTCTAGTAAATAAACAGCTGCACTCTGAAACCCTAAGGCAGGGGTCCCCAACTCCAGGCCTCAAGGGCCGCCAACAGTGCAGGTTTTCAGGATTTTCTTGGTATTGCACAGGAGTTGGAATCATCACCTGTGCAGATGATCACATTAACACCTGTGCAATACTAAGGAAATCCTGAAATCCTGCACTGTTGGCGGCCCTCGAGGCCTGGAGTTGGGGACCTCTGCCCTAAGGTTTGCAAACATTAAATATAGGAATTTAGACATGCTTTACTGCTAAGGAAATACATTGAGACACTTAGTGCATAAAAAAGGCCAGTTTTATGTAAGCCCAGCAGCCAACGTCAAGGCTTATCTCTTTGCTGGATCCTTATCTAATACCTCTATCCTGGTTAAAAAAATGTACAATTATGGGCGAGTAGGAACCTGCTAATAGAAAGTTTAAAATAGCCTAAAGCTGGTGGAAAGGAATGTGCTGTCAGAAGGCATAACCCCATAATCTAAAATGAAAAAAAACTGATGGCACTTTCTAACAAGTGTGAACAGGCACAAAGCTGAAAGTCTAGTAAATAATCAGCTGCCCTCTGAAACAAAAAGGTATGCAAACATTAAATATAGGAATTCAGACATGCATTATTGCTAAGGAAATACATTGAAACCTTGAGAATCTTAGCACATAAAAAAGGCCGGTTATATGTGGGCCCAGCAGTCAACAACAAGGCGTATCTCTTGCTTGGTCCCTGGCTAATGCCTCTATCCAGGTTAAAAAAGTCTACAATTATGGTGGATACAGGCCCTTACATGTCCTTCTTTGGGGAATCTGACCTGCTAAAACGTTTGACTGTCCATATATTCTCACTGTGATAATACACATATATATCCAGTCATCCTGTGCATTGATTTCCCAGGTTGGTCTTGGAATCTGAACCCCTGAAGTGACCAAGTCAAAGGAATTTCAGGAAGAAGATTGTATTACCACAGTATGTCTAAAGGGAAAAAATCAAAAGGTGAATTTTATTGCTGGCGTAACCTTTATATCTCAGGGGTATCCAGGTCTTTGGTTTCTAGAGGAATGTAAGAAGCAGGAATGCTGAGGATGATACTCTGTCTCTACACATTACACTGTAACACCTACAGTATATTAATGCAGCCCATTGGCTTGTTATATACATATATATTTATATATATATATATATTGCACATTTACATTCTTGCATTATCACTCGGATCCATAATATCTCTGGATTAGGTCCATGCCATTAAGTGAAAGAAGCTTCAAAAGTGTTTCAAGCTTCCATTAACCATCAATGTCTGGAGTCTCCAACATACCACAGGGTCTACACATGTGTAAAGCATCTCTGCACAGTGATAGCTGCTGATTTACACGTCTCTAATTTACTGCTGAAGTAAAGAAGAGAGAGCAAATGGGACATAATTTAGTGTCTTAAGTATTGAGGATTATAGAACTGCCCTTGTAAATCTATCTAGAAGGAGGCCCAGATACTCAGAAGCTTTACATCTGGATCTGCAAATGCATTATTAAAAACAATTGTTGCTTATTTTAAAGTCAGTTGTAGTTGTGTAAAACATGACTTTTACGTTATTAATGGCTCATAAAGCTAAAAGCATATTTACAGACGTTATATCTGATGTTCCGCTATTACAGTGAATGGAGCAAGGAGTACGTGGAAGCCTAAAAGCAATGCAAAGCCATCCATGCTAGAGGTGAAAATGTGCTTTTAATGTAATAATTACCAAGATGGACTTTATTGTTGGACGTCTCCTTAGATGTAATGGACCAAGAAGATCAAAGTCTAAAATGTTAACATAAAGATATAAAAGTACAGTAGAAATTCAGCTAGTGATTTGAAAAAGTCCTAGAATTATGGCACAATTGTTTGATGACGTCATTCATGAACATTAAACACATCACTCTCAAGAGCCTTCTATCATCGGGGGTCAACTATCTATCTATCTATCATCGGGGGTCAACTATCTATCTATCTATCTATCTATCTATTATCTATCTATCTATCTATCTATCTATCTATCATCGGGTCAACTATCTATCTATCTATCTATCTATCTGTCTATCTTCTGTATCTATCTAATCTATCTACATTACATAGGCAAAAGTATTGGACTACTCAGAAATTTATCCTACAGGAGCATTTATGACTTCCCATTTTAAAACCATAGACATTGATATGGAGTTGGTCCCCCCCCACATTTTCGGAAGGTTTTCTTCAAAATTGTGGAATTCATCAGTGGGATTCTTTGACCATTCATGTCAGAAGATAATTTGTGAGGTCAGACGCTGGTGTTGGAGAAGGTTTGGCTCATACTCTATGTTCTATTTCATTTAATAATGTTTAATAAGGTTGAGGTCAGCGCTCTGTGTGGCCACTGAAGTTCTTCCACACAAGCTTCACCCAACCATGTCTATTATGGGCTCACCTGTTGAGTTGGATTCTATAACCTGTCATTCAGCTGAGCAGCACGGACTGGAGATATAATGGAAATGGACATTACATTGATGAGCAAGAACCAGGACCGCAGGGTATGTGTAATGCCCCAGAGTGGGGATTACATTAATGTAACTTTAGTGTATGTGATCTGCTTATACTTTGGGAAAATGGTGCACTGTCAGTACTGTGCGCCAACAGGTACCTGAAGAGTAAGGCTAGGGTCACACTTGGAAGGCTAATTGCGGTTACGCATCCGTATCTGGATTCGGTAATCGCAAGTGCCTTCAGACACATTTTGCGTACAAAATGTGTTCCTAAATCCACATGCGGTATCCTGATTGCACCTTAATGTTGATTCTGGTGGGCGGATGCGGATCTTCCCGGCTTTCCTGCATGGGTTTTGAGGCAGGGAAGGAATTCGGCTAAAATCGGATTCTCCCGGATTCACCCGGAACCGGCTCAAACCGGCACTCATTGACTCCTATGTTATTGTGTGCCGGATTGTGCCGGATCCGACACAATCTGGGACAATCTGATTTTGTCCGTGTTGTGTGCTGTGGTTTACGATCCGGGTGCCGCAACCCGGCTCCACTCACATTAGCGGTTTACATTTCAAAAGCGGAATATGGATGAGAAAAACTGTGCGAAAACCATTGCCTGCATGATTTTTACCGCAGGCAACAAAACCGGATTCCGTCCAGATTGCATGTAGTGCAATCCTGTTTTATAATGGGCTCCTATGGGCTGCAGATCCTGATACGGTTTTGAGCTTTTTAACAACTCAAAACCGGATCAGGATCTGAATTTTTTGCCACAAATGTGACCCTAGCCTAAGGCTGGCTTCACACCACGGTTTGTTCCTATACATGGGTATCCTGTTTTTTGCAGGACCAGGAATAGACAGGACTGAATGTGTAACTCAAGATGCCATTTCTATGTCATGATCTGGGATTTTGAGGGATTCAGACACAGAAAGAGCTGGGAGCTGTACTTTCGCTTTCGCAATGTATCTTCATACATTGCGAAAGGGAAAGAAATCAGTGTGTTAAAACAAAAAATGCTCACCTTTCCGCTGAGTGTCCTGCAATGTGAGGCGTCCACCTCTGATGGCTGCAGGACCTTAATCAGCTGACTGGACGGGGCAACCTAATCTGCTGATGTGTCACATGACAGCATCAGCTGAGCGGTTTAAATTGCTGGCCCACCGATCCTTTTCAAAATGGACAGAACAGGTCCCAAAAAATGTGGTGTGAAGCCAGCCTAAAGCTCCCCATCTAGGTAATAACTTAGCAACAGATTTGGTGGGTAGAGCTTGTGGGCACAGTATATAGGATAACAGTTGGTTATGAGTCGGTAGACAGGGTAGGGGGTACTCGGATACCGGGACAGATGGTCACTTCGATGGGGGATCACGGCTGGTCGGTTCCGGTTCCGTTCCCTGGACCTCAGTGGCGGGGATGGTGGGGGGAGGATGATGATGATGAATGGGGGAAACGGTAACGTGACGCCAGCTGTGGTACCAGGTAACGTGGATACCAGCACTGCGCCGGCCGCTGAGGTGATGGAGCTGCAGATCAGAGTAGTACAGCTCTCCACAGGTGGAGCTTTACTTCAGGGCAGCGAGGGTGGATGAGGGGAGTAGTAGTCCTCACCTTTTTGATGCTGTAGGAGCCCTCCGGGCAGCAGAGCAAATGAGAGCAGACACCAGATCAGCTCAAGAAACTCTTTACTGTCTCCAGATGAAAAACAGGTACACAGTGCAGTCTGCTTTACTGAGGACGTAGCCACAGATTTGAGGTAACTTAGCAGAGTCTGTCGGTGGTGCCCTCTCACAACGTTTCGGGGTCTGTGTTCCTCTTTACTCTTATTCACCACCCTGAAGAGCTCCTTCGCCAGTCCCCTGGTCTGTTACTATTAGGTACGGTCGGTTCTTACCGGTACGGACGGGAGCGACAATGAGCAAATCCTCCCGCCACTGGAATTCGGTCCTTTCCCTAATGTGTCCTGGACCTTTTTGGAACTGAGGAAGAGGTACAGTCTGTGACGCTATGGATCCCTTCTGTCGGTCCCACAGCTTGTTGGTTCACAGTCAGGTATAGACCTCTGACTGCCTCGGCTCCGTATGCCGGTGTCGACCCCGGACTCCCCAGCCGGCTCCAACCGGTCCTGGATTGTCCCCTCCGTTTCTGGATCACCCCTCTCCAAGGAGGTGCCCTCCTGTCAGGAACTCTGTCAGGCACGTCCTCTCTGGCTGCCTTCCCAGCACTGTCTGACTAGAAACTAGCTCAACTGTCACTCAAGTCTCCCGCTCTACTCTAAGCTCTCACCCCCTGGACCTACTGAATATACGGTCCCTATGCTAAGGTGGGCTAGTGTATGGGTGCTTAGGACAGACTCTGCATGAAACCCCGTATCCATGGCTACGGAGGCACTACACCTTCTGTTTGGGGTGCAGTACCTCCCTGTGCCGCCTTCCCATAGGGGCGCCACAGTTACATCAGAGTACAGTCGGAGCTCGGCGAGTTGCATAGTCAGAAAACATGTAGGGGAACTCAAACCCTGCTCCTGTGGGCTCCATGGCATGGACTAACCCTAAACCACAGGAAGGGGCTCTGAGGATCTTACCCTTTAGGAAGATAGAATGCCCTGTCCTGCACAGTGAATCCAGCCGTCCTGAATGTAAAGCTGTGTACCAGGAGGAGTACGGCCCTGGAAGCAGGGGCCTCCCACACAGAAGATGGGTACACATGAGCACCTACCAACAGTGAAGGTTAGAGAGACTTGTACAGTGGGATCTGCTAGAGAACGCCCCTCCAGTAGAGGGAGCAACTCTATTGTGTCAGTTTGGACACCAGGATGGGCTCTGACTGTTCTTTCTGTCATCACATCTCTACTGTGCTTGTTGCCTAAATTGCTATACACCTGTATGTGAGCTATACCCTCTGAGCATGTTGTACCATCTATGGCTGTCTACATTCTGGCTGTATTTTTCAAATAAAAGACTGCCATTCAAGCAAGCAAGTGTCTCCCTGGCTCTCCTGATTCCCTCCACTGCTGCATCAACACTATGGAGAATGCCACATAACACCAGCATAGGAGGTAACAGTTAAATGGCCACGTTCACCCCAACATGCCTGCAGCTGCATGCCTGTTACCACTGTCCCTGGGGTCACAATCACTGGGCTCAGCTGTGGCACCCCAGGGTTCATGTGCCACAGTAACAACACAAAGGGTTAACTCCCCACACAACCCACAACACCAGCACCTCCAAGCCAGAAGGGAGAGACCAAGCTGCTCCCCTATATATTATGGTGTGGAGAGGAAGTGGGCAGTGCAGTTCCTAGGAGGACTGTGAAGATGACCTGGTGTAAAAGAACTGTGCTAGGCGCATCCCGAGGTCCACTGACCAGTTCTAGGCCAAGCCAGGGTCTGAGGAAAGGAGAAAGGAACAGAGAGGAACACACCTGGGAGACTGAGTTATCCTAAAACTCACCCCAGAGGAGCGCACAGAACGGATACCGGATCCGAGGCTGTGCATGTCACATACAGCACAGTAAACACTGGGGAAGTAAAG
The DNA here is from genome assembly GCA_033576535.1 of Allobates femoralis. Classification (NCBI taxonomy): domain Eukaryota; kingdom Metazoa; phylum Chordata; class Amphibia; order Anura; family Aromobatidae; genus Allobates; species Allobates femoralis. The sequence goes on from JARQOC010000011.1 coordinate 47,276,519, forward strand.
ATTCCACATTCTTCACCTGTACCAGGGATACAGCAACGTCACAGAGTTCAGGATAGATATAAAGGACTCGAATTGCCTATCAGACTGGTACCCGGGAGGAGGAACAGGGCCAGCAGCAGAGCTTATGCAGCAGCAGGGGCCACACACAGCACAGAAAGGGAGCCAAGACGATCCGGCTGGGTGGGAGAGACCCTGAACTCCAAACAGACTCTGTGGACAATACTTTACTGAACTACATCTTAAGTAAAAGACCGAAAGAAACTTCAAACTGTGAGTCTGCCTGTTAATATGCGCATTTGCCCAATATTTCACCTGCAGAGCCGGAGAGTGCTCTCCTACAGACTGACTGGAAAGGCTGCAGCAGCAGGAAAGTAAGTGAACTGCACCTACTACAATACCCCAGTCAGCACCAAGACAACCAGTGCTGCAAATGCAAAGTAAGTGCCTGTGTCGACTACAACTCCCATCATAACCACCATAGACTACTACCACTCCTGCCCAGGGGACCTATAGCCCTACCCGGAGAGGGCTTACCACCTCAGCTGCTCCTAAGTCACCATCCCCAGCGGCAACCAGGCAGCGGTGGCCCCTCTGTCCACAATACTCCGGGTGGCGTCACAACTTTTATCCCCTGTAATAATCCCCAACCTTTACTTGTGGGCTCGGGACACGGTCCGGACCAAGACCACCGTGATACTTCGTGATACCCCGGTCCGGTACTGAGTACCCCGTCCCAGTGGGCTCCACACGGCCACCACCACTTCTGACACCTGAAAAGATCTGACACTCGACCCAATGACTGAGTATCCTAATCCTGGTCACGACTCATTCAGGTTGGCAGATGGGTGTATGAAGCTGGAAGTAGTAGAAGCAGCTGGAGGGCAGTTAAATGAAGGAAAGGCTGAGAAGCATCTGCCGTCAGGTTACTTGAAGCAGGATTATGGTTAACCACAGGAATAGTAGAGATGTACAGTATTGTGCAAACGTTTTACCCAGGTGTATAAAAAATGCTGCAAAGTAAAAATACTTTCAAATAAAAATGTTAACACTTTATATTTATCTACTAACAAAATAGAGAGTGAATTAACAAAATAGACTTCCTTTGCCTTTAAAACAACATTGCTTCTTCCAGGTCCAGGTGCACTTGGGACTAACCACAAATCACCTCACTGATGGTATTACTAGATGGATAATTATTTGCCTGTTTTTCTGCCATCATGCATGATGACTGTCCCTTCAGGATGACTTTTTAGAAGTTTCGTTATCATTGCAGACAGGATTCCAATGACAGGTCACACCTCTATACACAGCTGATTACGCAGGACCCACCAATCACAATAGGTGAGGCCACAGCTCCCCCTGCTCCACCTCCCTTTACAATAACATTTGCACACACTCATTAGATGCTTCATTTAAAAGAATGTGTCTGAGATAGTCTAGTGCTGCTAATGTATATGTGGATATGTGGATTTTCTAAAAGAACAAGGACTATCAGTCTAGAATATCCCCAGTAGCCAGTGTGAAAATTGCAATATTTAAAGGGATCCTGTCACCTCCAAAACACCTCCTAAGCTACCAAAACATGTCCCTGCAGCATATTATCACTAATCTCACACTCCTTTTGTCTCCTAAAAGCATCATGTGAAAGTGCATAAAAACGTTTTAATACTCACTCATTAGTGATTATATTAGCAGGGGCTATATTCTTTAGTCACCAGGGCGGGCTGTTTTGCAGTCTGAATGATCCACCCTCTCTCTGTCTGTGTGCTCTGCTTGTGCAGGCATTACCCTCCCCCTCTCTATCACTCACAGAATGCAAATCATTAGTCCTGCCTTCAGCTCCACATCACAGCAGCACAGACAGAGAGAGGGTGGATCATTCAGGCTGCAAAGCAACACGCCCTGGTGACTAAAGAATATAGCCCCTGCTAATTATAATCACTAATGAGTAAGTATTAAAACGTTTTTATGCACTTTCACAGGATGCTTTTAGGAGACAAAAAGAGTGTGAGATTAGTGGTAATATGCTGCAGGGACATGTTTTGATAGCTTAGGAGGCGTTTTGGAGGTGACAGGATCCCTTTAATTTTTTTTAATGGCGATTGTGATATGAAAAAAATTTGGCAAAATGTAACAAAAATAAATGTAATATAAAAACCTGATTTCAACAGATCCAAATTCTCCAGACACATTTCTTTTAAAGTGATGCATAGCATGAGCAGCACGGGTGTCTGGTGTTGAAATCTCACCATGGGGAACATCTCCAAAAAGTTTGTATATCCTCCGTGTCTTTGTGTGGCTTTCCTTCCAAACTCCAAAGACAAACTGATAAGGAATTTATATTGTGGGGACGGTCAGTGCTGCAACCTGGTATTTCAGGCCCCCATACTGGCAACATTTTTGGGCCCCCTTTAGACTCCACACCCATAGTCCTTCAATTACGGTAATATAAAACACCTCCATAGTCCAGTTATCATAATGCGCCCCCATAGTTCTCCGATTACTGTAATATACCCCCATAGTCCTCCAATTATTTTAATGCACTCCCATATTCATCTATATATTATAATGCATCCACAGTTCTCCAATTGCTATAATGCACCCCTATAGTCCTTCACTTATTGTAATGCACCCTCATAGTCCTCCAATTATTATAATGCACCCCATAGTTTTCCAATTGCTAGAATGCACCTTCATAGTCCTCCAATTGTTTTAATGCACCCACATAGTCCTCCAATTAGTATGCGGCCCCCATATTCTTCTAATTATTATAATGCACCCCAATAGTTCTCCAATTATTATAATGTTGACCCTATATTCTTCCAATTATTCTAATGTACCCCCATAGGCCTCCATGTATTATAATGTACCCCCGTATTCCTCCAATTATTATAATGCAGCCCCATAGTCCTTTAATTATTATAATGCAGTCCCCTTACTCTTCCTCTATAATACAGCACCTATATCATTTAATGCACCCCCATTGTCCTCCAATTATTATAATGCAGCCACTTAGTCCTCTTATTATGTAGTGCAGCCCCCATAGTTCTCCATGTATTATAATGCACCCCCATAGTCCTCCAATTATTATAATGCACCCTATAGGCCTCCAATTAATATAATGCAGCCCCCATAGTCCTACAATTATTATAATGCACTTGCATATTCCTCCAATTATTATGATGCAGCCCCCATAGTTCTCCAATTATTATAATAGAGCCCCTATAGTCCTTCAATTATTATAATGCAGCCCCATAGTCCTCCATATATTATAGTGAAGCCCCATAGTCCTACAATTATTATAATGCACTTCCCAAGTCCTCCATGTATTATAATGCAGCCTCCATACTCTTCCAATTATTATAGAGCACCCCATAGTCCTACAATTATTATAATGCAGGCCCCATAATCCCCCATGTATTATAATGCACTCTCATATTCCTTCATATATTTTTGCATTGCCCACCAGGGCCATGGGTTACTCAGGACCGATCCCTGCTGTCTGGTCACAGGGGAACGTCACAGTAGTGGCCGCAGACCGGGTCCGTGGCCCTGGAGGGTCCGCAACAAATTAAAAAAAAGTAAAAATATGAAAAGGGTAAAAATAAAATTAAAGTTTGTCACTGTGACATTACCCGTGGTATGCGGACAGATGTGACCGCCGCTGCTTGTCTCAGCTCCGGGGGATGGTGATGTGACGCTGCAAGGTGATGAGCCTTCCACGGGCAGGGCTGGTTTATCCCCTGGGCCGTTGATTAAAGTTTATAGTGAGATGGTTGTGAGGTGACCGTGGGAGTGCAACTTACTTCTGACAGCTGTGCTTCTGATTTTTTCAGCCTCGCAACTTCTCAGATGCCAGAGTCTGTAACCAAGGACTCTCAATATAACTCTCACACAAGTCTCAAGTTAAACCGGGTACTTTACTCACTGCTGTTGCTCTTATTTTTACACAGTCTTGGTTCTGCAGTGAGCGGTACTGGTAGCTTGTAAGTAGCTGAGATGGATCACCAAAACACCCCCTTTCTTAATGCCTTTTGGGTTTCTTCAGGACCGCTCACAACCTCCGGGTTAGCAGTTGCAGACTTTCCTGGGTATCCTCCCTTTGGATCCCTAGTTCTATCTGAGGCCTTTCCTTCGGTGTGACGGTCAGTAGGTTCCGGCCATGGAGACCCTTCACCTTATCGGTTAATCTGTGGCCGGGGCATATAGCAGCCAACTACTCTTACAGGGCCGGTTCCCTGTTCGTCGACCCAGTCCCTCAGTGACACTGTAAATGCGGTCTTCCACCTTGGACTCCTTCTCTTCTACACCTGGTCAGTTGCCTCGGACCTAGTCAGCCATAAGATGACACTTGCTGCCGGGTCCCGGTTTTCTCTCCGGTTGTTACAGTCTTTTAGCTATGTTTAGCTATGCTACGGGTTTTAAATAGGAGAACAGTTCCTCCTCTGACTCCAACTGTCTGTCACTCTCTCTTCCCCAGGTCACTACTGTTACTCCTGCCCTTTACACAGGCTTCTCTCCTAAGCTATACTCACCACTCAGCCTTCCCCCACCTCTCTCCTGCCTGGCATAAAGTCCTAGGTCTATGGGTTCGAGGGCGTGTTGGGTGTTTGGTTTGAGGTGGTTGGCTCACCATCCCTTCTGCTATACTACTCTGTGGACACTGGTCCGCAGGGGCGCCACATTATAATGCACCCCCATAGTTCTTAGGCCACCATGTACTCACTGATTAACAAAAATAAATAAGAACTCACCGCTCCTTGGTTTCCCCTGCCCCTGGTCGCCGTATGAGCGACCTGTAGCTCTGCCATCTCAGCACAGCAGGTGTGCAGTAAATACACCACTGCGCTCCACTGTGCAGGGACGTCAGAGCGCAGGCACAGGGGAGAATGATAGAAGAGGGAGCAGACATCAGAGTGCTCCCTCTTTCTTCATTGCTTTGTGCAATGACAGGCGGGGGGGAGGGAATGTGGGTTTATGCACACTGCTCTGCCCCACTGACCCTGGTTCCACTTCATGGCAAATTTGCATGTGATATGCTTGAAGAGCCTCATATATAAATTAGCCATGTGTTAGAGAGAACTCACTCATTTTAAAGTGGCTGAAGACACAGTCATACTTTTAAGTATCAGCAGGCCGCAGCATTGCTCGTGGCTTAATAAAGCTATGTAATTACCCCATAAAGCTAAGTACTTACCCTGGAGTCTGGGCTCCCTCTTCACCGGGCCCCATAAACCAGTAAGGCCAGTAATGCCCTAATTGCAGCCCTGGGGTCAGTATAATGATGTCTGTGGAGTCAATGATGCTATATAAGTGAGTAAAATAAATTAAAGTTTAGATACACTAGCTCTGAGCACGGTTGTTTTTATTGATTCTTCTTGATGTAATCAGGGAGAAATGGGCGTAATAAGAACTAGTACACAATGGCACTAGCACCACCCCAATGACTCCTTAGATGCTCATTAAACATAGTATTCGCTAATATAAAAACTTATATTTTAGCCAGAATGGGAAAACAGCCGATTTAGGTAAGAATGTAAATGCGGTCTACAAATCCTACACTGGTGGTTGTTAGTGTTTTCTAAGACTTTTTTTTTTAACACTATTGAACAATGAAAAAAACCTAGTGTGTTCTATAGCAAAAACGTCTGAAAAAACAAACAAAAAGATACTAGAGCATCTTCTAGAAGAAGAAGAGAAGAAAAAGTGTCGCTCACCAATCAGTGGATAATAATAATAATAATAATACTTTATTTATATAGCACCAACATATTCCGCAGCGCTTTACAATGTAGGGTTAGAGTACAGAAAATACAGTAAGTAATTACAATAGAGAACAAATAAAGTACAATAATTGGATACAAAACAATAGGCATAGAATCAATGTAAAAAGAAAATACAATAAATAAAGCAAGAAATGAAGGTGACCCTGCTCAAAAGAGCTTACAATCTACAACGGGATAGGGGTTGCACAAGGTGCCGGGGCTTATTGCACTGGTGGTCCAGGCATCTTGAGGAAATGGGGTATAGGGCTAAGCTTACATGGATGGTCATTATACAATCTGTGTAGACCTTTATGGTTTGGTGGAGTTTATAGAAGAGTAATGTCCAGAGGGATAGCCCATTCACTGTCTACAGTACAATGGACTTATTAGGGAGTATGATAGGCCGCCTTAAAAAGATGCGTTTTTAGGGATCGTCTGAAGCCATGCAAGTTGTGGATAGTCCTGATTTCTTTGGGTAAAGCATTCCAGAGGTTTGGTGCAGCTCTGGAAAAGTCTTGGAGCCGGGAGTGGGAGGATCGGATTAGTGCAGATGTTAGTCGAAGGTCATTTGAGGAACGTAGAGAGCGGGTGGGGTGATAGACAGAGATGAGGGAGGAGAGGTAGGGGGGAGCTGCACTGTGAAGAGCTTTGTGGGTGAGAACAAGCAATTTGAATTTGATCCTGTAATATACGGGCAGCCAGTGCAAAGACTGGCACAGAGCAGAGGCATCTGAGTAACGATTGGCCAGATGGGTGATCCTGGCTGCTGCATTAAGGATGGACTGGAGAGGAGAAAGTCTGGTGAGGGGGAGGCCGCTTAATAGAGAGTTGCAATAGTCAAGGCGGGAATGGATTAGGGCCACGGTGAGGGTATTTGTTGTTTCCAGGGTGAGAAAGGGGCGGACTCTAGAGATATTCTTCAGGTGTAAGCGACAGGAGCGGACGAGAGATTGCGTGTGGGAGGAGAAGGAGAGATCGGTGTCAAACATAACACCCAGACAGCGAGCCTGCTGCCTAGGCGTTATCGTAGTGCCGCATACTGAGAGAGAGATGTCAGATTTAGGGAGGTTAGTGGATGGGGGGAGCAGAAGAAGTTCAGTTTTGGAAAGGTTTAGTTTCAAATAGAGAGTGGACATGATATTGGAAACTGCAGCTAGACAGTCATTGGTGTTCTTTACTACCGCAGGGGTAAGGTCAGGGGCTGAAGTTGTATAGTGGATGGGCAAGTGGGTGGGCGGCCAGGACGGGGCCAGTGATGAGAGGATGACGGCTGTTTCGCACTATTGCAGTTTTTCTATGGGTCCAATGCATGTAAAGCAAAGGATATATCACCAACATTATGGCTCATGCTACATGACATCGTACCGTTATGGTGAAGCCCTAGCGGCAATGCAAAATGACATGAAAAATGGTGACGAACCAAAGCTTAAAATGTTTGAAATTGTGAGAAACCGCGAATTTCAGGAAATTCGACTCAAACTCATTCCTCCGTGGATCTGTCCTCTCATCTGAACTGAAAATACAGTATAAACCGTAATGTTTAATTATCCCCCTGCTGCAAGTGTCAGTGAGAGAAATAAGAAGCAGCCATAGATTTGAGCAGTAAAATATGAAATGGTTCCTTTGCCAAGTTAATTAGAGAGTCCGGGCCACTATAACCAAAAAGAGTTAATTGGCTTCCTATGAATGCCTCCAAATGAGTCATAAATTGCATTAACGGCTTTTCGTTGTGGCTTGCAGGGTGTTAACCCTTCGGTGACATTGCATCTTGTTAATGCATTGCTTGGCGATATTAAATAAATAATCCGGTGAAATGCGATACAGATTCATTTTTTAAATGTGAAAGTGCTTACATGTGTCTCTTGTATAATTCGCTGCCCTTATCTGTTCCACGCAGGTTACAGTCTCGGTTATTGCCAGATTCTTTGTGGAAACTGAAAGAAGCATTGACTTCAAGCAGAGATTTTATCAGCTCCTTGGATTCTCTTTATCAGAAGACGTTGCCTTATTGTCCCCTGACAGTTCTTGAGTATAAAGCCGTTGCTAATCACGATTCTTTTACATGGCTTATATTATTCCAAAGACATATTATAGGTCACACTTATTTAAAGGCATATATCTGGCCTGTATTTAATCAGCTATTTTCACTATAAGCAATTTTTAGGGAGAACTAGTCTGGAGATCAGAGATCAGTGTATCGCATCATTGGCCATATTCCATTAGAAAATATGTAAAATTATGTATTTTTGCTTAGGGAAAAAAACTTTTGCTTAGGGAAAAAAGCCTAGGGAGAAGGCTGGTAACTAAGGTACACATCGAGTAACTAAGCACAGCGCTGTCCTAGTTATCCGCTGTGTACCTTGGTTACCAGCCTTCTCCCACTTACAGGTTGGTAACCAGGGTACACAGCAGGTATCTAGGACAGTGCTGTGCTTAGTTACCCGATGTGTACCCTGGTTACACATCGGGCTCGCTGTGAACCCGGCCGCGCAGTGCACACTGGGACATATAGTCTTATGACTACATGTCCCATCGTGCACTGCACTGCCGGGTGCACGCCACTGTGGTTGCGGTTGGTGGCTGCGCCGGCTTCCTGCTTTCTCGGGACCGGCACTCATTGGTCTCCTGCCGTCAAACACACCGATGCGTGCTGCACAGTGGGAGACCAACGAGCAAAAAATAGTCCTGATCGTTGTGTAACGATCAGCGACCTCGCAGCAGTGGCCCCGTTACTGCTGCTTTTTACACACAGCAATATCACTGGCGAAGTCGCTAGCGATATCGCTGTGTGTGAAGTACCCCTTAGTCACTTATATCATAATTAGATTACGCTTGAGTGAACTTTTGTGAGTAAAAAGCACAATGATGTAGATACCCTGTTTTTTTCCATGAAAGGCAAGAAAGTCAAATCAAATTCAGGTTGACTGAAAACAGTGTCTATAGACAAAGCTATTCATCTGACCAAGAGAAAAAATATCTGTTCCCTTTTTAGTCATGTCAGTTAAAGTTCTTAATGACTTTTGCAAAATGTGAAAACCCAAGAAATCTCCGCAACACTTTCAGGTTACTTAGTTGAACCCAATCAAGGACAGCTTGCACCTTAATGGGGTCTATCAAAAACCATGATGCAAAAACCAAATGTCATAAGAACTGGACCTGCTGTACTTCAAATTGACTGTTCTCTAGTACAGCAAATAAATAGTTGTCCAGTAGGACCTGAAGATCCTGTCTGGCATGCTCAAGATGCTCCTCCTAATTACACAAGTAAATCAATATGCCATCCAGGCAAATTACCACAAGCCTACCCACCAGAGAGTGAAAATTTTAATTTATGAGATTCTGAGAGACTATCAAAGCATTGATTAGCCCGAATGGCATCACCAAATTTTCAAAATGTCCTTCAGGTGTATTGAATGCAGTCTTCCTTTCATCAGCCTGATGAATGTGTATAACGTTATATGCTCCTCTCAAATCAAGTTTGGAAAACCATAATCACAATGTCATATGAGTCCTGAGCTGCAGTTACCAACAGAGCTGGAACTACGGCAGCAGGTGAGTGCAGGGTTTATTATAGTAATTGGGGAAACAAGTCAATTCAGAAGGGGTTGTCCTAGTAGTGGAGAACTACTTTAACTCTAGTTGTGTCTGGTGCCACTAGGGAATGGGGTACTCAGGTCTCGGGCGGTCAGTTGCGGGGGATGTCACGGGTGGTCTGTGCCTGAGCCTGTGCCCTTGGGTGACAATAAAAACAGGTATATTTACAGGGATAGGGGATTGTCAGTCATGACGCCACCTGCAGATTCCAGTGAAGGCACCGACGCTGCATGGGCCTCTGGGTGTGATGGGTGGCAGCAAGATGGAGTGGCTCCCTACAGGAGGAGCGGGGTCCCCGGGGCTAGGGGTTGTGATGATGGAATAGGGCAGCACAGTCATTTCTGTACAGAGTTGGAGTAGGGGAGCGCAGTCGGTGTGGTGCAGATTGAATGTAAGGAGGGACATGCACACATTAAAGTCTTTTGGTACCTTTACTGATGACTGGTTACAGGTACACACGTCCGGAGTGAAGGAAAACACCTTGGGATCTCCACAGCGAGTAGGGTTGTAGGCCTCCTTGTTCTGCTTTCCTGTTCTGAGTCAGGCAGGTATGGAACCTAACCGGACCGTTACTTCTCTTTTCCACACCGGGTTGCTGCACTGAGGGCTCTCAATTGTTGGTGCTACAGGTGTCCGGGAAGCTAAGCCTACTCAAGATGCTGATTTCTCTGCTGGGTCTATCTCTTCTATCCCTGCACACTCGGGCTCCAGTGACCAGTGTTCTATTGGGGTGAGCTGGGAAAGCTCCTCTGCCCCTGGTAAAGTGTTTTTTGCCTCCGCCTTCAATCCCTACTCTTCCAGTCCTCACAATGGCTTTCATGTGTACTGGTTTGAGCCTAGCATGGCTCCGGTACCAGTTCAGCTCACTAGTCTCTGAGCTTCCTTGCAGCTCTTCTAGCGTCTGCACACTCTGTCTGACTCCACCCCAGCACCTGTATTTATAGGGGGAACTGGCTTAAGGCAACCATTGGGCCCCATATACAGGCCTGGGGTGGAAGGTGTTGGGCGCAAGTGGGTTACTCGCTGTGGGAAATCCTTCAGTGCCCTAGGGAAGCCTGAGGCCACCTGGTACAGGGTGCCACAGTTGCATCCATTAATTAATAGGTATATAAAAGAGAAATAATGAAAATATTTATCAACTGTGCACTGTGAGCGTGTTAATGCATGGGAACTGCTTTTTCCTAATACATTGACATGCGCTCAATACATATGAAGCCTAATTTCATACAACTCTTATGCAACATTTCTCATGACTTGGAAATTCAATTTCTCAAAAAATTATATTATTTCTCTTTTCTTTCTACAATCTGTACTACTGGCAGACACAGACATATATGGGCCCCTGTGCAAGAACAATATATGGGCTTTTTGAAGAATATCAGCTCCTCAAAATGCACAACTCCACCTATTCTGGGGGTAAAAATTGGGCCCCTTACCTCTTGGGCCCCTGTACAGCTGCAAAGGTTGCACCAAGGGTATATCCGCCCCTGATCTGTACGGTAAAGCTGTCAAGAGTGCTGTAAAATAAAGGAAGCATGATCCCTAATGTGTCTATTTTGTCAACATTTGTAAAGGGTGTTTTTAGAATAATAGCTGATTTGAACAGTGAGTCTTCTTTGTAGTGTAATTTATTTTATAATTTCCATTACTAACGTCTCATCATGGTGATTGTTGCCTCTGAACTGTCCAGCACAGCAGCGAGCTCTATAACTGTCAATGGTAATCTGATTTTCTATTAAACTGTTGTCTTCATGTTCTTCTTTTCAGATGTATATATCTATCCAGATCAAGTATTTCATCTGCAGTCGGAAAGAGAATATCCCATTGTAAAGGACAGCTGAAAGGAGAATTGGCTCATAAAGAAAATTTGCCTCTTATGAGTAGCCATCATTCTGACATATAAAACTACATTGATGTTTTTAAAGAGATTACATTTATTGTGACTGTATGATAAAAGATGTAACTATGACAAATGATCCGGTCATTGCCCAGTGTGAAGCATAATTGAAGGTGTAAAACTTTATAGAGCATGTACTTGATATAGTGCCAGTAGCAACATGGTAAAGGTGTCAGGTCCGGTGTCGCACTAACACACGTGTAGTATTATTGAAGCAGTGAACTGTATAGCGGTACAGTGAGTATATACGTGTCCTCTGCATTGTGGTGATATTTAATGTGCAGATTTATCTCTTCTGTGACATCTCACACCTGTATGTGAATTACTGTATCTATGAGTAATGTCCACAAGTCCGTAGATTCTAGTATTACAATATGAAGTGATGCTTCTGTATAATCATGGTCTTTCATATAGTTGTGCTGTAATCATGTACATAAATTTTATGCCATTATTATCACTTACATATTGATTGCTGCAAGATCCATCTATGCAGGGTCATAACATACAGCAGCTAATAGGTTAACCAACAGGTCCAAGAGATGGTATTCATATATAGATTGAGGAACCTGTCAGTCATTTAATCACAAACTGCGTATAGATAGGCACAATCATTACAAAGCACTATGTGCCATTTATAGTACTGACCAGGGGTGTAACTACAACAGGTGCAGCGGCTGCAATCGCACCCTGGTTTTGGAACCTAGGGGGGCCCAAAGTCCCTTCGTCCTTTATAATAAGACTAATGCAATTAAAGATTTGCAATAGTTGGAGTTTTTGCATCAGGACACATGAGCTTTAAAGGGAACCAACCACCCCAAATGACCCCCCCGGACTGTTAATATGTATCCCTACACCCAGCACACACATTTGGGGCAATCGTTTTTGCTAAAAAAAACTGTTTAGTAGAAGCTAAGATATAGCTTTATGAAGTTTAATAAATTCAGCTGACTGGGTGTTACCTAGTGCAGTGTTCCATGTGCCTGTCAGCCTCCTCTCCCCCCTCCCTTCAGTGAAGCCCTTCTGTGCAAGCCGAAAATGCCCCGCCTGTCTGCTGCTGCCTGGTAAATTATGCACGCCCATCTGCTTCTAAGAGCCTGGCCGCGTCATGAAAGGGGGCGGGGCTCCGGCATGACGCGATCTAGCCCCGCCCCTTTCATGGCGCGGCCAGGCTCTTAGAAGCAGATGGGCGTGCATAATTTACCAGGCAGCAGCAGACAGGCGGGGCATTTTCGGCTTGCACAGAAGGGCTTCACTGAAGGGAGGGGGGAGAGGAGGCTGACAGGCACATGGAACACTGCACTAGGTAACACCCAGTTGGCTGAATTTATTAAAGTTTATAAAGCTATATCTTAGCTTCTACTAAACAGTTTTTTTAGCAAAAACGATTGTCCCAAATGTGTGTGCTGGGTGTAGGGATACATATTAACAGTCCGGGGGGGTCATTTGGGGTGGTTGGTTCCCTTTAAGTTACACCACTGGTACTGAATCTCTCAGATAACTTTCCCTATATAGATTTGCATGATGCCATCAGAATGAGCTTGACTGCAGATTCAAAGATAACCTACTCTAGAGGCAGAGATATACATAAAAATATATAGGCTGTGTAAAACAACTGGCAAACAATTTTTAATAAAATCCCAAGTACAAGAATGATTATTAGCCCAACATAAAAGTACTTAAAAAGCGCTCCTATGCAGATTTTGTTAATGAAATGCGTGTAGTGTAGCGTGATTGTATTAATATACTCACCTAGTGTTTTACCCCTGAACTGGGGATTACATTCATGTTTTTATTATGCTGTGAACACGTGAAATTTTACACTGTTTTTGGCAAGTGGTGTGCAGAAGACAGGTACATGAAGAGGTACATCAAGGTACATGCTCCCCACCTTGCTGATGGCTTGGGTGGGTGGAGTTTAGTGCCCAAAAGTGACAGCAGTGAGTTTTGCAAATCAGAGTTCCAGGAGAGGACAGTGAGAACAGAGTTGGCTCCTGCAGAAAACAGTGGTAGGTGACGGTTAGTATATTAATAAACTTACACAACACTACATTTATATTCACACAGATTTCATGAAAAAGAATCTTCAAAATGTTCATCGGAGGACTCCTTTAGGTTAGAAAAATCACCCTCAAAGGTGTTTATATCCTTCAAATATATATGCACCCATAAATGAAATCAGCTGACCGGGTCAGACAGATGTGGATGATTATACTGCTGGTGTGTATAGATATTCTGTGCATCTCTGGTAACCAATGACATGTTTTGAACCCATCAAAATTTGCTTCTCAGTTGTGTTGATGCAAATAGTACAATTCTGTACATAAGGTGACCCAGATGCTGATATCAATGCAGCTGAAGACCAACAAGTATTGTGGGGGAAAAGCAGGTGTTTCGAAACCACTTATATGTATTTTTGTCATTTGCCAAGTTTTCTAACTATAAATGCTAGACAAAATTATAGAAAAATGAATAAAAAAACCCAAAAGATTTAATCTTTAAAGGTGCAGCCACACACTGTAGCTGGCTGCACGACTAAAGCTCTGCTACCCATAGTGAGCCAATGGCCAAATAATGAAAAAAAATGATGGGTCCATTGGTCTGCCATGGGTGGGCACAGCTTTAGTTACATAATGTGAGGCATGTGGCCGTACCCTTAAACGTGTAATAAATCACCCAATTGTGGCTCGTGTAGACGACAGTATTTTCGGTCCGAGTGCTATCCTACAAAATATGGGATCGCACTTGAACTTTATTTTTATTCTCCACATCTGAAAAAATGGCTCCCACTCTGATCAGACTCTGAGGAAACTCTGATCAAAGTCTGATTAGCTAAATCAGACGGTTGTGTAAACCCAATCTTAAAGCTAATCTGGTAGCAGGTTTTTGTAATGTAAGCTGACGACAGTATGCTGTAAGGGTTAAAAACAAAGATCAGCTTTGCCTCTTTTATCAAGCTGTGTGCTATTGTTTACTTAAATTAAATGCTTTATTGCCTGGAGATTACTACTACAGGACTACAATGTCATGCGCACTGCAGTCTGACGTGCCCCCTACTGTGATTGACAACTCACTGTTAATGTACAATCTCTATTGAGAACCTGGTGTGGGAGGGGGCAGCTCTCCCAAGTCTGCTGTGTTGCTAAAAGAATTGCTTTAATTGTGTGAGAATGGCTGCAGCCAGTAATCTGTGATACATCATTGAATTTAGGGTTTCTTTGCCTAAATTATGTTGCTATCAGATGGGGTAGCAAAAACCTACTGACAGATTCCCTTTAAAGTGATCCGTTTGTACAACCAATCCTATTTAATCTGGTGTGACACTCCTGCGGTTTGGCTGACACAGATTATGTTGTCCTGCATTGTTTACAATATCATGGCTGAAGAGAATTGAGGCGCCCTCTGCTGGAAACCCAAACTTTCCGAACTCCAACCAGAGAGTTGAGGGTGGAAGAGACCCACCCCGGGCAGACCCCTACTTCTGGTTGGAGGGAGTAGTTAGGATAGGGAGGGAGAGTTTAGCCTGCAGCCAACCGGGATGATGGGCAGAGGAACAAGCAGCAGTCAGGGCACCAGGCCCTAGCCTGCTAGGTTTCCACATCCTACAACACTAAGGAAAACAGCACTCTCCTGAGACAATTAGAATATAGAAATATTTCATCTAAGAAAAATGTAAATACTTAGCTTTATGAATATGGCCATATTGTAAACTGTCCTGTCACCACGTCAAGGTGTAACTCTTAGACCGGGTCCGTAACTGTCATTTTCACCCTCTTTCTGGGTTAAAAACCTACTCTTTTAAGGGCAAACTAGAAAAAAGTGATAACAGAGACAATAGCATAATGGGCTACAAGGGCAGGGAAGGTGCACTAGATAGGGTGTGAACCCATATTAAGATTCAGATAAAACTGCGGCACACAATTCTGTCAGTGTGTACAGGTGCAATGCCAAACAGGAGGTTACCATGACCTGGGAGCAGAATCTGGAGTTTGCTGGGCTTTGATTCAAAAACTCACCAAAAAATTGCCAGGTAAATACCCATTGCACCTAGCAGCAGGCTGCTCGCTCCTCTGAGAGGCAACACAGGTGTCTGTATACCGGTGCTCAATCACCTGCAACCCACAGTGGGGGCGGTTGTGGCACCAGCATCCGGCCATGCTGTCAGGGAGGTGACTGGTGGCATTTATAGACACGAGGTTACCATAGGGCTCTGCCATTCAGGTGCATGTGAAGCATAGTGTCAGAGCAGCCTATTGGTCACGCCCTGCTATTAGATCAGGCGGGCTGCTCCGCACTGATTAAATGCCTCAGAAATGACAGACGCCCCCAGAGGGCCCAGCCTCAAACTGCAGATGAAAAAAGTGCAACAAAACACTAAAGATAAAAATGTCAGGTGTTAGTGGGTATTTTGGGCCAAAATACGTAAGCTAGTAAGCCACTGTCAAGGGCCCTCACGCTTACGAGTCCGAACCATATGTTTGCTGCCATATTTTATTAACATTCTGAGATTCACCGAAATAGGACATAAAATCAGAGAAAAACTCACCAAAAAATTGCCAGGTAAATATCCATTGCACCTAACAGCAGGCTGCTCGCTCCGCTGAGATGCAACACAGGTGGGTATTTTAAGCCAAAATACATAAGCTCGTAACCCAACGTCAAGGGCCCTCACGCTTACGAGTCCTAACTGGGTAATGAGCTTAAGTATTTTGGCTCAAAATACCCACTAACACCTCACATTTTTATTGCAGCTTTTTTTATCTGCAGTTTGAGTCTGGACCCTTTGGGGGGCGACTGTCATTTAGTAACCTTGTGTCTATAGATGCCACCAGTCACCTCCGTGACAGAATGGCTGGACGCTGGTGCTACAACCGCCCCCATCTGTGGGTTGCAGATGATTTACCACCAGAGAAGCGAGCAGCCCGCTGCTAGGTGCAATGGGTATTTACCTGGCAATTTTTGGGTGAATGTTTCTCTGATTTTATGTCCTATTTCAGTGAATCTCTGGGCTTTGGGTCCAGTAAAGTGGACCAGAGGGCTGAGGCAAAGCAGTCTTTCGCAGGGTCCACATCACCTTCTGACTCACCGCGGCCGGCTGACTCCGGTTGATACAGGCGATTCTTCTTCCTTCCTTGTCACGGGTGGACCGCGCCTGCCGGTAGTGGGGCCCGGTGCAGTGCAGATCAAAAGTGAAGACGTCTTGCGGGAACAGATTAAAAGGGGTTTAATTTGTTTTATTCGTGACGCCACCTATGAGTAGTTCGGTAAGGGCTACCGACGCTGCGGAACCCCCGGGGGATGGACAGCAGCAAGATGTTACGCTCCCCACAGGCTGAACGGTGATCCCCGGAGGCTGGAGCTGCTCAAGATGTTGTGCGGCAGCTGCGGTTACCTTTTAGTAATGACGGACAGTTCATAAGGAAGCACAGACACAGAAAGTCTCTATAACGGGTTTTTACTGTAACCAGCAGGCAATATATGGTATACAGTGGTTGAGTAGTAGACCAGGTGGACTCAGCAGTGATAGTGTCCTCAGAGATCCGCAAGTGTTCCTCCATTCTACCTACTTGATTGCCAGCGTCGCCCAGGAATACCAGATCGGGTACGGGGAGGCTGCTTCAATGCCCTATCCATGATTTACGTTCTGGATGCTTTGGGGAGCCTTGGATCCCTCAGTGGGTACACCGCTGGTTAGACGACTGGAAACTGGCTGGTGGTGGGGTGCTCCTGTAAAGCTGATCCTCCACTCTTCTGGTTCGCGTGGCAGAGGTGAACTGCTGCCAGCTTCGGTACCAGTGAACCGGCTGTGAGTTGTGGGCACGGGAGTCTTTTGGGAACCCGTGTAGAAATGCCCATTCCCGGTTGGTAAGGCCTCAGGTGCTGACACCCGACCGGTGACGGCCCAGGGGCCCGCACGGGGTGCGGAGCCCCCGCTCCTCTCCAAGCTCTAGTCTGCTCTTGTCAGGTTCTAGATTCTTTTCGTTCTCCTCTAGACTATCGTGTGTTCTCCTACACTTCCCTAACACTCCACCCACCAGGACCTAGGATTGGCCCTCTGTTCTAGGTGTTGCATGTAGGGTTGGATCTCAGAGTTAACTATATCACTGCGGTGTCAGAGAATATTGCGGCTGCAATACTCCCTTGTGACGCACTCGTTGCGGGGCGCCACACTCCCCCTTGGTTGAATAAGCTTGTCCCCAAGCGTCACACTACTCACATTACAGAGGTTTTTGTATTTTTATACATATATGACACACTTTTATTAAAATAAAAACAGGTAATCACTTTGTGCGGACCCGGCGTGCGGTCGGCTGTACTTTAACTAGAGTCCAGGCTGTAGCCGCGAGATCACACAGTCAGTGGTTAACGGGAACAGAGTCATTGAGGAAGTTCAAGTTTTAAAGTCACTGGCATGGAGAACGATGGGGCACCCGGATAGCGAACCACCCATCTGCACAAGCGTAGCGCTCGTAGGTGATAATATCGCCCCGGTATAGGTCGCGATCGGGATGTCCTCTTGGCAAGTTTGACTCAACGTCCCGGCGCCCCACAAACACCTCCTCATTCAAACCCACCTCCCAAGCGAACACCCACCCGGTATGTAAATTAAAAGTGGAAATTCTACCTTCACGGCGGAGTTCATCAGGCAGCGGCGGCTGGCGGCGAGCCTCGGCACGGGCCTGCATGTTGGCGCGTTCTCGGGCTTGCCACTCCTCTCGTCGTCTCTGGCGTACATCTCCGTCGTTACGGCTCGGGGTGTAGAGATGAGTAATGGAGCTGGTGGTTTGGCGGGAAGCTTGAACTTGGCGGGCTGTCTGTATTGGAACCCGGTGGAACGGCACAGGGGAAGGTGTCGGCATTGCACCCGACCAGTGTACCCGAGCTGTATGCCCGGTAGGAAGTTCCTTGTTGTCTCCCCAAGCGAACCCGGTGTCGAAATCCTCAGCGGTGCTGTGGGTCTCGTCGTCATCCTCTCCGACCTCTTCCTCGATGACCACATCAGGCTGCTCGTTGGCTGGAGATGTTGAAGCTTGTTCCGTTGTACAACAGGGCGGTGGTGCTGCGGATCCTTCCGTAGGGACGTCCTGCAGGGCTTCCAGGCTGCCTGCCTCTTCATCTGTTTCCGCAGGTAAAGGTGTTTCAATCCCGGTTACCAGGTAGGCCTCGGCAATGGCAAGGGAAGCCTCCGGTACGGGGATAAAACAGGCGACAGTCTCCGTAGTGGTGAAACTCGTCGCGGGTTCCTTGGTGGGAACCTGGTAAAGTTCAAGTTCTTCCATGGAGCGTGTTATGAGCTTCGGCTCAAGAACGGGATCGGCTGCGGTGTTGACCGCTGGAACGGGTTGAGCTGTGGTCCTCACGGGAATGATACAGTCTATTGGCTCCGGTGACGAAGCTGGGCAGGTGGTAGGTGACGGTGAGGCGGTCGAGAAGCTGGTGACGTCGTCTGGGCTTGGAGTAGCGGTACCCGGTCGGCTCTGCTGCATCGCATGGTGTAGTCGTCTGCCTAGGGTCCCGCTCCAGCTGCGAATCGTCCATTCCACAGTCTCTAGTAACCGCACCCGGAGGTCTTGTAGAGCCTCTAGCCAGAAAGTCGGGGCTGCCGTCTATGGTAGGGGCAGGATCCGGACCCGGTTGGCTGATGGCTGCTCTGGCCTCCGCCTCGACCTCCCGCATCAGGTCTTGGAGTCTCATGCTGGACATTTTCTTCCTTGGAGGGAAACCACACCCGTTCAACCGGTAAGACGTTCTGGTTGAGCTGGCGAAGAAATCTTCTCTCTGTCTGTGACACTCCCATTTCCTGTGGGCTTTTGTAGTCCAATGGTGGGAAAAGTCTTTGGGGTCCGCCCCCAGGGTTGATTCGAGCAATCAGGGCGGACAAAGAGTTTGGCGCCTTTTGTCTTTAGCCTTCCCACGATGAGGGGGGGGGTCGACTCACTCCTGGGCTTTCACGTGGCGGCTTCTTGTGGCGGGAACGCCATCTTGGGCGCCATCTTGGCCCAATGGTGTAAAGGCGGGAAAGTTCTTTTAGGGACGAACAAAGTCCAATTGTAGACAATAAAGTCCAGTTTAAGCACATTATACCCGTTGGGTAACGGGCCTGCTCGTATCCTGTTCGTGACGCCATTATCTGACTCACCGCGGCCGGCTGACTCCGGTTGATACAGGCGATTCTTCTTCCTTCCTTGTCACGGGTGGACCGCGCCTGCCGGTAGTGGGGCCCGGTGCAGTGCAGATCAAAAGTGAAGACGTCTTGCGGGAACAGATTAAAAGGGGTTTCATTTGTTTTATTCGTGACGCCACCTATGAGTAGTTCGGTAAGGGCTACCGACGCTGCGGAACCCCCGGGGGATGGACAGCAGCAAGATGTTACGCTCCCCACAGGCTGAGCGGTGATCCCCGGAGGCTGGAGCTGCTCAAGATGTTGTGCGGCAGCTGCGGTTACCTTTTAGTAATGACGGACAGTTCATAAGGAAGCACAGACACAGAAAGTCTCTATAACGGGTCTTTACTGTAACCAGCAGGCAATATATGGTATACAGTGGTTGAGTAGTAGACCGGGTGGACTCAGCAGTGATAGTGTCCTCAGAGATCCGCAAGTGTTCCTCCATTCTACCTACTTGATTGCCAGCGTCGCCCAGGAATACCAGATCGGGTACGGGGAGGCTGCTTCAATGCCCTATCCATGATTTACGTTCTGGATGCTTTGGGGAGCCTTGGATCCCTCAGTGGGTACACCGCTGGTTAGACGACTGGAAACTGGCTGGTGGTGGGGTGCTCCTGTAAAGCTGATCCTCCACTCTTCTGGTTCGCGTGGCAGAGGTGAACTGCTGCCAGCTTCGGTACCAGTGAACCGGCTGTGAGTTGTGGGCACGGGAGTCTTTTGGGAACCCGTGTAGAAATGCCCATTCCCGGTTGGTAAGGCCTCAGGTGCTGACACCCGACCGGTGACGGCCCAGGGGCCCGCACGGGGTGCGGAGCCCCCGCTCCTCTCCAAGCTCTAGTCTGCTCTTGTCAGGTTCTAGATTCTTTTCGTTCTCCTCTAGACTATCGTGTGTTCTCCTACACTTCCCTAACACTCCACCCACCAGGACCTAGGATTGGCCCTCTGTTCTAGGTGTTGCATGTAGGGTTGGATCTCAGAGTTAACTATATCACTGCGGTGTCAGAGAATATTGCGGCTGCAATACTCCCTTGTGACGCACTCGTTGCGGGGCGCCACACTTCCAGCTGGAGGGTATCCACTGCACTCAGAGGGAGTATAGGAGGGCTTCAAAGCACCTAGACACCACAGAGGCAAGTCAGCAGGAAGGCCACAATACCTCACTCCAACAGAGTGGACTTCAGTTCTGTGTAGACTGGCTGGACTGCATGCCTGGTTGTACCAATACCCTGGACTTGCAGAAACAACTACATTAAAAGGTAAATAACTGTAGGAGACTGCCTCCTGTGCCTTCCTTTCTCCTGCAATCTCAAACTTTACCTCTACTACAACTCCTACCATCTGTCCTCCATTCTCAGGGGCCAGCCCCAGTTGAAGGGGATAATTCATCTCGCTGCCACAATATCTATCCCCTGACGATAAAACCTGCAGTGCCAGCCACCTAGTAGATGAAAGCTTCAGCTGGCATCACGAGTACTTTTATTACTTTCCTTTTATTTATTTTTCTCCATTTTTACTTGCCCCTTTTAAGGTTAGCCAGGGCTAACAGGGCTAACTGCCACAGTGAACCGCACTTACTGGCCCAGTCGCTGAGTCCCTCCAGCCCTTAAGGCTCAACATTGGCACTGACTATCTGTTGAGTTGCATTCATCACATGGGTATGGCACGTTGCAGTACAGTTATCAAATCAGTCATGGTTTCTACTCAATTCCTGCAAGGAGCGATTTTGAAACCTGCAAACTGATTCACCAATTATATTAAAAAGTTGTGTAACTTGTCGTATTACGATAAATACCTTGTCTTGGAAGGTGGCGCTTCAGTGTAAGTAATCACTGTTTAGTTTTCATCGTCAACACACGATACCGGTTTATTACTTTACCACAAAAACCACAAGACTTTACATCTATTAATACCCTATACATTACTTTAATACACTCTAAAGCGGCTTGTCTTACTTTTCCAATGAAACATGTATATTTCACTGTTGTATGAAAACTGTGAGTGTTATTACAGGCCTAAGGAAACAGCGGAACCGAGGCAGAAGATTTATATCACATTTATTAGGCTTTTGTAACACCATCAAGGAAATAAAGCAGTCACTGGCACTATCTCAAACAACACATCATTATTACTTTTTCTATCAGTGCGGTTAGCAATACGGTGATTATATTCATAATATTTATGGAGCTGAACAATGAAAACAATGCATAACATCTGTCAGCAATGATACATCGCTTCTCACTTTAATAAAACTCTTCCATATCATGTGCTCAATGTTGGTCTCTGTGAAGTCTATGAATTTTCTGCGTCTAATATAGATTTGCTTTCCAAGACAAGCACTAGGTGGCAATTAGAAGTCTCAAATAACTGCTCCGATTACCAGAAAACGTCCCCATATAATGTATGACTGTTCTACTTGGCAGAGGGACGGTAGAATCAACAAGTACAGGTGTCTGTGGAGATAGAGACGGATTGTGGACAGGTGCGGTGTGTCAGGGAAGGGTTATAGCGATTGGGGTTTGGCAGAGCTTAGACGTACCTGCTGGTGTACCAAACACAAGAGAAAAAGGTTAAAATATGGGGGATGAATGAAGCTCTGCAGAGCAGGTAACCAACATAGACTTGAATCAAATATCCTTTATTAACTCTAAAAGCACAACCCTCGTTTCAGGGACGGCCAGTCCCCTTCATCAGGTGCAATACAGGTGTACCATTAATAATGGCAGACCCCGAAGCTACTGGGGAGTCCTTAAAGGGATCCTGCCACCTCCAGAACGCCTCCTAAGCTACCAAAACATGTCCCTGCAGCATCCCATCACTAATCTCACACTTCTTTTGTCTCCTAAAAGCATCCTGTGAAAGTGCATAAAAACGTTTTAATACTCACTCATTAGGGATTATAATTAGCAGGGGCTATATTCTTTAGGGCATGTTGTTTTGCAGGCTCCAGGATCCTCCCTCTCTCTGTCTGTGCTGCTCTGCTTGTGCAGGCTTTACCCTACCCCTCTCTATCACTCACAGAATGCAAATCATTAGTCTTCCCTTCAGCTCCACATCACAGCAGCACAGACAGACAGAGGGTGGATCATTCGGGGCGTGAAAATGAGCACCTAGGCAGGGCTTAGAGTCTCACAGGGGACGCCCTGTGAGACTTATTCAGGGACAAGAAGTCTCAGATTTGTAAGTGTATATTGTTGATTATTCCAATGTTACAGAGCACTTTTTTTTTTTTATAGAAAAGGAGCACTAATACTGATAGATTAGGGTGCAGGGACAGGTATTAATAGGGTTGGGGGTGATTTGGAGGGGTCAGGTTCCCTTTAAATGGGGGGCTCAGTGCTAAACAATCCTGTTCCAGCCTTGTGTCCCTCCACTAATGATCTACAGAATCATGTTGCCAAGGCATTCTTATGTGCCATAAGACAACCCCCCACCAAAAATTGACTGAAGCATGGTGGCTCAGTGGTTAGCACTGTATCATTCCAGCGCTGGAATCCCACCAAGGGAAATATCTCTAAGGCCGGCTTCACACCACGGTTTTATCAGATCTGGAGCTGTCCAGTGTAAACCTGACAGCCCCGGACTCAATTTTGTACTAATGTATGCCAGATGGCAGTGATTTGCCATCCAGTTTGGTCCCTGTCCGGCAGCATCAGGCTGCATTCGATTTTTTCCCTGGACACAAAATCAGAGCTTGCAGCATTTTTGTGTCCAGGGCAAAACATTAATCAAAACCGGATCCTCCGGTATCCGACGCGATCCAGCGCCCGTTAACATGGGAGTCTATGAGCACCAGATCGTGCCAGATCCGACAGAAAATCAGATCCGGCTGCTGGGCACCGGGGGCTGAGGTTCAGCGGCACCCAGCGCTGAACTTCAGCACCAGGAGAGCTCCCGCTGAGATTTCAGAACCACTGTTACCGGGAGCTACCTGCGATTTTGAAATTTCAGGACCTGGACAGCGGCAGCAGCTGAACAGTCCTGAATCCGGCAGAAAACAGGACCGGAGGACATATTTGCCCTCCGGTTCTGTTTGTCCGGAGCTGTCAGGCTGTGTCCGGTGCATCCTGCAAAACATCGGACACGGCCTGACAGCTCCAAAAGCGCGGTGTGAAGCCGGCCTAAAGAGTGTGTATGTTCTCCCCATATTTGTGTGGGTTTCCTCCAGGTTTTCCGGATTCTCCCCACAGTCTAAAGGCAAACTGATAGGGGATTTAGATTGTGAGCCCCAATGGGGACAGTGATAATGGTGTCTGTAAAGCATTGTGGAATCAATGGTGCTATGTAAGTGAATAAAATAACTATTTCTTTCACATTTGAACCTCATTCATAATTTATTTCCAGCTCTTCTGTCATTTGAAACTACAGTTTCACTTCCAAAAATAAGTCCACAAATGGTTGTGTTGACATTTTTAAAGGTTATGACTCTTGGAAAACAGAAGAGATAAAAACTAAAGCTCAAAAATGAAAATTGGCAGTGACGGGAATCAATTAAAATGAAAAAACTTCCTAACAAACAAGTGTGAACAGGTGCAAACTTAACATGAAATATACTCTAAAAAATAAACAGCTGCACTCTGAAACGCTAAAGGTGCCGTCACACCTGGCGACAGGGCTGGGGATATTGGCAGATCACTCTGTTTGTAATAACTCTATATAATATAGGCGTTTCATTTTTTGGATTAAATTATTGAAAATAATTAACTTTTTCATGACATTCTAATTCATTGAGATGCACCTGTATCCCAATGTATAATTCCCAAGTCATTGCACATCACACATATGAATGGGGGTTGCACACCCTGGCACTACGTGTCACATGTAGCCCGTGAGCTGCAGGTCATGCACTTTCTAGATCTCACTGGTATATAGTGATCATGTGGATCTTACCCTCTCTCTGATCTAATAAATTGTAATCAGCTGGATTGTACCTTCCTAGTAGATCTGGTAAACTGTAATCACCGGAATCTCCCTTCCCATAATGCTGACCATATGGATCTCCTTTTCCGTGGGATCCGGTGAGCGGTGTTCATTAGTTCAGTTCAGGCACAGAAATGACTAAAATTGAAAAACATTTGTGATATTTATTGAGAGTATTGGGAATGTTTTCCCTATAAATGATGGCTTTTAATCAGTCTCTTGCACTGGGTTCATTTTTTCATCGTCATTATGTTTTTCTATTCATCCTGGAGAGATAATTATACATGCATTTGATATATTAAATTGATAATTATTTTTTGACAGATCATTACAAATGTTTTTTAGCCATACATTAATTCAAACTACCAGGCTGAAAATCGTTGGATAATTGTACATCAATTGATTAATTGGAGCTGTTATTGTTTGCTGATTTTAAGGAGTCAGTGGGACCACATCTGTGTAACGTTGGGCTTCAGTTTATTGTTCTCATGCTGATTTTAGTCATTTACTCCAATAAATATGTCCACATGACTATCCACTCAAAATATAGATCAGTGTCTGTCAATATTTCTTAGTTGTTTATATACTTTATACGTTTATAGGCATTAGGGGACTTGCAAGATGAATTTCTACATGATTATTCTACTATGTACATTGGATAAAATAAGTATTTGATACTCTACCGATTTTGGAACCAACAATGAATGGAGAGGTCTGTTGTATTTTGGTCTCATCTGACCACATGACCTCCCTTGCCTCCATCCTTGCCTCCTCTGGATCATCCAGATAGTCTTTGGCAGGTTTCAAACGGGCCTGGACGTGTGCTGGTGTGGGGAAGGGGACCTTGAGATTTTCATCCATGACAGCGTAGTGTAACTAACAATTATATTTAAGACTGTAGTCCCAGCTATCTTCAGGTAATTTTTTGCGACTTGCATTTTCATCCGAATTCGGCAAATCCGGCACTTCAGGCACCAGACAAAAACCGGTGCTAACTGCAGTTTTAAGACAACCTGAAGTGCCGGATTTGCCAGATCAGGATGAAAACACAAGTGCAGGTGTAGGGGAAATGGGTTGTCGGAACGCTGCAATTGCTCTCTTTCCGCAGCTTCTCCTGTGGCAGGGAACAAGTGCGCGGCTCTGCAGGCAAGCCACTGCAGTCACAGCATCAATAAGTCTCATACACAATTCTTGAGTTCACCAGGTACTATACTCCACTGCCACCACAACAGCACAGCATCTGGCGCAGTACTTATCAGTTCTTTTACACACTTGCAGTGGACCGGGTCCACACAATAGCCACAGGCTCAGGTTCTTACTGCAGCCGGGATGGATTCTCTGCATCACTCCCCCCCAGTGTACCTTTTGGGTCCTCTGTTTCTCTCTCCACTCCCACGCTTACAGGTTCGGTCTGTCCATCATGGGCTCTGCAGTGATCTGTCCAACACTCTGGGTCACTAGCCCTAGTATGATGGCTTTGTCCTACACTGCACCGGTTGTTTGGTTTCGGGACATAGAGTTCCCGGACACCGCCGGATGTCTCATGGTTAGGGGCTTGAAGCATTTGGCCACATCTACAGAGCCGGCATTCTGGTTCTCTGGCTCAGCCACTAGTGACCTGGGTTAGGTGAGCTTACCTGGCTGCTTCTATCTCTCCATGGATTCAGCCTGGGTTCACGGCTGGCTATTAGTGGTGAAGGCCGCCAGGCCTCGTTGTTCTCTCTGTCTGTGACACTTAGCTGAAGGGAGTCTCTGCTTGGGAATCCTTCCCTCTTTCTCACCCTCCAGGGAATTCTGCCTCTCAACTTAGTGTTCCTAGGTCCTTTGGAGTCTAGTTCCTCCACCCCTTTTCCGGGTTCTATTCTACTTTCCACTCACACTTAGCTATTGCCACCACCCCTCGCCTGACATGAAGTGACTTAGGCTCAGGGTCGAAGTGTGTGTGTGTGGGTGTTTGTGCGGAGTGACCGTCATACCTATCGCAGCTGCAGTTCACCCTGTGGCCGCCTGGTCGCCACAGTAGCATGCTAATGTTTTCTGTTATAAGATATGATGCTGGAAGTACTTAGTTCGGCCACTAGAGGTTACCATTCAACAAGAGAAGAAAGCACTGGAAACAGGCAGTAGTAAGCTCAGAGACTCGTTAGGTAAATTTTGAAGGGAAGTCTTGTCTGAGAGACACAGAAGATTGGGAGCCTGAAGTGATCCAAATTGAACGGTGTGATCCAGAGGGAGCAGCTCAGTGAGTAAACTTCTATTTGTGACCGGTCACCAACTGTGTAGTCAGTTAGGGAGAGTTAGATAGGATTTGCAGCATCTCAAAGAACATTCCTGCTACTGAGATTACAAATGGACTTATAGAGACTGTGTGAGCTCCTGTATACTGAGTGCTGGTGAACGTGAATGCCACAGGAGAGCTCAGTGAAATACTACTGGGACTGATCTGAATCTTCACCCGGACCAGCATCAGTGAATTTGGTGATCTAGGAAGCTGATTAAATCTAGTGGCTGGACGTCCTTGTAACAAATCCAATTGTTTTCTGATTGAGGACATTCTGTCAGGTGTCCGCTCTGA
This sequence comes from Allobates femoralis, assembly GCA_033576535.1. Classification (NCBI taxonomy): domain Eukaryota; kingdom Metazoa; phylum Chordata; class Amphibia; order Anura; family Aromobatidae; genus Allobates; species Allobates femoralis. The sequence goes on from JARQOC010000011.1 coordinate 47,303,431, forward strand.
GCGCTCGCAAAGAGGACAGTCGACTGTGTACATATTATGTTGGTTCAAGTGATTAGTCATGTAAATATTTTATAAATCAAGGGAAAACAAGGTACACGGAATCTATTGTAATTAAGGCGGGAGGCGGGTGTAAGATTGTATTCCTGAGAGACCCACATGTCAGCCCTGTATTGGATAAGGGTGAGAGTGGCATAGCTTTGGGGGTACTCCTGCTCCTGTCTGTGAAGCTGGCACTTGGGATCTCCCAGGCTGCATAAGTTGGATTTTGTGGTTAGCGGCTGTTGTGGCCCATATTTTGTTGGGAAGTAAAATCCTGTTATTTTGTTTTTTGCAATTCATAAAGAGAAGTTGATGTGGTCGGAGTCATTCATAGCAGCGCTGTATCTCATTCTCACGTACGACCGGCAGTACAGTCATTGCAAAAGTACCCTAAGAATGATTTAAAAAATGGAGATGTTAATAGTTTCTCTTTATCATTTAACAAAATTTAAAGCAAATGAAGAAAATAGAAATTTAAAAATCAATATTTTGTGTGATCGCCCTTTGCCTTCAAAGCATCATATATTCTTCTACATATGTAATGCTTACGATAGTTGTACATTGTGCATATATTTTAGCAAAGACTTTGTCTGTAGAAGTTGTTTGTTATAAGGAATCTTGGCCAAAGTGTGAAGACTCCTTGTTGTTTCTTTTGCGTTCATTCAATTTGTACAGAGCTGATGATATTAGCATTTATTGCATTTAGATTCCTCATATATCACAGCTGACATCCGGAGCATGCCTACTATATCTACCACATGTGAGCTTTATTATTATTATCTACCTGATTTAATACTTCATTTTCCAAAAGAAGGAAAATACTTTGAGCCTAAACAACTGAAATGTAATTTGCTGGAGTTACAAAGGCAAACGAGGAAATGGCTTTGGTTTTGGAGATTTACTTGAAGTAAATCAAGAAAATATGACTAACAGTAACGTTGTGACATAGAGCTTATGTTTAAAGTGAGTCTGACATCAGATCTCACAGTGGAACGGCATATTTAGATATATCTTTAGACCCGATGAAGCTGGTGTGCTTAATTTTACTGTATAATACTGATATTAAAATGATTATTTTTTGAATCTAGATAAAAAGTGAGAGAACTCATAGGTTTCAGTTTCTCAATTTCCATCCATTTTGTCCATTCTTCCATCCATTGAACTAGCAAGCCTGACTGACAGCTGCAGCTTGTACTGAGCTGCGTGAGATCTCAGCAACACACTGAGGAGTTGTCAATAAAGTTAATGTAGAGGAATGGAGATTTAGCAGAAGTGGAAGGACACTGAGGAGTTGGAAATAAGGTTAGTATAGGAGAATGCAGATCAAGCAGCAGCAGAGGAGAAGGAACACTGAGACGTCATCAATGAAGTTAGTATAGGGGAATGGAGATTCTTCAGAGGTGAAGTGAAACTGAGGAGTTGACAGTAAGGTTAGTACAGGGGAATAAAGTTCAGCAGAGGTGGAAGGACACTGAGGAGTTGTCAATAAGATTAGTATAGGGGAATACAGATTCAGCAGCAGCAGCAGCAGCAGAGGAGGAGGAACACTGAGGAGTTATCAATAAGGCTATTATAGAGAATGGAGATTCAGCAGAAGAGGAGGGACACTGAGGAGTTGTCAATAAGATTAGTATAGGGGAAAGCAGATTCAGCAGTAGCAGAGGAGTAGAGACACTGAGGAGTTGTTAATCAGGTATTCTGGAATTGAATTTGAAAGAAAGTACACCAGCTTCATCAAGTCTAAGCGACGTATTTAATATTATAAGCAGTTTTATATTATGAAATTTGGTAATAGATCTCAAAAGCCATTGATGATTTAAGAAATATATTCTGGTATAACAATTACCACAACTTACTTGTAAATACTGCATTTTTCGAATTATAAGACGCACTTTTGTATCCCCCAAATTGGGGGGAAAATGGGGGTACATCCTAAAATCCAAATCTAAAAAGAAAAAGAAAATCTTACCGAGGAGGGGGTTGCGGGGATGGGGCGGGGGTGCATGATGCATACTTCACTGGTCTATGGAGGGTCGGGGCAAAGCCAGAAGCTGCAGGGGGTTGCGGCATCATCCCATGGGGACTGCCATTATTATGTCCCAGCATGCATTGCCGTCGCCGAGCTGCAATACATATTTGTGTCCAGACTTCCAGAAAATGGACATGGAGGTGGCGCATGCGCAGACCACCCCGCACCTCCTGACTTTTTCCCCACCCACTGTGGATCAGTGAAAACCGCATCATGCACCCATGCAATAGTAAATATGTCTCAGGATGGGGGACATATATATCAGGAGGGGGCATGGATACCAGGATGGGGGCATGGATACCTGGATGGGGGACATATATATCAGGAAGGGGCACATATAACAGGATAGGGGCGTGGATAACAGGATGGGGGACATATATATCAGGAGGGGTCACATATACCAGGATGAGGTGTAGTTAACAGGATAGGGGACATATATATCATGAGGGGGCACATATACCAGGATGGGGCATGGATACCAGCTCCCCTGCAACCATCCTTTGGTAAGCCATGGGGGGCTATGTACAAGGATAGTAGATATATGTCCCAGGATGTGGGACATATATATCAGGAGGGGGCATGGATACCAGGATGGGGGCATGGGTACCACAATGGGGGACATATATATCAAGAGGGAGTATATACACCAGGATGCGGACATGGATACCAGGATGGGTACATATATATCAAGAGGGGGCACATATACACATAATGGGGACATGTATACCAGGATGGGGGGCATGGATACCAGGATGGGGGGCATATATATCAGGATGGGGGATATGTATTATAAAATGAACCCCAAGATGGACCCCATTTCAAATACATTTTTTTTTTATTTTCCTTCACCAAATTTGGGGTGTGTCTTATAATACGGTGTCTTATAAAGCGAAAAAAAGGGTACATATTAATTGCATGATTTTTCTATTGTGGACATATCAGGAACAGGCAAATGAAACATCTACACTATCTCCTCTACTTTTCATTGATGGAATGCAGGTAAGGCAGTTATGGGCCTGTTGAAATCTTGGTTCTATTTGCTGTCTATATAGGAATTAGGAAATCCTTAATCAAGTTAGGATGAGAAGGTGCAAAGTATCAAACATTCCAGAATGTAACTACCGTAATTTGAAAAAACAAAGTCTTCTGTTCTTTAGAGAGCTAAGATAATAATAATAATAATAATAATAATAATAATATATATCATTACATTTATTGAATATACTGTAAGTTTTCCATTCCTGAAAATGTATACATGCATGGGCAGCATGGTGGCTCAATTGTTAGCACTGGGTTTAACTCTCACCGAAGAAACATCTTCAAGCAGTTGGTATGTTCTCCCCGTGTTTGTGTGGGTTTCCTCCGGGTTCTCCAGTTTACTCCCACACTCTAAAGACATAATGATAGGAGGTTTAGATTGTGAGCCCCAATGGGGACAGTGATGAAAATGTATGTCAAGTACTGTGGAATGAATGTCGCTATACAAGTCAGTAAAATAAATAAATAATAAGTTACATAGTGATCATATTCATGTAGATGTTTGTGTTTTCTAGGCTCGGCTACTATATGACCAGTGAAGCTCTTTGAAGTTGGACATAATGAGCATCGGAAGCTTCAAGCGATTTCCACACAATCATTATACCATCATCATCCTTGTGTTCTTTCATCGGCCTCACACACATCATCGCGGCCTCTGTCTTCCAATCACAATCACAGGAAATACATTGGCAAGTCGAGGAAATAGATCAAAATTCTCAACTTCCATTGTAAATTGGCCAGCTGGTCTCCGGTGAATACGATATTTCCAGCATTCACAGTGTCTACAGAAAGGTGATAATAGGTTTGCATGCACGGCACGCGTCATTAATGGAAGACAATTGTTCTTGGCACAGGATAGTGGAACATTTCTGGAAAATATTTGGAAAAAGATCATCCTGGTTCTCACACCCTTTTATTTCATTGTAGTAACGTTTGCTTAAAATGATACTGAACTCCAGAGCGGCCGGTGCAAACTTTAAAGCAAGAAATGTCTGGTGTGACACAAGGCGACTCGCTCACGTTCTCATTTCCTCATTTTTGCCTTTTTTTTCAGTTCTCAATATTTCTGCAGATCTGATTTATTTTTTAATATTTTATAGTTTTTTTAGCCATGTATTTGAACAATTTTTCAACTCCATTTCTATATTATTATTTACATTATAATGTCTGCTGTGATATAATTTTTAGTGAAATAAGGCTAGGGTCAGATTAGCGTCAGGCATTAGTCCGACAAATCCATTTGACATTTAGAATTTTTCAGCCTGAGCGCATAGCGTTAACGTAATGTAACGCTGTGCTCGGCTGTCTATACATCGCTATGATTATCAGACTCATAGCGCAGCCGGCAGCTTCACACAGAAGGACCGGATATGCGCACAGGAAAACGCTGCAAACCGCGTTTCCGCGTGCGCTCAGAAAAATCACATATCCGGTCCTTCTGTGTGAAGCTGCCGACTGCGCTATGAGTCTAGCAATGTCTAGGCTAAAAAATTCTAAGTGTCAAATGGATTCGTCAGCCTAATGTGACCCCAGCCTAAGACTTAATATCTAGTGATGAGCAAGCACTACCATGCTCGGGTGCTCGGTACTTGAAATGAGCAGTTGGATGCTCGGATGGGCGCGAATCGAGTACCTGAGCCAGAAAATCTTCCAGAAAAATGTTTGAGATCCCTATTGACTTTCTTTATATTTGGGAACTCGATTTGCGCCCATCCGAACATCACACTGCTTCTTTCAAGTAACCGAGCATGGACGTTCTTGCTCATCACTATTAATATCCCATTTTTTTGTTTATTTTCTTCCTTTCTTCCAGGAGTCATAACTTTCACTTTTCATTGCTAACGAGTTTTCTGAGGCAGTGACAGGTGTCATATGTAGGGATGGGCGAACCCGAACTGTGAAGCCTGGGGTCCATACTGAACATCTAGTGTTTGGGTACAGGCCCCAAACATGGACTTCCCTGGGAAGTCTGTGTTATAGTTCGGGTTCGGGGGATGCTTAGTAAGACCCAAGCATTCTGGGCCCCCAACGCTGAATATTGCAGCCCACATCCGCCCCTAAAGATTGCGCATTCTTTCAAAGCCCCATTTTTAGGTACTTTACCCGGTTCTTCCAGCAGACCTGGTGGCGTTGGCATGCTGGGTAATAAAGGGGTTAATGCCAGCCTTGTTTTGGCAGCTGGCACTAAGCCTGAGATTCATAATGTCGGGCCAATGTTAGACCCGCCCACTATTAATTTCTAGTAAACATTAAAAAAAACACAACACAGAGAAAACATTTTTTAATTGCAATAAAACACAAAAGACATCCCTGGTTCCCATCTTTAATAACTCAAAACGAACCCTCTGGTGATAATCTACAAGTTTGTCCCTCGGCGAACATGTTCAGCTCTGCTACATCGCTGTTAGCAGACACACGTCTGTTCACTGCAAGTAACGGGCTCACACTGACACTCTGGTGTGATCTGGGTGCCATAACAAAGTTCAAGTTTACAGCAGAGCCACAGCACATGAATCCCAGCCATAAAGTGAGGGCTTTTCTCTCTCACTTACAGCTGTATACCAGGTACTGTAATGCAGTTTACGGGATAGCAAGGGACTAGGTATTCTGCTTGGCGATGGGGTGAAAGAACCTGTATAGGGACACCAGGGAACAGCCTCAGGTAAGTTCGGGAGGTGTCCCATGCCCCATTATCTACTGTCATATCCCACCATTGTTATTGTGTTCCCTTTTGTGTGGCAGCACATGTCGGGGGTTTCTCAGTGCCTGGAGAGATATGCCACCATTATAGCAGTCTGCAGCCGCTCTATCATAGAGAACACAGGAGCCCTCAGCAGTCTGCCCGCTCTTATCTATGACGGAACTGGCAGAAAGATCTGCCGGTAAACCATGGTTCTTCCAACAGTCTAAAGTGTTTCTTTTGGTTGGAAAGATCTCTCAACCTCCCTCTATTCTCAATCAGTCAAATGACATTTCCAGACATCATCTCATTTTTGCAGCACATAAGATGTCCTGTACATTCTCACCTTAGACAACCCCTCACAGTTAGGCTGGGGTTACACATGAGCCCTTGGTCCGTTTTTGGCTTCATTTTTGTTAATTTTTTTTTCTAAGTCCAAAAACTGACAGAAAACGGATTGGATGTAATAAACACCCTGTCCGTTTTTTTCTGGACCTCAAAACCTTGCTCTGTCCGTTTTTGAGCCAAAAACGTTGCTAGCAACGTTTTTGGCATCAGTTAAAAAACGCATGCGTTTTTTTAACATGGGGCCCTATGGGAAACGCATGCGTTAACGCATGGCATATATAGCCACTTGCATTAACGCATGCGTTAACGCACATGCGTTTTTAAGGAAAAAAAATGAAAAAATGACTAAGTCCAAAAACGTTCAGGGGTGTAGGAGGCTCAAAAAGCACCCTATAAAAAACGGATTGGTCATGGAAATCACTTCCAAAAACGGACTTTTATGTGTAACCCCAGCCTTACCTACGTATACCTTAGTGACCATCCGGTATGGTTGAAAATCAAAATCATTATCCCAAATAATATGTGATGTAGAAAGAGATGCTGCAAACTAGGACATATCCAACTGAATGTAGCCAACATGCAAACATGTCATGTACATAGCAAAGACATGGTATGGCTCAAAATACACTGAATAACTCAGCAAGGTGATCTTGATCCAGCCTAGAACATTGTAACATGACATGATGGTAAACTGGCAAACACCACCCTCTAACACAATGTAGGTGCGGAGCAGCTCTCAGATTTATACTATTTCAATAATGTCACGGTAAAGCAAGGCTAACCCATCTACCTAAATAATGTAACAAGCGCACACGTCTTCTGAACAGCTTGCTCTAATGTTATATTTTCTTATGAAATTTAATTTGACGACAATCTGTCAAGCTTCCGTCGTTCCGTCTCGGCACCGCAGAGGTTAATCCTGACAATACACCGCCGTTCTGGTGTAAAATGCTCGGCTCTAGCTGTTTGGAGCTGAGTCTGGCTGGAGACGCAGGGAGAGGGGAACTGTATGAGGCAGCAGATTGGAGCTGACAGAGCGTGATCCATATTTTTCAGCTAATAAATCTCTGTTATGGAATTCTGTGTCCATCTCCCCTGTCACTATACACTGGGACACTGAGGCCTAACATCAAAGGAGCAGAGACACTGGCTTTCTGCTGGAAATGCACCATAAAAACACTGCTCTATTACATTTCTCCGTTACCTTTCCAACGGGTTGACAATAGTTTTCTGTGAAAAATGAATACTGCATTAATTCAGGTTACAGCTAACCTTTACTTCATTGTGCCGTCATACCTAATCAGTCCTCCCTTCCCATTCTAGTCACATACCGCCATATAAAATCTGCAAGACTCTTTCACTTGAGAGGGAAATGTGATGTCGGATTGTACGATGGACTGGGGGAAAATGAACTTCATCATAATGAGGGCTATTGTAAATGACTTATTGTTAAATAATGATTAATCCCGGCATCTGCTCTTTTGTGGCTCTTCTGGAGAAAGTCCATGTATATTCTTTTATATTGTTGAATATGGATTGACAATAGAGGACACAGAGGATCAGTACAATATTACACAGATAGGGGCAGAGTAAGTAACATATGACGTCACCGCTGTGTTCCTGGCTGACCGGTGACCTACTTCTTCTTGATCAGTGACGGTCTGACCGATGTTTGTAGCACTCTGTTATTTCACGTGCTGGATATTATGTAACCATTGATCTTAAAAAAATCTCTTTGGGGTGGCTTTACACCACGGTAAGGTCCGATCCGGGGCTGTCCGGTGTAAGCCATACAGCCCCGAAACAGATTTAGGATACTATGGGGCCGGATGGAGCCGGATGGCAGGGAATTCGGGAGAATTCAGATTTTTCTCACCAGAGACAAAAACGTTGCTTGCAACATTTTTGTGTCCGTGGAGAAAAATCTCCCCTAATTGCAGTATCCCGGATTCTCCCGGATTCCCCGGATTCTCCCAGCAATCCGGCACTCCCTGACATGGGAGCCTATGGGGCCGGTCCGGGTGGATCCGGGTACCGGACACCTGCAGCTGCACGCCGCTGTTATTTCAGGACCGCGGCTAGCTCCCCGCGAGCCACGGTCCTGAATCAGCAGCAGCGGCAGCTGCGTCCAGCTGCACACCAGACCGGAGGGCATATTAGCCTTCCGGTTCTGTGTGCTGATCTGGTCCGGGGCTGTCAGGGTCATCCCTGACAGCCCCGGATTGGATCTTGCTGTGGTGTGAAGCTAGCCTTACTTTCCTATATGTCCTATATTATGCATATTAATGTATTCCCTCATCACAGTGGTCCAAGGCAGTAGTCGCGTGCGAGGGACTCTGATCGACTTTGGTGGTTGAAAGCGTCCACTCCCCGGCCACCACCACAGAGCAAGGGGGAATTTGATTGCGGTGATCCTGGCTGGGTGTGTGCTCTTTGTGTGTACATATCATACCTGTGATTAGGCCATCGTGTTCGTGTAGGCCAGGATTCTTCCGCTGGGGAGTCACAGATGCAGGTTTCTTGTTTAACATAGTTTTACCCAACACTTTGATCAGTACTGTGAACACTTTCATACTGCGCGAGCAATATAGCACAAAGTATTGCAACAAAAGCTCAGAGAATAAAGAACAATGCGTTTTTTTCAGGGCTCAAGATGACAGCAAGCAAGGGTAGATGATGTTGGGCAATCTGTATTTATTAGTATTGTGGCTTCATTATATGTGGCTTTATTGTGTCACATCATCTACCCTGGCTTGCTGTCATCTTGCACCCCCAAAAAAAGTATTGTTCTCTATTCTCTATATTTTGACTCCCTCTATGGGTAAGCGGTGGGTGCAGCAGAATTCAGCTTGCTAAATTACTAAAGGACCTTTGGTGAAATCATGCCCCATGTGATCCGGCCAGCTGAAACTCCAGAGACCCGTGAGGTGCGCATTACTTGCTGAAGGTTAAATCCATGGTTGTGCAGGGGTGCGCAATCACACAAGGTTAGTAACCCTGCCTCCCTCCTTTCAGTCACTGGGTACACACAGGAGCGCCCCTCTTTTCTATTGCAACCCAAGCTTGGCTTTATGACTTACTTTAACTTTTGACTGCTCCATTGTCCTCGATACTACTTCTGTCATTCGCCATCCTCCGCCTTACTAGAGATGAGCAATCCTTAGGAAATTCAGATTTGGGCAGTGCAGCCAAACATTTTGTGGTACTGTTCGAGACTTTGAATTTGACTTAAACCTCAGGGGTAGTAACTAATTACCAGTTCAGCCCTCCCCCCACATACAGCCAGGCATAAGTAAAACACTTGTGTGTTTTTTTTTAAATTAATTTTGGGCACACACACACCACATCCAAAAATAGTTCTTATACCTCCAGTATGAGCTTATCAAACACTGCACGTGGCTCGCAGGGCCAAGCACCACCTGCACCCACCATTGCGATGCTCGCTCCAGTGCTTTACAGATATAAAGCACCCATACCCAAACAGGTTTGCTCAACACAGGGAAGTTCGGTGGACCAAACCAAACTGAACCTTGAAAGGTTCGCTCATCTCTACTCCTTTCTACTCAGCCCCACAGTTCCACACTTTACAGTCGTATAGTCCTCCCTGACCAGGGTCTTGTCCCACCCCCAGGGACCCATTTTCTGAATTGGCAAAGACCATCGCTAGACTTGTCTCTTCTAATGTTTGTTCTTATGCTGCCTTGTTCAGTCAAGTTTATGCCAAGTCTCTTCCAAGGACACATACCGCTGGAGTCAGTCCAGTGACTGGAGAACCTCTGTAGAGTTTGGGACCTGAAGCTTGCAACAGAGGGACAGAGGCAATCCTCTCCCAAGAAACAGGTTCTCACACAACTCAATCAACTGAAAAAAAGTTACAGGTCTCCAAAAATGGCGGCACAAGTGGAATACTTATTTTGTATAAATTTTTCCTTTTCTTTCAACACTTAATTAAATAGAAAAAATATACAAGTGTGGTATTGATGTAACTGTACTAACTCGGAGAATCATGTATCCGGTCATTTGTACTACGCAACACCATAATAATTTCACCGCAGTTGGATTTTTTCCCCACTTTTTCAGTACAGTGTATGGTAAAATAAACAGTGTTTTTGAAAAATACAGCTCATCCTGCAAAAAAACTTCATATAGCTATATTGGTAGAAGAATAAATAAAATGATGGCTCTTAGAAGAGAAGGAAAAAACTGAAAGTGCAAAAATGAAAAATCGCCGAGTCCTTAAGAAATCTTCTGAATATAACAGGAAGAACTTTATTGTACCCTACGGCCAGAGTGCAGGGGTGTAACAACAACAGGTGCAGGAGTTGCAATCGCACCCGGACCATGGAGCCTAGGGGGGCCTCAAAGGTGCCTTTTAGGGATGAGCGAGTATACTCGCTACTATTTGAAACTCGCCGAATAGTAGCGGTATTCGTGTACTCGCTACTATTACTCTGGAGTAGCAAGTAGCAAGTAGCAAGTACCGAGTACTTTTGCAGTGTATCAATAGATACACTGCAAAAGTCCTGTAAAAGAGATGAAAAGAGGTTAGAAAATAAAAAATTGGGTACTCACCTTAACCGACGGCTGCACCGGGACCGGCCGATTCATTCAGATGGCTGGGAGAGATCTGGCCAATCAGATGCCGCCACGTCATAATCACGTGATCGCTAGCAGCCACCTGATTGGCTAGATGGAAAGGTCCTCTCAGGTACACCGAGGACCTTTCCACCTGGCCAATCAGGTGGCTGCTAGCAATCACGTCATTGTGAAGTGGCGGCATCTGATTGGCCAGATCTCTCCCAGCCATCTGATTGGCTGGGAGAGTGAGAGGTCCTTTAACATGAATAGATGTCCATCGGCCGGTCCCGGTGCAGCCGTCGGTTAAGGTGAGTACCCGATTTTTTTATTTTCTAACCACTTTTCATCTCTTTTACAGGACTTTTGCAGTGTATCTATTGATACACTGCAAAAGTACTCGGAATCGCTATAAACGCAACGAGTAGCAAGTACCGAGACCTACTCGTTGCGGGTATAGCTATTCTGAATAGTACGGTACTCGCTCATCCCTAGTGCCTTTGGCCTATAGAAAAACACTAATGCCATTAACGATTTGCAATATGTGCGGGGCCCGTTGGCGCTTTCACATGAGCTTCCAGTTACGCCACTTCCAGAGCGTATAGAAACATAAGCTTTAAAACTTCCCTTATAAAGTTTAGTTCTTCAAGATTGTGATAAATACCCAGTAAATGATCCCACAAGAGTCTGATTGTTGTCTCTGACCTCTGTAGCCATGAAAAACAATGGATGCTTCGGAATTTAGCACGGCACAAGATGTCTTCCTTGGGGATCATACCGATACTTGGTTTGGGCATTTGTTTGGACACGCACGGGATGATTAGCTATAAAGACATCAAAAATCCTCCCCAAAGTCAGATATATCACAATCCTCTACCTATTTTCCCTGTGTTATGCATCATAAACCTTATAGGAGATTTTCCAAAGACCTGCAAAAATGATCTCCCCATAGGTTCCAATAGGAAAAATAGAACGAATTCAAATAAAAGATATAGGAAACAATAAGTCTTTGTTTTAATGGCTTTTTTTCAAACAGTTTAACAAATTGGAAGAGAAAAAAAAAGGGTTTTTGGAACATTTTCCAAACTGAAAGACATATAAATTAATCCTGGTGGCATTGAAGGAACCTTTGCTGTGACCCTTCAAACATTTCCTCCCTGAAATATTTTTCAATTAGAAGACAAGTTTTCTCAGTGGATCCATAAAGCGACTACGGAGACCCATTTATGCGGAGATAATCAACGCTGTTGTTTTTCAGGAGAAAAATTAGCCTTTATTGCAATATTTTATTATTAATGACATGTTCTACATCACGTATAGGAAGTAGGTTCCAGGTTAATTATATTTTCAGAAATGCCACACCATACATTGCGTGCTGTGCGTGCCTGGCATGTTCCAATCCTGGAAAAGCCCTTGTGGATTATTAATTTCTAGTCGTGACATAAAACACATACTGAAGAGTGAACACACAATCATTATAGATACCTGTGTATATTCATTAAAGCGTTTATTTCCTGCACTTTCCCAAGAGGTCTGATCCAAGTTAAAGACATTCACCGAGGGTCTTGGACCCGTGTTCCATAATGTTTAGGGAACTATGTGGAGCTGACTCTGACTTCATTCCCTTGTACATGACCTTATTATGGCTCCGTAGAGCCCATGTGCAAGTCTTTGGGGTCAAGTTGTACTTCTGCCTCAAGTGACATAACTTGAAGCTCATGGGCCCCGATGCGAAAGTTCCAACGGGGCCCCCAATTATTGCAATAACATTAGTCTTTTTCTATAGGTCAAAGGGGCTTTTGTGCCCGCTAGGCACCTTGGCCGTGTAGGATTGCAGCCAATGCATCTATTGTAGTTATACCCCTGTTTTTCAAACATTAATGTGTATATTAATTTATCTCAATTGTTTATTCTGCATGATTGTAAAGGAAATCTGTTACCAGGTTTTTTCTATCCCATCCGAGAGCAGGTTAATGTAGGGACAGAGATCCTGATTCCAGTGATGTCTCACTTAGGGTGGCTTCACACTGCGGTCAGGTCTGGTCCGGGGCTGTCAGAGGTGAACCAGACAGTCCAGGATCGGATCAGCACACATATTCAGAGGGCTAATATGCCCTCCGGTTCGGTGTGCATCCTGCCGCAGCTGCCGCTGCTGATTATTCAGGACCGTGGCTCTCAGGGAGCTAGCCGCGGTTCAGAATTATAACAGCGGCGTGCAGCCGCCGGTATCCAGTTCCCGGATCCTCCCGGATGCTCCCGAATCGGGGCAATCCAGCCCCATAGGCTCCCACGTTAAGGGAGTGCCGGATTGCCTCGGAAGGACCAGGGGAATCTGGGAGGATCCGGGGTAATTCGGTGGAATCCAGGAGACACCAATTAGGTGCAAATTGGTCTCCCCGGACACAAAAACGTTGCAAGCAACGGTTTTGGATCTGGGAGAATAATCCCACTTCTCCCGGATTCTTCCGGCGAGATGGCAGCCGGATGGCAGATAACTGCCATCCGGCTTCATCCGGCCCCATAGACTACTATGGGGCCAAAATCCGGTCCGGGGCTGTCACCCCTGACAGACCCGGACCGGACCTGACCGCAGTGTGAAGCCAGCCTTACTGAGCTGATGGCTGTTATCTTGATCAAATCAGTTTTATTTGCTGCAAATCTAGCAATTGTCTGAATGGTGAACTCTATATAACTCAGCCGACACCACTGATTGTCAGCTTTGTGTTAATGAACATGAAAGATGCCAATCAGTAGTGGGGATAGGGTTGTACAGACCCCGAAATATGCTGGACTACCTGGTAGCAGATTTACTAGTCCTCTGGTGATAATCGTCTGCTGATAAAACAGTGATTTTATAAAAACTTTAACATGCAGCCCAGTATGTGATACATCGCTGGAATCATGGTCTCTGACATTGCAATATGCTGCTCTCAAATTAGGTGGCAAAAACCTGATGACACACTCCCTTTAATAGAGCAACATTTTGTAGTTTCCTCTATTAGTTGCTGTTTTATGAACAAATTGTTCCCTAAAGTGGAAGGCACTGTCAATCACCAGAGAGGGAGGTGGAGTCATGCAAAATCATTGTGTAGAATGGTGCACTGAGCAGCCTCTTGGTGTCACATTGGACCAAGGGGGTGTCCGGCTACCGTGTGTTACAGTGGAGCATGGACCAACGGCATTCGGCGCACTACCCACAAAGTGAGGCAACACCGGAGGAGGGAGAACAAATACAACAAGAGGGCCTTGCTCTTAGGGAATGTGGAAGAGGTGACCTTCTGCGCTCACCTGTGACTGTGCCCTGATCTCCCTACTGTCCCTATATGAGTTCTTTCAACTAGTCGCCGAACAGGATACCTAGTCCCTCGCTGGCCCTAATGTTAGCTCTCAATAGGGAAATGGCCGGCAAGAGCACTACTCCCAACCACTGCAATAATTATAACAAGAGGGAAGGGGAGACAGACAGGAGGACGACAAAAACAACTTCACGCCTGCTGACACTCTCCTAGGCAGTAGACAGCCTTGGCAATGGTCAGATTCTCTAGAGAACTTTACCTCAGGAAGTAGATTAATCACCATCAAAGGATGCTGGAACCATGTGACTATGTAAAGGGGATGGGACTGATCACAAAGTATCCACACCTGGACAAAGAACTATCAACTGAAACTGACATTAACTTCTAAACTGCCGAAGGAAAGAAACACATTTAATATGAAGTACAGAAATGAGACACAGATCCTAAAACTGTCACAAGTCTCCAAAGTAACAGACCATTGTGAGACTTGGCCACAAAGATGCACCAAGGACTCTAATTATCATATTTCTTTAAACTTCAGTTTTTGAAGATAGATAGTGAATAGAACATACAAGGTTCAGTTATTAGGGGAGCTATTTCCCTTTAAAGGCTATGTGTTTATTTATATAATTAGATTGGGATGACAGACTCCCTTTAAAGTGGTTTTCTCATGAACTAAGTACATTTTAATTATCATATTTTTCGGATTATAAGACGCACGGGACCATAAGAAAAAGAAAACAGGTTTTAGAAGTAAAAAAATAGGGAAAAAAAGATTTTAGGCAAAAAATGTGGTAAAAGGGTGGAGATGGCACTGAGGGAATGAGTGGGTTTGGTACAGTACAGTATAAAAATACCAAAAGGTGAATATAGGAACCAGGGGAGGGGGCCTATATGTAAAGCGCCACTCCAGTGCTGAAGAAAAAACACTGGAGTGCTGCTTTAAGATCTCGTAAGTGCAATTCATATCAAGGGAGAACTATAACTCCCAGTATGCCAAAGGATCTGCAGGACATGCTGGGAGTTATAGTTCTCCCTTGATATGAATTGCACCTATGAAATCTTAAAGCAATGTTTTTTCTCCAGCACTGGAGTGGTGCTTTAAATGTAAGCCCTCTCCCCCAGTTCTTATACTTACATTTAAAGCTCCACTCCAGTGCTGAAGAGAAAACACTGGAGTGCTGCCTTAAAAGTCGGAGAGAGACTGCAGGGAGAAGCCGCCCTGCACCCACAGCATACGGTGAGTACAGGGCGGCTGCGGTCTCCATGCGGTCACCCGCGGCTTCACTCAGGTCCGGAGGGGCTGCATCCAACACGCAGCTCCTCCGGACCGTGAGCACACAGCCTAGGGGTTGATAAGTTTAATGTCACATGATAGAAAGCTCACATGTATCTCCCACAGAATTGAACTAGAGAATGAACCAATCTGATATTGGTAGCCTCGGTTTATAAACCTGTAAAACTACGGTAATTTAGGCCCACATTCGTAATTGGCCTAATTCGATGCTGAAATAGTCAAGTGCTCTTGTCGACTTTTCCCAAAGAGAAAGAACAGAGCATATCGACCTCTGCTCCATTCAGGATGTGGCTTGTGCTGTGTACCCTTATATAGACTTAGGCAAACTCACTGTAAAAAGTCATGAGGGCATTCCCTGGTGCAGGAGTGAGCTTGATTCACGGGGGCCATTCCTCCCCCTCTGCCTCTCTGGCTGCTTCTGCTGTGCTGGGTTCTGTTCTGGGTTCACAGGTTTCATAGCATCATTCCCGGATTTGCTGAGGGTCTCAGGGAATGGACACCAAGCGATCAGTAACTTATTCCCTATAATACGGATAGGGGACAACTTAGTATTTTCTGAATAACCCTAATAAGTGAATGTATTTGTGTGTGCCAGTATGAAGTGAATCCGCACACGTTTTCCAATGAAACGTCTCCAATGACAACATCATTTTTATTTTCTTATGACTACCAGTGTGGATGTGCTGGATACGTACTGACAAACTGCAGTTTTGATTGATGTCTTTGGTGTATGAAGACAATGCTATGAACAAACTGCTTTATAAATCATTCATTGGTATGAGACGTCCGCCAGTCCTGTCTACTATTTGGCATTGGACATTGTTTTTCCTCCCACCTCAGAACAAATGGATGGTTTGGATTTTCTGGACATTGTAACGGATTAGAGAAGAATGTTGACAAGACCTACCATCAAGTTTATATAATACTTTAACTCCAAGGTGTTCTCATGGGATAGTTCAACACAGGCTGCCATAAGTGATACAACCCACACCGAGTCACCATCTTATAATGCCTTGCGCCAATTATTCTGTATCTTATTAGAAATGTCACACAGTGTATTCTGACACGATGAGGCCAATGCTCACAATGTGAGGACAGTTTCTGTGCGGCATCATGTTAATATATAATATACAGGGATGACGTTACCTTAAAGAGGACCTGTCTGCTGCATTCAGGGAAGGGGTCCCCCATGTGTCTGTGTGCTGTGTACACTTATATAGCCTTAGGCAAACTCACTGTAAAAAGTCATGAGGGCATTCCCTGGTGCAGGAGTGAGCTTGATTCACAGGGGCCATTCCCTCCCCCTCTGCCTCTCTGTGCTGCTTCTGCTGTGCTGGTTCTGCCCTCCTCCTCTCCATCACTCATCCTGCCTCCCACAGCATGCAAATCATATGTCCTGACGTCAGCTCCAGATCCCTGCCCTACTGACTGAACAAAGCATAAACAGCACAGCAAGAGGTGGCACAGAGAGACAGAGGGGGAGGGAATGGCCCCGTGACTCAAGCTCACTCCTGCACCGGGACTGCCCTCATGACTTTTTAAAGTGAGTTTTCCTAAGGCTATATCTTGGGGTACACAGCACACAGACACATAGGGGACCCCTTCCCTGAATGCAGCAGACATGCTGCATTAGTGCTGCAGTTAGATTGCCATGCAGCAGGGGGGTGACAGGTCCTCTTTAAAAAGGATCTGTTACTTTTCATAAATATGTAGTATTTTTGTGCTAGAGCTAAATGTCAATGTTCTCCCCAATCTACAATTGTATTTATTTGTTGTTTTCCTTGCACTCCTTTGTTCCTGTATATATCATACAACTGGGTTTCTGAAGGAAATGCTCACAGAGAAGAGTGTTGAACCACTTCACTTTGGCTGAAAAGATTATATTTATATGCATGGAAAGGAGCACTCATCTTAGGAGTGGATTATGTTTCTACCAAATGGCGATGCTGTTCCAATGGTGCCAGACTTCGCTCTCCCGGGCTCACGTGAAGTTGTCACAACAAGCGAGACCAGTGCCCAGTCACCACCAATCACTGTCGATTGTATCACGCCATCGGGTTGCTGGTCTTCCTCTTCACCTTGTTCCTTCTATTCTTGCCACAATGATGTCATTCTACAGTGATTCCTCTCTTCGTATGATGTGTCCAAAGTAGGCAAGTTGTAGCTTGGTGATCATTGCTTCCAGTGACATATCTGACTTAATTTGTCTTGTTTCTCAATCGTCGAGGTTTCACGTTCATATGTTACTATAGAAAAGACCAGACTATTCGAGCCGTGTCTTTGTCACTAGTGATATGTTCCTCCATTTGAAGACTTCTGGTGTCGTTGCTACATCTTGAGTTACGATTGATCCGAGTAGGTTGAAGTCTTTTACATTTTCTAGTTTGTTGCAGACAATCTCAAATCCTTTCGAGCTACCTGAAATTGTCTTGTGTTGGAAAGTTTACTTTTAATGCAATTTGGCTTTATGATTCTAGTTTTCTGGTTCAATGTGTGAGGCATGACAGCATGGATAGTAACAAACTGCTGTATCACATAATAGATAGAAAAGGCCATAAAAGCCGCTTACTTTGTTTCATTTACGTGAAATAAAGCTATTTTTCTTTAAATAAATCTATCACTAGGTTCTTGTGCGGAGACTCGGGGGTTTGACAGTTTTATCTGCTGTACTGTAAAAGTCAACTGGCATAAAGTGATGTGTACAAAGGACTCGCAGAAGAACAACAGCCCCTGGTACTGCGTCTTGCTAATGTCACTTGCATTGATCATTCCACAATGGGCTTCGAAAAGACTTGTTACAACATTTAGAAAATAAACAGACTAAGTTGACTTAATTTTTAATATATTAACTTTGTTTCACATCTGTTATGCAAAGCACACATCATCAATCCCTAATGTGTGAATTATAGAAATCCATTGCCGCTGTTGTGCACCATGGCACATGCAGCCTAACGGTAGAGGATGGCAGAGCAATCATATGATTATTTTACAGTAAAACAGTAGATGACCAGTAGTTGGTGAGGAAAGTTGAGTAGAAAGTTTCCTTTTTTATTTCAACTAATTAAATAATTTATCTAACCTTATCTAGTTCCATGACTCGAACAACACTTTCTGAATCTAAGGGTTTTCCACTGTTAAAATGATAGCACTTATACTCACCTCTGGTGAAGATTCCATTCTGGCGGTGTAAACACTCGCTCTCCCGGGGTCACATAAGGTTGTTGTCACATGAGCCCTACACCCAGTCAGCGCTGGCATTATTCTCTCCACCTTCAAATGAATTTAATGTCAAGAGGATGTTAGAGCTGCGACCACCTCTCACTTCTATTGACATCTTATATATTCAAAGGTGGGGAAAAGGAAGCAAGCACTGATTGGGAGTAGGGCTTACGTCACATAGTAACCTCATTGGAGCCCAAGGAGAGTGAGTGCTGACACTGCTGGAGCAGGAGTGGCACTGGAGGCATAGGTCCCATACATACCAGATTCATTAAATGTTAGATGGGAACCCCAGGGTTATTGTGTCAAACTCCCTGCCAATACAGGATTCACTAAACCATCTCAGACCGATGTCAGGCCAGCCTCTGTTTGAATTCAGCAAGACTGTCCTGATTTAAGGGATCAGTCCCATTGTCTTAGAGCATCAGGATTATATCCCGACTTCTGTGTTTTAATATCCCGACATCCTCTCACTTTTCTCTCCAGCCCTGTGGCCTTCCTCCTTAAGGGGTGAGACTGGCTTCTCTCTGCCCACATATATAATTTAAATAAGCAAACCTCTTCTTCTCTGGTCTCCCCAAGACTCAAAACGCCTTATTTGCATTTATGAGCTTAAGCAATGAGCCACAGCCAACACTACACGCCGCTACAGAAGGTTAGAAACAACCGGGTGCTTCACGTGCACAAGCACGTACCAACGGTTACAAACGGTATCCGATACCGCCTTTACACACCGATACAAGGTGCTCTACAGAAGGTTTATTCTATCTCTGGTGCCTCAAGTTACCTTCTGTAGAGCACCGTCCCTCATTTACACGCCGCGACAGAAGGTAATATGGGAGGACCTGGGGCAGCTGGGATAACACATAGGCGTGCCAGGTTGTTGATTACGAGATGCTCGTACGATGATTGGACAAAGCATAGCATCATGATTGGCCAGCGCAGGAAGGCTGGCTAATACATGACGCTCGAGCAATTGTGTAGTGTGACTGGTCAGCTCCTTAAATATGCTGCCCTATGCAGCGACAACCAATCGTAACGCAGGAGCTTCCACCAATGATCGCTGAAGGGGGCGGTTTCCCGGAGGCTGTGTCACGCCCCAGGGAGTTAACTAGGTGGCGAAAAAACCTTATCGTATCGTATTTAGACGCCGCTACCATCGGGTTGAAATCAACCTGTTTTAGAGCACTGCTCTGAAACATGTGCCGAAAGTGACGGGTGGCAACAAGCTACTTTACACGCCGCTACCTCGGGTTGATTTGACGGTGCAAGATACATTTGTCTCCGTAACCCGGTTGTTTTCAACCTTCTGTAGCGGCGTGTAAAGGTACCATAAGGCAGTGAACTAAGTAGCAGGATAAACAGGCACATTGAGATACATCTATGCATAGCAGTGTATCTCTATGTCGCTGTATTCTAGAGGTGAAGAAAAAGTCAGATTGTTTTGTTCCTGTAAAATTACTAAATATAATTAAAAAAAGCAACTGCCAAAATGTCAATTCCTTTTCTGTGAGTGTCTTTGGGATTTCAACCCTCAACAGCTACAATTATACATAGGTAGCAATATAGTTGTATATCACTGTATTCTAGAGGAAGGATAAAGTAGATATATTTCTTCCTATAAAATAAAAATAATAGAGAACAATGCAATGATATTTAAAAAAATAAAATAAACATAAACCCAAACAACACAATGATCAGACCATTTATGGTGATCAGTAAACGGTGTTATTGAAAATGTTTCTCTTTTACATCCATAAAAAAGTGCTAAACATGTACTGCTAAGGTCCCTGTTCACACGTGATGTAAATGCTACATTTTTTCTGCATCTTTTTTTCTATGTGATTTCTCTAGGTGTCCTCACCACACAACGCACTAACAGTCTTCATTAATTATTGTGTTTGCTGCATTTCTTTTGTGATTTTCCCCTTTATTTAATACGTTTTGGTGCAGATGTGAATCTGCATCTTTAATTCTTATTTAATTCTACCGAAAAGCTTTGATTGATTTTACACTTAAAAATGGCGTTTTTTTGTAAACCTATGTTTTTTCAGGCTCAACATAGGATCTTACAGAGAAAAAAAAAAGCTCCAAAATTGCACAGTTCAGCAACGTCTTTACATGCACCAATGACGGAGATGTCATGAAATCACATCCACTTTGCTTGGACATTTAGGCCGCGTTCACATGTAGCGTAAATGCTGTGTTTTTGTGTTTTTTCTTTTTAAGGAAAGAAAGGGTTACTGGCTACGAGCGCTGGGGGCACAAATAAGGAGATTACTTATGAGTTAACACGTTTATTACCACAACTCGTTTCCACAATGGATTGTTGTCTTCCTCAGGTGGATTTTCAGAGTGGAGCTGATGCCCGGAGGTCCTTTGAGCCATACGCTACACTGAGGTGGTGCAGAGGCGCACAACCATCACAGGTGAGAGGTATTCCTCATTCACCCTTTAATTTGCCCCACTAGACCACCAGGTTCTCCTATGGGAGCGCTTTTATCTTTTTGTATTGCTATTTTTTTATAGCACTTTTCATAAAATCTATTATGCATAACTGTCCAAGCAAGTAGATCTGATTTCATGAAAACTTCCCCTTTTAATGTCTATGGGTGCGGCTGAACTGTGCGCTTTGGTGCTTTTTTTTTCTACAGGCTTTAATGGGGAGCTAAAAATGCATGTAAAAATTGCAGTCACTTTCTCTACATGCAGAATATAAGCGTTTCTGTACTTTAAAAACAAACACATTAAAAATGCGGCTTCACCTCTGCACCAAAAATGCATCAAATAAAGAGGAAAAGGCACAAACATGCAGCAAAATGCAATAAACAGTTGTTATTGTGTACAGTAGTTTGGTGCTGATACCTGCAGGAGTAAAAAAAAAAACGTGTGCAATGTTTTGCAATGACATAGCAGACACCAAAGAGCCAGATGTCATATAGTGAAGCTTACATCAAGATGAGAAAGTTCTGGCTTCTACAACTATGAATGAATGAACAATAAACAAATCCATAAGTCCCAACTAGAGATGAGCAAGACCCACATATGATGTGACACCAGCCCTAGATAATCAAGAGATGCACAGAAGATACAGGAAGGTAAGAGACTTGCGGCCTCCCGTCGTGCCGCTGGGTACCATTAACCTGAACATTGGACCAGAGTCACAGGTATAAATAAACTTATCTCCAGTCCAACCACCCTGGATACAGCGGGCAGTCCTGGATTTGTGTCTAGCCCTGCAGTTTTGGGTGTCTGATGACTGTCCTCATTGCCACTGTCCCTCTGACATCTCCTCCTGCCAGGATAAAGAAATGACAAATGGGTGTGGCTTGGGGGTGGCCAAAGTTAACCACGGTGCGGTTAGTGCATCACATCATTTGTCCGCCTTTCTATTCTTCCAAAGTTGGGAGGTATGCCGGAGGCGAGTATAAGGGTGTACACTCACGATCAGTGAACACAGTGTTTTGGACACAGTGACTTGCCGTTGCGTCCACAACATTGTGTTGTACAGTAGCAGCACAATGGATGGGATTCCAAGAAATCCCATGTCCACTGTGCATCTCCTGACTGCAGCATTATTTCTGCTGTGGTGCAGGTTGCTGCGCTTCCGCAGCATGTTAATTTCATGCTGCGGGGTCGGGAGTGATCTCCGGCAGGTGAAGGCAGGGAGAAGCCGCCCTGCACCACCATAGATCGTGGGCACAGGGCCGCTGCGGTCTCCTTGCGCTCAACTGCAGGTCCCATCAGTTCCAAGATGCAGTGCACTGGATCGTCTGCACATAGCCTAAGGCTACCTTCACACACTGCGCTATTCTTATGCTATTGCTGCACTTTGTACACATCCACTATTGCAGTGGAATGCAGTGAAATGCAATGACATTAGCTGTCCCAGCCTAGTCGATGCATTTCACTATTATGCATTCACATGCTGTGCTTTTTACGTGTCCGCTTTTGGGCTGAAAAGCGGATGTGTAAAAAGAAGTCACATGTCAATTCCTTTGGCGTTTTTACGCTGCACTTTTACTCACCTTGCACATTCCCTCTGTGATTTCTCTTCATACCATACTGATGCCGTATGACCTGTGGAGGACCTTAGACAGCAAGCGCCATGTGACCGAGTGAAGTCACCCAGTAACATGGTGCTGCAGCGTCCTAGAGGCCATGCTCGTTGCGGCCTTGGGATAAGAAGACACCACCGGCAGTCACCGGGGAAGTGCAGCAAGGTGAGTAAGCGCCAGCAAATAGTGCAGCGGCTTTCACACAGAACGCTGCATTCTGTGAGGATGCACCAAAAACGAATCCTCGCAAAATGCAGCAATATGCTGTGTGTGAACCCAGCCTAAGTGTTTTTATCTTAACAGGGGCAAACACTGATTTAGAAGGGTGTCAGTATTGGCACATCCCCTTTAACCCATTCCTCATAACCACGGGGGCAGTTTTCATTCTGAACGAATATACTGTCTGGATTTGAGGAAATGTATCCAAATGTAATTTGTCAGGTCGGCTAATCTCTACTACATTGCTCAGAAGTGTTGATAGAGGAGCTGTAGAACAGGACACATAGTCGCCCCATGACCTCTAGTCGGGGGTAATACGGCACAGCTTTTATAATCTAGAACCTGCCTCTGTCATTGATATTGACTCTTTCAGGTTAACATATCTGCACTGCAAATATTCCTTGGTACAATCTGTTGCAAGATGTATAATGCTTCCATACTTCACAATAACTAATCTTCTGCTGCGGTTGATTTATGAAACTACCTAGTCTTTATCTCTGTTGCTGTATGCTCCTGATGAATCAAGGATAAGACAGACATAGCGTAATCCCACACAACATAAGGCAGACTTCTTTAACATTATTTAACACTGGCAATAGAGGAAACATAAAAATATATTACCATGCTGTGTAGAATATCAATTGTGTTGTGTGCTAATGGTAAACATTGTTCATAGGGGGCTTTAAATGTATGCATTATCTGTAGTTTAATGGAAATTAACATCACAGAAAAACCTCTCCAAAAAAATGGACATCTTTGAGAAGACCTCTTATCAGAACCAGATTTCCTGAAAGAGCTTTTCCTTTCTACTCGGAAACTGGGTAGCTTGTTGTTCTTCTCAGTACTTTTCACGGGGGCAGACGGGGGCCAAGACCCAGTTCCGTGACCCTGATGGTGTCATTTAATAAAGGGAGATTGACGGGGAAGACAGGGAAAAGGGGTATTCGTGACGCCACCTGCGGTACATGGCCATGGGCGGTCGCCTCTGCTTAAGAACCTCTGGGGACTGTGACTGTCAGCTTGGGTGGTTTCGCTCCCCGCAGGTGGAGTGCAGTCCTCAGGGCAGCGGGAAGGAGGGTTCAGTTCATACCTCGGCAGATGTTTGTTAGGTCATCAGCACCATTGTGTTTCATACGTCCTCTGCGACTGGTGGTTGCCGCTAAACAAAGTCTCACACACCATTGCTGGAGTTCCATAACTTTTACTTAGTTGTTTCAGGATGGCCGCTGGGTGCTTCCCTTTGCCAACCTCCAGTTCAGCGTTGTCTCCAGAACTTGGACGGTGCAGTTGAACCTCTTTTGGTGTTCCTGTTTCTTACTGGGTGTCTCTTTCTCTGGTGGTCCCTCAGCGCTATAAGCTAGTCTCTCTGCTCCTCTCAGCGCCTCCGCACACAGAGTTTGGGTATCAACAGACACGGGTGCTTAGTTGTACCACTCCTCAGTACTGTTCCCTAGTTTGGCCGCCTTCTCCAAATTTTGTCGGGTGTTTGGCTGCCTCCGGTTTCAACGGTTTGGACTTACAGCATCTGTGCCATGATGAGGACCGGTTCCCTGTGTTGTCTACCAGCCCCTCTGTACTCTAGACAGATACGGGTATACGGGGATCTTCTCTCGTTCTGTACCCCAAGGGCTCTGTATTTACTCCAAACCCACTGGTCTTTCCCTCCCGGGGCGATTGTGGTCGTGCTCAAGCCACAGGAGCCAACACCGCTTGGCTCCTCGCTCTCACTCCTTCTCTCCTACTATTACTCCCTTTTTCCTTCCCGGCTATGCTTGGGTCCTCTCTCTTGGGTCCACCCACCGTCCCGGGGTCCCAAAGTGTTGTGTGTGTATGTGTGTGTGCATGTGTGAAGCTCAACTGCGCCATCCCAGTACCTGGAGAGCAGAGACACAACCCTCCCTCAAATGGATGAGTGCAGTATCTCTGGTAGAGGCCTGCCCGGTGGGGCGTCACATAATCATTTGCATTCTCAATTGAAAAAACAATTATTCGGTGTATTTTCTTAAAATCCTCTGCTATTCCTTCTGTAAATATGGGAGTAGGGCCAGTGACGTAACTTGAAGCCAATGGGTTCTGATGTAAAAGCTCCAATGGGGCCCCTAATTATTGCAAATCTTTAATAGCAATAGTCTTTTTATATAGGCCAATGGTACTTTTTGGGGTCCCCTAGGCTCCACGGCCCGGGTGTAATTGAAATACCTGCAGCTACTGTACTTTCGAATAGGGCTATGTTTGCATTGCGTTTATGGCCTCTGTTTACACTGTAAAAGTCTCTGATGTGTGATGGATTCCTACCAGTGTCACGTATAACCTACAGACTAACATAGCATTTATTTACCAGATGACAAAATAGTCCATGGGTGATGGATGCCAATGTATCTGCCACAGATATCCATCATCCATAGAATTTCAAGGAATCATTTTAACAGAAATGTCATGAAAAATGTTTGAAAAATAATGACATATTCCTTAATCAGGTGCCATATGGTAGCATCCATCTAAGCAGGGGAGCGGACAGTTACGTACCCGACTTCAATAATTGTAAATGGTTCCCCCTTATTCACAAGCTCTTCATTAAACACCTAATTATTTATTTGTAACAATTAGTTATGGGCGAATCTGAACTGCAGAGTTTGATGTCCGTACCAGACACAGAGTGCCCATGCATGGACCCCGAACATAGACTTCTAAGGTAAGTCTGTGTTACTGTTTGCGTTCGAGTTTAGCTAGAGGGCTGCAAAAGGAAGCAACATGGGGATTAAAGCAA
The DNA here is from genome assembly GCA_033576535.1 of Allobates femoralis. Taxonomy (NCBI): domain Eukaryota; kingdom Metazoa; phylum Chordata; class Amphibia; order Anura; family Aromobatidae; genus Allobates; species Allobates femoralis. Next base: position 47,328,996 of record JARQOC010000011.1, read on the forward strand.
GACAATTATTCTTATCAAGGTTCTGGATGATGGTGCCAGATTCCCGCCCTGCTGTTTGAATAAAGCATAAAGCAGGGCAGGCTCTGCTGCTGACGTCATGCAATACCGCTCTGTGTGGCAGCGTGATTGACAGAGCAGGAGAAGAGGAGGGCAGAACAGGAGGCGGCGGCATTCACATACAAGGGGCTGAATACACAAGGAGGACACGGGAGGACTGTGCCAGCGGCGACAACTTGTTAATAAGATCCCACCATTAGACCTCATATCTGTAAACTTTATAAAGTGTATTTCTCGGGGTACTTGGGGCATTCAGTGCTGCATTTACTTTGCCATGGAGCACGGGAGTGACAGGTCTTCTTTAACCCCTTTATTAGATCCAAAACCAACCCTGCAGGTCAAAAGTAATCTACCATACAATGTCCCCTGATGAATCCGACTTTACTATATCCAGAAGCCACAGTGATGGAAAACCCGACAACTCACTGCAGCTTCTGGGACACATTAACAGCCACAGGGAAGTTCCTGGCTGTGAGAAGTGGTGACATCACTGAGTTCACCGAAGTTCATGACCGAGGGCTTCTCAGCTGCCATCAGTCAACTCTGTTGAACCTGGTGCTGGATTAATAGCTTGCAGGACAGTCTGGCAATCCGGCAGCGGGTTTAACTGAGTACACAGCTGTAGATTTTCATGGTGTAAACTCAGTTGAACACGCTACCGGATTGACAGACAGCTGTGCTGCAGCAGGTTCAACTGAGTTCACACTGTGGGAACCTACAGTTGTGAACTCCGTTGGACCCGCTGCCGAATTACTAGAGAGCTGTGCCGCCATGTCCCGCAATCTTGTAATCCGGTATTGGCATGTCGGCCCCTGCATCCATCACCCATAGTCACAGTATATGTCTAATCTATACCCTTTTTTTTACACTATCTTGTTTATAGAAATAATTAATTTTCCTATTTTTTTGTAGTATGGTAATATTTACAGGCCCTACCGAGACCAAGCACACAGTAAACATAGTGCAAAAACATAATTTCAATGGAGCCTAAATTGATACCAGTGACTTATCATCATTCTTGTCAATAGGCTTTGTACGAACAGGTAAATTACTTGTATTCCTATAGTAAAACTTGTCAGCTTCTTTGTTTTGCGCTTTTATATCTTTTGTTATGCATTATACTAATAACCTCCACACACATCTCATTTTTACTTGGATTCAACAGCTGTCAAAACTTCAAAAACTGAACTTTGGTAAGAAAACATGTGAAGTTCAGAAGAACTGTGAGGTTCCTGCCCGGTGGTCTTCACTACATTCACAGAAGCTGCTAATAGTTTCTTGATGCGTAATACCATGTCTGTAAATTACTTCACCAGTTTAAAGGGAACCTGTCACCCCCTTTGGGCATTTTAAACTGTGCCCACCAGCTTACACATAATGTAAATGGGGTTCTTGTATCCCCTCTATGTGCCCAGACGTCCCCCTCATACCTGAGAAATCAACTTTTATTCTGTCCCACACTGCATCCTAAAAGTCCCGGGAGGCCTGCTCTTTGGTCCTGATTGATTAGGTCCTTGCGGCCCCCTGGCCGCAAAACCCACCCTGCATGTTCAAAATTGCCGCCCCCTCCTGTGACCGGGCGCTGAGTGACAAGCGCACTCGCATCTGCGCAGTGCGGGTCACTGTGCTCCATTGAAGATAGTTCCGACGTCCCGCGAGATTTGTGAAATCTCGCGAGATTTGTCATGGGCATCTGTCTGCACATAATTTAAATAAACATTTCTCTTCTCTGGTCTCCCAGAGACTCAAACTTATCAACTCGTTTATTCACAGGCAGTGGCTCTTCCAATGAGCCACTGGCCAAAATGAGACAGAAAGGAGATTTTAGGATACTTGACCTGCAGTGCAGGCAGGGAACCCAGAATCAGATTATACAGATACATAGAGATACATCTGTACACAGCAGTATGTATGTACTTGTATTCAAGAGGTGAAGAAATAATGGATTCCTAAAAAATTATAAAAACAATTGCAAAAAATGTCAATTTCTTTCTAATAGAAAAAAATGTACTTTTCTCTTTTTTTTCTTGTAGGTGTCCCTAGAACTTGAACTGACAACCTCTACAGTTGCAAGCAGCAGCTAAACCTTGGAGACACAGACTCTGGTAATATCATGGCTAGAGTCATAGGCGCACTCAAGGGGGGGGACCTACGTGTCTGGACCCCCCCCTTTGGACGGCCCTGAGAAGTGGTGCAGTACACAAGGAGCTGGGCCCCTATGTCAGGAGACAGGAACAATTACACAGCACCCAAGGGCCCACAAAAGAGGCTGCTTTTAGGGGGGCTTCGCTCCCCCAAACACCCCCACCAGGGGCTTTGCCCCTCGGAACCCCGCTGGGGGGTGACACCCCCCTTTCAGGGCCGGTGTGTGTTTCTTGGACCCCTACCTTGGGAAATTTCTGGGTGCGCCACTGGCTAGAGTTGTGTATACTGTTCTTGAAGCTGTAGGGCAGGCTCTGACTCCACAAGCAGATTGTAATGGCACATAAAGATACATTGTGCATAGTAGTGTATTTCTGTGTCCCTGTATTCTAGAGGGAGAATAAAAGAATGTTTTTTTTTCTTCTTGCAAATTACAAATATTGATTGTCCCTTTAATTGTAACGACACAGTGATCAATTATGGTGATTGGAAAATGGTGTAAAATTATTAATTATTTTTCTCTATTAAACCCATTAAAATATAATAAAAATATAATGCTAATACCGTGTTCACAGGTAGCATAAATGCTTAGTCTGAGGATTATGTGCTTTCATGAAAACTTCACCCAATGTGCATCTAAAGACGCCGCTGAACTGTGCAGTTTTAGTGCTTTTTTTCCCTCTAGCAGTTTCTCTATAGAGCCTAAAGAAACCACATGTAAAAAACTGCAGTTACTTTTTTTAAGTACAGAATCAAAGCTTTTATATACTATAAAAAAACGTTGGAAAAGGCGGCTTCACATCTGCACCGAAAACGCATCAAATAAGGGGGAAAATATTTTTAAAAATGCGTCAAAAATGCAATAATCAGAGGAGATTATTATTGTGTAGTTTGGTGCACACACGTGCAGAAAACAAAAAACACAGTATTTACGCAATATGTGAACACAGCCGTACAGACACACAAAAAACAACATGTCATATATATATAGCTACATGATGAGAAAGTTCTGGCTGCTATGACTATAAATGAAAGAACAAAAAAATAAATCCACAGGTTTCAGCTAGAAATGAGCGTGATAAACAGATGATGTCGCTCCACCCCTGGGCGATCAAAAACCAGGAATCGATGACGTCTAAAGGTTAGATATTCATGGGCCTCCCGTTCTGCCATTGAGTACCACTGACCTGGACTGGAGTCCCATGAATTGATCCACTCGTCTCTAGTCCCAATCAGTTGTGGATTTAGGTCGATACCCTGCAGTCTTGGGCATCTGCTGAAAGTCCTTCACTGCCACCACCCCTCTGACATCTCCTCCTGTCTTTGTGGAAAGCAGTGGAAAAGTGGTGTGGCTTGAAGGTGGCTGTGGTGTGGTCAACATTTTCCATGGCATGCATCCCTTTTTCTGTTCTTCCAAAGTTGGAAGGTATGCTTGTAGACAGATAAAACCAAGATAGAGCTTTTTGGTAACGCACATGATTCTATTGTTTACTGAAAATGGAATGAGGCCTACAAAGAAAAGAACACAGGACCTACAGTCATATATGGTGGAGGCTCAAAAATATTATGGGGTTATTTTGCTGCCTCTGGCACTGGATGGCTTAACTGTTGACTGTGCAAGGCATCATGAATAGGGATGGGCGAACTGCTATGTTTTCCCCAAATTCGTGACCGGGGTTGCTCTTTTAAAGCAAGCTAATGGTTAATAAACATAGTGATTATACTTACCGGGTCCGCATTATCCCTTTCAGCTGTGCCGCGGTGCTGTTTCACTACTGGGCTTCCGGGGGGGAATAGTCAGGTGACTGGCTCCATTAGCCAATCACATATGCCAAAAAGATAAGGGGCGGCTTGGAAGTGACGCAGTGACGCATCACACCAGGAAGAGAGGACGCCGTAAGTATAAAAAGAGTATTAACTATTGGATAACTTTAACGGTGGAACTTAGGTCACGAACCAGAATAGTTCACCCAGCATCTCAGCACTAAATCCAATGATATAGAAGAAAAAATTTAAAAAAACAGCACACAAAATAAAGAAATGTGGACTTTAGCCATGCCATTTGGGCTAATAAAGTAGACATTTCTTTTTTGTGTGCTATTTTTTCTACTATATTTATCTATCCATCTATCCTTCTATCCATCCATCCATCCATTTTCAAGATATTCTTCTTAGATATCAGACTGATTAATCTAAATATTGTCAGCATCTTCATTTACTAAGGTAATGTTGAGTTGTTAAATGAATATATAGAACCATATACAGAATATGGAAATCACTTTAAAAATGTATATGCTCCATAGATGATTCATAAATACTTTTTTAAACAATTATACCACTATTTATAACAAAAACCGTAAAAATAGGGAGAATAGAGGAGTGCTTAGAATAGGACCCTGAAGCCTGTGGAGGCCTGAAAGTCTCCACTTTCCCTCATGCAGAGACCAAAATAATGAATGGTACATGAGTGCTGAGGGCCTGTTACACATTTTACATTGCAGCTACGCATAATTAGCAATAGTAAATGTATATACAGTGCTCAGCATAAATGAGTACACCCCCTTTGAAAAGTAAGATTTTAATCAAATCACTGAAAGCAAGAACAATTTCCAAAATTTTCATAGAACATTTATTTAACCCATACCTACCATGAACGTCACATGGATAACATAACTATTATTATCAAATCTTTAGTTTTGCTCAAATTTGTAGTAAAAAATAATACACTTGACATCAAAAATGACTACATCTAGTATTTTGTATGACCTTCATGATTTTAAGAACTGCACCAAGTCTTCTAGGGATGGAATGAACAAGTTGGCGACATGATGTAACATCTATCTTTTTCCACTCTTCAGGAATGACCTCTTTAAGAGCCTGGATGCTGGATGGAGACTAATGACAACTTCTCTCTTCAGAATTCCCCGTAGGTGTTCAGTTGGGTTCAGATCAGGAGACACTTGGCCACTGAATTACTTTCATCCTGTTCATTTCAGAAATGCACAGTGGGCTTAGATGTGCGTTTTAGAGACTGCCATGTCGGAAAATTACACGTCTACCAAGGGCATGGAGCGATGACGGGATCTTCTCTTTTAATATATATATCTGTGAATTCATGATACCATTAATGACAAGTAGCCCCCAACACCAGGAGCTCTTATGCAGCCCACATGAGGACATTGCCACCACCGCGTCTCAGCATCTTTTTTGAACAGAGCAGAGAGTCCCAGTATCCTTCATAGACTTCAACCAATGCCCTGGTGACTCACCGTGGGCTTCTGGGTCACCGCTCCTCGGTGCCCTCTCTGTTAGCTGTACTGTCACGACATCTATTCTTGCTCTTGTCTCTCCCCACTTTCTAACCTTTTCTGCTATTTTCCACTGCTATGCATCTAACTCTCCTCCCAAGGACATAATTGGTCCTCTGCCTCTAGATGTTGCATGTGGTTATGGAGCCTTGGGATTAACTTGTTCATCACTGAGACGGAGAATACTGCACCTTCAGTTAGGGGTGCAGTACCCTCCTGTGACGCACTCGTTGCGGGGCGCCACACTGGCAAACTTGAAGCAGCTTTTTTGTCCATGTGCTTTAGGAGAGGCTTCCTTCATGGACAACACACATACATGTCACTCCTCTGGAGTGTATACCGCATTGTGTCACAGGAAACACTAACCCCAGTTTGATTTTCTATTTCTTTAGCTATCTACAGTGAATTACATGTACTGCACTGTACATAGAGTGGAATTAATGATTACCCTACGTCTTTTCTGGTGCCGCAAATTATTTAGCAAATATGGTCTGCACCAAACTTTTCAACTTTAACTTTTTCTTCTGTCCAACACTCATGGGATTTTTCGAATAAAAGTGGGTAGGACCTTGCAGAAAAGGCCTGCTCACCTGTGACCCTATAGCAGGCTGTTTGTAAATAAAGATTCTTCACCTTATAACTGATCTGAAAATGTTATAATGAGCTGAGCGTCCTCCACACGCAGTACAGGCTAAGGAGGTTACATCTCTCATCTCTATCAGCCATGGCCAGAGCAGAGCTACTGCCACAGCTGTTGACCATTTAGATGCCACGGTCAACCACTGACAGGAACATTTAAATTGAGCAATAGTTAGTGCATGTGTGCATTGGTTCTCACTAGTTAGCTGAGCTTGATATGAGACCATAATATTTCCTATATACTAAATTGCACTGCTGGTATTGCAGTGTATACTACAAGCAATAAAATGACCACAAGTCCCATAATGGGTCTTTAAAATCACTTAAATAAAAATATATATATACACTGCTCGAAAAAATAAAGGGAACACTAAGGCCGGCTTCACACCACAGTAGAATCAGGTCCGGGGCTGTCCCATGTAAACCTGACAGCCCGAGCAGTATAAAGCAGTGTGAAAGACTGGTGGAAAGCATGCCAAGACGCATGAAAGCTGAGATTAAAAATCATGGTTATTCCACCAAATATTGATTTCTGAACTCTTCCTGAGTTAAAACAGGAGTATTGTTGTTTTTATATGAATAAGAACTTGTTTTGTTTGCATTATTATATACCTATAAAGAAAAAAATCAGAGAAACTGAACATTTTGCAGTGGTCTCTTAAATTTTAAAAGCCTTATAGATAATACAATTTGTGGCATGTTCAATACTTACCGTATGTACTCGCGGATAAGCCGAGTTTTTCATCCCAAAAATTGGGCTGAAAAGTACCCCCCTCGGCTTATACGCGAGTCAATACGGCAGCCCCGGCAGCCCCAGCAGCCCCAGCAGCCTCAGTAATCCAGGGCCCCCCCCTTGCTCCGGTAACCTGTAAAGTAAAATATACTTATCACTGTCCCGCTGCCGTCCGCGCCCGCATCTGCCGACATCCCGATCCTCCATCTTCATGCGTCTTCTTCCGGTTTCCTGTGTTCGTCGCAGGCAATGACATCATTGCCGGCGCCGAACACAGGAAGTCGGAAGAAGACGCATGAAGAAGGAGGATCAATATGTCGGCAGATGCGGGCGCGGACGGCAGCGGGACAGTGATAAGTATATTTTACTTTACAGGTTACCGGAGCAAGGCTGGGGGGGCCCTGGATTACTGGGGCTGCTGTATACTACCGCTGGGGCTGCTATATACTACCACTGGGGCTGCTGGGGCTGCTGTATACTACCACTGGGGCTGCTGGGGCTGCTATATACTACCACTGGGGCTGCTAGGGATGCTATATACTACCACTGGGGCTGCTGGGGCTGCTGTATACTACCACTGGGGCTGCTGGGGCTGCTGTATACTACCACTGGGGCTGCTGGGGCTGCTATATACTACCACTGGGGCTGCTGGGGATGCTATATACTACCACTGGGGCTGCTGGGGATGCTATATACTACCACTGGGGCTGCTGGGGCTGCTGTATACTACCACATGGGGCTGCTGGGGCTGCTGTATACTACCACTGGGGCTGCTGGGGCTGATGTATACTACCACCGGGCTTGCTGGGGATGCTATATACTACCACTGGGGCTGCTGGGGCTGCTGTATACTACCACTGGGGCTGCTGTATACTACCATTGGGGAGGACTGTGTACCACTGGGGGGGGCCTGTATACCACACTGCTGGGGGCTGTATACCTGTGCTGGGGTCCACCTCGGCTTATACACGAGTCCATAGGTTTTTCCAGATTTTTGGGGCAAAAGTAGGGGGGTCGGCTTATACACGGGTCGGCTTATACACGAGTATATACGGTATTTCACCTGATATATATTTATAAATATATATTATTGAACTCGGCACAAATTTTAAAAGTAAATATCTTTCTAACTGTACTATTGACATGACTTTCTCACCAGATGACGTTGACAACCCATCCAGTTCACGCAGACCAATAAATTAAACCATGGCTGTCCATAAAGGGAGTTATGTGTAATAATGATAAATTAATGGGAAAAATTATTGAACACATGCAGAAAAAGGTGCAAAAAGCCATGAAAAGTCATGATACCAGCTGAAATCTAGCGGTAAAATGAAAGAAATCCTGCTACTTAGTGAAATATATCATTTGGTTACACTGATGGCCTCTAAAAAAAGGTGTAATTACCAAGGTGCCACACAAGAAACATCTCATGATGGGTAAACCAGTGATCTGTCTCAAGACAGCTTATTGCAACCTTATTGTTGCAAAACATACTGATTGCATTGGTTACAGAAAAATGTATAAACTTCTGAAGGTTCTTGTGAGCACTACTGGGACCATAATAACTGGAATGAACAAGATTGAACCATGAACCAAGCACAACCAGCTGTTTACCACAAGATCTCAGACAAATGAGTGAAAAGAATTATCAGAAGAGTTGTCCAAGAGTCAATTACGACCTATTGAGACCTACATAAAGATCATTAGTCAGCAGCTATAATTGTTTCAAAGAAAACAGTAAGTAATGCACTCCCCCTCTATGGCCTGTAGGCATGCCCCTGTATGTACGATCACCACACAAGAATCCACTGCAGAACACAATGCATGTTCAAGCATGTTTAAAGGTTGCTCAACAATATTTAGACAAGCATGTGAAATACTGGGAGAATATAGTCTGGTCAAATAAGATCAAAATTGAACTCTTTGGATGCCATAATACACACCATGTTTGTAGGCCAAAAGGCACTGCATATCACCCCGAAGACAGCTTACAACAGTGAAATCTGGAGGTGGGAACATCATTGTGTGGGGCTGTTTTTCAGCATGTGGCTTTGGCTATGTGTGCATGAATTAAGAGGACTTGTCAGTCAAGGTGATCGGGGCAGGCAGAAACCAACAGATGCCAGCCTGGGACTAGTCATCTGGGACACATAGTCATTGGCTGGCCTTTTAAAGCATGTTCTCTCTGAAACACCGCAGCACCTCAGTGACACATCCATGGTTGCAATAACACAGCTGCAGTTCAGGTAGCATGAATCTGATGGCAGGCAGGTTCCCTTTAGGAAATTTAGTGCACCTTTCTCCACTGGACTAAATGAATCATCACCTTTATATTAGATGAAAGGGATCATGAGGAATTATATATTACAAATTTGGCCCCTTCTCCTGGATTGAAGGAGTTGGACATACTGAACACGTTCCCTCTTGAAGAAATCAGTGTAATGTAAATTATGACATGTGTTACCGGTGTCAGATTGTATTTTGTCCAACAATAACAATAGTAAGGGCCTTTTTACATCTGCGTTTGCCCTGCGTTTTGCTGCATTGCGTTTATACCTCAAAACGTACTGAAACGCATCCAAAAACGCATCCATTCATTTAAATGAAAAATGCAATGAAAACACAAGTGGAAACGCATGTCATTTTCAGAAAACGCAAAATGCATGCCCAAAACGTTTCCTGCAACGAGTTCCCAAAGAGTCAGAAGTAGAGGATCTAAGGTTCGGCCATATTGGCGGATTACTCTCTTTAAGAGGAAGAAGACGCGTAACTGCGTGTTGACAATAAAACTTTCACTAACTGAACTGTAGCACTGAGCTGGGTTGTGTTGAAGGAACTGAGATTGTGTTGAAACAGCAAATAAATTGTGTGAGAAGAATTGAAAAGATTGTGTTTGGAGAAGTAATAGACTTTGTATGAAAATGCTCCATCTTGTAAAGATATACACCCGCTATCGACTGTATACATTGAGTAAAGAGTTTATTTTGGAATGATGGTCTCCTTCATTGAACTATCTGGTCCTGGCCAGCCGAAGCCAACAGCATCATGAGGCCTGCAAGGGATGTACAAGTCCAAACCCCAGCCAGGACCCCCAACTTCATGCAACATGCCAAAGAGTAAGCTACGACCATGGCTACGTTACAGGGCTACATTTATTTGTCACCGGATGATCTATACAGTAGTCAGACGCTCTGCGGTTTTGTACAGAAAATGCATTTCCATGGAGCTGCATTTAGGTAAAGCCCCGGTAGTAAAACATCACCATTTTCTTCATTACCTCTAAGCGGTATTGTGATGTGATATGTACGCAGCTCTCCATAGACAATAATATGTTTTTATGGCGGCATGCAGTTTACTCTTTGTATTCTTGCAGTCTAACAGGACCCCCTAGAGGCGAGATGTAGGACAGCAGGCTTATTCACACCGCATTCATTGTCACATGGCTTTGTGTCCTGCCTTTGTCTTCCCCTTAATGAGCCAATATTCCCACAGCTGTTCTCCTGCCTGTTGATAACAGGATGCAGCAGCCACTATTTCCTATTGCTCATTTGCTCAGATGACACCACAGTTGATAATGGGTTAAAATAAGTGGTGACTGCAGACACACTGCAGACCTTAATTGATTTTCTTTGATGTTAGATTTGCATTCCTTCCTGAAACAGTCATTTAGGGTTTTCTGTGGATGATCCTGAATCAAACAAGGAAGAACCAGGAACAATGTTGTCAGACAGTAAGCCCCATGGACAATCCAATGTCTTTACCACCCTCTCCTTTGTCCTGGGGGGTTTTATGAGGGCTGTGCAGTAAAGATCAGTGCAGTGTGGACCAGGCTGCCTTTACTTTTCATTATGTCATTTACGTTTTTATCATTTGATACAATAGATTTTTCGATGTGATGATGTTTGACTTTTTTTGGCACCGAGAGATACGGTAATCACCGAATGATCCTTCACAATTGTAAACATGTCCAGTCATCGGATGTCGAAAGGCTAATTTGCTCATTTGTTGTTGATCCCATCTTTTACATTGACCTTAAATACATTATTTGTCATCCACACATCCCCTTGTTTAAAACGTCATCTACATAACCCTTATAAAGAAAACTATATGAAACGGGAAGGAAACAAGTGTTCATTAGTATGAAAAACCCTTACAATTATTGATACATATAAGTGAATGTAGAGGAGAGCAGAGGGATTTCCTATATTCCAATTAGCGTTTTTTATAGCCAATTTATCTACTTATTTATTCTGCTTGTTTATAAAGCATCCAACAGGGGGAGATTTATCAATGTAGACATCCGTGCAAATCATCATAACCTCATAAACATATATGACGCCGTCATGCCGGGAGACCCCCTAGCACTCCATGCTTTGTGGTCCAAGATCGGACCAAAATCCATGGACGTCTGCATTAGCCCTTATACCAGGGGTCCCCATCCTGAGGCCAGGGAGCCACAGGAGGCTCGCGAGCCCATGATGTGTTTTTAGTGGTTGTCTTCCAGCTTGGTGCATAAGCACCAAGTATAGCAAACTGTTTTGAAGAGCATGTCTGCAGATTGTGACTTTTGTGAATAGCCCCACATAGAAGAGCAGATCTGAATAGGGGTAAGGTTTGGCTGTCATTACACAGGTAAGGCCAGGTTCACACATACAAATCCGTTTTTTAAGCCCTTAGAAAAATGGATCCGTTTTTCTAAGGGTACCAATAGTTTCCTATGAGGTCCTGGACGTTTTTGGCAAATTTTTCCAGTAGCCTCCCTGGCGGTCTGTTTAGGTCTGGTTTTTTGTTGCTAAAAGCGGGCTTACCCGCGTTCGCGGCAGATGCGGTAAAAAAACCGCATCTGCCGCACTTGCCGCACTTGCCGCATAGCTGCCGCACTTGTGCCGCACTCGCGGCGCGGTTGCGGCGCGGTTGCGGTAATCTGCATAGTAAAGGGAACCATGCAGTAGACATGAGATAATGATTGTATACACTTACATGAGGGCGTCTCCCTGTGTGTGCTGGCACTTGTGAGCTGTGTTCGTCATGCCTGCTCTCCCCCTCCCTTATGCCCGCCCCCTCTCAGCCTGCTATAGTGATGTGAGGCTGATCTCGTCATAAAGGGGCGGGGCTACCGGGATGCGCGATTTAGCCCCGCCCCTTGATGACGAGATCAGCCTCACATCACTATAGCAGGCTGAGAGGGGCGGGCATAAGGGAGGGGGAAAGCAGGCATGACGAACACAGCTCACAAGTGCCAGCACACACAGGGAGACGCCCTCATGTAAGTGTATACAATCATTATCTCATGTCTACTGCATGGTTCCCTTTACTATGCAGATTACCGCAACCGCGCCGCAACCGCGCCGCGAGTGCGGCACAAGTGCGGCAGCTATGCGGCAAGTGCGGCAAGTGCGGCAGATGCGGTTTTTTTGCCGCATCTGCCGCGAACGCGGGTAAGCCCGAGCCTGACTCGGGTTAACGCTTCTGGTAGTGAATGTTAACCCCGAGTCAGGCTCGGGAATAACGCTAGGAAGGTTAAAAATACATATGTGTCAACGCAGGTGCCTTTATGTGCAATGTGTTAACACATGCGTTTCCCATAGGGCTCATGTTAAAAAAATGCATGCTTTTTTTTTTTAAAGCACCCCAAAAATGCAGCTAGCAGCTTTTTGGGCTGCTGCATACAAACACATGCGTTTTTTTAAAAAACGCACACACATGCGTTAACGCATATACGTTTTTGGACTTTGAAAAAAAAACCCTCCAAAATGTTCCCAAAAACAGATTTAAGGCAAAAACGGATTTGTATGTGTGAGCCTGGCCTAATTGGGGCTCTGGATATCACTATGGTAAGGGGTAAAATACAAATATAAAAGATTGACCAGCACCTCCAATAGCTGAAAATACTATATAATTACAAAAATATACAGCAGCACTAAAAAGCTAAAATATGCATACATTGAATAAGGAGATTTTGGTATTGCATTACTGCTATTGGTTCTACTGTATATACTCGTGTATAAGCCGACCTGTGTATAAGCCGACCCCCCTACTTTTGCCCCAAAATCTGGGAAAACTCATGTATAAGCCGAGGGTGGACCCCAGCACAGGTATACAGCCCCCAGCAGTGTGGTATTCAGGCCCCCCCAGTGGTATACAGGCCTCCCCAGTGGTAGTATACAGCAGCCTCCCCAGTGGTATATACAGTCCCCAGCAGTATTACAGCAGCCTCCCCAGTAGTATATACAGGCCCCAGCAGTATTACAGCAGCCCCAGTGGTATACAGCAGCCTCCCCAGTGGTATATACAGGCCCCATCAGTATTATAGCAGCCCCAGTGGTATGCAGCAGCCTCCCCAGTGGTATATACAGGCCCCAGTAGTATTATAGCAGCCTCCCTGGTGGTATATACAGGCCCCAGCAGTATTACAGCAGCCCCAATGGTATACAGCAGCCTCCCCAGTGGTATATACAGGCCCCAGCAGCATTACAGCAGCCCCAGTGGTATACAGTAGCCTCCCCAGTGGTATATGCAGGCCCCAGCAGTATATACAGCAGCCCCAGTGGTATATACAGGCCCCAGCAGTATATACAGCAGCCCCAGTGGTATATACAGGCCCCAGCAGTATATACAGCAGCCCCAGTGGTATATACAGGCCCCAGCAGTATACACAGCAGCCCCAGTGGTATATACAGGTCCCAGCAGTATATACAGCAGCCCCAGTGGTATATACAGGCCCCATCATTATATACAGCAGCCCCATCGGTATACAGGCGCAGCCAACCCCCCCCCCCCCCCGTGGGATACAGGGCCCTCCTTGCTGCCGCACACCTGTAAAGTAATACATGATTATACTTATCCCTGTCACTGTCGCCGCTGTCACCGTGCTCCTCCAGGTCTTCATGCTTCCTCCTCCGGCGCACAGGAAATGACGTCATTGCCTGCGCCCGCCGGAGGAGGAAGCATGAAGACCCGAAGGAGCGCGGTGACAGCGGCGACAGCGACAGGGATAAGTATAATCGTGTATTACTTTACAGGTGTGCGGCAGCAAGGAGGGCCCTGTATCCCACTGATTGGGGGGGGAGCCGCGCCTGTATACCGATGGGGGGCGCGGGCGGCCCTGTATACTCTATGACTCGTGTATAAGCCGAGGGGGGGACTTTTCAGCACATTTTTTGTGCTGAAAAACTCTGCTTATACACGAGTATATATGGTATATTTAAAAAATGAGATACTTCGCTTATGTATTGGCCAATGCACCTGAGCCTGATAGACAACAACGCGGTGTATGTCTTTATCGGGACCCTAACTTAAAATGCCTCTATGTGGGATAAACAATTTACAACGTATGGGCAACTTGCACCTGTTCACACCTATTTGGAGGGGCTGGCTGGTCTATTTATATTTGTATTATATTCCTTTATGATTTAGTACTTCGCCCTTAAGTCAGGGCATCTTCATTGTAGCTGGATCTTACCAGCCCAGACTTTTTAGCTATCTCTCCCAAGTCCACCATATTATTAGTTGCAAGTATTGGTTTTAATCTGGCACAAGAAAATACTGTGTTAAAAAGGTGAAAAACATCTTCAAAATTAGATTTGGTGGATTGGTTTTAGTTTTTGTTCCAGGTGAAGTTAACTATATAAATAAAAGAAATCATATGGCACTCACCATTTGAGCCTTTACTTCACTTTATTCCATTTCAAACCCGGGTGCAGACAAACATGGGATCGCATGGCATGTAAGAGCCGCTGTCATCCTTGTGTTCCTTTTACCCCTCCCTCCCATGTAGGCGGCTCAAATGGTTTATTCAAATGGTTTATTCATTTATTCTATTTCCACTTACAGTCCCTGACAAAAGGTATGTCGCTTATCCATGTTATGTAAATAATAGCTTATAACCTGAGGTTAAATTAATCCATTGGTTGTATAAATTACTCTTTTGAAAGCTGAAACCCTCCCAAATGTGGTTTAGGTTAAGAAAATAAATCGGCATCAATGCTGAAATATTGATAATTTAATGAACACAGAATGGTCAGATTTTGGCAACACAAAAGTTTTGTCGCCCACAGAAAGTAAAGTGATATTCACACAAATAATTAACTTAAAATACAAATATATGTTGCATAACATTGGCGAATACAGTTGTGGTGCTATTAGAGTCATATTTAATATTTTGTGTGACTTGCATGAGCTTGAAGGACTGCTTCCATGCGGTTCAACAATGATTCATGCAATTTATTAATGAAGTCTTTAGGAATAGCAAAGAATGCAGTCTTACATGCTTCCCAGAGTTCATCTAGATTCTTTGGTTTTGTCTTCAAACCTTCCTCTTTCATCCTACCCCAAACATGATCATTGATGTTCATGTCTGGTGACTGGGCTGGCCAGTCCTTGAGCATCTTGATCTTTTTTGCCTATAGGAACTTTGTTGTAGAGATGGATGTAAGAAATGGAGCACCATCCTGCTGCAGAATTTGACTCCTTTTATGATTTGGAATGTAAGAGGTAGCTAATACTTCTTGATATATTAGGCTATTGATATTGCCTTCCACCTTGCAGATGTTTCGCACACCCCCATACTGAATGTAACCCCAGACCATAATCTTTCCACCACCAAATTTGGATCTATATGGGCTCCAGTAAGTCTCCTGCTGTATTTGCGGTGGCTGTATTGTTTAGCAGGCTGTGGGACTTTACAAATGCCACATGGTTTTTTATTTACCTTTTGTTTAGTGCTGGCTTCTAAGCACTCATTCAATCATGGAGGCCATTTCGAGACAGAATCCTACAAACTGTTCTAGTTGACACAGGGACCTGAGGTGACCAGGCCTGTTGGAGCTCTGCTGCAGTGGAATAGGGGCTTGCTTTGGATTTTCTAACCAATAAACGATCCTCCTGAGCAGTTGTCTTGTGGGGTCTGCCGGACCTGGGTTTGTCAAAAACATCTCCAGTCTCTTCAAATCTTTTTTTAATTCTTTGTACTTGATGCTGAGACACATTAAAGGTGCCAGCCACCTCTGCAGTGGATCTGGTCTTTAGCCTCTTGATAATCAAGGCTTTGGTGGCAGGGTGGATTTTTGGCATGTTGTCAGAGCTCAAGTTGCAGTTCAAGTGAAGGTCTGGGGTGCTGGGTTTCTTTTTATACACACATACTAATTTACTGATCATTTACTGAGCACAGGTGAGGATGTAAACTAGGATTGGGTGCATTATGTGACCAGGCGACAAAACGTTTGTCTTGCCAAAATCTGACCATTCTGTGTTCATTAAATGATCAATATTTCAGCATTGATGCCAATTTATTTTCTTAACTTAAACCACATTTCGGAGGGTTTCAGCTTTCAAATGAGTAATTTATACAACCAATGGATGAATTTAACGTCAGGTTGTTAGCTTTTATTTACATAACATGGATAAGCGACATAACTTTTGTCAGAGACTGTACATGTGTTTGGGCTGAAAGATTGAGCACCATTGGAGCTGTGTCTAATTTATCTGCTTATCTCAAGGTGCCAGAGCAACTCAGTTTGCTGGAGCGCATTAGAGCTTCTGTGTTGCGGTGCCCGGATTTCTTCTACATTGTGTTAACACTATAAATGTAAAGCTGTGATATCATATGTGGATACATTTTACTTACAGAGCTATTGAGTCATAATGATATCTATGAAGCACTGTGGTATTATTAGCGCTATATATGTGAATAAAATAAATAAAAAATAATGGACATAACTTACTGTATGTGCCAGGATAGCCATATCTAATTCAGGATGTGAGATATCACACCATACGCCCAGTTAAATATATGACGTTGCTTTCTTGATATTATCCCTTCCAAGTTTTATAACTTAGATAACATTTATAAAATTCCATTTTGTGGCCTATTTGTGTAGCTGCAATGGCAATAATATCAATATAGTGAAAATACATGATACTGTTCCTTACAATACAAAAGCATCTCAATTTATAAGATTGAGAAAAATGTTAGTATTTTAGTGCAATTCTAAACACGATAACCAGTTGAATTTATTTATTAAAAAACATCAATAGGTGCTGAATTATCAGATATTCTGGGTGGATTGGATGCCCATTGAAAAAGATATGTCACCTGAATGGTAGAGCATGATGATGAAAAAGATCCAAAATAAAATGTTAACAGAAATCTGCTATTAGCCAGTGTGAGCTTTCCAAAATTACCAATTCTTGGCTCACCGTGGTCAACGTTTATGACCTTGGATCAGTGATCATGATCAGGGCACACCAATACCTTCATGTCCTAAAATCATATTATTAACCCAAAAGCTACTAATTGGTAATGGCTTACTAGAAACACAATGATGGGAGATGATCATTATGAACTATTGGCATTAAAAGAGCAAATGTAGGCCAGTACTGGGGAAACTGTGTATGCTAAAGGGAAAACGTACCTATGCGGACGCAATTGATAATAATACTAATAATAACAACAATCGTTTAGCTATAAGGCTATGTTCACATTGCATGTGCATTTTTGATCCGTTTTTTGTGATCTGTTTTTGCATGGAAAACGGATCACTTCCTGTGATTGCCAGCAAAGTCATTGAGTTTTCAGAAATGCTGTCCAGACGCTGCGTTTTTTACTGGTCCGTTTTTGGTGCAGAAAACGCATCCAATAAAAAGAATGAGC
The DNA here is from genome assembly GCA_033576535.1 of Allobates femoralis. Taxonomy (NCBI): domain Eukaryota; kingdom Metazoa; phylum Chordata; class Amphibia; order Anura; family Aromobatidae; genus Allobates; species Allobates femoralis. Next base: position 47,346,529 of record JARQOC010000011.1, read on the forward strand.
ATGTCAATTAGTGATCTGTTTTTTTCTCCTCCATTTTCTCCCTTGATACCATTGTAATGGAAAAAAACGCAGCACAAAAAACAGATCAAAACGCGTTGTGTGAACATAGCCACATAGTCTGTAGCTCTTTTCAAAATCTTGCAGTTGTGGGTGGGTTCACCTGTTCATTTGAATGATGGAGGTTCTGGCAATAATCCCCCATCAATCTAAGATTTATTGCAAAAAAATAGTTGAATCTGGTGAAATACGAATTCACATAGGAAATTCAATTTTTCTAATTTATTCCACGTGCAATTTATCAAATATGACTGCATTGTAAACGTTTATTGTGAAAATGTTTATTGTACTTTTAGTGTGGCGTCCCACTGGTCCGGTCGCCATGGAGGAATACTGCACCCAGATCAGAGTATGTAGTATCCCTGTGACCAGGGGACTGGATGTCAATCAGGGACCCTCACCACACGCATCCACACAACTTAGGTTAGGGGGACCAATAGTGTTAACTGTTGCTATTCAACCGGTTCCAGGGGAAGAGCTTAGGTGGTAGAGTGGAGAGCGGAAAGCTAGTCAGGAGAAGAGGGAGAAGGAGAAAGTCGTAGGAGGGGACCCTGTGAGATGCACAGTGGAGATAATATGAAGGAGGGAGGAGCACTACAATCAATCGTAATTCAAAGAGTCAGGTGCGTCAGGTGCTCACCATGCCATGAGAGCTCAAGGTTAAATATAAGAAAAAGACATGGCTTATTGAAAAAAACGTTTTTTCTATATGCCATGTCTTTTTCTTATATTTATCAAAGATGCACAGTGGAGGGCACCTCAGGAGAGGTGGCCCAGGAACCGAAGGGACCCTAGGGGCACCAGGGATTGCAGTGTGCTCAAACCTGGACCCGATAATAACCAAGAGGGTCAGTCCGACACTGGAGGACCAGCTCCGAGGTGGTGTGGGTGTTTATCTCTGAGTCGCAGAACCCGGACGGCATGCACCTCTTCAGAAGTCGTGGCAACCCCGGCATAATTCCCCTAAGGCCCCGCGTAGGGTCAAGGGGACCCGGAGAGCGAAAGAGTCCAGGAGGAGGCCTAGAGGCAAGAGACTCCAAGAGGAGGCCCAGGTGACAGACTCCACACTGGAGGCTCAATGGGCATTAGACTCTGTAAGGATCCGTGGGGTCCGGCGGTGGGCTTTCTGTGCGGGAATGTAAGGACAGTTGAAAGGCAAAGTAGACACATTATGGAGGGTCTCCTGTGAAGCATCCTAATCCTCTGGTGACTACCCAGGCCAGCAGCACACGTGAACTGTGTGTGTAAAGACTGTCTTGCTGCCTGAGTCACCAGTAAAACCCGGTTCAGAGACTAAGACCGTGTGGTGTGCTTATTGCTTGCTCCGGAGGAGCCATACTACTGCTCACAGAGAGAGTGTGAATTCTCCATTTATTTCATTACTGCCCCAGGGACCCTGCTCCACCTACAGGGAGCGTTACCAACTAGCTGCTTCAACATCATCCCCAGAGGTCTGCAGCAGTGCCGGTATCATTAGCGGATACCGTTGGTGGCGTCACAAATCCTTTTTTTATTTTTAGCCCCTTATTCAGTGACCGCCAGGGCCATAGGACCGGGCACAGGCCGCCCTTGACATCCTCAGTTAATCAACACCCGAAACCGGTTACCCCATAGCCCTGGGGTGGGTCATTTAGGACTCCTGACCGTCATACTCTTTGGCGTCCTCTCCTGCCCAGGTGATGTGGTATGATCAGATCATGTCCCCGTACTGTCAGAAACATGCATTACACAGCACATAGCAGGGATACATATATAAGATTATCTCAGCACAGGAGATGTGGTATGATCAGACCATGTCCCTGTACAGTCAGACAAATCCATTACACTGTACATAGCAGGGACACATATATAAGATTATCTCAGCACAGGAGATGTGGTATGATCAGGCCATGTCCCTGTACGGTCAGACACATCCATTACACAGTACATAGCAGGGACACATATATAAGATTATCTCAGCACAGGAGATGTGGTATGATCAGACCATGTCCCTGTACAGTCAGACACATCCATTACACAATACATAGCAGGGACACATATATAAGATTATCTTAGCACCGGAGATGTGGTATGATCAGACCATGTCCCTGCACGGTCAGACACATCCATTACACAGTACATAGCAGGACACATATATAAGATTATATCAGCAGATAAACTTTTTTTAAAGATCCAATTGTGGAAATTATTATTATTCCAAGATCCATTGATTAAAATGAACTTTGTTCATGGGAAAACCTCTTTAATTGTTTGTCACCCCGTTTCAGACCATATACTGTAAATACAGAAGAATAGTAATCATTTCCTTGCTGTTTTACTATATTTGTTTACCGTATATACTCGTGTATAAGCCGACCCGTGTATAAGCCGACCCCCCTACTTTTGCCCCCAAAACCTGGGAAAACCTATTGACTCGTGTATAAGCCGAGGGTGGACCCCAGCACAGGTATACAGTCCCCCCCATTGGTATATAGCAGCCTCCCAGTGGTAGTATACAGCAGCCACAGAGGTATATACAGCAGCCCCAGTAGTAGTATACAGCAGCCTCCCCAGTGGTAGTATACAGCAGCCTTCCCAGTGGTAGTATACAGCAGTCTCCCCCTGTGGTAGTATACAGCAGTCTCCCCCTGTGGTAGTATACAGCAGCCTCCCCTGTGGTAGTATACAGCAGTGCCCCCCCCCTCTGTGGTATATACAGCCCCCCCCCCCGTGGTAGTATACAGCAGCCCCCCTGTGGTAATATACAGCAGTGCCTCCCCCCCGTGGTATACACAGCCCCCCCCCCCGTAGTATACACAGCCCCCCCCCGTGGTATACACAGCCCCCCCCCCCCCCCCCGTTGCTGGCGCACACCTGTGAAAAGAAGATCTTTCATACTTATCCTCCTGCTGTCACCGCGCGCATCCTCCGCTCTTCTTGCTTGCACCCGGGCCCCGGCGTCCATCCATATGATCGCGCACAAATAATGACGTCATTATTTGTGCGCGGTCACGTGGATGGACGCCGGGGCCCGGGTGCAAGCAAGAAGAGCGGAGGATGCGCGCGGTGACAGCAGGAGGATAAGTATGAAAGATCTTCTTTTCACAGGTGTGCGCCAGCAACGGGGGGGGGGGGGGGGGGGGGCTGTGTATACCACGGGGGGGGGCTGTGTATACTACGGGGGGGGGGGGGCTGTGTATACAACGGGGGGGGAGGCACTGCTGTATATTACCACAGGGGGGGCTGCTGTATACTACCACGGGGGGGGGGCTGTATATACCACAGAGGGGGGGGGCACTGCTGTATACTACCACAGGGGGGCGGGAGAGCACTGACAGTGCTATGTAATATGCACGGCTCCCCCTGCCGCTGATGGACAGGGGGATGCAGTGCATATTGCATTGCACTAATGAGCGGCCCCACGTGACCGGCCGCTCACTATACAGCCTCCCCCTGCCTCCTCCAGCCCTCGGACACCGGCCCCACACAGTCAACCGTCACTGACTCGTGTATAAGCCGAGGGGGGCACTTTCAGCACAATTTCTGTGCTGAAAAACTCGGCTTATACACGAGTATATACGGTAAATAAAATTTTCAAAAGTTCTGAGTTGTCAGAAGCAGTGAATTTTAACAAAATCTAAACAGATTCGATTAGTTTAGTAAGAATTTGCGTGGCCTTATTTATCTCACATTCAGTGGCTTAGGGATAAATGCTGTTGGCTGGAATAACTCTTAAAGCTGTGAAAATTATATTGGTTACAAATAATTAAGAAAATGTCATTAAGCAATCTAAATGTTCCCTGTGACTTTAAATACATCATTTTCCAGTAAGTTCGGTGATTGTGGCTGATGGATTCTTAAGCCTTTTCACAGTAAAGGAAAAGAAATGTAAAACTACTTTACAACCAGATTAAAAAATGCAGCGATTTCAGTGGGATCATTTACAGTTATGCTGAGCCGCGCTTTCAGTTTTGTGTAATTTCAAGTGAAACATAAAAAACAGAAATGAGAAGAGCGATAAAATTAAGAATCTCTGGAAACACGCGTTTATACCCCATAAAGTCAAGATTTTTATAGGGGTCATTGTGTCGTTCTTGCATAAATGCATGTATCGTATATGTCCTGTTTACTAGAAATACTTATCGTTTATAGGTTTGAAGTGGATAAATAATTATTTGTACCATACTATACTAATTTGTACAGTAAAGGAAAACTTACAATTAAAGGGGTTGTAAACTACTTGGACAACACCTTCTCATTCCCCATGTGCGCCCCTATAAAAATAAAAAAGCCTATACTCACCTCTGCTGCCGACGCGGTTCTAGTGATATCAGAACTGGTGTTCCCAAGACCCACGTGACATTTTTATGAAACGCAAACCCCGCGACCAATCACCTCCAGGCTCCTTTGGATTCAGGAGCAATTAACAGGAAGTGCCGCTCACTTCCTGTTCATTATTTAATCTCTGAAGTCGGGGAGAAGGAAGCCGGCAGTGATTGGTCCAAATAGTGGCCAACCCCTTCTCATTCCCCATGTGCGCCCCAAAAGAATAAAAAAGCCTATACTCACCTCTGCTGCTGACGCGGTTCTAGTGATGTCAGAACTCATGTTCTCAAGACCCACACGACATTTTTATGACACCCGAACCCCGCGGCCAATCACCACCGGCTTCCTTTGGATTCAGGAGCAATTAACAGGAAGTGCCGCTCACTTCCTGTTCATTATTTAACATCCGAAGTCGGGGAGAAGGAAGCCGGCAGTGATTGGTCCAAATAGTGGACAACCCTTTTAATGTATATAAACCCAAAGGGAGAAACCTGCTTTTTGCAAAGAGGTGAGAGTCATTTTTTTTATCTTGCTTAATGTCCTTAGCCATTGTGCAAGACTCATTAAAGAGAAACTTTCACCAGGTTTTTGCTATGTAAATGACAGCAACATGATGTAGGGATATAGACCCTGAATCCAACAATGTATCATTTAGATTACTGGGTATGGCTGTTGTGATAAAATCACTGTTTTCTATGCTGCAGATCTAGCAGAACTCGGAATGCTGAGCTGTGTATAACCTCGTCCATATCAATAATTCTCTTCTATAGCTGGGCAACGCATGATATCACTTGTGTGCGCTACCTGTGCCAGCCTATTATTGGCCGGTGGAATTTATTGCAGTGTAGGGACCTAGTAGGCCTCTTCACTACAGTACATTTCAGCTGAATGTGCATCCATAGATGCACATCCAGCTAAAATAGGCACTAAGGTCGGTGGACCACTTTCCTACACAGGCCCAGTCAGATTTCTACCACTATACAGTTCACACAGAAAGCTGCCATTCAGTGGTGGTAGCAGGGATACACAGCAGCTAATAAAGAGGCAGGAGACACCTAGTCCTGTAATGATAATTTCCTGCTGATAAAACATTGATTGTATTACAACAAAAGCAAAGAATCTAAGTGACACATCACTGGAATCAGGTTCTCAGCCCCAACATCATGCTGCTGTCAGATTACATAGCAAAATCTGCTGACAGATTCCCTTTAAACGTGTAGAACTTTGACATACAGGGTAACTATCTTTTTAGATGACACTAGGAAAATGGTTTTCTTTCCTCCCAGTAAAATGCAAATTTGCATGTAGAACATTGCCATTAATACTCCATACTCATCTAGTCTTCTTAAAGGGGTTGTCACAATTTGCTGATCATTATGAGAGCCATCACTAGGCTGCCTCTAATTCTCAAAAATGATGCTCTGGACTACCTCATTTGAATTGCTGCACATACGTGCAGGGGCGTAACTACCGGCATAGCAGACGTAGCAGTCGCTTTGGGGCCCGGCCCTTGTGGGGGGCCCGGACCCAGCGCCGCTACGCTGCTATCCGGTCAGCTACAGGCCCCCAGTGTGTATATACAGGTCCCCCACTCCTCCTCTGCTGCACACGTCACCTGTAAAGGAATACATCATACTTACTTATCTCTGCCGGCTGCCGCCGCTCTGCACCGCGCTCCGTCTTCATCCAGCTTCTTCCTGGTTGTGACGTCATTTCCTGCGCCCGGCGGTCACAACCAGGAAGAAGCTGGATGAAGACGGAGCGCGGTGCAGAGCGGCGGCAGCCGGCAGAGATAAGTAAGTATGATGTATTCCTTTACAGGTGACGTGTGCAGCAGAGGAGGAGTGGGGGACCTGTATATACACACTGGGGGCCTGTATATTCCCACAGGGGGCCTGTATATTCCCACTGGGGGCCTGTATATTCCCACTGGGGGCCTGTATATTCCCACTGGGGGCTGTATATACCCACTGGGGGCCTGTATATTCCCACTGGGGGCTGTATATACCCACTGGGGGCTGTATATACCCACTGGGGGCCTGTATATTCCCACTGGGGGCCTGTATATTCCCACTGGGGGCCTGTATATTCCCACTGGGGGCCTGTATATTCCCACTGGGGGCCTGTATATTCCCACTGGGGGCTGTATATACCCACTGGGGGCCTGTATATTCCCACTGGGGGCTGTATATACCCACTGGGGGCTGTATATACCCACTGGGGGCCTGTATATTCCCACTGGGGGCCTGTATATTCCCACTGGGGGCCTGTATATTCCCACTGGGGGCTGTATATACCCACTGGGGCCTGTATATACCCACTGGGGGCCTGTATATACCCACTGGGGGCCTGTATATACCCACTGGGGGCCTGTATATACCCACTGGTGGCCTGTATATACTCACTGGGGCCCTGTATATACTCACTGGGGCCCTGTATATACCCACTGGGGCCCTGACTGTATATACCCACTGGGGGCCTGTATATACCCACTGGGGAGGCTGCTGTATACCACTGGGGCTGCTGTATATACTGCTGGGGCCTGTATATACCACTGGGGAGGCTGCTGTATACCACTGGGGCTGCTGTATATACTGCTGGGTCCTGTATATACCACTGGGGAGGCTGCTGTATACCACTGGGGCTACTGTATATACTGCTGGGGCCTGTATATACCACTGGGGAGGTTGCTGTATACCACTGGGGCTGCTGTATATACTGCTGGGGCCTGTATATACCACTGGGGAGGTTGCTGTATACCACTGGGGCTGCTGTATATACCACTGGGGAGGCTGCTGTATACCACTGGGGCTACTGTATATACCACTGGGCTGCTGTATATACCACTGGGGAGGTTGCTGTATACCACTGGGGCTGCTGTATATACCACTGGGGAGGCTGCTGTATACCACTGGGGCTGCTGTATATACCACTGGGGAGGCTGCTGTATACCACTGGGGCTGCTGTATATACCACTGGGGAGGCTGCTGTATACCACTGGGGCTACTGTATATACTGCTGGGGCCTGTATATACCACTGGGGAGGCTGCTGTATACCACTGGGGCTACTGTATATACTGCTGGGCCTGTATATACCACTGGGGAGGTTGCTGTATACCACTGGGGCTGCTGTATATACTGCTGGGGCCTGTATATACCACTGGGGAGGTTGCTGTATACCACTGGGGCTGCTGTATATACCACTGGGGAGGTTGCTGTATACCACTGGGGCTGCTGTATATACCACTGGGGAGGCTGCTGTATACCACTGGGGCTGCTGTATATACCACTGGGGAGGCTGCTGTATACCACTGGGGCTACTGTATATACCACTGGGGCTGCTGTATATACCACTGGGGAGGTTGCTGTATACCACTGGGGCTGCTGTATATACCACTGGGGAGGCTGCTGTATACCACTGGGGCTACTGTATATACTGCTGGGGCCTGTATATACCACTGGGGAGGCTGCTGTATACCACTGGGGCTACTGTATATACTGCTGGGGCCTGTATATACCACTGGGGAGGCTGCTGTATACCACTGGGGCTACTGTATATACTGCTGGGGCCTGTATATACCACTGGGGAGGCTGCTGTATACTACCACTGGGGAGGCCTGTATACCACACTGCTGGGGGCTGTATACCTATGCTGGGGTCCGCCCTCGGCTTATACACGAGTCAATAGGTTTTCCCAGGTTTTGGGGGCAAAAGTAGGGGGGTCGGCTTATACACGAGTATATACGGTAAACTGGGTGGCGTCAGACTGTTAACACTGATTCGGTAAGGGGGTGTGTCTTGAAGGGGGCGTGTCATTGGGGGCGTGTCTTGGAGGGGGCCCCATTCAAAAGTTTGCTATGGGGCCCTGCCAGTTCTAGTTAAGCCCCTGCATACGTGTAAGCAATAAGTGACAATGCCTTTTATGTGAATCAGGTGACCGCATCAAGGCCATCCTATTCAGCCAGAGAACCATGCTCTCCTCTGAGGGGCAAGGATTCTGAAGCAGATATTCATAAATAAGTGCATGATTTGACTTTGTTTCCTGGTTATGTTTCCAGACTTGGATGTAGACTTACATGGCTTGGACCCGCAAGTATTTTTTCCTTCTAGGAAAGAGCTCATTTCAATTAAAAAGTATTTTCCCATTAAAGAATGTCTATAAACATTGTTTTAGTATTCAAATATGTGATTTATGGCTGGTAATCCCATCAATTTGGTACTATACTACTGTATGTAGCCATTTATGGTCTATAAAAAGTGATAATTAGTATTGTCCTATGTATATAGAGTATCACAGGTGATTGTATTTATCATAGCAATGAATAACAGAAATAAGAATATTTTTATATAGCGCCAACATATTCTGCACCACTGCACAGACGCATAATGATCACTGTTGTAGAGGGTGCGACCGTGACTGGGCCCGTGCAGGAAAGTGCCCCACTGACCCCAGCGCCTATGGACCTATGGATGCACATTCAGCTGAAATGCATTGTAGTGCAGAGACCTACTGGGTCCCTACACTGGTCAATCAGAGGCTGGCAGCTGATGTCGGTGTGCCAGTCACAGGTAGCGCACAGCAGTGATGTCATGCGTTGCCCATGGCAGGTGTTGCACCCAGGTTTTGGGGTACTCGGGTATCAGGCTCCAAGTGGTTAACTGTGTCACGGGGAGTGGTGGCCGCGCCTGATCCCGTGTCTTGGGCCTATCTTCCAAAAAGGGGTAATATGTACAGGGGATTATATACAGTTTTGTCGTGATACCACCTGTAGTTTCTGGTGATGATTCACCAGTGCCGCCACAGTCTGCCGGAGGTAGATGGTACAGCGGCAAGTTGGTGAAGTTCTCCACATGTAGGACTGGACCTCCGGGGCAGCGTAGTGTGAAGGGGCAGCTTGTAGTGGGGTTATGGCTGGAATGGGGAGTGTTGGAGCAGTCTTTGAGGGGTAGCGGGAATGAAGAGGAATGACACACACACACTGCAAAGTCTCTTTAACCTTTTACTGATGTTACGGTAGGTAAAGTTGTCCAGGGCACTGACAGGTGACCAGAATGCACAGTGGGTCCCCACAACAAGTGGGTATAAGGCCTCCTCTGTTCTCTTGTGTGATCGAAGCACAGCCTGCATGCAGCCAGACTTGCCTCCTTTCTCTTCCTGACTCTGGTGACTGTCTGTCTCTCCTCCTGCGCGGTCTCCGGGTTACCCTCTCTGATCACTGCTGTGTCTGGCTCCCTCTCTTGACCCACAGGGGAACCGGGTGGCTGAAGCCTCCATGGTGTGACGGGGTTGTCTGTGGTCTTGGAGTATACCACAGGTGCGGATTCTCCCCCGATGTCCGGTACTTCTTTGGGTGAACTTCCTCAAGTTCCTCACTCCCTCTTGGCTATCTGCTCCTTGCCTTCTGTCCCCACTTAGGCTTGAGGGACATAGAAGGGCCACTCCGTGTCACTGGTTCGGGCCTAACCGCGGCACCGACCACCAGGACGTTTTTGCAGCTCTCCTAGCATCTGCACACTCTGACTAACTCCTCCCCCAGCAGCAGTATTTATATGGGATCTTGCCTAAGGTCAGCAAGTGGTGCTCTCCCTACTGTGCCGGGTGGAAGGTGTTGCATGTAGTAGGTACCTGCTGTGGAAACCCAGCTGTGCATTAGAGAAGTCTGTGGCTACCTGCGTGAGCAGGGCGCCACACAGGCATGCCAAAAATGACAACTACCGGTCTCTGCTCCAGCTATAGAAGAGAATGCCAAGTGTCATGGGAGCTGGGGAAAGTGAGAAGAATTGTTTTATTAATCTATTTTAGTGTGTTAGGGAATGTTATTACAGGATAGACCCAGGAAGGGGGTCCTTATACCAGGAAGGGACCCAGGAAGGGGGACATTATTACTGTAAGGGTTTGAGGATTTGGGACAGATATTACTGGAAGGGGCCAGGAAGGTAATATTACACCAAATGGGCATGGGATGGGGACATTATTACTGTTCGGGGCAAAGGATAGGGGATATTAATTACTGGAAGGGGCACATGATGGGGAACATTATCCCAGGAAGGGACCAAGGATGGATGACATTAGTACAGTAAAGAAAACATTAACAAATGATGGAGGGAAATACGTATGCATTTATAAGGTTAGAACTCTACAAGAACCCATATATCTGACCAACATGAAGGTCGGGCCCCAGATACGAATTCTGCAGCATCGAACTTTAGTTACACCACTACTTATGGTGAATGCATATTAAATAGGAGGTGGTAGGTGGTCATGTTAGAAATTTTGCATTGGGGTCCAGAAGTTTCACTAAATGCTTCTGAATAGAAGACCAACTTAGACGTTCTCTTCTCCATTGAAGACTTGTAGATTTAGCACCAGGTCCTATACGTAGACACAGCAATTTATTGGCTTTGAGAGTCTGTCTGCCATGGAGCCAATTTTTTTCTAAAGATGCATTTTAAGACTCTGAGAGGAAACTGTATTAATTTGATGTTCTGTCCTCACTTCTCTTCAATTTTGGCCATAACTTCCATTTAGCCATTTCCTATTTTATGGCTCATTGGGCAAGGACACATCGCAGGGTCATCTTTAAAGGGAACCTGTCACCTAATCTATGGCCCCTAAACTATCACTACCTGCCCCTACAGACCCTAACTAGCTCCCTAACCATCCCTGCCTGTCCTAATAGGGCTTTATAGAAGGTGAATAAACCACTTTATAAACTTACAGTTTCTGTGACAGTGGGGCGTTCCTGTGGGCTCTTGTCCGAAGGGCGGGTTCCCCAGAGCCGCGCTCCCCCCGCCTCGCTCCCTTCCTAACGCCCTAATGGGCGGCATTATCGATTTGAAGAGCGGGGAGCCCATTGGAATCATCCCGCCCCGCTCTTCATGACGCGCGGCCCGGAAATGACGATGAGAGCGCGTCATTTCCGTGCCGCGCATGCCCAGTGCAGCGGGTGAAGGCGATGCGAGTGCCGTCGTCGCTAGGCAACGATCGGCGTCTTCGGAAGGTGAGTATCGGCGGCCCCCCCACCCTCCCAAAACTGCACATATATATGTGTGTGTAATCCACATGTACATATGGATTACACACACACATATGTACATTCACTTTTATTAGGCACATTTCATATGTGCATCTATATATATATATATATATATATATATATATGCACATATATATAGTTAGATTGTGTGTGTGTATACGTGTGTGTGTGTGTGTGTGTGTGCGTGCATGTGTGTGTATACATACTTGTCTGTGTGTGCATGTGTGTGTATACTTACGTGTGTGTGTGTGCATGTGTGTGTATACGTGTGTGTGTGTGTGTGTGCGTGCATGTGTGTGTATACATACACGTGTGTGTGTGTGTGCATGTGTGTGTATACATACACGTGTGTGTGCGTGCGTGTATACATACTTGTCTGTGTGTGCATGTGTGTATACTTACGTGTGTGTGTGCATGTGTTTGTATACATACACGTGTGTGTGTGTGCATGTGTGTGTATACGTTGTGTGTGTGGCGTGCATGTGTGTGTATACATACTTTGTGTGTGTGCATGTGTTTGTATACATACTTGTGTGTGTGTGTGCGTGCATGTGTGTGTATACATACGTGTGTGTGTGTGTGTGTGCGTGCATGTGTGTGTATACATACGTGTGTGTGTGTGTGCGTGCATGTGTGTATACATACGTGTGTGTGTGTGCATGTGTTTGTATACATACACGTGTGTGTGTGCGTGCATGTGTGTGTATACATACTTGTGTGTGTGTGTGCATGTGTGTGTATACGTGTGTGTGTGTGTGTGTGTGCGTGCATGTGTGTGTATACATACACGTGTGTGTGTGTGTGTGTGTGCATGTGTGTGTATACATACACGTGTGTGTGCGTGCGTGTATACATACTTGTCTGTGTGTGCATGTGTGTGTATACATACGTGTGTGTGTGTGTGTGCGTGCATGTGTGTGTGTGTGCGTGCATGTGTGTGTATACATACGTGTGTGTGTGTGTGTGCGTGCAAGTGTGTGTATACATACGTGTGTGTGTGCATGTGTGTGTGTATACATACACGTGTGTGTGTGTGTGTGTGCATGTGTATATATATTTTGTAGAGATAGAGAGACTGAGGGTGAGAGGGTCTGTGAGTTTTGTGTAACGCTGGGACCTGGGTGACGCAGTAAACTTCACCTGAGGTCAGAGTTAATCCTCGTCACTCTATCTGACCTCAGGTGATCTACACTGATGTCACCCTGTTCACATCGGTAACAGAAAACTCACTCTATGTGGGTCACGCTGTGAAGTGGGAAGTTTCACATGAGGTCAGAGAAACACATTGCTTTATCCGACCTCAGGTGACACAGACCATGAATGCTTCACTGCACGAGCCTTCAAATATAATTGTTAGTGAATCTTCACTAACGGACGGACCTCTACCAGGATCCTGGATGGGTATGTGGGAGTAATAAAGATGGAGTCAAAATACGTGTTTGTGTTTTTTGTTGTAATAAAAAAAATTTTCTCGGTGTTGTGTCTTCTTTAATACTAAATAGAGATTCATAATGGCCGTGTCTAACATTGGCGCGACATTATAAATCTCGGGCTTAGTGCCAGCTGCTAAAAGAAAGGTGGCATTAACCCCTTATTACCCAGTCTGCCACCGCCACAGGGCAGCTGGAAGAGCTGGGTACAGCTCCAGAATATTGCGCTTCTATAAATGCGCAATTTTCTGGGGCGGCTGCGAGCTGCAATTCTCAGCGGGGGTGGCCCAGAACGCTTGGGCCTCCCTACGCTGGGGATTCCAGCCCTCAGCTGCCTAGTTGTACCTGGCTGGCAAAGAAAAATGCGGCGAAGCCCCACGCCGTTTTTTTTCTTGTCAGCCAGGTACACCTAGGTAGTTGGGGGTGGATGGCAGCTCCTAGCTGCCTAGTTGTACCTGGCTGGCAAAGAAAAATGTGGCGAAGCCCCACGCCGTTTTTTTTCTTGCCAGCCAGGTAGACCTAGACAGCAGTGGACTGCCATCCACCCCCTACTACCTAGGTGTACCTGGCTTGCATGAAAAAATGGCATCTGTCTTCACCACATTTTTCTTTGCCAGCCAGGTACAACTAGTCAGCTGGGGGTGGATGGCAGCTCACAGCTGCCTAGTTGTACCTGGCTGGCAAATAAAAATGCGGCGAAGCCCCACGCCGTTTTTTTTTCTTGTCAGCCAGGTACACCTAGGTAGTTGGGGGTGAATGGCAGCTACCAGCAACCTAGTTGTACCTGGCTAGTAAAGGAAAATACAGCAAAGCCACATGCCATTTTTTTCTTGCCAGCCACATACAACTAGTCAGCTGGGAGCTGCCATCCACCCCAAACTACCTAGGTGTACCTGGCTGGCAAGAAAAAAAACGGCATGGGGCTTCGCCGCATTTTTCTTTGCCAGCCAGGTACAACTAGGCAGCTGTGAGCTGCCATCCACCCCCAGCTGACTAGTTGTACCTGGCTGGCAAAGAAAAATGTGGTGAAGACAGATGCCATTTTTTCATGCAAGCCAGGTACACCTAGGTAGTAGGGGGTGGATGGCAGTCCACTGCTGTCTAGGTCTACCTGGCTGGCAAGAAAAAAAACGGCGTGGGGCTTCGCCACATTTTTCTTTGCCAGCCAGGTACAACTAGGCAGCTAGGAGCTGCCATCCACCCCCAACTACCTAGGTGTACCTGGCTGACAAGAAAAAAAACGGCGTGGGGCTTCGCCGCATTTTTCTTTGCCAGCCAGGTACAACTAGGCAGCTGAGGGCTGGAATCCCCAGCGTAGGGAGGCCCAAGCGTTCTGGGCCACCCCCGCTGAGAATTGCAGCTCGCAGCCGCCCCAGAAAATTGCGCATTTATAGAAGCGCAATATTCTGGAGCTGTACCCAGCTCTTCCAGCTGCCCTGTGGCGGTGGCAGACTGGGTAATAAGGGGTTAATGCCACCTTTCTTTTAGCAGCTGGCACTAAGCCCGAGATTTATAATGTCGCGCCAATGTTAGACACGGCCATTATGAATCTCTATTTAGTATTAAAGAAGACACAACACCGAGAAAAATTTTTTTATTACAACAAAAAACACAAACACGTATTTTGACTCCATCTTTATTACTCCCACATACCCATCCAGGATCCTGGTAGAGGTCCGTCCGTTAGTGAAGATTCACTAACAATTATATTTGAAGGCTCGTGCAGTGAAGCATTCATGGTCTGTGTCACCTGAGGTCGGATAAAGCAATGTGTTTCTCTGACCTCATGTGAAACTTCCCACTTCACAGCGTGACCCACATAGAGTGAGTTTTCTGTTACCGATGTGAACAGGGTGACATCAGTGTAGATCACCTGAGGTCAGATAGAGTGACGAGGATTAACTCTGACCTCAGGTGAAGTTTACTGCGTCACCCAGGTCCCAGCGTTACACAAAACTCACAGACCCTCTCACCCTCAGTCTCTCTATCTCTACAAAATATATATACACATGCACACACACACACACACACACGTGTATGTATACACACACACATGCACACACACACGTATGTATACACACACTTGCACGCACACACACACACACACGTATGTATACACACACATGCACGCACACACACACACATGCACGCACACACACACACACGTATGTATACACACACATGCACGCACACACACACACAAGTATGTATACAAACACATGCACACACACAAAGTATGTATACACACACATGCACGCACACACACACACACACGTATACACACACATGCACACACACACACGTGTATGTATACAAACACATGCACACACACACGTAAGTATACACACATGCACACACAGACAAGTATGTATACACGCACGCACACACACGTGTATGTATACACACACATGCACACACACACACACACGTGTATGTATACACACACATGCACGCACACACACACACACACACGTATACACACACATGCACACACACACACGTAAGTATACACACACATGCACACACACACGTAAGTATACACACACATGCACACACAGACAAGTATGTATACACGCACGCACACACACGTGTATGTATACACACACATGCACACACACACACACACGTGTATGTATACACACACATGCACGCACACACACACACGTGTATGTATACAAACACATGCACACACACACACACAAGTATGTATACACACACATGCACGCACACACACACACACGTATGTATACACACACATGCACGCACACACACACACAAGTATGTATACAAACACATGCACACACACACACAAGTATGTATACACACACATGCACGCACACACACACACACACACACGTATACACACACACAATCTAACTATATATATGTGCATATATATATATATATATATATATATATATAGATGCACATATGAAATGTGCCTAATAAAAGTGAATGTACATATGTGTGTGTGTAATCCATATGTACATGTGGATTACACACACAATATATATGTGCAGTTTTGGGAGGGTGGGGGGGCCGCCGATACTCACCTTCCGAAGACGCCGATCGTTGCCTAGCGACGACGGCACTCGCATCGGCTTCACCCGCTGCACTGGGCATGCGCGGCACGGAAATGACGCGCTCTCATCGTCATTTCCGGGCCGCGCGTCATGAAGAGCGGGGCGGGATGATTCCAATGGGCTCCCCGCTCTTCAAATCGATAATGCCGCCCATTAGGGCGTTAGGAAGGGAGCGAGGCGGGGGGAGCGCGGCTCTGGGGAACCCGCCCTTCGGACAAGAGCCCACAGGAACGCCCCACTGTCACAGAAACTGTAAGTTTATAAAGTGGTTTATTCACCTTCTATAAAGCCCTATTAGGACAGGCAGGGATGGTTAGGGAGCTAGTTAGGGTCTGTGGGGGCAGGTAGTGATAGTTTAGGGGCCATAGATTAGGTGACAGGTTCCCTTTAAGGAGTAAAGCTGTAAAGAACTGCATTTATTAGGGTCTGTTTAGGATGCATAGTAGTTAAATGGCTAAAGTTAAATTATTCATTTCACATTCGCTGCCAACTAATGTAACTCAGATATCATGAATTCTAGGAAACCAATGAAATCAGCTCTGTTCTTACCAATTGGAGGGTAACATTCCCCATAGATGAGTTCTTAGAAGATTACCAAAAATGTGCAAATTAAAATAAATAAAAACATCCAACCATTAAACTGTAGACCAATCCATCAGTTAGATATCATCATTGTGCCATTCATTCTCATTTATATCCATTTGGGCTTTCCCCACTGATCGGCTGCATGGTTCCGTCATATAGAACGCCATATGAGATAACTGTAAAGAGTGCAGCCCTTCATTGACTGCTGATAGGGTTCATGTAATGTTATAGCAAAAACTTACCATCAGTAGCCATATACAAAACCAACACTGCACTCAGCAGGGCAGGGCCAATGGGTAGCTATCAGACACTCGGCACCATGTGTATCAGTGTGAATAGCGTCCTATGCAAGCCCAATGGCAAGTCACCTCTCGCATGTGTTGTAGGTAGAGGTGATTTTATCTGCCTGCACCTGGGCTTGCTCCACACAAGGGGTCTGACTGCAACCTGCTAAGTGCAATGTTGGTTTTGTATATGGCTACTGATGGTAAGTTTTTGCTGTTTTTTCTGATGATGCCCATTATGAGCAGTTTTTGTACAAATAATGTTATATCCTGTAGATTTCAGGAGACATATTGTTAACATCACGAAAAAGATGCAAGTCAGGGAAGTGAGTACCGTATATATTTTTTTCATTTTATAATGTGTAGTCCCCCAACCCCTAATATAATGAGTTAAGTTGTAGTTCCCATGAGGATTAAGGGGTTCAAGCGTTTCTTTGGGGGGGAGTTAAAACTAATATAGTGAAAGGTTTAGGCTGTTTATCCACTTCTTCTTGCAAATATGGATATGAGTATCCTCAGACTCTATTTAATTGCTGGGCTGAATCCTCTGTCAACTAAGTAACAGGGACCAGGTTGGCTGTAATTGGCCTCCTGGACCGCTGAGGTGACCGACAGCCTGATTGGCTAATTTTTTGAGCATGAAGAGAGGTAGTTATACCCCACTCCTTCAGATGAGAGCCTGTCATCTCAGCTGAGAGGAGCTTGGAGAAGATGCTCACCACCAGCGCGAAGCGGGAAGGTTTTTGATGGATTTCTTCCTTGTCGAGAGGCTTTGCTTGTGGGAAAAAGTTGCCAAAATAAGTTGGGCATATTCAGGAATTCTCAGGATTTTATTTATTCAGGATGGATGTTTGCCAATCCAGTATTTTTAATGAATATTTATTTATGGATTATTTATTGACTGTATCGTTGTAACTTGAAGTAAAGCCACACGGCCATCTTTATGCCAAGTTTTAGTCTCATGTGTTTTTATATAGAGTTAATTTGGGATGGGATAAGTGGGGGTCTATGTTCCCACTGGCTTTTAAGTATTTAAAAAGTTGTTGGCAGTAGTAGACAACCCCTTATAGAAACCGTCCAAATGGCCACTCACAGGGGATGTGACACACGTACCCAACAGCACTGCTGCTACCAAGCAAATTCCCTCAGCTCCGATCCACAGAACTGCATCAACACTGACCTCCTCATAGTACCAACACTAAGTGAACAATTCACCTTCAAAAAAATAAAATCAGGAGTTTACATTACTCCTGCAAACTGACCCACAACAGAGATCTTATTGAATTTATGGCATGGACAGTGCTTCCGGATGAGTGCAGACAGTAAAAGAGGTGTAAGTATTTCAACCAGTGCAGATATAAATGTTTTTGCTATTTAATTCAACAGCAGACTAAACTCCAGAACGTAGTCCTTATAAACTACATTAACATACACTTGTCTTTGATTATAAAATATACAATTGTAGTATAAACCTCTCATTAATTGATACTCCACATCCAGTCTGCAGTTAGGGGTGTATTTATTGCTTAGCTAGAAAACTGTGCTACTACAATAGGAGAGGACATATATCAGATAAGTCAATAGCGCCCCCGAAAGAGGACGAAATGCCATTGGTTGCAACATTTTAGTACGTCTTGAGGGTGTTCTAAAGTTTAGCAACTATTGGAGTTCTCGCTCTATTTTTGCCCTGGTCTGAGAAAGTGGGTGTTGTTGGGCAGGACGGGAGTGGGGCGACAGCTGCTTGCCAAATTCATGACATGCGGCGATGTTCACTACGCTACACACATGGAGGCACACACCTCTTGTCCAATGCTCCTGATTTATTAAAAGGCTTGTGAATCTTGATGAATCAGGAGAGTCAATCTCCAACGTACCTCCTCATCAACATTGGCACGAAGAACACTGGAACCTAATTCTAGCGCCTGTACTCCAAGAGAGTTTTGTGACGCTTCATTTGGTGACAAGGATCAAATGATACATTGTGCCTGATTGCGTGGTTCTCTTTTGATGGATGGGATGTACATTACATTATAACCAGTTGCCTCCAGTTGAACCCTTTTTAAGTGCCACTAACTGCACCCCACCCTTACTAAAACAAAATAAACCATAACTTCATATAGACAGGGCCAACCCTTTCATTGAATTGAAAGCAAAGGTGTCTCATAATTCCTTTAAAAGAAGCACTAAGACCTCCCTATTTGTTCAGCTTTTTCAAAATGGAACCTTTGGCAGTCCCAGATTGATTATCTCTGGATTTCTTGTATGCCCTCCTGCAAAGAGAAGGAAGATGCAGACTCACTACTTCTCCTCCTCCGCTCCTTCTAACTGTCCTGACCTCCACCTTGAACTTCTGATGGATGACATCCAAGTGGGCCCAATTTTTATAGACTGGCATAATGATGAAAATAAACTTTTTTTTATTTTCCACCTCTGAGAAAAATGGATCCCAGTCTGAACTCTGATCAAACTCTGTTCAGAGTCTGATTAGCATAATCGGAATGTTTTTCGAGGATGGAGAAATATGTTAATGGGAACCCAGCCTAAACCTGTTTAATTAATATCTGGTTAATGAATCTAGATGATCTTGATATCTTAATATATTTAATATTTTTTGGAGTATAAGACACTTTTTCCCCCTAAAATTGGAGGTAAATGGAGGTGCATTTTATAATCTGGTTATCTAATATATAAAGCTGAATGTGTGTGTGTATGTATGTATGTGTGTATGTATGTATGTGTGTATGTATGTATGTCCGGGATTGGCATCTACACCGTCGCAACTACAGCCACAAAATTTTGCACAGTCACACGTCTGGACCCCGAGAGCGTCATAGGCTATGTTGTGAGGCGAAATTTTAACCCCGCACGTTCCAGTTCACCAAACAATTTTGCCCCTATCTACATAATGGGGAAAAAGTGAATGGAAAAGTGTTGGAGAAAAATCGACAGCTGTCAGCTATAGCCACATAATTTTGCACAATCACACGTCTGGACCCCGGGAGCGTCATAGGCTATGTTGTGAGGCGAAATTTTAACCCGCGCATTCCAATTCACCAAACAATTTTGCCCTTTCTACATAATGGGAAAAAGGGAAAGGAAAAGTGTTGGAGGAAAATCGACAGCTGTCAGCTATAGCCACAAAATTTTGCACAGTCACATGTCTGGACCCTGAGAGCGTCATAGGCTATGTTGTGAGGCGAAATTTTAACCCTGAGCGTTCCAGTTCACCAAACAATTTTGGCCCTATCTACATAATGGGGAAAAAGTGAAAGGAAATGTGTTGTAGGCAAATTGACAGCTACCAGATGTGAACAAGGGGAACTTAAAGAATGAGAGCGATGAGCCCCGACATAGGATACTCACCACACACGGGGATATGAACACACACACAAAATGCACCTCACACTACCACGTGCTTGAACACATATACCACCCTCAGCACACATTTCACCACACATACACCAACCTCGCCACATAATCGCCCTAAAACACACACAAGTCTGGTATTATCCTTCAACAATAAAAATCTGATTAATAAGCAGCAAAACTACAAGAGAAATAAATGTACCATATAGGAAATACGGCAGCTGTCAGTCACATGAGCTGTCTATTATGTGTATGTGTGAGCTAATATATACTGTCAGGGGGGAGGGTTTCCTGTTGCCTGGGGATTTCTCAGGCTGCCAATAGCAACCATTCACAGTTCAGCTTCTATTTTGCTACTGTTAATATGAGCTCTGATTGGTTAATATAGACAAGAAAGGACATTCTCAGTAAAGCTTCTGTGAGGTAATAGGATGTCTGTGAGGTAATAGGATGTCAGTTAGGGTGTGTTGGTGGAAAGGCTGATGTCAGTCACATTACCTATATGTGAGAGGATATAGAAACTGCCAGTTACAGACTATTTTTACCACAATAATGCCTCATAAGAAAAGGCACGAATGTCAGCTGATGCAAAAAGAAAAGCTGCATTACAGGTGAGTGAAAAATGTGAAGACCGAGAAACAAGGCTGACACACATGAGAACAGCAGCTGCTTTCTCAAGGGCCAATGAACTTACTGAGGAGAGGGAAGCGAGGCTTGCAGACATGAAAACAAGAGCTGCTTCCTCAAGGGCCAATGAACTTTCTGAGGAGAGGGAAGCGAGGCTTGCAGACATGAAAACAAGAGCTGCTTCCTCAAGGGCCAATGAACTGTCTGAGGAGAGGGAAGCGAGGATCCACCAAAGCTGTGTAATGGAACAAGACTCTTGATTAAGAACCTGTTTCCACATGTAATTGAGGCAACCATTTTAACAGGATGTGCCACAGGAGAAGATGTTTTCATTCCAACAATTCCTCTTATTCCATCTGATTTGCCTTTTGATTTTAAACGCCTCCAGTTTCCTGTTCGACTGGCATTTGCTATGTCCATCAACAAGGGTCAGGGACAGTCTTTGAAAGTAGTTGGAATTGATTTACAATCTCCATGCTTTTCTCATGGTCAACTTTATGTTGCCTGTTCAAGGGTTGGAACAGCCAAAAATCTGTTCGTCTTTGCACCTGAAGGAAGAACTAAGAATGTCGTCTATCAAAAGGCTCTCGAATAAGGAGTAGAAGATTACTTCACATTACTTGGCCAATTTAGTTAAATCTTTCTGGAATATCTGTGGTGTTGAAATATATGTTGTGAAATGCGTCTATTAGCTTAGTTTTTGCCTTTTAATAATTACATTTCTATCGATTTGTTTTGTGGTTTTTGTGTGCTGAATAAATTTTTGTTAACACATTCTATTTTGTTAACAGCAGTTATTAACCCGGGCGAAGCCGGGTAGTACAACTAGTATATTATAGCGGTGGATTGGGGGCACAGGTGGCAGTGTGCAGACCTGAGGATGGGGTGTCCCTATTGTGACAGTATGGTGGGGCTATGCTGCAGAGATGTCTCGGCGGCACAGTGTGGCAATGCTGTGGGGCTGTCCTGTTGGTGACGCACCCCAGGGCAGGGTACTCAGCTCTCAGGCCCGGTCTGGAATGTAACGGGTGGCTGCCCGAGGCTGTGGCCCTGGTGGTCAATGAATAAAGGAAAATAAAGTATATACAAGTTTGTGACGCCACCTGCAGTACCTGGTGATGCTCACCAGCACCGCTACAGTCCTCCGGTGGTTGTTGGTATTGCGGAAATGATGGTGTAGTTCCCCGCAGGCGGGAGTGGACCGCCGGGGCAGCGATTCTGTAAAGTAACAGTTTATGCAGGAAAGAATGCAGCAGAGGCGATAACTCACTTCACTGGGTACTTTACTGGAAAACTTTCAATCATCTTTACAGTCTTTCAGTGCAGTAGATGTTATAATGACAAATGCTACGGTTGCTGCAAGTGGAATTTCTGGTTGGTAGATGGACCCCTCACTGTGTGCCGTTCCTTTCCTTTCTTTCCCTTGCTTCCCATTGGCGGTGAAGTCTGACTTCTTAAAGACTAGTCCAACCGCCTGATGTTCCTTCTTCTCCTCTCCCTTGTACCCGTCGGGTGAACCTTCTTTTGGCTCCTTGCAGCGTCCTGTATAAAAGTGTATAAATTACACTAGAATTATAAATCAAACCCTCTTTTTTACAATTAAAAAGTATTTTTTCCCTCTAAATTTGGGGTGCTTCTTATAATCAGGTAAGTTGTATAATCCGCAAAAAACGGTATATACATTTATTTTATTGCATATTAGTATTTGCATTTACTAAACATATCATTAGGGCCACACAGACCACAATGCCCTTCTTGCCATCTGCTGGGCTGGTGTGTCTTGGCAGACCTTTTTCTGTATACATTATTGTTCCTCGTTATTTCATGCACAGGAACATAATCGTTTTTTCTTGGTGATCTCTGGGCTTCATTGGCATCTTGATAAATCTTGGTGATATAAAATACAACCGTTATAACTGAGCATCCTTATATGATCAGCACCAAAAATCAGGCATGACTTGCCAAATTTAACCATTTCTGAAACACACACAAACTTCTCAAGAAACAAATGATAGTTCCCATGTTTGCTATTATTGCCAGGAATATAAAAAGTTCTCCATAAAAGAGGCCACTGTGGGTTATACGACTGCAATTGCTTCCAGCCTGAAACAGCTTGTTATCTGTTTATTACAGCAAGGACTTTTTACTTTATACTGGATTCATAAAACCCCGATTTTATAAAGATGCCAATGAAACCCAGAGATACAGTTTAACAATATCCTTTATTTTCACGTCATTTAACATGAATATGTGTCAATTTATATGGAGTAATGAGGAATACATCACCTGAAATGCCTATTATGAGTGCGCCACTCAGTTCATGTGAACTATTGCCACTGTCGTGCACTATTGTAATGTTTGAGGGGCTTTGTAATTACATAAAGCTTTATAATGTATTTATAGACTTCAGAGTAAACTACTTGGTCTTTTCACATTTTTAACAATTAGACAGATTTTAATTCTTTTTTTCTCTTTTATATTGGAAAACCGGTGAAATAATGTTAAAGTTTTATTGTAAAGTCAAACTTTTTCATTTTGGGATGGTGTTTCAGGTATTTGGAGGATACTGCAGACACCTTTGTATGCCTTAATGCCCACAAAATAGTGAGTCCTTCAGTTTCTTATTGCACTTCATCTACAGAATATCTTCTCTATACTGGCTGTGCTGGTCTTCCTCATAGGGTTAGTGTGTAACGTATTTTTCAAATTAACAATAACAAAGAAGCATTCCCATCAAACTTTTTATGCTTTTAATATCTTACAATCAACACATATTATATAGCACTGTGTAATTACAATTTCTTATTTTGCCTTTCTACCCAACTAATTCTTCTCTTTTCTCTGCTTTATGTAGAAACAGGAAGTCTCCTGTCCATGCATGAGCCATCTCCATCTTCAACTCCTGACCCTGCTGCTCCATCCTCTGCCTGCCATTGACATTTCAAGTGAAGTCATGCAGGGAAAAGAAACTTAGGCTATGTGCGCACACTGTGTATTTTGATCCAATTTTGTGACAAATTGGCATGCCTATCCTTACACCAACAAAGTCAATGAGATTCTCTCTTTTTCATGATACTGGCAAAACACAGGGAATCAAAAAACGCACTGAAATACACATGATAAATGCATTGCTTTTTTGGGTGTGTCTTTCTGCCACAGGATGCAAACAATTTCTGCACACATCTGCATCAAGTGCACATACCCTTACTGTTTCTACAAAGGTCTTAGAAGGATTCAGCATGTTTGTTTTTAATCACATGATGTCATAGACCTAATAGAAAATAGAAGAATTAACTGGGTAGAAGGGCAAATGAGCAATTGTAAATACACTACTATGTAATAGGATTATTGCAATATATAAAGAGGATAAAAAAATTGATAGGAGTGTTTCTTTAAAGATCTTGTCCAGACCAAGTGAAAACCTTTTGTGCTTTGATGTAGGGAAACTAGCTTAAGGAGTCATATTGATGCTTACATTCAGGGCCGGACTGGGACCAAAAAGCAGCCCTGGAAAACAAGCCCCACCAGCCCACATACTATATCACCCATCAGCCCCGATCAGTGAATTTAGCTTTTACGTTGTCGTGGTCTCATCATGTGGCGCCCCCGCGTCTAGGAGGCCACAAAGGGAACTGCAGCCAGGAAGGTAGGAACGACAGTTGAACCCCAACACCCTCACAGCCCACACAACCACATACCAGTAGGAGGCAGCACCCAAACCGAAGCCTGGAACTCTAGGCAGGCAAGGGGTGGTGGGTTTAGAGACAGTGGGTGGGCCAACACGTAAGTCAGGTGACAGAGAGTAGATATAGAGCAGGGGGAGGAGAAAGGAGTCAGTAGGCCGGTGTAGCTGAGCAGCAAAGACAGAAACACATGTCCTGGAAGAGTGGGGTGGAAGGAGGCAGAATCTGGAGAGCCAGTGCGAGCCACAGAGAGAAAGCACATCCGGAGCCAGCACCCCAGGAGTGTGAGGGACGAGAGGACCATGATACTGGGTCCTGGAACCACGGCCGAGACGGCAGACTGCAGGCGGAGTAGCCCTCCTATTGAACCCACAGGATTTAGAAGGAGCCTGGTAGAGCCTCACCTAGGAGGACTATTGGAGGCTAGGCTGATAGTGGAGTGTTGCTCTAAAGGGGACCATTGCTTCACCCGGTATCCCCAGACAACTGACGGGGGACTCTAGCTACACGTTAGGGTTCCCACCCCAAAGGACAGGCAGTTCACTGACAACCCGGAGGACCCACAGGGGCCAAGTCACGCCATACTGTCCGGAGAGCACAAACAAAGTGAGAGAGAGAGAATCAGAGCCTGAAGGGACAGAGAACGAGTGAGGGGTCATAGGAAGGAACAACCTGGCTGCAGAGAGTAAAGAGACCCGGATGGGAGAGTTATGCCCGTGTAAAGACTGTAAACTGTGACTGTGAACTGGAACTGGAACTGGAACTGAACTGAGAAGGTTAAGAAATAAACACGATGAACCCTGATTCTGACTCCCTCGCATATTTCCACCTGCACATGATTCCCTTCAAACAGGTCTCCAGAAGATCACAACCTGGAGAGCCACAGCTTGTCAGCTCCGAGCGCTGAAGGAGGATTTCTGCAGCATCAGGACAGTAAGTGCACTGCACCCAGCACCAGCCAGCATCATACCCTACACTATAGACTTTATCATCACTGTCCCAGGGAACCTAGTTCTACCCGCAGAGAACAATCCCATCTTAGCTGCCATTACATCATCCCCGGAGGTTCTGCAGCAGCGGTGGTCCCCCAAATTGACCACAAGCCGTGGGTGGCATCACGACTGACATTATGCCCTGTAAATATTCCCTTTTCACTGTCAGGCCAGGGACACGGTCCGGACCAGGACCACCCGTGACATCCCCAGTAGCAGACCCTGTTCGGTACCGAGTACCCCGTCCCATGGTGGGCTCGACAATCACTTTCTCAAATGAGTTATCTGAAGAGCCATATGTGAATGGCGCAGCAAAGGAAATACTCACCCACAGCTCCATTTACATGTTACTCTATAAAGCCACGTTTTGTCAGGATTGTGGGGTCCCAGCGGTCAGATCCAAAGCGAAGGGAAAGTCATCACCTATACAGAAGAGAAGTGATGACTCCATATTGGGGATAATTAATTTAAACAACAGTTATATGCTGAAAATCAAAGTCCAATACCACCTCTGACAACAGGACAGGAGTAGGGGTACTGTGCAGTGTATATATACAGAATAATACAGATACTGAGGATTACACCCAGTATACAGGACAGGAGAAGTGGTACTGTGCAGTGTATATATACAGAATAATACAGATACTGAGGATTACACCCAGTATACAGGACAGGGGAAGTGGTACTGTGCAGTGTATATATACAGAATAATACAGAAACTGAGGATTACACCCAGTATACAGGACAGGAGATGTGTACTGTGCAGTGTATATATATAGAATAATACAGATACTGAGGATTACATCCAGTATACAGGACAGGAGAAGTGGTACTGTGCAGTGTATATATACAGAATAATACAGATACTGAGGATTACACCCAGTATACAGGACAGGGGAAGTTATACTGTGCAGTGTATATATAGAGAATAATACAGATACTGAGGATTACACCCAGTATACAGGACAGGAGAAGTGGTACTGTGCAGTGTGTATATACAGAATACTACAGATACTGAGGATTACACCCAGTATACAGGACAGGGGAAGTGATACTGTGCAGTGTATATATACAGAATAATACAGGTACTGAGGATTACACCCAGTATACAGGACAGGAGAAGTGGTACTGTACAGTGTATATATACAGTAAAATATCATACTGAGGATTACACCCAGTATACAGGACAGGAGTAGGGGTACTGTGCAGTGTATATATACAGAATAATATGATACTGAGGATTACACCCAGTATACAGGACAGGGGAAGTGGTACTGTGCAGTGTATATATACAGAATAATACAGATCCTGAGGATTACACCCAGTATACAGGACAGGAGAAGTGGTACTGTGTAGTTTATATATACAGAATAATACAGATACTGAGGATTACACCCAGTATACAGGACAGGAGAAGTGGTACTGTACAGTGTATATATACAGAATAATACAGATACTGAGGATTACACCCAGTATACAGGACAGGAGAATTATACCCAGGAGGCTGTGCTATATAGATAGGAGGCTGTAGTATATAGATAGCCAAGACTCAGCCAGATCCCAAAGATGGGGAAAGATTAAAGATGGAGGCAGAAAGTCCAGTGCTGGGCGTCGAGAGGAACAGAATCCATGGAGGCACCGGGAAGAACAGAGAGAGAACTCTGCCCGCAGAAAAACTTTCCGCTGCTCCACATTACAGACTGGGGGCCATATACAGAACACAGACTACCCACTGTATACACATTAGAGACTGCGGGCTGTATACACATTACAGACTGAGGGCAGTATACACATTACAGACCGAGGGCAGTATACACATCACAGACTGAGGGCAGTATACACATCACAGACTGAGGGCAGTATACACATTACAGACTGAGGGCAGTATACACATTACAGACTGTGAGCCGTAAACACATTACAAACTGCCTGCTATATGCACATTGCAGACTACAGGCAGACTGCCAGCTGTGTGCACATTGCAGGCTGCCCGCTGTGTGTGCACTGCACACTGGCCGCTGTGTACGCACACCACACTGGCCGCTGTGTGCGCAGTGCAGACTGGCCGCTGCGTACACAGTGCAGACTGGCCGCTGCGTGCACAGTGCACATTGGCCGCTGCGTGCACAGTGCAGACTGGCCGCTGCGTGCACACTGCAGGCTGGCCGCTGCGTGCACACTGCAGACTGGCCGCTGCGTGCACCATACAGACTGGCCGCTGCGTGTACAATGCAGACTGGCCGCTGCGTGTACAATGCAGACTGGCCGCTGCGTGCACAATGCAGACTGGACGCTGCGTGCACAGTGCAGACTGGCCGCAGCGTACACCGTGCAGACTGGCCGCTGCGTGCACACTGCAGACTGGCTGCTGCATGCACACTACAGACTGACCGCTGAGTGCACATTCTAGACTGGTCACTTTGTGCACAGTGCAGACTGGCCGATGTGTGCACAGTACAGACTGCAGACTCTATGCACATCTGAGAGTGCTGGTGTAAATCTTGTATACACAGCACTATACTGTATATACTGGTCCACACTACATACAGTATATAGCCACACTAATACAGCATGTAGTGTGGACCTGTATATAAAGTTTAGTGTTCTTTAGAGACAGACACACAGAAAGAAAGAAAGAAAGAAAGAAAGAAAGAAAGAAAGAAAGAAAGAAAAGAAAGAAAGAAAGAAAGACACAGACATGGAGTAACTCACATATAGCAGGACCTGTGATGATGTCACATAGAGGGGAGGCATCAGAGGTCACATGATCGGCTCAGGGAGGGATCTGGAATGTGATGAAGATAGTGACCTGTCGATCCTGATTGGTCAAAGTGGGGCCCTGCTTTGGGAAAATGGCCCCGCCCCTTCACATCCGTGGCCCCGCCCCTTTAATGCAGCGGCCGCTCGGCAGCAGATGCCTAAAGTAGCAGACCTGTGGCTGGAGGAGCGAGCGGCCCACGCAGCCCACCAGTGGGCGGCATCTCTGGAAAAGTCCTGCCCCTCCCGCCTATCAGTCCGGGCCTGTTTACACCCATTACAACCTATGGAGAAACAAAGTAATCCTCATGTAATGCATATCAGACAAAAAAGAGGATTCAATGTTGCTTCAATATAATTTATTACTGGACTTGTTCAACAGGATAACATAAGAAAGGAGATCAAACAATTGCACCGTCCCAGGTCCACAATAGTAACCATTGCAGGTTAGTATATGCATACAAAGAATAATATTGTACTATGCCCTTTAAAGTCACTAAACTAAAGCCTTTACACTATAGGGGTATATTAACCTATGTAAACTATGTATATATGGCGTCTGGCTGTTCAGGAGTTCTTTTGCATGTGCCACAAAACATTTATGCTGAAGGCTTACCGCAGGTATTATGGGGCCAAGGGACCGCTGTGGAAGGACCCCTACGTTCGTTTCGCAGGCAATAAACCCTGCTTCTTTGGGGGGTATGTGCACATATGTGCACATATAAACATAGTTTACATAGGTTAATATACCCCTATAGTGTAAAGGCTTTAGTTTGGTGACTTTAATGGACATAGTACAATATTATTCTTTGTATGCATATAGTAACCTGCAATGGTTACTATTGTGGACCTGGGACTGTGCAATTGTTTGATCTCCTTTCTTGTGTTATCCTGTTGAACAAGTCCAGTAATAAATTATATTGAAGCAACATTGAATCCTCTTTTTTTTCTGATATACAAACATACTGCAAGCAGCATTTTTGTGTCCGGGAGAAAACTCCGAATTGCCCCGGATCCTTCCGGACAGATGGAACTGGATGGCAGGTAGCTGCCATCTGGCTCCATCCGGCCCCATAGCATACTACGGGGCTAAAATCTGATCCGTGGCTGTCCTATTCACATCGGATTGTGCCGAGGTGTGAACCCGGCCCTAACCGGACAGAGCACGGACTGTACACAGATACCACCCATGAGCTGTCTGTGATTTTCATGGACCCGTAGATGTGTATGGATAATTTTGATCCATGTCATAGCTAAAAAGTTACAAGTCTCTGTGATTTTTTGAAGACCACTTGAAATGAATATGTGAACAGAACTGTCATGTACTGTTTTCTGTCCGTAAAAAACAGGGTTAGAACATGTCTGAATGAGGCTTTAAAGATCTGGATATCAGTGTAGAAAGTAACTGTGTATGGGAACATCATATAAGGTCAGATGTAAGGAAACATATGTTACCACTATATGTGGATTAGTCAATGACTATGTAGTCTGTACAAGAGGACACAAGTACAAGTAGGAGGCTTTTGTTTTTTTAGGAGATGAGGACTTGGAAGGCCTGAGTAAAGCAAGTGGTGTACTGGTGGGAAGTGAGGAGAGAGTCTGAAGAGCAGCCTGTAGAGTCTGTAGGAGAAACAGCGGGGGTATGATAGCATCCTGATATGGAAGGAATGACAAACTTGGGAAAAGGCAGTGGCAGACCTCCTGTTGTCAACTTTCTCAAGAGTGGTGCAACCGGTTAGACATAGGGCACCTCTGTGGCCAGTCATTGGTTGCAGTGGACACATGCCTGCAATAGGAAACATGGAAATTGCAGCCAGTGCTGGATTAGGCGTAGAGGGGAATAGGTGAGTATACTGATTTTGGACTTCTTTGTTAAGTAAACTTCATGTTTTGTAACCGATATTAACATAATCCATACATTGGCTTTGACAAAAGCACTATAAGATAATTTTAGTTATGAATCTTCTATATCAGTTGCCTCGCCTTGATAGTTTCTTCTGAAATGCCTTTTGATGCCCCAGTGATTAGCTGTAAATGCTTGAGAAAGTAAGGACCAACCAGATATTCCCCCACTTCTATTCTACAGGGGAAAAGTATTATTACATGATGGACCATTTTGCTAAACGAGATATTTATGAAACACATGGACTTGTCTGCTCTGCCATACTGGGAGCCACTTGTACCCTGTAATATGGTTCATAGAAGAAGTTGCTAAGTGAGGGACACCTCTCTCGGAAACTTAAATATTGCACGTGGACAATGTTAAGGCCTCATTCAGACCGGTTTTTTAATCACATATGAGAAAAACAGACTGCCTTTTTTCTGTCAGAGTTTCATCCTATAACATAAAATCAATGATAACTGGCACTCAGATGCAGGTGATTTAACAATAAATAAAAGTTTTATTTGAACTCCAGGATTCTAGACATTTTGTTCTAAATTAGACCTTCATCATTAGGGCTTGCCGGGAGACATCTGTGAAGGGGCACTGGAGTAAACTCCTCAGTTAGCAGTGGATGCTGCACTGAAACGTCTATAATCTTGTGTTGCAAATAAAACTTTCATTTATCGTCACATTATCTGAATGCAAATGATCTTTGACTTTATATTATGGGTTTGGATCCGACTTGAGCACCGCCAACGGTAGAAGTGTAACGGACTATTTCTCAGAGGTTTATCCTAGTGTCATCAGAGGTTTGAGCCGACACTTGGCCCTATATCGGACATACATGGATCACTCAGTCAGTGGAAAATCACGGACATGTAAATGACCCCATTTACCATCATAGGTACGAGTACTATCTGTAAAAGACAACGATAGCATTCAGACACAGAAAACACATGTCTGAAGGAGATCTTATCCTAATGGGGCTACACTTTTGAGTCTTTGGATACCTTTATGGCGGGTTTACATGTTGCGATATCGGAGTCCAATTTCAATGAAAAGTCACGTGGTTCAATCGTTGGACCCGATATCGTTCCTGCGTTGTATGGTGTGAACGTCCAATACGATGCAGGAACGATGTCAATGCGATATCGGGGATTGAATGAGCGTGCTCCGATATTGAATAGAGATTGGAGCCGGTTCGTGCTGTGTGACAGCCCAACTACGATGCGATGTTCAACGTCACCCATTCACTCCCATGTTAAATGGTCGTTCCTGGGTTGGGGGGCGTAGACATCGCACGGACGTTGGATTCAGAAATCGCAACGTCTATACCTCCGATGCGATGCGGGAGAAAAGAGCACTAAATGCGCGCTCCCGCGCCATTGAATTGCGATATCGCAACGATATTGAAACGTGTAAACCCACCTTCACACGTTGCAACATTGCATCCAATTTCACTTGCAATTTGCTGGTTGCAGTGAAATCATGGACACATTGTTCTATCCTGTTGCTGTGTACAAATGTAACAATGTGTCCATGATTTCACTGCAACCAGTAAGTTGCAAGTGAAATTGCATGCAATGTTGCGACGTGTAAAGGTACCCATTATCAGTAATTAAGATACTTTAGTGTGTTTCTCAAGTCTGTGAACCTTGACTGAAACTGTTAAATTAGATAACCTTATGAGGTATGAGGCAAAACCTGCGGGAGGATTTATAAATTGATACATCATTACTTTTTTGTTAATATTACTCTCTTTACAATGGCGGTACTTGGAAATTTACTTTACAAGTGTCCCTAAACGTTCTTGTCTTTTGCAAATTGTGTCTGCTGTTGTTTGAAGTTGCAGCAAACCTTAAGCTGTGTTTTATGAAGCAAGTCTTAAGTTCTTGCATTAATATATCATAAACTACAATATGAATTAGTCCTATATGGGTAGAGATGAAAACCAAATGGGAGTCTGCTGTGCGCAAACCTTTTTCCAATTACAGCTTATTTCTATCATCTGGGTAATCATATCTCAACCCAACTTCAAAGGAGACAAAAGTGGCTCATGTAATTGCAGCTGTGGCTTAACCCTTATTGTCCCACAGCTTCTGTAACACTTTACAACACAAACAAAGGCTTGGTGTAGGGGATTCAATTAGTAAATCCAGGATTATTTGACTGCAATTGTAGATGTGTTGCCCATAGCAAATGACATGTGTGGGGCTAATGTTATGGACTGTCTACAGTATAAATCTAAAAATTAAACATTATATGATACTGTATGAGTTGCTTTGACACGGAGAGAGAGATAGGAGAGTTAATTTACCAATTTGACCTATTATATGAAGAGCAATATTGATTTTGCACTGTTGAAAATTGTATATTTGCTTTTCCTATAGTCAATTTAGGGTATGTGCACATTTTAAAGGGGTTGCCCACTGCTGGGACACCCTCTTCTGATTCCACTTGTGTCCCCCTGTTAAAATAAAAGACCCTATACTCACCTCTCATGCTGCCGCCATTCCAGCGCTATCAGTAATTGCCATTCCGGGGCTCAGATGACATTGTGACGTCATGTGAGTCCAACGTCCAATCACCGATGACTTCACCGATGTATTCATTGACAATTTTTGCACCATATCTTTCAAATGCTCATCCTTTTTGTCTTTCGCATTTTTTGCAAACTTTTTAGAGCAAAAAGTTGCATATCCTGCTAAAATGTTACAAAATTTGCACCAAAAGTCCAGTTGTATGGAAAATCACTTCAGGAGAACATTGGAGCACATATGTGAAAAATATTTGCCACCTTTTAAAAAGTTGCAATTGATGAGTTAGGCCGGCTTCACACCACGGTGTGATCAGATCCTGGGCTGACTGGTGTGAACTGGACAGCCACAGATACGATTTTGGCCCCAAAGTATCCCTATGGGGCCGGATGGAGCTGGATGGCAATCATTCGCCATCTGGTTTCCATCTGTCCGGGAGGATCCGGGAGAATGCAGATTTTTCTCCCGGACACAAAATCCCAGCTTGCTGCGATTTTCTATCCAGGAAAAAAATCGGCACAAATCGAATCCTCCTGGATCCTCTTGGATCGGGTGCGATCTGGCGCCCCCCAACATGGGAGTCTATGGTGCTGGATTGAGCTGGATCCGACATAAAATTGGATGCGGCTCCCGTAACGCCGGGTGTGGAGTTTAGCAGCGAGCTATGCTATACTTCAGCACCTGGAACAGTCGCCTGCAGAGATTTTAGGACTGCAGCTAGCTCCCCGCTAGCCACGATCTTGAAATTTCCAGCAGAAAACAGGACCAGAGGGCATATTTCTGTTTCTCCAGGGCAGTCAGGTTCTGTCCGGTGTTTCCTGCAAAACACCGGACAGAACTTGATACACCACAACAGTGGTGTGAAGCTAGCCTAAGGCTGGCTTCACACCAAGGCACAATCCGATTCCTTGCTGTCCGGTGCAAACCGGACATCCCCGGACCGGATTTTGGCCCCATAGTATTTGTGTCTGGGGAGAAAAATCTCACCAAATCGGATCCTCCGGATTCTCGGATCCTTCCGGATCCGGGGCAATCCGACGCTCCCTAACATGAGAGTCTATGGGGCCGGATTGCCAGTCCGGGAGGATCCAGGAACGGGACACCTGCGGACTGCATGCCGCTGTTATTTCAAGACCGTGGCTAGCTCCCGGACGAGCCGCTGTCTTGAATCATCAGCAGCGCATCTGCGACCGGCTGCACACATATTTGCCCTCCGGTTCTGTGTGCTGATCCGGTTTGGGGCTGTCAGGTTCATCCTGACAGCCCCGGATCGGATCTTGCTGCGGTGTGAAGCCAGCCTAAACAGAAAACATTTGGAAACAACAAGCACACCTGCAATGGTGAACTTAAGAGAAATCAGGTGAACACATGTAAAACTGGCTTTAAAAAAGGCATAAAGTAAAAAAAGATAAAGGTGTAAATGAAAAACAGTTAAAAAAAACACCAAGCACTGGAAAAATAAGGTGCAAATGCAATAATGAATTACGGTAGTCCAATATCTTTAAAAATAAGTGAATATGCCAATTATAATTAATTATGCATAATATTATAGTCCCGTAAATTGGAGAAGAAAGAAAGAAAGAAAGAAAGAAAGAAAGAAAGAAAGAAAGAAAAGAAAGAAAGAAAGAAAGAAAGAAAGAAAGAAAAGAAAGAAAGAAAGAGAAGAAAGAAGAAAGAAAATAACATCGACAGGATAGAATAGAAGGCATCCTTATCTACTACTTTAGGGCGGCTTCACACTGCGGTGTGATCCGGTCGGGGCTGTCAGGATGAACCTGACAGCGGCGGACTTGATCAGCATACAGAACTGGAGGGCTAATTTGCCCTCCGGTCTGGTGTGCAGCCGCAGTCCTGACCTATCAGCGGCGGCTGCACACCGGACCGGAGGGAAAATTCAAATTAGCCCTCCAGTTCTGTGTGTTGATCCAGTCCACGGCTGTAAAGACATCCCTGACAGCCCTAGACCAGATGACACCGCAGTGTGAAGCCGCCCTAAGTTGGATAACATTTGGCAGCAATCGCAGTCTCCAAATGATTTTGCAGCCGTCTGTGGTCTTCTTGCACCTGTCTCTTTCCATTACAATTCTTTCAAGCTCCTGAATATTTGCAGGGATCCTTTTCCTTATAGAACATTTCAGTTCTCTTAAGATTTTGGATTGAGATCAGGAATCATTGCTGTCCAGACAGACACAGTCTGTCATTAGTTTTTTGCCACCTAATCTAAAAGCAGAGACAGAGACCCCGATACCAGCAATGTGTCACTTACTGGACTGCTCAGTGTAGTTTTGATAAAATCACTATTTAATCAACTGGAGATTATCATTGGAGGACTACTTGGCCTGCTACCCGGTAGTCCAGCATAGTCATGAACTGCTAAATCTGCAGCATTCGGCCATGGGTGAATAAACCTGTATGTGGAGCCCACTGGGAGAGGGTACTCAGTACCGGACCGGGTTATCACGGGGGGGTTATCACGGCAGTCTTGGCCCGGCCGATGCCCCGAGCCCACAAGTAATGGGGGAATTTACAGGGGAGAAAGTCGTGATGCCACCCGTGATATGTGGTCAGGGTGACCACCACTGCTACAGAATCTCCGGGGATAATGGATAGCAGCCTGAGAGTTACGGCTCTCCACAGGCAGAGCCTGGTTCACCGGGGCAGTGGTGATGATTGTCTATGGATGATGCAGGGTAGGGGTAGTGGTAGTGATGATTACAGTTTGTGAGGGAGAGTAGGCTTGAGCGCAAAGATCACACAGACTAACGGTTTTGTAGTTTTCCAAGTCTTTACTGTAGATGTTATTCAGCAGAGTACTGTCCACGGAGTCTGTACAGGGGCCGGGTTGCTCCCACCCTAACCGGGTCCTTGGTTTCCCACTCCTGCGCTGTGTGTGTGGGCCTGCTGTCACTTTAGCTAGGCTGCTGGCCCTGTCTCCTCTCACGGGTACCCACTTCTAGGCAACTTGAGTCTTATCTTAGTGTTTCTGACCCCGCCGTGTTGCTTCGCTGTGGTACAGTGAAGATCTATAACCTCCACTAGTTCGGTGTTTACTGAGCTGCTTGTGTCAGTCACAGTTTTCGGATCCAGTATCCGGTCTTTGCGCTCCTCCAGGGTGAGTTATGAGGTAACTCAATCTCCCAGGTGTGTTCCTCTGTTTCTCTGAACTCCTTCCCTCAGACCATGGCTAAGCCTGGAATTGAACAGCGGACCGTGGGGGAGCCTAAGGCAGCTCCTTTACACCACAGTCCTTCTTCCTCAGTTCTCCCAGGAACTGAACTACTCACTTCCCCTCCACACCAGAATATATAGGGAAGCAGCTTTAGCTTTCCCTTCTGGCCTGGAGGCGCTAGTGTAGTGTAGTCAGTTGTGTGGGGAGTTAACCCTTGGTGTTATTGCTGTGGCATATTAACCCTGGGGTGCCACATGTGTATGGAGAATACAGGGGAGATATCTGCTTGGTGATCAGCTTACCAACGTCTATGGGTGGCTAGCATGACACTATTAATATATGGTGATGTGTTATTTAGGGTTTGTGTGATATGGATTGACGACATGAGACCTAAATAAAGTACCATATTAGAAGTGTAATGTAGCCATGGGTGGAATCTATGGGTTAGGTACTCATTTTTTATGCCCCGCTACATGAAAATGTGGGTCCTGGCTAGGTGTGTGTGACTTTGTGGATGAAAATCCGAGGCCATTTTTTTTTTTAAGTCTCAACCTCTTGCGACCAGTTACAGCTTGTGACTGACTGAATGCAGACACACAGAACATGGCGGTGTCCACCGCATGCCGCTGATGCTACCTCTCCCAGAGCTCCGATCCCGTCGCTCTGCACCATCCTCCGTTGACCCATGATTCCTACCTCTGGTACTCCCACTCCACCACTGCAACTCCCCCCTCGGTCAGCCATGGTGGGTCCAGGGGCGATATAGATGTAATATACACATATATGTACACCAGGGTGGGGTGGTATGTATCAAAGGATGGGGGACATATACACCAGGATGGGGGACCTATATACCAGGGAAGTGACCTATACACCAGGATGGGGGACATATACACCAGGATGGGAGACACATACACCAGGGTGGGGACCTATACACCAGGATTGGGGACCTATATATCAGGATGGGAGACATATATACCAGGATGGGGGGCATATACATAAGCATGGGGGACCATACATAACAGGGCGAGGGACCATATATAACAGGATGGGGGCATATACACCAGGTTGGGGGGGCATGTACCAAAGGATGGGAGACATATACACCAGGATGGGGGTCCATGTATTAAAGAATGAGGTACATATAGAACAGGATGGGGAACTTATAAAACAGAATGGGGGACCTATATACCAGGATGGGGGACCTATATACCAGGATGGGGGACCTATATACCAGAATGGGGGACATATGCACAATATTCTCTTTTCCTTCTCCAAATTTAGAGTACATTTTATAATCCGGTGTGTCTTATAAAGTGAAAAATATGGTAATACCTTACTGCTCAGGACTCTGGCCCCTATGCTCCTCACCCCTCACCGCACCTTCTTAACACCACCATGACTGCTGAATCCCCAGGACTCCTCACACTTGGCCAATACTGTCATCTTTAATGAGGTCTGGGAGGTTCTGCGCAAATGCATGTAAAATCACAACATTATGACATCACTATGTGCGTTGTGACCTTGACGGACATGCGCAGAACTGTTTCCATGCCTCATTAGAGCTGAAAATCTTGTCCAAGTTTGAGAGGTCTAGAGATTTTAGTGATCGCGGTGGTTATAAGAAGATGTTACAAAGATGGGACAAGTGATGGTGAGGATCAGAGAGGTCAGTTAGGTGAGCAAAAAGGTGAATGCATTTTTAGTTTTAAAACATTTTGGTGGCCCTCTATGGTTCAGAAGAATGGTAGAAAGCTCGCACCACTCTGCTGTATCTGCAAATAACAAAATATCCCCATTTTGGCAAATGCATTTTTTTTTATAATATCTGGGTAAAATTTAATCCCACTTAAATATGTTTGCTCACTCACAAATCTTTATTAATATTGGCCTTTTCTTAAGGCCAAAGTGAACTTTGGGCCTCTTTTGTCTTTAATCAAGACCCTTAGTCCCGTTTCACACCATGGTTTTGGAGCTGTCAGGCTGTGTCCGGTGTTTTGCTGGATGCATCGGACACAGCCTGACAGTTCTGGACAGAACAGAACCGGAGGGCAAATATGACCTCCGATTCTGTTTTTTGCCGGATTCAGGACTGCGCGGCTGCTGCCGCTGTCCAGGCCTTGAAGTTTCAGAATCTATTTCTATTTCGGTTCTGAAATCTCAGCGGGGAGCTCTCCAGGTGCTGAAGTTCAGCACCTACCGATGCTGAGCTTCAGCACCCAGCGTTGAGGAACCGGACAGATTTTCTGTCGGGTCCGACGCAATCCGGCGCGACCACAGACTCCCATGTTATTGGGTGCCGGATCGCGCCAGATCCAGGAGGTTTCTATTTTGTTTAAATTTTTGCCCCGGACACAAAAATGCTGCAAGCTCCAATTTTTGTGGGCAAAAATAGAAAGCAGCCTGATGCTGCCGGACAGGGACAAAACCAGATGGCAAATCACTGCCATCCGGCCATATCCAGCATCATAGGGCTACATTATGTCCAACATTGGGTCTGGATCTGTCAGGTTCACGCCGGACAGCCCCGGACCCAAAAAAAACCGTGGTGTGAAGCCGGCCCAAAGGCCCCGTTACACCTAGCGGCATTCCAGCAATCCTGACAACAATATCACCTGGCAGGTATCGCTGGAATGTCGCTAAGTGGTCGCTGGTGAGATGCTACACAGGCAGATCTACTCACCGATGCGGTGACTCCCGACGGTCGTTGGGATCTGTCACTGTCACGGGCGTAGCATGGAGATCGTTGGTCGTTTTCCCTGTCAAACACACCGATGCAGCAGGCCATTCTGTAACGATCAGCGATCTCACAGCGGGGGGCCGCTCGCTGCAACGTGTCATATGCAGCCATATCGCTGGCAAGGTCGCCGCAACGTCACAAAACCTGTGATGTTGCGGCGATATCGTTAGCGATATCGCTACGTGTAACGGGGCCTTTAGACTACCAATCTAAATTCCCTATCAGTATGTCTTTGGAGTGTGGAAGAAAACTGGAGAACCTTGAGCAACTGCACACAATCACGGGGAGAATATTTAAACTCCTTGAAGATGTTGACTTTTTTGGGATTTGGACCCAGGATCCCAGTGCTGCAAGACTCCAGATCTAACCACTGAACTACTGTACTACTTAAATGAAATGAAAATCCCCAATTTTTTTGAAGAGACTTTTCCTACTCAAGACCACATCAATGGCTCAACAAATGGGATTGTAACATACCCGTTTCAGCAGTTTAATATATGTGATGACAGCTTTCACGCTTCATAAATTACTCTAGTAAAAAAGCAATGCTGACTGACTGTAATAGTTTTAAATGATGGAACTGCAATTAAGTTGCTAAGAGGAATAACTGCTTAGAGAGCTTGTTTTTTTGTTTTCACATGTTTTATGTGCAAGGACATCTTATTAACTTGTGGCGCCCCTGCGACCAGGAGGCCACAAAGGGAACTGCAGCCAGGAAGGTAGGAACGACAGTTGAACACCAACACCCTCACAGCCCACACAACCCACGTAGAAGTAGAAAGCAGCACCCAACCCGGAGCCTGGAAACTCTAGGCAGGCAAGGGGTGGTGGGTTTAGAGACAGTGGGTGGGCAAACACGTAAGTCAGGTGACAGAGGGTAGATATAGAGCAGGGGAAGGAGAAAGGAGTCAGTAGGCCGGTGTAGGCTGAGATGTAAAGACAGAAGCACATGTCCTGGAAGAGTGGGGTGGAAGGAGCGCAGAATCTGGAGAGCCAGTGCGAGCCACAGACAGAAAGCCCATCCGGAGCCAGCACCCCAGGTGTGTTAGGGACGAGAGGACCAGTGATACTGGGTCCTAGAACTACGGCTGAGACTGCAGACTGCAGGCGGAGTAGCCCTCCTATTGAGCCCGAAGACACGGATAGAGAGAGCCTGGTAGAGCCTCACCATTGAGGACTATTGGAGGCTAGGCTGAGAGTAGAGTGTCGGCTCTAGAGGGGACCGCAGATTTACCCGGCATCCCCAGACAACCGACGTGGGACCTCAGCTACACGTTAGGGTCCCTACCCCAAAGGACAGGCAGCTCAGTGGCAACCCGGAGGGCTCACAGGAGTCCGAGCCATCGCCATACTGTCCGGAGTCACACACACCAAGTGAACAAGAGAGAGAGAGAGAACTGAAAGCCTGGAAAGGACAGAGAGACAGAGTGAGGGGTCATAGAAGGAACAACCTGGCTGCAGGGAGTAAAGGAACCCGGAGGGGAGAGTTATGCCCGTGTACAGACTGTAACTTGTGACTGAGAACTGGAACTGGAACTGAAACTGAAAGAACGTTGAGAAGTAAACACGGTGAACCCTGACTCCGACTCTATCGTATGTTTTTGCCTGCATATGACTCCCTCTAAACAGGTCTGCAGAAGATCCCCGCCTGGAGAGCCACAGCGTGTTAGCTCCAACACTGAAGGAGGATTCCTGCAGCATCTGGACAGTAAGTGCATTGCACCCAGCATAGGCCTGCACCATACCTTACATAGTAGACTT
This sequence comes from Allobates femoralis, assembly GCA_033576535.1. NCBI lineage: Eukaryota > Metazoa > Chordata > Amphibia > Anura > Aromobatidae > Allobates > Allobates femoralis. Next base: position 47,386,827 of record JARQOC010000011.1, read on the forward strand.
TATCAACACTGTCCCGGGGAACTCAGTTCTGCCCACGGAGAACTATTCCATCCTAGCTGCCATTACATCATCTCCGGAGGTTCTGCGGCAGCGGTGGCCCCACTACTGGTCACATACTGTGGGTGGCATCACGACTGACATTATCCCCTGTAAATATTCCCCTTTTCACTGCAAGGCCCGGGACACGGTCCGGACCAGGACCACCCGTGACATTCCCCAGTAGCAGACCTGGTCCGGCACTGAGTACCCTGTCCCAGTGGGCTCGAGAAACTCTTATAGTGCCAACCTACAGGAGATACTTTACCAATGTGCATCCAATAACAGTGTTAGCTTACAACTTTACCTTACTTTACTTTACAACTTTACCATAGTGGCTGATAAAAGAACTAAAAGTTAGTGCAACTTGCTGGTTTAGCATTTTAAAGAGATAAACAAGAATATAGAGGGCTCATGCATTATAGTGGCAAAAATAAAATAACACGTTTTTTTGCACCAAAATCCCCTTGTGGAGTTTGCATTTTTCTCGCCTGGTGTAACCAGTTTATACTATTAAATTAGCATTTTAAAGAGGACCTGTCATCCCCCTGGTGCTATGCTAACTGAATGCAGCACTGAATGCAGGGTGTCTGCTGCATTCAGGGAAGTTGTCCCCCATGTCTCTACCCCCCCTTGTAAGTTGTTAAAAAGACTTTAGAAAGTGTACACATAACGAGTCCAGAGGGACTTAGGGGTATATCACACACAGTGATATCCCTGTGTGTGAAAAGCAGCAGCGACGGGTCCCCTGCTGTGAGGTCGCTGACTGCTACACATCGTTCAGGACCATCTTTTGGTCCTTGGCCTCCCGCTGGTCAGCAAACATCGCTGCGTGTGACAGCGAGAGACCCGTGATCAGCGACCTCACAGGCTGGTAACCAGGATAAACACTGGGTAAATAAGCAGCATACACTGCATAGATACCCGGTGTTTATCATGGTTACCAGCGCTAGGTGGGAAATCGCTGGTAACTATGATAAACAGCGGGTATCTAGGCAGCATGCGCTGCGTAGATACCCGGTGTTTATCATGGTTACCAGCGTCCTCCCGCTTACAGGCTGCACTTAGCGGGAGGACGCTGGTAACCATGATAAACACAGAGTAACTAAGCAGCACGTGCTGGCTAGATGCCCGGTGTTTATCATGGTTACCAGTGCTAAGCGGGAGGACGCTGGTAACTATGATAAACAGCGGGTATCTAGGCAGCGCGCGCTGCCTAGATACACATTGTTTATCATGGTTACCAGTGTCCTCCCGCTTACAGGCTGCGCTAAGTGGGAAGACGCTGGTAACCAAGATAAACATCGGGTAACTAAGCAGCACGCGCTGCCTAGATACCCGCTGTTTATTATGGTTACCAGCATCCTCCCCCTTACCCAGCGATGTAGTGGTCGGCTCCCTGGTCGTGGAGGAGATCTGCCTGTTTGACAGCTCCCCAGCGACCACACAGCATTGTTCCAGTGATCCTGGTCGTTGTCGGGATCGCTGGAACATCGCTGTGTTTAACGGCACCCTTGCTCAGTAATGAGTCATCGCTGCTGCTGATGTCCTCCCCACCTCCAGCCCTCTCTGTGCCAAGTCCAGCCCTCTCTTGTTCAGCCTCCTGTATGTGTCATCACGCTGGTGTCCTCCCCGCCTCCAGCCCTCAGGAGGCTGAACAAGAGAGGGCTGGAGGAGGGGAGGACACCAGGAACAGCGATGACTCATTACTGAGTAAGTCCCTCTGGACTCTTTATCTGTACACTTTATAAAGTCTTTTTAACAACTTACAGGGGGACTAGAGACATGGGGGACCCCTTCCCTGAATGCAGCAGACACGCTGCATTCAGTTAGCAGAGCACCAGGTGGGTGACAGATCCTCTTTAAGTTGATATATTGATTATGGGATAATACACCTAAGGCCAGATTCACACTACGTCTGGGATCCGATCCGTGGCTGTCCGCTTGAGGCAGACAGCCGCGGACTGGATCAACACACAGAACTGGAGGGCTAATTTGCCCTCCTGTCCGGTGTGCAGCCGGCTCAGCTGCCGCCGCTGATAACTCAGGACCGTGGCTTGCAAGGAGCTGCGTTCCTGATCTGTCAGAGGGGACAGCTCCATGATGCTGAAGCTCAGCGCCGGCCCCTCCTGACAGTTCAGGACCGCGGCTGGCTCCCCGCGAGCCGTGGCCCTGACCTATCAGCGGCGGCAGCTGCGTGCGGCCGCACACCGAACCGGAGGACAAATTAGCCCTCCAGTTCTGTGTGCTGATCCGGTCCGCGGCTGAGATCGGATCCCAGCCATAGTGTGAAGCCAGCCTAACACAGACAAATCCCTCACTTATTTTTTATAAAACGCCCAGTTATAAAATTACTCTTGAGAATAAGGGGCCTGATTCATTTTAGTATTTGCACCTGTTTTTTTTGTCACGTTTTTAGTATTTTGCTCCTTTGTTATGTTTTCGCCAAATTCACCTTTCCAGTTTTTGTTTATTTTATATGTTTATTTTTGTTTGCCTTGGTGGACGTGATTTCCAGTTTCCAGAAAACTTAAAGAAAAAATCTGGGATTTCTCCCCCCCAAAAATATTGCGCCTAAGCATTACCAGGCAGATAGTTGCCACCTACCTGCCTGTTGTGCCCAACACCGATCACCGCCGACACTTAGTGGTCTGAGACTGCTCATGTTGGTGATTTTGTCACTTCCAGTGATGTCACATCAACAGAAGGGGGTGGCTACTCCCATCTGTCGACAAGTGTAGGAGCCGACATCATGCTGATTGTCAGCCAGCTCCCCCAATCAGGTAGCGGTGAGCCGGCTGTCAATCAGCAAGGGACTGACTGTTCCACCCCTTCCACAGAGCAGTGCTGAAAAATCGCCTCTGCTCTGTTTACCCCGCCATCCTGTCCCCGGCAGAAGTGGTCTGTGACTGTTCTGTGCCGGGGGTAAATGACCGTGACTTGTGCCGGGCACAACAGGCAAGTAGGTGGCAATTACCTGCCTGTTAGTGATTAGGCACATTCCGGATAACACCTTTAAACTTTGTGGTTTCACTGATGAAGGCCCTATAGACTATTTGCCACAACTGGAGAAATTATTGTCTGGAGGAAAAAAGTTGAGTGCTGTGTCATGCCAACAGTAAGGCATCTATATTCCTGAGACCATTAATGCGTGCAGTTACTTTCCATCCAAGAGAGGTGGCTGCTCTTAATTTCACCTTAGATCATTGCCATGAATAAAGAATTGGATGTAAACTTTCGCCAAAAACAACCAACTTCTCCCAATTGATCCAGGAGCAACGAGGTAATGAACAATTCAATGGAGGCCAGGTCAGAAGGCAAAAGTGATAACTAAGTGCCTTGGAAAGCAAAACATTAAAACTTTGGGTCCATGGCCAGGAAACTGAATGCAAATAAAGTTATAATTCAGTTATAATTTCTTTGTTTTGAATGGACAAAATTGGGAAAATTAATAATTTTATATTGTTTTTTAAATAAAAACATTTATTATTAAATTACACTCTATATTTATAATTGCCCTAGGAAACGTGAACCTGCAATCAGAGGCACTGGGGTGATTAAACAGCAGCATTCAAGCTAGATCCAGCTGCTAGAATCAGGTGTTGACTGAATAATACAGCAGGCGCCAGCCCCGTGTGCAGCGGACTCAGCTCCTGAGCCTGCTCCGTGCTCCATACACATGGGCAGCATGAATCAGCTGACAAGTTCCCTTTAAAGTCCAGGAAAATGTATTCATATTCCTCCTATTAGACCAGGGGCGGGGAATCATTTTTCTGCCAAGGGCCATTTGGAAATCTCTACAATCCTTCGGGGGCCGTACAAAATTATCAACTTGAAAATTACCCGATATATTTGGTTAAACAGTCAACTTACCCTACTGTGGTGGCTGGAGCTGCTTCTCTTTGGCGTGGGTGATAGTGGTCACGTTACTTCTCAACTGATTTTCCAGGTTTGCTAGAGCCCTAGATATCACAGGAGAGGGTGAGAGCATTTACCTCACTGGGGAGGCTGAGACTGGGACACAGAGATCACTGGGCAGCTGGATTTAAAGGGCAGAAAGTCAGCAAAACGCTTCTGCCAACCTGCCCGGGGGCCACAAAAAAGTCACCGAGGGCCGCATTCGGCCCTGGGGCCTGAGGTTCCCCACCCCTGTATTAGACTATCAAATGCATCTTTTTATTGAAAAACAAAACAAAACTGTGACACAACTTTCTACTGTGTGTTGCTGGCAAGCTAGGAAAATTCACCATCCAGTCTGCAAATGCTGGGTGTCAACCATTATGATTAACAGCATTGGCCACTAATCTGTCACCCAACTAACATGAAAACAGATATAATAGAGAAAAGGATAAATACAATTGTTATTAACATGACAAAAATGATTCTAGTGATGGCAAGGGACTGATTCATTTATTTATTTTTTTAATTTATTGAAAAATAGTCTTTAAATTTGATTTTATGTAAAGGATCCAACAACAGTAAATTATGGTGTCTGAAAATGCTATATTTTAATACCAAACTGCCTGGTAGACCACATGCACCCAATGAAAGATTTGCAATTCAATGGTGCTCAGCTAGTGTAATTCATTACCCGCTTCAGTAACCAAAGACCTCACATGTTCTCCAACCCACAAGCCTGCAGCAAGAAAAGGAAATAATTAATGTTTGACTTAAATTAAAAAAAAATGCATAACTTTAACATGTGCTTGTCTGTGTGTGTGTGTATATATATATACATAAAATTATTATTATTTATTATTAATTCCATGGCGCTGTACATGTGGAAGGGGTATACAAATACAAGTATAAGGTACAAGGACATATATATATATATATATATATATACATACACACACACATGAAAATGCTGCGGTGGGAGAATAAAATTCACCTGTTTTTACTGGTAATCTACCTGGAAGTAGTGCCATTTTTAATTACCGTATATACTCGTGTATAAGCCGACCCGTGTATAAGCCGACCCCCCTACTTTTGCCCCCAAAACCTGGGAAAACCTATCGACTCGTGTATAAGCCGAGGGTGGACCCCAGCACAGGCATACAGCCCCCAGCAGTGTAGTATACAGCAGCCCCAGAGGTATATACAGCAGCCGCAATGGTATATACAGCAGCAGCCCCAGTGGTTAGTATACAGCAGCCCCAGAGGTGTATATAGCAGCTCCAGTGGTAGTATATAGCAGCCCCAGTGGTAGTATACAGCAGCCCCAGTGGTAGTATACAGCAGCCCCAGTGGTAGTATACAGCAACCCCAGTGGTAGTATACAGCAGCCCCAGTGGTAGTATACAGCAGCTCCAGAGGTAGTATACAGCAGCCCCAGAGGTATATACAGCCCCAGAGGTATATACAGCCCCAGTGGTACTATGCAGCAGCCCCAGTGGTAGTATACAGCAACCCCAGTGGTAGTATACAGCAGCCCCAGTGGTAGTATACAGCAGCCCCAGAGGTAGTATACAGCAGCCCCAGAGGTATATACAGCCCCAGAGGTATATACAGCAGCCCTAGTGGTGTATACAGCAGCCCCAGAGGTATATACAGCAGCAGCCCCAGTGGTTAGTATACAGCAGCCCCAGAGGTGTATACAGCAGCCCCAGAGGTAGTATACAGCAGCCCCAGTGGTAGTATACAGCAGCCCCAGAGGTAGTATACAGCAGCCCCAGAGGTATATACAGCCCCAGTGGTTAGTATACAGCAGCCCCAGAGGTGTATACAGCAGCCCCAGAGGTAGTATACAGCAGCCCCAGAGGTATATACAGCCCCAGAGGTATATACAGCAGCCCTAGTGGTGTATACAGCAGCCCCAGAGGTATATACAGCAGCCCTTAGGTAGTATACAGCAGCCCCAGTGGTGTATACAGCAGCAGCCCCAGGGCTGTATACAGCAGTATCCCCAGGGGTGTATACAGCAGCAGCCCCAGGGCTGTATACAACAGCAGCCCCCGGAGGTATACAGGCCCCCCATCATGATCCAGGGCCCCCCCTTGCGCGGCAAACCTGTAAAGTAAAATCTTACTTATCAGTATCCTGTCGCGCTGTCCCGCCGCTTGCCGACATCACGATCCCGGGCTTCATTCCGCGTCTTCCGGCTTCCGGCTTCCTGTGGTCGCGGGCAATGACGTCATTGCCCGCGACCACAGGAAGCCGTAAGCCGGAAGACGCGGAATGAAGCCCGGGATCGTGATGTCGGCAAGCGGCGGGACAGCGCGACAGGACACTGATAGTTATGATTTTACTTTACAGGTTTGCCGCGCAAGGGGGGGGCCCTGGATCATGATGGGGGAACCTGTATACCTCCGGGGGCTGCTGCTGTATACTTATACTGTATACTCGCGTATAAGCCGAGGTGGGACTTTTCAGCCCAAGTTTTGGGCTGAAAAACTCGGCTTATACGCGAGTATATACGGTATTTAGTGGAAGATCTGGAGTTATTATTATTATTATTAATTTATTTATATAGCGCCATTAGGTTCCATGGCGCTTTACATGTGCAAGGGCAGACGAGGACAAGAACATTAAATGACGACAATCAAATCGTACAGGTACAGTAGGGCAGGGGAACCTGTCCACAAGGGCTCACAGTTTATAAGGGGTGGGGCGACAGTAGGAGGGGAGAGACAAGCGTGAGACGGTGCGGTGGATCAGGTCTCAGTGTAAGTTGTAGACTTGAAGGAAGAGGTGGGTCTTCAGGTTTCTCTTGAAGGTTCCCAGGGTAGGGGAGTGACTGATGTGGTGGGGGAGAGAGTTCCTGAGTATGGTGGATGCACGAGAGAAGTCTTGTATGCGGTTGTGGGAGGTGGAAATGAGAGGGGAGAAGAGGAGGAGTTCTTGGTAGGAGCGCAGGTTGCGTGAGGGTAGGTATCGGGAGACCATGTCAGAGATGTAAGGAGCGGACAAGTTGTGGATGGCTTTGTACAGTATGTCATGGTTAGACTTTTGAAACGGGATCTCTGGGAAGTGGGGAGCCAGTGAAGGCTTGGCAGAGCGGGTTGATAAAGACCATGCAGGTTGAAACGTTGCGCCACTGAACCTGGTTTAAAGGATGTCTACTTTTTTCTGAATTGAGTGCTGACTGGTTTCTTGACTCTATCTATCTATCTATCTATCTATCTATCTATTCACTTTATCTGTCTTTTTATACGTGGACTACCTTTATATATGGCAGACTTTCTTACGGAAGCTTTTCATCCCACTTAATAAATGTGTACCCCACGCAGGTCAGGCCTGTGATGCATGGCTGTGCACCTTCTCTGCTGCCTCATGTCACTGACAAGTTCAGTTTTCACATTCACCCAAGGTCAAAAATTATCCGGATGTCCAGTAGATGCTGACTGTTGCCTATTTTATATAGCCGCAAATTCATCATTATTGCACTTGAGTTTTCTTTTCTTGGGAATGACGGTCTCGGCTTCATGTGCCACAAACTTTATTAATAAATCACCTTTTATTCCAATGTATAGAATGTTTTTTCTTCTTCTGGTGCATTATCCATATACCCAATGTAGATGATTAGACTGTACCTAGGAGCCATATATAATAGATGTGTTGGGTACGTTTCATCCGCACATTGACACTATAATACTAGAACCCTCTTACCACATTTCATTAATTTAAAGCCAAGGCTGACGAAGTGGCAGTAGCACATTGTGTCTCTAGCCCTTCTGGCAGCATAGAAATTAATTACAGGAAGGCCCTCGTCTTTCACTCCATGGCTAAATTAGATTTCTGTTTGTTACCACGTGCTGGCATAAATTCTAACCTTTGACATCGCCGGTGATCTTTCCATCCTCTACAAGTTCATGAAGAGGACACCAAGCTCGGCTGACTTCCTCTGTGTAGCAATCAGCGTCGTGTGAACATGTCTGGCCTATGATTTGCTGAAAGGCTTTACTATTTCTGCATGTAGGTAGATGACAGGTCTAGGAGGCCACATTGTTACCTTGAGCTAAGTAAATAGTGAGACTCAAGAATAAAACATGTTAAAGAATATGTTATTTTATTATAGGTCAGCAAATAATGCTTTCAAAACAATGTTTTCACTGTCTCCCATGTAACCGTCATGATAAATTATTATTATTTATTTGTACAGACCATTGGTTCCATGGCGTTTAATAAGAAGTGGCGGTTAACAAGGACAAATGCAGTACATATGAACAGTCAAGGCTTGCTGATGGGGACATCGGTAAAGTTTTTGGTTTTGTTCATGATTAGATTTATATGTAATGAGTTACATAAGTAAATGATGCACAGAATATCGGCCCTATAAAAAGCAATTAGGCTATGTGCCCGCACAGCAGATTGTATCTACTGCAGAGGAGCCTGAAATCTGCAACTATATACTATCAATAAAAGAAAGGGAAGGGGAACAAAGGCGCACTAGTGCCCTATCACTTATGACACTGAGGTGTAGAGGTGGTGTATAAGGAATTCACTCACCTATGTCAGTTGTGAGACCACAACTGGTATGAAGGCGTATAGTAGTAATAGTCCTGATGGCTGCTGCTGGACCTCCACCGACCACTCACACGTGGAATCACATCAAGATGTAGGGAAGTATAGGTGTATAACAGTCCCGCTGCCAGGGTCCACTTACTTCAAAGAACCACGAGTAGGTGATGTTCAAACAGGTTTCCTTATTGCCTCCGACGCGTTTCGGTGCCCTCCTGGCACCGTCCTCAGGGAATCCCTGAGTGTCAGAGGATGGCTTTTATGCACAGAGAAAAGGAACAAACACCACCATGAGCACGCTTGTCAGACCGGACCAGCCTCATGTAAATACAGAGCGGGACCAAATCAAATGATATTTTTGGGGTGTACAGGGGAAGTAATCATTTGTGAAATGCCTTAGAAAAGCATACAAAGGTTGTGGCTTTTGTTGAGAGGAGACTTAATAGCTGTCTACAAATATCTCAAGGGTTGTCACACTGTAGAGGGATCAGTTTTATTCTCATTTGCACAAGGAATGACTAGAAGCAATGGGATAAAACCTAGTGGGAGAAGACACAGATTAGATATTAGAAATAACAGGGAGATCAATGAGTGGAGCAGGTGGCCAATGAGATGTGGTGAGTTCCCCTTCACACAGAGGCTGGACAGACATCTGTCTGGGATGATTTAAAGGTGGCACTGGAGTTCATCCACTTCCTTACTGAAGTGCAAAATTGGGATGATTTAGTGAATCCTGCTTTGAGCAGGGGGTTGAAGAGAAGATTAAAGCGGTCTTCACTTCATGTTCCATTGCTGGGGATAGCTGCAGGAGCAGCTTCGGGCTTTGAAAACTCACTTGAAGGACCTGGCGTTGCATTACATTTGAGGACCTGTGGTGACGTCGCCAGAAACCGCAGTCACGTCCTTCACGGAGTAGGGCCCACGTATCAGGAGGCTCTTACTGGGGTTGTGCGGAGGTGCACAACCCCAATAGGTGAGTGGACCCCTGTCATATTACCGATAAAACTACTATTAGGAACTTCACATGCCCCCTCTCTCTCTCTTTTTTCCACTTGAGCAGGGGGGTGGACCAGATGACCCAGGAGGTCCATTCCAACTTTACCATTCTATGAGATATTATAAACTAATGACAGGTTCCCCTTAAAGGATTTCTTTTCGACTTGTACATACGGTAAGAAAACTTGAACTGTGGTTCAAGTTTTTTTTTACACTTTGCTTCATTGTCATCTTTTTATCCTAGATGTGATTAATTTTAATATTATTTCCATAGGACACACTAATGATTGAAGTAAACCAGAAGGTAGGAGCCATTTTGAAAAAATATCCAGACCTCAGTAAATCAAGGTATCCGAGCATCCAGATAACGAATGTATGTCAGAGTCCATAAAACAGACTCTTCCATTATTGACCAAATTATTTATAGATTGCCAGATGATTCTACATATCATACGGCCATTATACATATGTTAATATGTACAGACATATACAGAAGAATAATTGTGATGTATGGCACGGCTGTGGCGCTTATAAATATACCTGTGCTTACATGAGAATATATTCCAGGCCCGCAGTGCTGGGGTGGGGGGTGTATGCCTAACGATTGGGGACACATTGTGATATATCACTCTCAGTGATAAGAAATTGCTTTCTATGTTGTTTTTCTATCTAGGCTATATGCTAATGAGAGGGAGCCCTATGAGAAGGGGCCGCACCATGTGAGGTTTCTTTAGGGAGATGCTCGGTGACAGCTCAAGGAATTGTCTGCTTTATTTATAGGTGGAGATTTCTTTCTAAGTTGGGCTGGCCTATTTATGGTCTATGATTCTTGTATTATTAGTATTATTACTTACGTTCGCTGCTCATTACTATGGTAAAAGTATTAGATTGCAAAGACAGAGAAAATGCTTAGTAATTATGGAGCTGGATGACACAGCTTTGTATTTGCATATATTTAAGTACATCATTTACACCTTGGCTGCCTCCTTCCATTCTGCTCCGTGGATAGTTGGGTGGCTTGTATTCAGCAATGTAAAGAAGGCGGTAGCACATTCTTAAGGCTCCTGCTGGGTGTATTATATAAGAGAGTCTAAAAAGAGTTCAGTTAATTTTCCAAAATTCTAATTGAAATGATTTGGAGGTAAGAAGGGGTAATTCGTTTTGCTTTGAATTAGTAATTGATGACTTTGCACAACCAAGGGTGTCCAAGTCAGCAGCGGCACCCACCAGTGGCGTAACTTCAGAAGCAGGGGCCCCATTGCGAAAGCTCCAACGGGGCCCCCAATTATTGCAAATCTTTAATAGTATTAGTCTTTTTCTATAGGCCAAAATAACTTCTGGGGCCCCCTAGGTTGCAGGGCCCGAGTGCGATCGCAACCCCTGCACCTATTGTAGTTACGCCCCTGGCACCCACCACCCTCTGTGTTACTCATATGTCTTGGCTCCAGTATTGAGCTCTGGTTCCCTCCCCTATGGATGGCTCCACCTAATACACGCAGAGTTATAATGGTAACCACCGTACACCTCTGATATCTTCCCCCAAGACCTATTAAAGGGAATCTGTCAGCAGGATTTCACACCCTAAACAATATATATGCACATGTACATCTTTTAAAGACAAGTCTAACAATACCTCTACGTGCCGCTCCATTCCTTTATTACTGAAAAATGTGTGCTTGAATTGATATGCAAATGTACATTGTAGATTGAAAGTCTCTGTCACTCCAGCTCTATTCTCTGCCCAGCGCCGCATCCTCCTGCTTGACTGGCAGCTCATTTGCCTGCAGTCACACAGCAGAAAGGCTGTCAGACAAGCAAAAGTATGCAGTGCTTGGTAGGGAATAGAGCTGGAGTGACAGAGGCTTCAGATCTACAAATACTTCTTCAGCCTCATTTACATAGCTAGTCAAATGATGATTTATATCTAGTAACAAAGTAACAGACTGTCCATGTAAAGGTATTGCTGGACTTGTAGAGCTAGTTAAGTATATAAATAGTTTTGGGGGAAATCCTGATGACAGATTCCTTTTAAGGCTGACTTATGTGGCTTTTCCCCTTCTGAGTATTCAGGTAGCAGTGCACTCTGCTATCACCTGCTTTCCTAAAGTCTAACCGCACTTCCTACTGATTATCTGGTGATCTGCTCCAGACTGCTATCTAACCACTAGTTACAATTACCAATCTCCATTGTATAACTCCAGTGGCGTAACTTCAGGCCCAGGGGCCCTGATGCAAAAGCTCCAACGGGGCCCCCAATTATTGCAAATCTTTAATAGTATTAGTCTTTTTCTATAGGCCAAAGGGACTTTTGGGGACCCACTAGGTTGGAGGGCCCAGGTGAGATCGCAACCCATGCACCTGTTCTAGTTACGCCCCTGTATAACTCCTAGTTCTGTTTGCACTTTCCATTCTGCTATTAAGATATCTTCTCAGCCATTTCTGGTGCTGTCATTCCCATTTCTGCTGTGTCAAGGTAAATGATAACCAACTCTGCAACGCTATCCTGATGCTGTCACGTCCTCAACTCTGCTGTGTTAAGTTACCTGTCTGTGCACTGGGAAGAAACAAAGCGCCTCTAGTGCACTACAAGCATGAGTTGCACGTAGTTTCTATTCTAGATTTCTCATGACTGCAGACTGGATGTTTACAAAAAAAGGTATATTTTCATTGGGGAAAAGCATCTACCACACTATATAACCAGTGGTGTAACTTGAAGCGCATGGGCCCCAATGCAAAAGCCTCATTATTACAAATCTCTAATGGTGGGTTTACACACACCAATCATTGTATCCAATCTCTGAACCAATCTCTGGTTGCAGTGAAATCATGGACAGATTGCTCCATGTTGTACACAGCCACAAAATGGAACTATGTGTCCATGATTCCCACTGCAACCAGAGATCTGTTCAGATATTGGATACAATGATTGGTGTGTGTAAACCACCATAAGGTATTTAGTCTCTAAGGGATCCAGGCCCGGGTGCGATTGCAGCCCCTGCCCCTGTTGTAGTTAAGCCCCTTAACTACATTATACATTAATATACTCTATCACTAAGGTCACATTAAGAAATGTGCAAAATTCTACCATGGATTATTTCTACTATCAGCAAAAAAAAATCACATTACAGTAACCTCTAACAACCAATAATCATTCCCTTCATTAATCTGCACTGAACCAATATAGCTAATTACTTGACTTGTTACTAGTGAGATGTTTGTAACCTCCAAACCTGCGGCTAATTGATAGAACTTGTATAGAAGGTCATTACCTGCTGAGCTTGTACTGACACAAGGTATCGTCTAATGTTCGTTGGCTCCAATCAGAAACCAAACCCCTCTCCATCAACGTACAATACAGTGCAGTAACATTAAAGGGAACCTGTCACCAGGTTTTTCCCATATAAGTTGCGGCAACACCAGTAATCCCTTCTATACAGCATTCTAGGATACTGTACAGTATATAAGTCCCCAAGCCGATCGGTATAATGTAAAAAAAGATGAACATGAAATTGCTCCCAAAATAAAATAAGATGGATTGTGACCCTGTTCTTGAACGCAAATTGGTATTTGATGATGACTTTCAGGATACTTTGGGGAAATTGAAGGCTTAAACCTCTTAACTGATGCGATTCTATTGGGCAGGGATTCCATTCAGTTTAGGGACATGATGTCAGTGGTAGCGGGATGCCAGGATGTTTTGAAAGTTGTTCGTATGTTTGGGTTTATCATTGTTTGATTTATGTATGTGTTCTCGATTTATGAAAATAAATAAAAGTGATTGCATGAAAGAAAAAAAAAACATCTTTTATTATACTCACCTGGGGGCGGTCCAGTATGATGGGTGTTGCTGGTCTTGGTCCAGTGACTTCTGTCTTCCCATGAATGCCGTCCTATCTCTGCTTTTTATGGATGACGAGACCTACGTCATCCACACACCGTCTTCGTAATTGGCTCTCCTGCTCACCCACACTTCTTTCTGCCTGCTGAGGGCAGAGCAAAGTATTGTAGTGCGCATGCGTTCTTCAACCTTTCCCACGACTGGACATTATAATACTTGCTCTACTTTCAGCAGGGCAGAAAGAAGTGTGCGTGCACAGGAGCGCAATGAAGGAGACTGTGTGAATGACGTAGGACATCATCCACAGAAAGCATTGGAGGAGATATGACCCCCGTAAGCGGCTTTGGGATTCACTCACAGAAACAGTCACCTAAAGACTTGTCTGCACATATAAAGCATTAGTATCCGCTAGCATGAATGCAGCAGGACTTATCACATCATACATCAGACCACAAATACCAGGAGGGAGAAACAGACGGCAGGTTTTGCAACACAAAAGGTTATTCACCTCGATGTCCTGTGTCCTGGTTCCCCCGTCCTGTTCACCTGTGGCCAAAGGCGGTTATTGTAATGCTTGCATCCTCCAACAAAAATGTCTATCTAATCTATTCTACTTAAGTGTGACATAGTGGAGACCATTATTTTGTGCACGGAGTAATATGACAGACAGATTGTTTGTTAGTCAGCAAATTCCTGGGGGTGGCACCTCGAGCATTTATTTATAGGCAAATGCTAACACATGAGTTAATACAACGTCAAAATCATTGGTTACATTCTCAATTCTTCAAAATGATTGGTTCCCCAACAATGTCTGCTACATGTTGATTGGGCTCCATATGGTGGTGCTATATGATGTAAGAATTGGCAGGGTATTTGAGGCTATTGACAGAAAGTCCCTAAAACTTAAGGCAGGGTGTATGGCCCTTAGCCCTTATCTTATCTTGACCAGATGGGGCCATGAAGGGACTGTCTTTAGACATGTTCAAAGTGAATATGCTCAGATGACATCTCATAGTTCAAGACAAAATGGAGTCTGATTCAAACAATTAACAATTGTCCAGTTCGTTATGTCAGATAGTTTCTCTGACACAAGAAGAGAGGACGTGCCGGACCAAGACCATGGACACCCATTGGACCAGACCACCCCCCAGTTAAGGCTGCACATGACTACAAGTCCCATAGGGAATGAATTGGGCTTGCCGCTAGTGAGCCGTTACTGGCAAAAATCACTGCTGTGAAAGCAGATTAAGTATAATAAAAGCTCTGTTTTGCATTATATACCGTATATTAGCCAGAGGAGTTATATACAGTATTCCAGAATGCAGTACATGAGGGCTGACTTTTGGTGACCACAGCTTATATGGGGACACACTGCTGATAGGTTCCCTTTAAGGCATAGATTATATTTACCAGGTTTGTTCCATTTTAGCCTCTGCTATGACATTGTAAGATAACAGAGTGCTGCATGGCATTTTTAATCACTTCATGTTGCATGCCTGGCTTTCTTTACTATTGCTAAGAAAATAAAAATATATTTTAGTGGTCCTTTGTGGTCATAAATAAAATGTGAACAGAAAAATAAAATAGCAATTAAGCCCCAAGTGCCTGGTAAAAAATAAAGGGGACATTGTAGCACTGCTCCCTTAATGGGAATCTGTCAGTATGTTTATGCTATGCAAGCTGAGGACAGCATGCTGTAAGAAAAGCCAGTATGCCTCTCTTATCAGTGTGTGAGCTCCTGTTTATGCTAACTAAAAGGTTTATTACCCTGCGATTAGCAATACAGGACGAGAAACACATGCACATGGTAGTCTGACACTCCTCCTGCTGTGATTGACGACACCTCACTGTCAATGTACAACCTCTACATACAGCCTGTCGTGGGCGGGGGGCAGATCTCTCCCTCCCCAGCTCTGCTGTGTTTCTGAATCTAAATACTTTGATTGTATGAGAACGGCTTAAGCCAGTAATCTTTGTGATATATCCTTGGATTCAGGGATTCTTTGCTTACATTATATTGCTGTAGGTAGCAAAAATCTGCCTACAGATTCCCTTAAAGAGCTCAAGAGTCTCTTATTATATTGATGATCTATTCTATTCCTAATAGGTCATTGATATCAAAATCTTGAAAACCCCCTTGAAATACCAAGTTCTCCCCTAATAGTGGATGCAGGCAGACAAAGTAAAGGAAATATGTCAGCAGGTTTTTGCTATGTCATCTGAGAGCAGCATGATGTAGGCAAAGACACCCTGAATCCAACAATGTATAAACTTAGTTTACTGGTTCTGACACAATCAGAAGTTTAATATTTAGTATGTACAAATTTCATAAAGTTGCCCCAAGCTCTCTATATACAATGCCTATAGACAGTTAGCTGCTAATCACAGCAAGGGGGCATGCCAGACTAGCTGACCTAGTCAGGAAATGATAATCTTTTGAAGCTAGAACAAACATTACAGGTAAACAACAGCACACAGTGTGATAAGTGACTCATGGCTGAAATCCTGTGTATTAACCCCTTCAGCATGCTGTCACAGCAAAATTCTGCTGACAGATTTGATTTAAAAGATTTATTCTAAGATCGACACATCCCTCATGTGATTATCCTGGGACAATTCTTTAAAATTTTACTATAACTCCATAGAAGATTTGGAAGATGGCAGATCATGTATTATTAGGATGGAGTAGTTATGACAATGCTAATGGTTGGGAAGTATGACTACATTTTTACTGATGCAAATAGATTGGCAATTACTTAATGTGACATGTATAAAGATACAGGGGTTCACATGTCAAAGCAATTGTGGATGGTCAGATAGACAGCATGTACCACGCGTGTCCGGAGCCCGCACAGTGCACACCTCTATCTTTAGATATTCATCTTGCAGATACCGAGCACCAGGAGTTACTGGCTGTCAGCTGCTCCACTGCTTTGCAGGGAGTTGTGGAGCTGCTATTTTGTCAGTGGATGTATATCACTGCATCAGTGCCCTTTGATTACACAGAGGCTGCTCAAGCCATTAATAATAAAGAATATTCTTTTGTCTGGCAAATGGCACCGACATAGTGTTCCACTAACACCTAAGCTTCCCAGTCAAGCACATCAGGTAAATTATGGACAGACATAGACAATTACTTTTGGTGGATTACTATAGATATATTGTATTGCTGGCTGTAGTCATCACAAAGGAGATTTCATTATATAAATATCTATTTCACGGTAACGTTTTATGTGTCGTTTTTATGCAGTACAAGAATTATTTCACATGTGGATAGAAGACAAATTGTAAAAATGGAAGAAGGAAACAACTAACAATATGAACTAGTATTATGGTTAAGACAAAGTGATCCCACCATGGTTATATGCATCTAAAATATGGGATATATCATGTTGAGTAATGCCATGAATCGATATGCAGGACCTGCCACAGTGACCGGAGATTACTGAGAAGTTATGTCTTCTTATATCTGAAAAATCACTCAAGTGCCACCAGCTAGGAGTCTTTTTCTCTCTAACTTTGTGTCCACTGCCAGTTGTCAAGTGTAATCTCCAGAGAGGCATTGAGATGAATGATACAATTGGAGGCAGATCTTTGTCTCTCTGCTCCTGCTCTCCAGTCAAAGAAAGGCAGCTCTTTAGTTTAGGGCAGGCAAGACATTGGTAAATGTCAGGTGTAATATATGATAACAAGTAAGAAAAGGATGTTCCAGTACCTGGAGTGCTGACAGAATGCTGAAGAATAGGAACCACCCACTCAAGAAGAGTCCTTGCTAGTTACAATGCATGAGAATTAAAGGGAATCTGTTAGGATATTTTTGCTACCTCGTCTGACAACAACATAATACAGGCAAGGAGATTCTGAATCCAACAATGTATCACATAGATTACTGGGTGCAGCCTTTCTCAAAAGAGGACGAAAATCAAAGGAAAATTGGCAATTTATAAGAATGCCACGCTTGTGACTTTCTAGTCCTGTAATGCTAATCACAGGGTGATAAACTTTTAGTTTAGGTAAACAATAGGACACACAGATAAGAGAAACACAGTTGATATTTGTTTTGTAATCCTTACAGCATGTTTTCCTCAGTTTACATTGCAAAATCCTACTGACATATTTCCTAAACATTCAGTTGTGGCCAGGAGATTTGAGACGAAACAATTTTGGTTTTCATAAAGTTTGCGTTTTTATTGTAGCAATTTATAGTAACTGTAGATTGTTATGAAGAGGGATCAGATGAATTGTCAAAAATTGCAAAGTTAGTTCATGCCATAAAAATGAACTTAACTGCAAAACCCCTTTTCCTCTGAATTTAGGCCCTGCCAAAAAATGTCCTGCTTAGGCTGGCTTCACACTGCGGCGTGATCCGGTTCGGGGCTGTCCGGGGATGCTACACAGCCGCTGTTTTCCAGGTCAGGCAGACCGCGGCAGTCCGCGGTCCTGAATTATCAGCAGCAGGAACTGCGTGCGCTGCACACCGGACCGGATGTATAATAGCCCCCCAGTCCTGTGTGCTGATCTGGTCCGACGGCTGTAAGTGGGCATCCCGGACAGCCCCGAACCGGATCACGCCGCAGTGTGAAGCGGCCCTTAGATCATTTCAGTGATGTTTTCATTAACTCAGGAGAAAGTGTTAACGAGGACAAGGGAGCTGCTATCACTCTGTCATGCTGATTGAGTTATAAGAGAACCGTTTGCTTTCACGGTGCCTGAAATCATTGTTCTCTATATCTTTAGTACCTCCAAAGAAACACATGCAGTCATCACTGCTTTGCAATAAAAAGTCTATACAGGCCTGTACATTGCAGCTTGTAAGATTGCCCCTAAATCACCCATTTAAGAGATCATCAAGGACTTCAAAGAAAGATGTCCAGCTGCTGTGAAAAAGGCACCTAAGGTCTAGCAAGTGCCCGGACTGACTCCTAAAGAAGATTCAGCAATGGGACCAGTTCAACATCAATGCAGAGCTTGTTCTGGAATTGCAGCCAAGTGCATTGAAGGAAAAAACATAAATCATGATATTGTAAAAGAACCAATGTTTTTTTTTTCGTATACTTTTAAGAGATGTCAGTGCATCTGGACCCACAGTGAGGTGAAGGGTTTTGGAAGCTGGCTTAGTGTCAAGAAGGGCAGCAATAAAGCAACTTCTCTTCATGAAAAACATCAAGGAAACACTGATATTCTGCAGAAGGTACAAGAATTGTATTGCAGAGGACTGGACTAAAGTTATATTCTCTGATGAAGCCCATTCAGACTGTTTGGAGAATCTGGAAGAATGAATCAAATGAATGTCCAGAGAAGAAAAGGTGAGCACCACCATGAGTACTGAGTCATACCTACAGTACATTTGTCACGGGGTGGTTAACGGACAAAGGGGTAAGGTAGCAGGATGGCAGTGGCGGGCAAAGGCAATCAGGGAAACTAGTCTGACACTTAGAATTGGGTCCTTGGCTGACCCTGTTCCCAACCCTAGGCTAATACCCCCTCACCTACACTCAGGGACCAGGATAAGCACAAAAACTCCCACACATGATAGCGTTCTCCAGATAAGCTAAAGGAGAGCTTCAGCAGGAACTGCCAACAGCATCCACACAGCTCATGGTCATGCAGAGAAAGAACTCTATCAGCAAGATCAGGTGATAGATCAAGGGACTTCTTAAAGGCTGGAGGAGTGGTCAACCACATCATCTGAAACACACAGCAACACCAACTGAAACTGCAGAGCCACAGCAAAAATGTACCTCTTAAGGTACAAAAGGGAATTTACTCCCATTTAACTACTCACACTGTGGAGCAGTCTACACGTGACAAAATCATCCTGACATCATTTATATGTAAGGTTGTTTTTTTCATACAATTTTGCATGAGAACTCTATCATGAATAAAGAATGGGATCTAAATATCCTCCAAGAGCAACTTCTCTCAACCATGCAGGAGCAATTTGGTGATGAACAATGCTTTTCCCAGCATGATGGAGGACCATGTCACAAGGCAAAAGTGGTTTGAGGAGCAAATGATGATTAAATAAGTAGCTTGATGGACAAACCATTGAGGGTTTGTATCAATGAGCAGGAAACTCCCCAGATCTCAATCCCATTGAGAACCTATGGTCAATCCTCCAAAAACAGGTGGACAAGCAAAAGCACATAAATTATGATAAACTCCAAGCACTGATTAGCAAAAATGGGTCATGTTTTCATTAGTCAGACATTGGACCAGAAAATGATAACCAGCTGCCAGGGCAAAGGGCAAAAGTCTTGAAACACAGGGGTCAGAACCGCAAACATTGAGTCTTGAGGTATTTATCAATAAAAGTTTAAACAAACTTGTGAGATACTTATAATTATATTTAACTAACCATAGAAAGATCTAAAAACACTGAAGTAGCAAGGTTTACGAAAACCAAAATTTGTCTAAGTTTCAAAGCCATTGGCGAAGGCTGTATGTGCACCAATAGCAGTTGTAAAGGGAACTTGTCTATTAATCTGAACATATCGGGTTAATCTGAAGGTTAATACCACTTGAAACCTGCCTGGAACCTCCTGCATATTGAAGCCCGCTAATGGGAGGAAAAGAACTTTAGTGTTTAGAGTTCTGGCTTCGGTCACAGGGGCGGCGTAGGTTTAGTCACTGCTTTGTGCATGGAGACTGTGCCCCCTACACTGACTGACAGCCACTCTACCTTAGACCCAGCTGTCAGTCAGGGCAGGGGCGGTTACAGCCACCGCTCTCCATACACAGAATGGTGACTCAACCCACGCCGGTCCCACCTCTGGGACTATAACCTGGTTGCTGCTGGAGGATGAAAGTTCTTTTCATCCTGGCTGCAGGGTTCAATGTGCAGGCGTCAGGCAGGTGTCAACTGCTAACCTGCAGATTAACCCCATATCTGCAGGTTAATAGTATTTTTACAGGTGAGAGGTTTCCTTTAACATCTACTAGAGCATCTCAATGAATTAGAATATCATCAAAAAGTTGATTTATTTCAGTAATTCAATACAAAAAGTGAAATCATATATTTATAGTGCGTTGATCCAGGGAATTAGTCTGATTGCTGTATGTGGAGTCAGGAACAATTTTTTTTCCCCAATGTGGAGCTTAGTGTTGCCATATGGGTTATTTTGCCTTCTTCTGGATCAACATGTCAGGTTATGGGTTGAACGAGATGAACTCAAAATGTTCCTTCAGCTTTAAAAACTGTGTATGTAATGTGTACTATGTACTGTCATTACAAACAGAGTGATCTACTTCATGTGTTTATTTATGTTAATGTTGATGATTATGGCTTACAGCCAATGCAAACCCAAAGGTCGTTATTTCAGAAAATTAAAGTAGGGCGGATGAAGGTTTAAAAACCGCATTGCCGTATTCCACGAGACATCAAAGGGTGAATATAATATTGATTTATTAGTGAACGTGTTTCAGGGCTCCCAGAAACACCCTGAAACATGGCAATACTACACTGATTTTAGCTGATATTCTAATTCATTGAGATGCACTAGTATACTAGGAGGTTCTGCGGCCGTGATAGGAAAGCGCCTTTCTTATACATTGGTCTTCTGAATAATATATACCTTTGCAAGGTTTTACAAATCTCCCGCCTCGACTACTGCAACCTCCTGCTCACTGGCCTCCCAGCTACTTCCCTCGCACCTCTCCAAACATCCTCAATTCCGCTGCCCGACTCATCCACCCGTCTCTCCGCTACTCCCCTGTCTCCCCCCTCTGCCAAGCCCTTCACTGGCTCCCTACCTCCCAAAGATACCAATTTAAAACCCTAACCATGACATACAAAGCCATCCACAACTTGTCCCCTCCATACATCTCCGACTTGGTCTCCCGATACCACCCCTCAAACAACCTGCGCTCCTCTCAAGAGCTCCTCCTCTTCTTCCCCCACATCTCCACCTCCCACAACCGCATACAAGATTTCTCTCGTGCATCCGCCATACTCTGGAACTCTCTCCCCCACCACATCAGGCACTCGCCCACCCTGGGAACCTTCAAGTGAAACCTGAAGACCCACCTCTTCCTTCAAGCCTATAACCCACACTGAGACCTAATCCACCACACCGTCTCCTCCTCACCTCTCCCTCTCCTACTGTGGCCCCACGCACCCCTTATAGACTCTGAGCCCTCGTGGGCAGGTTCTGCTGCCCTACTGTACCTGTACGATCTGACTGTCGTCATTTTATGTTCTAGTCCTCGTCTGACCCTATACATGTAAAGCGCAATGAAACTAATGGCGCTATATAAATAATAGTATACCACGGTACAGAATACAGTGAAATATATAAGGACTTCATATTTGACTGTACACCGTACATTGAGAGATGTCTGCACCAAAAAATCCCTTTAGTTGAATGTGAAAATACCCTGAAAATATTTTATACAGCTAAAGTCTGTTCTGCATATTATTTGTCCTATTAACAATAATACTACTAATAATGTTAATGTCCTATAATCCGTTAGTTAGAATCACATTTTTATATGCTTGATAATTCTTAGGCTTTCTATTTGGTTGGGGGCATAACCTGGTCTACAGGATCCCATCTATGTTCCATTCTATAACACATTGGAAAGGTCCCGCACCCCTTATATCTGTAAGTTGAATCCCCTTTCTGCACGCTGCATGCGTTTCTTGCACAATTACTCATTTCATTAATCATAGTTACGAGGAAAGAGCTTTCTGCTTTTTCAAAATCTCATGAGTCTTTTTCTGAGGGCTGCAGACAGACTGCCGAAGGAAAGTGTGGAGCCAAGCAAAAAAATCCGAAAAGTAAATTATAATAAATAAAGACGTTGACTTAAATCTGCAAAATCCTGACTATTGTGACTAATTAGCACTAAACATAGATGGTGTGATCATTAATTGATTTGCCATGCACATGTGTATTTTTGCTCTTGTATGAGTTCATGCTATTCTGCACACAGTGGAACGTTGGATCATACACTGGCGATCAAAATTAGAGAACAATGTATGATCACTTGATTTTTTCAGACATAATATAATCCAAATTGATGAACATTTAGTGGTTTTTGTGTAAGGGGTGCGCCATGTCACTAGAACAGTGTTTTTCCAAAATAATCAAAGTTTATCAACTTAAAACATTTATTTTACACAAAATGTGATGATCATAATTAGAGAACAGCAATGACTGTAGACAGAGAAAGATTAAAACTAAATGTTGTGAAGGTTACAACTGTCACCAGTCAGTAGGAAGTGGACAGGCCTGTGCTTTGTACAGGCCTTTGCTGTGAATGACTTCATCACATCTGTGCAAATAGAGTCTGTGGAGCCTCAGTTAGGAGTCTCAAACACAGGACTAGCTAGATATCCCTCCAGGGAAGGACCCAGCCAAGGGGTGGCTCCTTGCGGAAACCAGCATAACCACCACATTAAGTGGCCCTTTCAGTCAATATCCAACTCTTTTACGAGTTTAAAGATATGACAAGGGAATTACCATAGCCAAGTATCCATCCACAGACAGCTGTTTGGGGGTATTGCCCCTCATCAGTGTGGAGTAGGATTCTGGCTAGGTGGGAGCAAGGCCTAGTAAACTACCATCACAAAGTATTCACTGATCTCAGGGAGACCAGTTCAAGAAAACACTGCAGGCAGCTGACAAAAGCGCTCAAATATGGTGGTTGTTTGACTGTTGTGGGTTTCTTGGCCATAACTTTGTCACCAAGGATTTCCCAGAGGTTTTCTATTGTATTTAGATCAGGACTCTGGGAGGTCATTTCATTGCTTCAATGTTTTCAGTTTCAAGGAACTGCTTTACCTGTTTTGCTGTGTGACAGGGGGCATTGAACGTGTTGTTCAAGATGTTTCTGCTACACACTTGCATTCACTCTGCCATGTAGCTGTATGAGAAGTCCAACCCATGCAGCAGAAAACAGTCCCCAAACCATGACACTTCCTCCACCACCTTTCACTGACTTCTTTACACACTTTGGGTTCAGTCCTTCCCCAGTTTGTCAACAAACACCATGTTTCCCATCAGATCCAAATAAATTAAGCTTGCTTTCATCATTAGGATGAATTGTGGTCTACTTCTCCCCTGTCCACACAACATGCTCCTCACCACAGGTGAGTGTAGCTTTTTGATTCTTTCTGCTAATAACAGGCTTGGTCACTGCAGAGTGGGCTTTCAGTCCAAATGCTCTTAAACGTCGTGACACTTTATAATGAGACAGATCCTTACCCTGTTCAGAGGTGAACTGGTGAGCTATTTCAGCTGCAGTGTTGAAATGATTACCTATGGAGATTCTCTGCATTTTCCTGTCCTCTCTTGCATTTGTTTTTCGAGGGTGACCATCATTCTTGCTGGACTTGAAAGAGTTTGTGTGCTGTAAAGATGCAATATTCTAGCAATCACAGACTTGTAACAACCAACTCTGTTGCTATGGCTGATAGGGTGACCCCTTTAACCTTCATCTGGACAACCTGCTGCTGGAGGTTTCAGTCACTTTGGAACGGCACAACATTTTTGCAAAGTCAGTGCAAACTGGAAAGTTAGGCTGCCCGTTAAATAGGATTTGTCAGATAATTAAGGAAATTAGCACCAGTGCCAGATTAACACCAATAACTTACAGGTATCTGAAAATGTTCTCTAATTGTAATCATGTCTTTTTACATTAATCTCATTTACATTTTTACTCTGTGCTTTAGAATATATTCAATTTATGAAATAAGATAAAAATACTGCTAATTTACTCATGTTAGGATATTTTCACATAGATCAACACAATGACCTCAACATTAAGGAAATTGTGTGTTGTTCCCTAATTTTAATAGCCACTGTATATAATGCAGGGTAGGGAACCTCCAGGGGCTACAGAGCTTGGGTGGCTGGCCCTGATTTTCCTGCCACCAGCCCTTTATTTCTTCCTTAGATTGCGCATATATGCACGCAGAGGTCATTAATGAACTCTACAGATAACGCAATACTGAATTACATCTTGACGCTGGCCAATGCCAATATCATAATGTTCTTTGTCGGCAGAGTTATCATGGTCTGTACCTCATCCCCTGCTATGCTGAATGCAGCAGTCTGTGTTTTCTATGTGCTGGATATACAGCAGTATCATAGTATATCTTTTGTGGTGTATATACAGCAGTATCTTTGTGTCTGATGTATTTACAACAGTCTATGTCTTATATGTGATGTATACAGAAGTCTTGATGTCACCTATGTGATATATAAATAACATTCTTTGTGTTTCCTATTTGATGTATAGAACAGTTTCGGTGTATCATATTTGATGTATGTACAGTAGTCTGTATGTCCTTGTAATATGTACAGCAGAATCCTGGTGTCTCCTACTTGATGTATTAACAGCAGTTCCGGTGTCTCTTATATGTAATTTACACAGCAGTCTCAGTGTATCCTATGTGATGTATATGCAACAGTCTCTGTGTCTTCTATGTGATATATTTAAAGCAGTGCCAGTATCTCCTATGTGATATATATAGCAGTCTCAGTGTATCCTATGTGATGTGAATACATCATCTCAATATCTCCTATTTGATGTACTACATCAGCCTATATCTCCTATGTGATGTATGCAGCAGTTTCAGAGTATTCTATATGCTGTAAACTGTAGCTCTCCCGCCTGTACCAGTCTATCACTGTTAAGGTCGCGTACACGTAATGAGATCGTGAACGATATCGTCAAACGTCACAGGTTTGGAGTCGTTCAACAACATTGTTAGACGTTGTTGCGTGTTCTCAAATCAACGATCTTCGATCAGCCAACTGCTGCATCGTTGTGTGTGACCCGTGATAACAATGTCGTTCACGACTTCGCCCATTCACAACTGAACAAGCATCGTTCGCGGGTTGTCGAACGATAGCTGCTTTACATCGTTGGTGCGTCATCATGATATCTACACCTGTGACAGCTCACCAACGATGTAAAGAGATGTGCTAACGACCGCGCGCCCATGAATCGTTAGTGGGATCTTATCAACATAGAAGCGTGTAACAGTAACCTTTAGTGTGTTCATTGTTGTTATATTATATTTGCATTCATTTGTACATCCCTTTTCACACGTAGAGTACCATGGAATTAATGGTGTTCTAAAAATAAATAATAATAAAAATATGATGTATATACAACGGATGACTTGCCCACTTTGAGGAGACATGCAGTGAAATATGCATTTCTGTTTGGACCTTACAATTTAGCGCTGCAACTTAGTTTCAAAACTTTTCCTTGCAAGAGTCGTCCGCGCTTCAGACCGACGCAAACCTGGAAAAGAAATTGCAAGTAGCAACATCATCAATACCATCTAAGATCACAGCCGCACCAGAGAGAAGCAGCTCCAGCCTCCACATTATGGGGGAATTCATTAAATGTTTCACCAATGAGGTTATGTTTTAAGCTGATAATTTTGCACGGCCAGCGAATAATGTCATATACGTCCTAATGACCCCTGGCAGAAAGAAGGTTTACAATCCCTGTTAAGAAAAAAACAATGAAGGTCAACTCTCCGTCTCACTACAGTCACCAGGTATGTACTAAACATATATAAATCTGTTTACTACTCATCATACATTTTCCTTCAGGTAATTCCTGAATGTACTGTACACAGATTACAGCATTTTACGGCTTCCTTGCAATATTTTGTAAGCGTTCATATAATTATTATGTATTATATACCGGCTATAAGTGATTTTTCAGTATACAGTCAATGCTGTCGTGCTCTAATGATGGATTCTTGGGATTGCTCTAGTGTTGTTGTGCCCTTCTTGCTGTTTCTAACCAAGTTTTGTCCATTTTAGGTTAGTTCCAAGTGATTGCACCAGTTTCACAATCCTTTTTCCTCATATATGAAAAAGTGAACGGTCCACTTTTTTTTAGTGTACTGAACCCATTTTTGGTCCCCGTGTCAGAAAGCAATAGTTAACTTAACAAAAAACACATAGAAAAAACACCAAAGAAATATTAAAAAAACAAAAGTCAAATATCAGATAGTGGCATATAATAACCAATAGAATCTCATAGAAACATATATACTGTAAAGGTGGGGTCACACACGGCGATCTGGCTGCAATGTCGGAAGCGATGCGCGGTGCCCGCTCGCTTCGACATCGCAGGCCAGCTGTCAACGGCACGACGTTGCCGTGAGCGGAGGCGATGTGGCGGAGCCATCGCTCGCTGGGCTGGGCTCAGCCAGTGAGCGATGGCTCAGTAACGCTGCGATATAGGCTGGATCGCGCCGCCAACAGTGTCAGACGGCGCGATCCAGCCTAATCGCTGGTCACAGTTGACAGGTTTATGAACATATTCATAACTGTCAACCTGCGACCAGCGATAATTTGCAGTTGCGTCGCGCTGTCACACAGCGCGACGCACTTGCAATATCGCCCGGCATCGCTGTACGTCACTTTGCGGCGATGTCGGGCGAGATCGCCGCGTGTGACCCACCTTAAGTGTTAGCCGGGAAATCGATCAGCCATTACAGTAGTAACACCGTATATTAAAACATGATCCTATAGAGAACCATTGACCTGTGAGACAAGTGGTCGCCCTGAGGAAGGTGTCGGATTGACTCAGAAATACATTGGTAATAAACCATTGTTCATTGTTACCACCATGGACCTCTTCTGTTATTCGGCAGCGCAGATTTTATCCATTTTCATGGAAAAGCTTTTTGGAAGACCCGTGACCAAATTGCTATATTTGTAGACATCCATATAGTCGGGCAGTGGAGAAATATTGAGGCATGTTGCCAGTGAAATCTGGACATTAGTCCTTCAGGAGGTTTTAGTTGCCCTTTTGTAGCAATCATTATTGCCAAGGAACCAAGAAATAGACTTGTATATACACTGGCAATAAGTAGCTGGAACACATCTTCACTGATCCTTCATTGTCATTACTGTGCTATGGAGAATTCGAGTACCTCCTGGTGTCAGGTAAGACATACTTCCCAACTCTCTCAGCTTGTCATGGCTCCTGGAGAAAGAGAAGATCTCTTGGAATCAAGGAAGAGATGGAAAATCTCCAAGACACCTCAGATGTCTCCTGGAAGTCATGGGTCCCCCAACGTTTTCTTTACTGCCTTGGCATTCAGATACACATTAAGGAAGGGGCCTTTATCCGTCATCTCGGGAGCCACGTGTGGATCGTGGGCTGATAATGTGTGGCTGTCTTCTGGCCTAGGGCATAAGCACAAGGTCTAGCAAACAGCTATGAAGAGCAGGTCTCCAGATGGTGAATTATGTGAGTAGCCCCACATAGAAGAGCAGATCTGAATAGGGGTAAGGCTGGGGTCACAGTACCATTTTTCACTTGCATTTTTGGAGACCTGCGTTTTCAAAAACGCATGTAAAAAACACACCCATAGGCCCCCATGTTAAAAAACGCATGCCCTAATAGCCAAAAAGCATGTGTGACTGTCCCATGCGGTTTTGGGGCATATACAAAAACGCATGCGTTTTTGTAGAAAACGCATGCGTTTTTGTAGAAAACGCATGCGTTTTTATAACATGGGTTCCTATGGGAAACGCATGCAAAAACGCATGTACAGTTAGTACCTTTTAGTGCCATTCAAAAACGCATGCGTTTCCCATAGGAGCCCATGTTAAAAAAACGCATGCGTTTCCCATAGGAGCCCATGTTAAAAAAACGCATGCGTTTTTCCGGAAACGCATGCGTTTTTGTTAACATGGGCTCCTATGGGAAACGCATGCGTTTTTGAATGGCACTAAAAGTTACTAACTTTACATGCGTTTTTGCATGCGTTTTCCATAGGAACCAATGTCATAAAAACGCATGCGTTTTCTACAAAAACGCATGCGTTTTTCAAAACGCTCAAAAAAATACTACAAGCACTATTTTTAGGTGCAGATTCAAAAAAGCACCCAAAAACGCAGGGAGCCATCAGAGACCTTACAAAACTCATGCTGACATGAAAAAAAGCATGAGTTTTGGTAAATCACTTAAAAAAACGCATGGCAACTGTGACCCCAGCCTAAGATAGGAACCCCTGGATCTTAGTTTACAGCCGCTGTGTATTCTATGGAAAAGCTTTGGCTATAATTATACTGCTAATGGGGGCTCTGGGCATCACTACTGTAAGGAGGATAAGGGGGGCAGAAGCTGACTGTCGCTTGCGACCCTAAATTTGGCTCATGGCAGTCTTTCAGAAGTGAATGTTGCTTTCAAGGTCACAAAGGTTCTGCGTTAAGGGATGATTATAGACTTGAAAAATCTCTAGGACACTGCAAAATCCCCTGAAAAGAAGTGGTCCCACAATGTTTTCTATGTTATATTTGTATCCTGGTGCACATTCCAGCTATGTCGGCACCAGGTCTCCCAAGGCTTACATGATATTGTTATGGCCTTGTTCACACATACCTGCGTTTTTGGCACTCTCTTGCGTTTTTTAGCAGTTTTAAAAAAATACAGATGCGTTAACGCATGGTACACATAAGTGTAGCTGCGTTTTTTAACTACATGTGCGTTCTTTTCCTCCATTCCAAAAAACGCTGCATGCAGCATTTTTTGGGTGCTGTAAAAAAATGCAGGGGTTGTTTAAAAAAACGCATGCTTTTTTTAGCATGGGGTCCTATAGGAAACGCATGCGTTAACGCATGGCACATATAGGCACCTGCATTAATGCATGCGTTAACGCATATGCGTTTTTAATGGAAAAATGACAAAATCCAAAAACGTTCAGACCAACAGGGGACACTATTTGGCACACTTAGAAAAACTGATCAGTTTTTCTAAGTGCTAAAAAAACGCATTGGTGTGTGTGAACAAAGCCTATGGCACGTGAACTATGCAGCAAATGAACAGGTGTTATTGAGCTACTGAGCTCTCACTTAGTTTAGACGTAATAGAGGTTCATCCAAAGGAAGCAAGAGTACAGCAACTCAATAGTGGCCGCGTGGCTCATGGGGCTTATCAATCTCATGTTTGCCTAGGGAGACTTGGCGCCAACATAGATGAAACAGCGCCTCTGCAGGAGTCGTTAAAGAGATGTTTTTCTTTTCCATCTGGGAATGTAGTATTTAAGAAGGAGTTGTCTGAGTTGAGAACTTGGAAAATTTCAAGGACTCTGTAGAAGCCCCCTGGAAAGCAGTTGTCCCCCAACGTATTCTATGCTACATTTGTATCCAGATGCACATGGATGCAGATAGAAATGGTTGTGCATTGTCATAAATGGGTCTAGCTGTGCAAATAAAAAATTGGGGGCTAGAGATGAAGTTAAGAGGGTTGATTAGCTCTAAAATCCTCCATCTTCCTCTATCTCTATCAAAGTTGGTAAGTCTAAGGACCGAGCCCCACCTAAAACCAAACTCTCAGTTATGCTTGACCTTCGCTGATTGCTTATGAAGAACCCACAGCTTCTGACATTGTAGGAATTTAGTGGCAAAATATTCTACATCCAGAGATGTGATGATAATATTAATTAACTCTGATCCCAGATATCGGGTCTTTTGACAAGGAATGAGGGTCACCTATTCAGGTATATAGGTATATCACCATTTAACATGTCTGGACATTCATGTTATTGTTTTGCCTTTTTATTTTTTTTAATAGAAAACGATACAACTGACTGAATTTAATGTTTGTTGATAAATTCCTCTGGCGCTGGAGCATGTAATTAGGTAAATGAATAATGTACATTAAGGCGAGTGACATGCATTACAATTAAGGGATGGATGGGTGAGTTTTTTTCTCTTTAAACTCAAATTCCCTGTTTGTAAGAACGGACAAGTCTGTTTTAATCATTGGTGGTTCATATTGGTGTAACCCGAAATCAAATAATCGAAATGGTTTATTTTAGATGAAAATATGCAAATCACATACATAATTTTTTTGTGAACTTTATATAATTTAGAATTTCTCATCATAATCAGTCCTGCTCTGTCTCTTCTGTCTCAACATGTAAATTCCAGCTGTGCTGACACTGAAAAGTAACTATACTTTTCTCATATATAGTTCCCCTACCTTGTGCCCTCCGATTGCCTACTTACCTGCTGTTGTGCTCTGCGCCATTCACCGCAGCCACACAGCTTGCTCCGATTTCCTTAATTGCTGGAATCCAAGGCTCACCATGGTACCCAGAATTCTGATAAAGGCCCCTGTAATTGCTATCTTGGTCCATCTTTGAAGCTCAGCCACAGACTAAGCTTCATAGGAGAACCACAATATCTCTATAGTCTGCAGTACTATAGCACTGTAGTTTATAGTACAGCAATCAGGTTCTCAGGTTTGGGTTCTCTAAGGGGACCCCAAACATGAAGTAAAGAATACAATTATAACCTCTCTGTCCCGCAACCCCAAACAGCTCTTCAAAACTTTCAACTCCTTACTTCGCCCGCCTGCTCCTCCCCCTTCTCCCCTCATCTCTGCTGAAGACTTTGCGACCTTCTTCAAGGAGAAGATCGACAAGATCAGAAGCAGCTTCGGTCCACTATCCCCACAACTCCCCTTCCCACCTACACTGCCCTCCTCCTCCATCAGCCACTTCCCCCCCATAACTGAAGACCAACTCTCCTCCCTCCTGTCAAAGTCACACCTCACCACCAGCGCCCACGACCCACTCCCATCCCACCTCATTCCGAACCACACCTCCATTTTCATCCCAGCCCTCACCCACCTCTTTAACCTTTCACTTAGCACTGGTACCTTCCCCTCGGCCTTCAAACACGCCCTAATCACGCCCATCCTAAAAAAACCTCACTTGACCCTACCTCTGTCTCTAACTATCGCCCCATATCTCTTCTCCCATTCGCCTCTAAGCTACTTGAACAGCACGTCCACTCCGAACTGTCCTCTCACCTCTCCTCATGCTCCCACTTCGACTGCCTACAGTCCGGCTTCCGACCCCTCCATTCCACCTAAACAGCTCTGACCAAAGTCACCAACGACCTACTGACCGCCAAGAACAAACACCACTACTCCATCCTCCTCCTCTTTGACCTGTTTGCCGCCTTCGACACGGTTGACCACTCCCTTCTTCTCCGGATCCTGGAATCCCTTGGCATCACCCACCTTGCCTTCTCCTGGATCTCCTCATACCTAGCGGACCTGACCTTCAGCGTCTCGCACGCCCACACCTCCTCCTCACCCTACCCCCTTTCTGTCAGAGTCCCCCAAGGTTCGGTCCTGGGACCCCTACTTTTCTCCATTTACACTCTCGGCCTAGGGCAACTCATCGAGTCCCATGGCCTCAAGTACCACCTCTACGCCGACGACACCCAAATCTACCTGTCCGGCCCTGACATCACCTCCCTACTCTCAAAAATCCCACAATGCCTTTCCGCCATCTCATCCTTCTTCTCTGCTCGCTTCCTTAAACTCAACATGGACAAAACTGAATTCATAGTCTTCCCCACAAGAAATTCCACCCCACCTCCCAACCTATCCATCTGCATCAACGACTGCGCCCTCTCCCCAGTCCCCCAAGCCAAGTGCCTCGGGGTAATCCTTGACTCCTCCCTATCCTTCAAGCCCCACATCGAGGCCCTCACCACATCCCTCTGGCTCCAGCTCAAGAACATCTCACAGATCCGCTCCTTCCTCACCCACGACACCGCTAAAACACTCATCCATGCTTTTATCATCTCCCGCCTTGACTACTGCAACCTCCTTCTAAATGGCCTCCCGGCTAACTCCCTCACACCTCTCCAGTCTATCCTCAACTCCGCTGCCCGATTAATCTACCTGTCCTCCCGCTACTCCCCTGTCTCCCCCCTCTGCCAAGCCCTTCACTGGCTCCCCGTCTCCAAGAGATCCCAATTCAAAACACTAACCATGGCATACAAAGCCATACACAACCTGGCCCCACAATACATCTCCGACCTGGTCTCCTGATACCTACCCTCACGCAACCTCCGCTCCTCCCAAGAACTCCTCCTCTGCTCCCCCTCATCACCTCTTCACACAACCGAGTCCAGGACTTCTCCTAGGCATCTGCCTTACTCTGGAACTCCCTGCCCGAACATGTCAGACACTCTCCTACCCTGAGTAGCTTCAAGTGTTACCTGAAGACTCACCTGTTCCGTCAAGCCTACAACCTGCCATGAGACCCAGGAGACCGCCCCATACCTGACATTCCCCCATCCTACTGTATCCTAACCCGCCCCTCATAGACTGTGAGCCCTCGTGGACAGGGTCCCTGCCCCTCCTGTACCTGTATGTCCTGATCGCCTAGATTTAGTGTACTTGTTTTGGTCTCCCTTATCCTCATGTAAAGCGCCATGGAACCTAATGGCGCTATATAGATAAATAATAATAATAATAATAAAAATATTTAGAATATATAAAATAAAACTAAGAAAATATAAAAAATGTAATCACCTATTTTATCCCCTATGAAAAATATTTTAATTGAAAATAAATATTCTCATTGTGTATAGTCATGTCCCATAAAACTCAATGTATCAAAATATAAAATTATTGAAAGTGCAAGTTAAATGAAAAAAATGATAACGTTAGAATTACAGCTTTTGGGTTGCTGCATTTCCTCAAAAAAATACAATAAAACCTGACCAAAATGCTGATTTTATTTCGTACAGGGCGTAAACTAAAACTAAACAAAAAACAAGCTCTGAGCAACAGAAGAACATAAAGAAGATCGTCTGCTAAACATGTGAGTGCTACTCTTTTCCTCTTCTAGTGTAAAGATTATATGGACTGACCTGTTGAGTGTGCACCCAGTATGAATATGACTTTGGAGGAGTAAAGCGGTCTTTGTGGATCCCTAAGCAAGTGAGAATAGTAACTACTGACTATTCTCACTTACTTAGGGATCCAGAAACACCGTTTTACTCCTCCAAAGTCATATTCATACTGGGTGCACACTCAACAGGTCAGTCCATATAATCTTTACATTAGAAGAGGAAAAGAGTAGGTCTCTCATCAGTTTAGCAGACAATCTTCTTTATTTTCCAACCCAATGAACCGCCAGAAGGCGTGAAACGGCCATTGTTCGTACCGCATCTTCCCTCCTGTTTTACATCTCCCGTTATGTGCATTAAAGAAAAATAGAGAAGATTGTCTGCTAAACCGGTGAGTGCTACTCTTTTCCTCTTCTATGTAAAAAAAAAACAAGCTCTTACCTCGCTCCATGGATTTCCAAAATAAAAAGTTTCTGGTATTTGAAGATGATGACACAAACATAATTCTTTTTATTTTTACAGAGTTTGGAATTTTTTCAATCACTAAAATATAAAAAAAAAATAGATAAGTTTGTAACGTCAAGCGAGCTCTGCACCCAATCACCGCCGGCTTCTCTTTCCCGGCTTTCAGACAAATGATTAATCAACAGTAGATGTGAACTGCGTCTGGCCACTCACATCCTTTTGATTAATCAATTGTCCAAAGGTGAGTAGAGGGAGAAGTCGACAGGGTTTGTGTGGCGCCCCTGCGACCAGGTGGCCACAAAGGCAAGTGCAGCCAGGTAAGCAAGGTGGTTGAAAACACACCCACACCACACAAACATCGACCCTACACCTAGGACTCTAGGTTGGGCAAGGGGTGGCGGGTGTAGCAAAGTGAGTTGAATGTAGGTGGACACAGACAAAGTGGGTGGAGAGACCAACACAATAAAAACCCAGGAACACACAGTTTGAGGAGACGGAGAATAAGAAAGTCAGAACAGTGAGAGAGTCTTCCCAGGAGGTTTCGGGTTCCCTGGAGGCGCAGAATCCTGAAATGCACAGACCCAAGGAGAGAAAGCCCACTCCATAGCCTGGAAGTGATGGGAAGGAGAAAGAGACTGAAAGAGACCCCACAGCTGAGAATGTGGGAGGGCAAGGCCCTGGCAGCCACACACATCCTAGCTGGCCGGAGGCACCCTTAGAAACAGTGAGTGACAGAAGGAGCCTGGTGTACCCAAATATCTGAACCTGGGACACTGGAGGGCTAGGCCAAAACCAGAGAACCGGCTCTGAAGAGGTGACCGGGGATTCCAGACCCTAATCATGAGACACACCAGTGGGGGGCAGAAACTTTATGTGCTGCAGCCTAACTTTCCATCACGGACTAAGAACACAGTCGTCATATTAGGGCTGGTGACCCTGAATGTAATGGAAATATATTCACCCGTGAGTCCGCGACGAACAGACTGAACCCGTGGGTGAGGTACTACATTAACAGAGAGAGAGGCCTGAAAGGACTTTGAGGGAGCAACACGGAAACGCTACCTGAGCTGCACAGTTTGAGTTACCCGGACCAGAGCTAAATTGTGTGAACTGTAACTGGAAAGAGCTGAAAGAACTGTAACTTGTAAACTGCGTGAACTGTTGTGCTGTGAAAGACCTAGTAAAGTACCCAGTAAGCTCATCCCTGCCTGAAACTGTTTACTTTCAGCATCGCAGTGAAGTTCCGCCTGAGGAGCCACAGACTGTCATCCCTGCACACTGGCTGGAGAGCTGCAGCTTTGAAGTAATGAACTGCACTGCACACAATCCCTCACCAGGCCCATCCATCATCACTACTACTCCTGCTCTGGGGACCATCAGCCCTACCCGAGGAGGGCTTACCATCCATGCTGCCCCAAGTCACCATCCCCAGCAGGAATATGGCAGCAGTGGTTCTTCTAACCACATACCACGGGTGACGTCACGACAAATCCCCTGTAAAAATCCCCATGGTATACAGTTAGTAGGTAGTAGACCGGGTGGACTCAGCAATGACCAGTGTGTTCTCAGAGATCCGCGGTGTTCCTCCATTCTAACTAAGTGCTGTGCCGTTGTCGCCCAGGAATACCAGGTCGGGTACAGGGAGGCTGCTTAAATGCCCTATCCGGGGTATACGTTCCGGATGCTTTGGGGAGCCTTGGGTCCCTTGGTGGGTACACTGCTGGTTAGACGACTGGATTTGGCGATGGTGGGGTGCTCCTGTAAAGCGGCCCTCCACTCTTCTGGTTCGCATAGCAGAGCTGAACTACTGCTAGCTTCGGTACCAGCAAACCGGCTGTAGATGGGCACGGGATGATTTTGGACCCGCATGAGGATGCCCGTAGTTCGGTTGGTAATGCACCGGGAGTAATGGTGCTCAACCGTGGTGACGGTAGGGAGATGGCTGGTAGAAGGTGGCCAGGGGGCCGCACAAAACTGTGCAACCCCCTCCCCTAGGTTGCAGAGCTTGCTTTCTCTCGTTCCTTCTCCTACGTTGTTGCAGGGAGAACTCCTTTCTCTAGAACTCTCTAATTATTCTAAACTTCCACTACACACTACCCTTACAGTCCGCCCATCAGGACCTGATTGGCCCTCTATGCTAGGTGATGCATGCAGGGTATGGATCTCTGAGTTAACTGTGTGATTGCTGGGTCGGAGAATATTGCTGCTGCAGTTTTGGCTGCAATACCCTCCTGTGACGCACTCGGTGCGGGGCGCCACACTAACTCAGCTCTTTATGGCATCTTTGACAATATTGCTACTCCATAAAGATGAATGGTGCATGATGGTCCAAGATTAATTTTCTTATATAGATTTTCCATTTTTTAATGAAAACAGAGATACAATAAAATTTCAGAGACAAAATCAAAGCTACTATATCCAGAGAAGAAGAATGCACAAAATATAAAAATATTTAAAATAACCTGAAAACTTAAATTCTTTCTCATATAATATGTTTTTTTTCTGATTATATTTAATATTCAAAGGTAACGGAAAGGGCATATTGAGTTGCCAAGTATTTCTTTATAGCTGCAAAATCTGGTAAATAGCTGTATGTTTATATGCAGTCATTGATGATATTTATCTGCTATTACTGGATATTCTACATTTCAACATATTTTTGTAAACTGTGCCTTTTTTCACCAAATTAATATCTCTTCTTAAGATTCCAGCATGATACTTGAGTTAATAAAGAAATGATACAAGTTAATAATAATAAATAGTAATATGAGGATGAACGATCTGTCTGGGTATGTTCCGGAAAACCTCTTATCTGGAAAGGTTATTGGTGAAAGAGGAAGGGATTATTGGCTGAAGATTTTATACATCGCTGACTTCTTTCCAGATGATGACTTAGGCTACTGTCACATCAGCGGTTTTTAAATCAGGCAGAATTCTGTCTTTTTTTAAAAGAAATTCTGGATCCGGCAACGTTGCATTATTGACCAATTCGTTTCCTATGGACTTCCGGTAATGTGCGTTGTCTTCTGGTTGCACCCTTTTTCTGCCGTATTATTATTATTCATTATTATAGCGCCATTTTTATCCCATGGTGCTTTACATGTGAAAAGAGGCATACATAGACAAGTACAATAAACTGTGAGCCCTTGCCGAAAGGGTTCTCTCCCTCCTGTATCTTGACTTGATTGTCCATATCTATTGTACTTGTCCTCGTTTGCATATCTAAATCGCCATGGAATCTAATGGTGCTATATAAATAAATAATAATAATAATAATAATAATAAACATGAGCAATACAAGGCACACACAAGTACAGAAGGAGAGGGGCTCCTTCCCGCGAGGGCTTACAGTCTACAAAGAGGGGCACAAGGTCTTGGTGTGCAGTCTGTGAAGACGTTTTGGCTGTCATTGGAGGGCTCTGGTTGTCAGTATGGTGTGTCCTTTGGAGGGAACATTGGAAGTGACTCAGAATGCCTCTGAGAGCTGAAAGGTTGAGGACTACTGGTCTCGTTTCATGGTATGAAGATGGAAGACAATGCACGACCTGGCCACTGGTCTTCTGACCCAAACTTCAGAACCTCATATATACTTATAATGCTGTCAAGTTTGGGTCAGTAAACATATGGCCGGTACATAGTGATCCATACATGTTCCAAGGGGAACAATGGCACCAAGGAAAAGTGCAAATATTGGGTCAATATTTTCCTTCTTCATACTAGTAATTGAGTTGTGGTGATCACATGCACTGATCCTTTTTTGATGATTAATCTTAGAGATAAGCAAACAAATTTGTGTAGAATTTATCTTTACTTGAATGGTACAAAAATATGCATTTGACAATTTGTGATTTTTTTTGTCATTTGCTTCCAAGCACATTCAGCAAAATGATGGACACTGTCCAGCGCGTTTCTGAAGGTAAAGGTAAAATAAAGTTTAAAAAAATCCTTAATCCCTTTACTACCCTCCTTTCTGGCCCCTCTTCTCCTCACCGTCACCCATCAAGTTCTCTTCTGATCCTCATTGCTTGAATACCATGCAGACAAGGGGGTTTGAGTTTTGCCTCATTTGCTTATCACTAGACTAACTGTATGGGAGCTCTGTAACAGAGCCCTGTGTAGCCATTATTACATGAGTAGGAACATATTAATATTGAATTACTATTTTGGGCTAATTCTAAAACAATATCACTGTATGAGGCCGATAGGGGGACAAAAAAAAGTAAAACATATTTTTTTAATTAAAAATAAAGTATGAAAAATAAAGAGAAAAATATTGGGCCAGTAAAAATGTATGTAAAAACTGAGGTTAAAAAAGAAGACCTGTACCATAACCCAAACACGCCCCCAAAAATGATAAAAAAGTGATATAGAAAAAGTCATCATGCCCCGCAAAGAGCGTCCACTCTCATGTGCGGCCCATTTACCCGGTTGAGTTTGAGACCCCTGACTTATACTGTACTTTGCATTTAGGAGATTTACTTTAATCATAAATCAAATGTGTTGTTGGGCAGATAATAATTTACCAATACAAGAAGAGTCTTTACAGTTCAGTATGTTATGGATTTACACTGGTATTTCAGGGTCAAGAAATACGACAAGCTGAAGATAATAGGACAGATAGGAAAGGTTATTAAATTAGCTTGCCCTATGGGAAACCTTGCATGGTAATAGGTAATAGTCTATGTATTTCTATTTTATATTGCACATTGATCAATAATTAGAAAAAAAAAAAGATTTATTTGGTTTCATCTGATTTACAACATTTTCCATTAAAAACCTATCGGGGAAAGAAAAGCACTTCATATCAACCTGAACTTTCTTTCGATTAAAAGCACCTAAATTACCTCAGTGAGTTGTAAGCACAGAAGTGGCTGATGATAAATTGCTTTTGCATACATGCACTTTTCTTGTTGCAACATTATTCTGCTAAAAAAATAAATTACAAGAAAGGTGAACTCTCATAGGAAGAAAAATGGGAGTTCGGAATGTTTCAATTTGTAATGAAGTTTTGTAAATGTTGGACGTATTGAATTCATGCACTGTTTAAAGAGATCCCAGAAGAATACACCGAAATAGCTGCTCTCCACAGACAGATTTAGGCTCAGAACCTCCAATCTTTTCTCCGATTTATCGTCATTTTATGGGGTTTAATTTGTTTACTGTGAATAATTACAATGATAATTTCCTGATCATTTACAGCATTGTCGATGAGGGGATTCGAACTGCTGTGTAAGAAGTGAAAAAAGGAACACTGAAAAATACATTTCTATATTGTTTCATTGGTTTAGTATTTTTTCTTATAAGTTCTTAAAGGGATTTTCCTTCCACAGACAACCCCTTTAGTATGAGAACCTTGGCAACAATCAGCTGATTACAGCAGGTTTGACCTACAAGACTCTGGATTAGAGTGGAAACACACGATGTGAGACATGTGCGAGACACTCACATTACTCACCCTGAATGGCTGCCATCTCCCTGAATGGGAGCGTGGAGCTGCTTGTGTTTCTATACAGTTCCACGCTCCCGTTCAGAGAGGCAGGCATCATGCCAGGTGAGTCATGCGAGACTCATGCAAGTATTTTGCATGTTTTTCCGCATCGTGTGTTTCCACCCTTAAAGGAAACTTGTCATATGAAAACACACTTGCAGATATGGGTTTAATTTGCAGATTAATAGCATTCTGAGCCTTCCCCAGCACTTGCACATTGAACCCGCTGCCAGGAGGAAAATAACTTTATTCCCTCTGGCAGCATTCGGGCTGCAGTCATCGGGGTGGTGCCAGAGCTTGTTCAGTCACTAGTCTGTGTATCAAAAGTGGTGGCTTTAACCGCGCCCTCACACAAATTGATAGCCTGCATTGCATTAGTGCCAGCTGACAGTCACTGCCAGGGGCACAGACACCATTCACTGTATATAAAATAGTGACTAAACCCACACGCTAGTGCCACCCCATGAATGATGCCATAATGCTGCCAGGAGAAATAAAGTTAATTTCCTCCCAGCAGTGGAGTTCAATGTGCAGGCGCCGGGCAGTTTCCATATGCTATTAACCTGCAGATTAACCCCATTGTTCTGCCTGTTTATGCTCAGTAAGAGAAAGTATTTGTAGTTTGACACTTGTTACAACCCGTAAGAGGTGATATGTTATCCTTTATGATGTTTAAATATGTTTAGCACAATCTGGCAGCATTCTTACAGA
This sequence comes from Allobates femoralis, assembly GCA_033576535.1. Classification (NCBI taxonomy): domain Eukaryota; kingdom Metazoa; phylum Chordata; class Amphibia; order Anura; family Aromobatidae; genus Allobates; species Allobates femoralis. Next base: position 47,426,467 of record JARQOC010000011.1, read on the forward strand.
TGCAGGTGTCTTCCTCTTTAAGTTCAATGTACTTTGTGGGATCACCTCCTGCTCCTCTGTGCAGGAGACATGTTCAGATAAGCCTGGGTTCCAGGCAGACAAGACACGTGTCCCTTGCTTCTGCTCATTCCGTACAACTATTTCCATTGTTCAGCTAATCTGGTGAGGATTGTAGTCCAGGCTGTATGCTTATGTTAGAGTCTGTTTATGTACAGTAAGTCATGTTGTAGTCACTATTATGGAAGTATTGTGTTAGTAGAGATGTATCATGCTCTGAAATCCTCCATCTTAGTTAGTATTTCTTGCACTGTACACTGTCTAGGTTGCTTGTTTTAGATAAATACCTCTGTGTAGAATTATGCCTTGAATATTGTGACAGCTGCTTATGATTAATATATTCAGTGTACACTTCTGTGTTGCATTATCCCTGCTCCTGATTTCTGTGATATGCCCAGTATTGACTGAAATAATTTGTAATCTTATAGTTTTACAGTAATACACATCTTCATATTATCGAACCAATAAACCATAGACTACTGAACCTTACAGTCTGTTTACTTGGGATGTGAAGAAGGTTTAGCTGTATGCCGGAATTCACATAGCCCAGACTTGGAAGAAGGCAGAACATTCATGTCTGCAGGTTAATAGTGTTTTTCACATGACAGGTTCCCTTAAATAAAGCACTTCCATTAACATGTTTTAGGCCAAACCAGTGTAAATGTATATGTTGTGTGTGTGCATGAATATGCTCACTGATCGCTGAGTTCTCCAGTTTCCAGCGCAGCTCCAATCCTCTTCTGGGTCACGTGACAACTATTCTGTCTCTCTGTGTATGAGCCAGGATTCACTTTTACGATGTAAGCCTATGCAGAACCATTATGATGCATAGACGTCTGGCTGACACAGAAACCCCAGTGTGTTCCAAAGGGTCAGAACTTCAGTTATGAGGCTCAGAAGAATACTGGATTTAGGTTGAACACCGGAGAAGAAAGTAGATGCTCATTAATCACTGTGTGAAGTATTTTGCTAATTTGATTTTGGTGTATTGGAGTCCAACTGCCCACTGGGTCTTCTCCTCCCTGTCTGTGATTCCACAGCCCTTCTGCCGGCCCCTCTGTCTTTGAATAAAAGGTCACTGTTGAGATCTCAAACAGATGACCCAAGTTTCTAAGAGGCCATCTAAATGAGAAAAATATTTCTTAGGCCCTGTTCACTTGTTGCGTTATCACATTTTTTTTAAACACATTTGAAAAACACAGGGGAAAACATATGACAAAAAACGAAGAAAAAAATCAACTTTTTTAGCTGCTGCTTTTGTCCTGCCAAGAGATGCAGAAATAGGGCAAATATTCCTTCAACCAAATACTCAACGTGTGCACGTACCCTTATACTCACCTTACCACTCACCTCTCCAGCACCTCTGGGCCACATTATCACTCGACTAGTCCTCATCACATCTTCAGATTACCATAACTTGCATTGTTGTCCCCAGGCATCTCTTGCTAGCCCAGGGCTTCCAGATTGGATTATTCATAGGGGGTATGTGCGCATGTGCGCACAAGGTCATGACCTCATATTTTTTGGTGGACTGGAGCTGAACCCTCCTGGACCTCATCAGACCCAAAAGCTTGTCCCCATTATGAGAGGCCCAGGGTATTCAATGATAACAGCAGTAATCTGGAGGTACCAGAGAGGTGAATGGTACGATGAGAATAAGCATTTTCTTTGTTTTTTAAATATTACATTTATTAAGCTTTGGGATCTGATCCATTCATTACTATCGTTATGTTTTTATAAACAGCTGGTGAAATAAGTATAGAACACACCACACATGTTCTAAGTAAATATATTTCTAAAGGTATAGAAATCAAACTATAGAGGTCCATACATTTAGTGATGTGTAATAATGAGAAATGACACAGAGAAAAAGTATTGAATACGACTACTGAAATGTATTTAATACTTCATACAAAAGTTTTTGTTGGTAATGAGTACCGTATATACTCATGTATAAGCCGACCCGTGTATAAGCCGACCCCCCTACTTTTGCCCCCAAAACCTGGGAAAACCTATTGACTCGTGTATAAGCCGAGGGTGGACCCCAGCACAGGTATACAGCCCCCAGCAGTGTGGTATACAGCAGCCCCAGAGGTATATACAGCAGCCCCAGTGGTAGTATACAGCAGCAGCAGCCCCAGTGGTATATACAGCAGCAGCCCCAGTGGTTAGTATACAGCAGCCCCAAAGGTAGTATACAGCAGCCCCAGAGGTAGTATACAGCAGCCCCAGAGGTATATACAGCCCCAGAGGTATATACAGCAGCCCTTAGGTAGTATACAGCAGCCCCAGTGGTGTATACAGCAGCCCCAGAGGTATATACAGCCCCAGAGGTATATACAGCAGCCCTTAGGTAGTATACAGCAGCCCCAGTGGTGTATACAGCAGCCCCAGAGGTAGTATACAGCAGCCCCAGAGGTATATACAGCCACAGAGGTATATACAGCAGCCCTTAGGTAGTATACAGCAGCCCCAGTGGTGTATACAGCAGCCCCAGAGGTATATACAGCCCCAGAGGTATATACAGCAGCCCTTAGGTAGTATACAGCAGCCCCAGTGGTGTATACAGCAGCCCCAGTGGTAGTATACAGCAGCCCCAGAGGTATATACAGCAGCCCTTAGGTAGTATACAGCAGCAGCCCCAGGAGTGTATACAGCAGCAGCCCCAGGGGTGTATACAGCAGCAGCCCCAGGGGTGTATACAGCACCAGCCCCAGGGGTGTATACAGCAGCAGCCCCAGGGGTGTATACAGCAGCAGCCCCAGAGGTATACAGGCCCCCCCATCAAGATCCAGGGCCCCCCCCCTTGCGCGGCAAACCTGTAAAGTAAAATCATACTTATCACTGTCCTGTCGCGCTGTCCCGCCGCTGCTGACATGACGATCCCGGGCTTCATTCAGCGTCTTCCGGCGGCTTCCTGTGGTCGCGGGCAATGACGTCATTGTCCGCAACTACAGGAAGCCGCGGGAAGACGCTGAATGAAGCCCGGGATCGTCATGTCGGCAGCGGCGGGACAGCGCGACAGGACAGTGATAAGTATGATTTTACTTTACAGGTTTGCTGCGCAAGGGGGGGGGGCCTGGATCTTGATGGGGGGCCTGTATACCTCTGGGGCTGCTGCTGTATACTCGTGTATAAGCCGAGGGGGGACTTTTCAGCCCAAATTTTGGGCTGAAAAACTCGGCTTATACGCGAGTATATACGGTACTTCAAAATGCCTCCTGTATGGACAAACTAGAGTCAAGCATTGCTCAGTTGTGATTTTGGCCCATTCTTCCACACAAACACTCTTCACATCCTGAATTTCTATAAATTTTATATTTGATTCAGCTCCAGTGATCGGCTTGGCCATTCTAGTAGCTTTATTTTCTTTCTATGAAGCCAATAGAAAGTTTCCTTGGCTGTCTGTTTGGGATCATTGTCTTGCTGAAATGTCCACCCTTGTTTTATCTTCATCATCCTGGTATATGGCAATAGGTATTTGTCAAGAATGTCTCAATACATTTGTCCATTCATCCTTCCTTCAATTATATAACATTTGCCAATGCCAAATGCTGAAAAACAGCCCCACACCATGATGTTCACACCTTCAAACTTTACTGTTGACATGGTATTTTTGGGTGATGTGCAGTGACTTTTGGCCTCCAAACATGGTGTGTATTATGGCATCCAAAGAGTTCAATTTTAGCCTCCTATGATCAGACCTATATTTACCCAGTATTTCACTGGCATGTGTAAATGTTAATTTAATGTGCTTGAACATGCTTTTTGTTCAGCAATTGCGCCTTGTGTGGTGAGCGTGCACATCGGCCATGGAGGGGGACTGCATCATTTATTGTTTTATTTGAAACAATTGTACCTGCTGATTCCATGTCTTTCTATAGGTCTCTATAGGTGATTCTTGGCTCTTGGTCAACTCTTCTGATAATTCTTTTCACTCCTCTGTCTGAAATCTCATGGGGAGCCCCTGGTCATGGTCAAATTATGGTGAAATGATGTTCTTTCCACTTCCAGATTATGGACACAACAGTGCTCACTGGAACCTTCCACTGTTTTTCTGCAACCAATGTCATCAGTAGGTTTTGCAACAATAAAGGTCTTGAGACAGCTCACTGGTTTTACCCATCATGACATGTTTCTTGTGAGGCACCTGGGTAATTAGACACCTTTTTACATGCCATCAGTGGAACCAACTTATATTATTCTTCACTAGATGCAGTGTCTGGAAAGGAGAAAGCTCAAATAGGGTATACCTGTGTGGTCAGGAGGAGAACAAAATAGGATATTGCTCACCTTTCCCAGGTTGTGACAGGCACAACCACACCAAACAACATATGCAGATTTTAATCCTGATGACGGTCTGCAGCAGCTCCCCCAACTTCTAAAGTGATAAGCAGAAAAATAGTGGAACGGGGTATCCGAACCACGCTACCGCCTGAAGAAAATATTCACTTCCATAACTCAGAAAATTTGATGGTGATTTTTTATTTTCTACGCGTTTTTTCTTCAACAAAAAAATCAACATCTGTAAAATCTATAACTTCATAGAAAGGAAATAAACCTCAGAGTTTCAGAATTCATAGAAGGTTCCACGAGACCTTCAGGATGTGAAGAGTGTTTTTGTGGAAGAATGGGCCAAAATCACAACTGAGCAATGCTTGACTCTAGTTTGTCCATACAGGAGGCATCTTGAAGTACTCATTACCAACAAAAGCTTTTGTATGAAGTCTTAAATACATTTCAGTAGTCGTATTCAATACTTTTCTGTGTGTCATTTCTCATTATTACACATCACTAAATGTTCCACTGTTTTTCTGCTTTTTATTTTTCACTAAGCGGTAGGATTGCTTTCTAATTACTTACACATTTCAGCTGGTGTCATGACTTTCCCTGGCTTTTTGCTCCTCTCTTTCTTCATGTGTTCAATACTTTTTCCCTGTGTAATTTCTCATTATTACACATCATTACATTTATGGATATCTGGTGAGAAATTAATGTCACCTGCAGTTTTGGAAATATAGTTACTTAGAAAATTGGTGATGTGTTCAATACTTATTGCACCCACGGTATTATTATGTAGATAAAAACAAGGGAAAATGTAAGGGTGGTTTCACATTTACATTTTTTTTGCCTTGTATTGTAATCCATCCAAACCCTGAAGCTTCCTGATCCTTTAATGTATCCCTATACTTAAAATGGGGTTGCAGGCAAATGCATTTGTATCAGCTTTTTGGCGGAACCTTACCACTGCGTCCTTTTGACTTCCTCTCCGGTTGCACACTGTTACGATTTTGCAGCTCATGAAAAACCTGTATGCATCTGGATGTGTTCCAATGCGTCTAGAAATATAATATATTTCAATAGAGGTCAGATCTGGAAATGGGTGGATGTGTCCAATCGGATCCATTATACCTCCCATTCCTGACTCCAAGACTTCTCTCGAGCTACACCAATCCTCTGGAATGCTCTACCCCAAGAAATTAGGACCATTCACAACTTGCATAGCTTCAGAGGCTCCCTAACAGTAGTCATTTAGACATAATATATTCATTGGTATAAGCCACTGTACTTTGTGTTCCCATCCTGTCTTAGATTGTAAGCTCCTTCGAGCAGGGTCACCTTTATTTTTTTGCCTTTTTATTGTTCTTTCTACATTGATTCTATGTTTATTGTATGTAACTACTGTTCTGTATTACCTACCATTCTGTAATGTATATTTTTCTTATGCGAACCATTGTACTGTAAAGCGCTGCGGAATATGTTGGCGCTATACAAATAAAGTTTTATTATTATTATTATAATAATATTATTATTATTATACCACGCTGAGCATGCTGAAACACTTTTCTGCTCTCCCAACGCATCTACAGCATTTCGGTCTCTCTCTATCCTCCCTAGGTCCAGATCAGGCATTTGGCGGTTGCGGTGGCATGCGTTTGCATGCGTTTGTACAGCCGCATGCAGATGCTCCCATTTTCATCCTCTATGGACGGCAGCGCAAGTGTGAGGCCAGCCTAAATCAGTGCAAAAAAGGAGTTCATCAAACTAAAACCATTGCACCACTTGCACATTCTAGAATTTTTGTTTCAAATAGGCTTTTTATTTGATGCAAATTAGTAAGAATGACATTGCAAATTGTGGAAATCAAGGCCTAAATTTCAGATATATAGTGGCATAAATGGTTTTGAGGGGAGAATATGAAATTAAACAATGAATTCAATAAACAATAAAACAATGTAATACCAGTCTTCGGATCTCTTTGGGACAACAGTGTTTCCAACTTGCAACTCTACACATTTGACATTTGAACCTACCACACATTGCTACATGTCAATAATAGTTCTTTAGTGCATGGATAGTTACAGTGCATTCCTGCACTTGACCCTTCTATTAAATAGAAGCCATAAATCTGGATACCATATAGAAATAACATACTGATGTGTTGAGTGCAGCGTTTGGTTAAGTGAAAGATATACAGCAGAACAGTCATATATACATCTCTGAGATACGTAGAGATAAGATGAGCTACTACTTCTCTATGTCCTCGTGTCAGATGTCACCCATTGACAATGTAATTGATGTCACCGCTAAGAGAGTGAACTGGAATGAGTTGTGTCGAGGGAGACGTGATTAGTTATTAAAATAATTTGTATCGTATTCAGTGATGACATGTATTATCATCACACTATTCATGTCTACGGGACCACAGATGATCTACGTCTGTCGGTATACATAGCACAAATTACCCGAGGTTTTATTTTTAGTGAAGTACTGGATGATATTTTCCTCCATGTGTGTCCGCCTTACATAAGGATACAGACTGCTACTCCGTGTCTTCTATCTCTCCAACTCAGGACGCATTTATAGGAAATTGTAACGTAAAAATGAACAAAACCATTAAAAACAAAGCATGTGTTTGGTAAGGATTTTGGCAGAGATGTATAAAATATAAAGCAGTAGTAAATGAAAGCCAATACTTACAGCAATCAATTAGATTGTCCTGGAAAATGAAAGCTGGGATTTATTTGGTAGATTTTGTCAATTTTATCAACGCTAATTTTTATTTATCACCCAAAGTATATGCAATGCATCATCAAAAAAGTTATACATTATTGAAAGCCTTATTATTATTAATTACCATCCTTCAGCTCGATCTCGAGGATCGACGACTTGATGGATGAACGCTCTGTAGGAACATTGATTTTGTACAAGATAGATCCACCAGGGTCTTCTCCAAGCCTAGGTAGGTCCATTAGGGTCTTCTCCACCTAGATAGGTTCACTAGGGTCTTCTCCAAGCCTAGATAGGTCCATTAGGGTCTTCTCCACCTAGATAGGTCCTCCAGGGTCTTCTCCGCCATTATCTTGATAATATCAATCCACTCGGTTGCTGGTCTTCCTCTTCGCCTTGTACCTTCTATTCTTCCTACCATTATGTCCTTCTTTAGTTATTGCGCTCTTCGTATAATGTGTAGACAAGTCGTAGCTTGGTGATCCTTGCTTCGAGTGACATGTCTGGTTTGATTTGTTCCAAAATTGATTTGTTTGTTCTTCTTGCCATCCATGATATTGATAACATCCTTCTCCAGCTCCCCATTTGGAAGTAGTTGATTCTTCTGTCTTGCTCGTTTGCCAACTATTTGAAGTGAAACGTTTTTTTTAGTCCCGCATAGTCAATTCCATTATTCAACACTACACCCCGTTCCATACCCCTGTCTTCAACCCCATGGATGTGAGTTAGGACACTATGGGGAAGGTTGCCAAGAGTGGACTTTTTGAAGTCATTTTTGCCAAATGTAATAAAGTGTTGCACAATGTTTGATAAATTTGACATTTCTTTACATATAAGACTTTTGTATGGAGATGAATTTTCAGTTTTTCCATCATTGCTTCCTTGGAGTGAGATTATGACTATTCAAAAAGTTGCAATTCATCAATATGGTCACACTTACTGTAGATTACACACAGTGGTAAGAGTGGCACAAAATTGCAAAATGCCACACATTTCTTTGCGGAAGAAAAAGTGTAACAAAATTTGTGATGCTCCAATGCCAAGAAAACTGGTGCAAGATGCACATCTCTTTACGGCTTCTTCAGTGCCTTGGAGATATTCTATATCAGTATCAGGTGTTGGTGAGATTTCATCCAATTTTTACACTTGCTTATAGGATAGTCATAATTGACTGATACTTTTTTCTTCAATTTTACTGTGTAAATTGGATCAGGATCAGCTAAGGAACAGGATTAAAAGTTATTGATCTGTGGGAGAATGTAAAAGTCTGTATATTATTTTTCGGGGAAATAACTCTCATTACTAGCAGCTGCCATGTGGGTGCCCCAAGGAAGATAGTTCAATATAAAAAATAAATATCTGTTTTTTTTTAAATCAAAAGTGGCCATGTCAAAGAGTCAAAATGTGCAGCAAATACATTATTGCCATGCTCCAGTTTTTTGGTGCAATTAAAATAAGCTAACAAGATTGGCGCCTAAGAAAGACGAAATTGTCTAAGGTGTAGCAAAATGCACCAAATCTGTCACAGGGAGTGCTAGCAGTCAAATCCCCAGACATTCTGGACTAAATATTATGCAATCTACAAGAGAGCCCTAAGGCCCCGTCACACGGGGCGACATCGCCGCCAATTACATAGGCGACGTAGGGGCGTGGCCTATCAGCGACGACATCGCCCCTACGTCGTCTCATGTAAAGGGGTGATGTCGGCGCCACCGGGAGGTCGCCTGGTTTCAGAGCAGTGCTCTGAAACCAGGCGACCGATCTAGGGCGATGTGTACACATCGCCCCATGTAACCGGGCGCCGCGACCTGTCCTGCATCACCGCTGGGATTTTAAGACACCCGGCGGCGATGCCGCCTGACAGCTTGCCGGTGCGGCGCTGGAGATGTCACCCCATGTAAATGGGGGACGGCGATGCTGGCGGGGAGCCAAAAACGTGCGCGCACCCGGCAGTCGCCGCCAACATCTCCATCCCCGTCGCCAGGTGTGACGGGGCCATTAGTAAATGTGAACCAACACTGCCCTTCTGCAAATTTTTATCTACTCAATGAAACTAAAATAATGAGACATTCTCTTTAAATGGTCATTGTACTTTTAGTTCACTTGATTTCATTTGGCATATCAAGTGTTAAACAGGCAATTTGCATATCACTATATTTATAAAGTATGTTGTTTTAACTAAATAAATACTCTAAACTACAGGCCATTAGATGTCTCACTTCTGTCTAATGTTTTGTCCACTGCCTGTTGTCAAGTGTCATCCATCTCAAGCATCAGAAATGCTGAAACAGATTACAGTGGAGACAGGTCTTTGTATCTTTGTTCCTGCTTTTTTTTACTGCCTGTCAATCTAAATAAAGGTAAAATAGGGAGGTGGTGGTTCATATCAGAGCAGGCAAGGCATTGCACAATGGCAGGAGCAATGGATGCTGAAAAGTGAAGGAAAAGTGAAGATCGCTTATTAATTTTTAGCCAATCTTTGAAAAATAGCGAATGTTAAGTTATAGAGAATTAGGAAAGTACCTGAACAGTTTAGATTGTTCTATGTGCACCAAAATCAGTTTTACCTTGTCATGAGCAATGGGAGCAACAAAACCTTGCATTTAATATTGATTTGTGTTAAAATCAGATAGACTTTAAAGCAGGGGTGGGGAATTCCAGTCCTCGAGAACCGCCAACAGTCCAGGTTTTCAGTATTTCCTTAGCATTGTACAGGTGATAATATAACCACCTGCACAGGTAATGAGTCGAACACCTTGTGCAATCCTGAGGAAATCCCAAAAACCTGCACCTTTTGCAGCCCTTGAGGACTGGAGTTTCCTGCCCCTGCTTTAAAGGGACCCTATTAGAAAATGTTATCCTCCACCTCCCGTCCAAATCATTAATATAACTATATAGCCCTTTAAAAGATAAAAAAGTCAACCTCTTTAAGACCCCAACTTACCTCTTCAGCAATGAGAAATTCATTACGGTTCTGTCTGGAAGTGCACTCGGGCGTGATGACGCACTTACAGCTTCTTAGCCTCCAAAATATTCCTGAACTAACAGCACCCACCCCTTGATGATTGACAGGTAGTTTGTTTTGGTACTGGACCTATGACCTATAAGTTAGCCGGGGAGAGTGCTGTTAGTTTGGGAACAAACCAGAGGCTAAGAAGCTGTAAATGCACCTTCATATCCCACTGCACGTCCAGACTCTGCTTCAAAACCTGACTTCTGGCAGCTGAGGCAGCACTTTGGAGTCATAAAGGGAGCCTATATTTTAAAGGGCTACACATTCATATTAATGGTTTGAAGGTTGGAGGGAGTGAAAACTTCCCTTATTCCCAATTGAAGATAGGCTTTCACATCCCTGGTTCATTATATGCATTTGGTATTGTACACGCTCGCTATGTGTAGACAGTGGTAAGATGTAATTGCAAATGACATGAGAATGATAATTAATGAGAGAGCAGAGGATAATGACAACCTGGTAATACTTAGCCCCTTGTACAGTATTTTGTAATCTTGTTTTTGTAACATTCATGTTTTTCCCATAAAACCAATATGACCACAAGGCCGTCATCTCTCGCAATGTGTTGTGATGACATTTGTATTTTATTTGAATTAATACAGCTTGTGATTTTTCAGCAGCTCCATCAAACAGATAAACGGTTTGGACGTGGCTGTACACAGCAGCCATATGCATTAAATAGGGAAGATATTTTGCTCTGAAAGATCATTAATCAAAATCCAGATGTGAAGAAATCCAAAGTTCACGTTATTCCTACCACTATTGTATTATCCTTAAACAACGCAGATTGAGGAGCCTTTATAGAAAGAAAACTGCAGCTGATCGGAGGGATGAAATAGCTGAGGGGCCTCTAATTATATACATCCACAGAGCACTTGTGTCAAGTATGCAAAGCATTAGGAGAATGTCTTGTGAGGGTCCAACTAGAGTAGCATGAAAACTAAAGTACGTGGCTGGAAGGGAAACGTTTGTATCTTGTATATCACATCCCACTACAACATGAAAAATAAGGGGGCACAGTTCTGTGTCTTTAATACAAAGTGCCATATCTGGAATGGTCCGTTGACCCCTACAGTTCCCCTCGGGAAAATAATTGCTAGTCAAGTACCCCAAAACTACAAAGAGTTGGGAGTTGTGAAGAAATCATCAAGTCTCAGCATATTTTACTATACTATACTATACTTTCCTGCACCTTTTAGTTATTAAAGGTGTTGACCACTACCTGGACAAACCTTTAATAAATAAAGTAGTCCCCCTTATAACATAAAAACACCAAATTTTCACCTCCCATTCCAGCGGTGTGGGTGACGGGCCTGCCAGGGATCATATCACATTGCTATGCCACGTGAACCCTGCAGACTATCAGTGGCAGCTAATGGCTGCTGCACTCTCCTTTCTTCCTTTTGTCTCGAAAATACAGAATTGGGAGAGTGTAGCAGCCTGGTAGCACCACTGATTGTCTGCAGGGCTAGCGTGAAATAGCAATGTCTGGCAATCCTGGGGAGACCCAGCGCAAGCACCGCCCGAACAGCTGCAGAATAGGATGTGAAAATACGGTATTTTTATGTTATTACAGGGGCTACTTTATTTAAAATGGGGTTGTTCAGGTGGAAGACAAATCTTTTTACTGAATATAGCCTTGATTCATGTTTTAAAGGGAAACTGACCGCAGTCTTTACCCTTATTAACTAATTATATTGTTACGTTTGTACTACACTTCAGAGCTATGTGCTCAAGCTGCGGATTTGGCAGTCAAATTGCCACTTCAGAGCTATGTAATCAAGCCGCTGACTCCACCGGTAAAGACCCCCAGCTGAGTCAAGTGATTGAGGCACAGATGTTGCCGGTTAAAATCTGAGTTCCAGAGTGGTTTGGGCCCTCACTTCCTGCTAGGCTTTGTGGTACCTACAGTAATGGGATGTGAATAGAATAGTAGGTCAGACTTTTTCCTTTGTTTACTAATGCCAATTTTGTTGTGGGCACTGTTGGTAACATAAGGGGGTGGGTAATTATGGGAGAGAGGAGCGTCATCACAACAGAGACTGTAGGGTGACCATTTCTGCTACACACAGCTTGATAGGGTGAATAACACAGTGAGCTGTAGCAAAGTAGATAGTCTGCTCAAGACCAGATATAAATGTTATAAGTGATTTTACCCTTTGTCATTGTGATCATTAAAACTGAACTGTTATAGCCTGTTGAAAGTGTAATCCCTATACTTGATTGAAATCTTATCCTTGTGTGTTGCCTTCTGGTACCTTCATTACACTGCACAAAATGGCACTGAGGGACCAGAGTGGCCTTGGTAAGAGGTGAAGACGGCAGAAAATTAGTATAAGACCAAGGGCAGGGGACCTACATTTAACACACCACTCCAAAGCTGAAAACAGAAAACACTGGAGTGGTGCTTTAAGGGAAAGTTGCTTATTTATTAATAAACATTTTAATTTTTTGTTCTTACACATGCTAATTAGTTTGACTAGTCCTACTGGTGTGCACATCTCCTAAGCAGTCCAGCCCAGCCAGTCGATATCACGTCCATGAGGCGCAGATATGGTCCCTGTAGTGCCTCTCTATTTTCTCCCAACATCCTGTGTTACATAAATCTCTAATGATGATCTTACATTTTTACAAGTAATTGGCCCATAAAGGGGAACTCCATGGAGAATTTTTTCTGTATGATCCCTGCATTCCTAGACTATAATGTTAACCTGCCTATTACATTTGCACAATGTTTAGAATTAATATAAATTAGTTATTCACTAACTGCTGCTTACCAGTCGCCACTCCCATACGAGTCAATACATTATGACTGATTGTGCAGCTTGACTCCCTTTCAGAAAGCTTCAGCGTCGTCTGACACTTCCTTATTCCTCCTTCAATCACATGGGCGTGATGTCACAGCAGGTCCTATTGACACACAGGTCTCCCCTCCTGCTCTCTGTACAGGAAGAGATCTTCAGACTCTAGCTTAGTGCAGGACCTGCTGTGACATCACGCCCATGTGATTGAAGGAGCAAGTGTCTGTTCTCAGAGCACAGATGCTCACTGCAGAGGGAGGGGGGAGAGCGGCTCACTCAGGTGTGACGTATTGACCCCTATGGGAGTGGTGATGGGTAAGCAGAATTTAGTTAATAACTGATTTATATTAAATCTAACCTTTGTATAAGTTGAACTGGCAGCTGAGTGTTATAGTCTAGGAGTGCAAGGACCAAACACTTTTTTTTTATCTCCCGGAGCTCCCCTTTAATATTAGGGTTGCTTGTAATGAGCATTTAATGACAAATGAAGCACTGTAATTGGTTAATAGGTGTAAATCCTGCTGTCAAGTTCCCTTTAAATGTACTGATGTCTATTTAATTCTTACAAATGTGCTTGATCAGGACTCAGCAGTACAGAATTGTTCTGGTAGGTCTTACTATTTGGTTCGATAAGATGACAATTAATATTTTTTCAAGTAGAGTTAATTAAAAAAAATGTCCATAATTTGGCTGTAAGTAGGTGTGAACATAAATTAAATCAAAGCAGATCCCAAATTCTAGGAAACTAATAGGTGTGTGACTGGGCCGTATATTATTTCGCTAAACTTACGTGACATAATAAATGTATATTCTCCTACCAGGAGGCAGCTGGGAATGTAATAGCAATACATTTGGGATCATCTTATTATCAGCGGAGATAAGATTTCTGGGTGAACCATCTTTTAATTTTAGCAGACAGCGTTATTTTTGCTTCCTGATATCTTGTTCTTGCGCCTTATGAAGTTAGCAGAAGCTTTAACATTCATTTTGAAATCCCAGACAATGGGAATTTATCAGAGGAACGTTCAGTGCAATAGATATATCAACAGGAATAAAAATGATAAGCATTAGTCCTTATGTATTTCAAAGGCAGTTTGTGGTCTGTAGCAGAAGATTGATGTCGCCGGCTCCTAAGAATTATTGAATGGCTGTATCAATGTACACACAGATTCCCGGATTACATTTTTTACAGGTAGTGTTTTTGTGAACTGAAAGAACTAGATTAAGCAATTACATTTTCCCTATGTATAGTACTGAGAAGACATTTAGCACTAGGGAGAATATTAATGAGACCTGTTTCTATACAGGATCATATTGTGTTCATTGCTTCAGTAATACCTATGGCATAGACGCAATGAAGTCAGGTATGCTGTAACCTGGATTGAATGGTGGTCACTTTAAAAGGGCCATCAAAGGGGCATAGGAGTTCCCATGCAATCATTTATTACTAGAAAATAATAAACGAATCAATTTTCACTAGGATGAAACCCTGTAGCTCTAGACTGCTATGAGGGGAGAGGAGAAGGGGAGACCACCGCTGCTCCAGTCTTTGCTGTTAGGCTGCAGCTGTCACAACCACTGCACAAGTGACTGCTTCAGCCAATCACTAGGCTTACTGTGGTTATTGCCTGCAGCAGTCTCTTGCGTTCTAGATGTGACATGACCACTAGTGATGGGTGAATCAGAACTGTAAAGTTCACAGACCATACTAAACACCTACTATTCATACACAGACCCCGAACACAGACTTCCCTGAGAAGTCTGTATTAGGCTGTGGTCACAGTATCATTTTGCACATGCGTTTTTGGAGACCTGCGTTTTCAAAAACGCATGTAAAAAACGCACCCATAGGCCCCCATGTTAAAAAACGCATGCCCTAATAGCCAAAAAGCATGTGTGACTGTCCCATGCGTTTTTGGAGCATATCCAAAAACGCGTGCGTTTTTTAATAAGGGGCCTTATGGGAAACGCATGCAAAAACGCATGTACAATTAGTGCCATTCAAAAACGCATGCGTTTCCCATAGGAGCCCATGTTATAAAAACGCATGCGTTTCCCATAGGAACCCATGTTATAAAAACGCATGCGTTTTCTACAAAAACGCATGCGTTTTTTAAAACGCTTCAAAAAATACTACAAGCACTATTTTTAGGTGCAGATTCAAAAACGCACCCAAAAACGCAGGGAGCCATCACACACCTTACAAAACTCATGCTGACATGAAAAAATGCATGAGTTTTGTAAAATCACTAAAAAAAAACGCATGGCAACTGTGACCACAGCCTTAGTACACAAAGCAAATGGGAGACGTTTATTAGCATCCTGAATAGGACCTGTGCACGATATATACCCTATGGGAATAAGCATGCTAGAAATAGGAGAAAACCACTATGGATAAATAAAGCTGTAAGAGGCGCAATAAGTGACAAAAAGAAAGCATTTAGGGAATTAAAGCAAGTAGGTAGTGATGAAGCATTAAGTAAATACAGAAAATTAAATAACATCTGTAAAAAACAAATCAAGGCAGCAAACATTGAGACAGAGAGACTCATTGCAAGAGAAAGTAAAAAAATCCCAAAATATTCTTTAACTACATAAATAGTAAGAAACTAAAAAATGATGGTGTTGGCCCCTTTAAAAATAGTCTGGGTGAAATGGTGGATTAGAATGAGGAAAAAGCCAATATGCTAAATGACTTTTTTCAACAGTATTTACACAAGAAAATCCCATGACAAACAACATGATCAGTGATACAAAAACTCTCCATTAAATGTCACCTGCTTAACCCAGCAGGAAGTACGGCACTGCCTAAACACCACTAAAATTGACAAATAACCGGGCCCAGATGGGGTACACCCCAGAGTACTGCAGGAATTAAATATCGTCATAGATAGACCACTGTTTTCAATATTTAAAGATTCCATAATAACAGGGTCTGTACCACAGGACTGGCATATAGCAAATGTGGTGCCAATATTCAAAAAGGGGAGAAAAACTGAACTTGGAAATTATAGGCCAGTAAGCTTAACATCTACTGTAGGTAAAATCCTAGAGGGTTTTCTAAGAGATGCTATACGGGAGTATCTGAATCAAAATAACCTCATGACCCAATATCAACATGGGTTTACGAGGGACCGTTCCTGTCAAACTAATCTGGACTAGATCAAAGAAATGCAGTGCATGTGGTATATATGGACTTTTCAAAAGCTATAGAAACGATGTCACACAAAAGGTTGATATATAAAATGAGAGCAATAGGGATAGGGGAAAGTGGGTTAAGAACTGGCTCAGGTATAGGAAACAAAAGGTGCTTATTAATAGAACACACTCAGAATTGGTCACAGTTAACAGTGGGGTACCACAGGGGCCAGTACTGTGACAGGTTCTTTTTAACATATTTATTAATGACCCTGTAGGGGGTATACAGAGTAGAATCTCAATATTTGCAGATTAAACTAAACTCTACAGGGTAATCAATACAGAGGAGGACAATTTTATATTACAAGAGGATTTATGTAAACTAGAAACGTGGGCTAATAAATGGCATATGAGCTTTAATGGGGATAAATGTAAGGTCATGCACTTGGGCACAGGAAACAAAAGGTATAATTATGTTCTTAATTGTAAAACACTGGGCAAAACTATCACTGAAAAAGACCTGGGTGTATGGGTAGATGACAAACTCACATAATACCACCACTGTGCCTCCACATAATAATGCCACCACTGTGCACCACACATAATAAAGCCTAAACTGTGCCCCCCACATAATAATGTCACCACTGTGTCCCCACATAATAATAACACTACTGTGCCCCACACATAATAACATCACCACTGTGTCCCCACATAATAATACCACCACTGTGCCCCCCACATAATAACATCACCACTGTGTCCCCACATAATAATACCACCACTGTGCCCCTTATATTATAACAATGTCACCACTGTGCCCCCACATAATAATGTCACCACTGTAGCCCTCACATAATAATACCACCATTATGCCTCTTATATAGTAATAATGCCTTCTTTATGTCCTGTAGATGGTAAAATTGCCCACTAGAAAATATTAATGTTCTGTGCAAGTACCCTGGAAAACAGTGTTCACATTTTGCCCCTGTAAAGTAATAATGCCCCATGTTCATCTTTAACGGTCGGAATACCCTGAGCGCCCCATAAAAATAATAGTTCTTAAGTGTCCACTTAACATTCATAAAGGGCCCATTAGCCCCCATTTACAAGCTCCCCTAATCACAGTATGATGCCTCGTCCAGCTCTGATTTACAAAGTGTGATGGACCCACTGCTCCCTCAAAACACAACATAATGCTCCACACACTGTATAATGGCCCCCACAGTAGAAACCACACTTTACGAGGGCACCAACACTGTAAAAGGGACACCATAGCAGCCCATAAAGCCAAAAATGGACCTCACATTATCTTTAACACTGTATAATAGGCCCAAAATAGTCTCCACAGTTTATCATGGCCCCCACAATAACTCTCAAACTGTATAAAGGCCCCTACATTGTATGATGGCCTCACACTGTATGGTGGCCCCCACATTAGATCCCACAATCTATGAAATTTCACATAATGCATGATTGCCAAACAGTTGCCCTCAAACTGTATAACTGCACCCATTAGCTCCCATACTGTATAATGACCCGACATTAACACACGTTCTGGTATAATGACTCCCACATTAGCTCCCACATTATATAATCACTCCCATATTAGCTCCCACACTTTATAATGACCCACACTGTATAATGGCACCCCATTAGCTCCCACATAGCATAATGACCACACATGCTATATAATGACCCCCACATTAGACACCACACTATATAATGACCCCCACATTAGCTGTCACACTATATAATGACCCACACTGTATAATGGCACCCCATTAGCTCCGACATAGTATAATGACCACCCACGCTATATAATGACCCCCACATTAGACACCACATTGTATAATGACTCCCGCATTAGCTCCCTTGTTGAATAATGGCTCCAACATTAGCTCCCACACTGTATAATGACCCCCACATTAGCTCCCACACTGTATACTGATTTCCCATATTAACTCCCACACTGTATACTGACCCCACATTAGCTCCCACACTGTATAATGACCCCCACATTAGCTCCCACACTGTATACTGATCTCCCATATTAACTCCCACACTGTATACTGACCCCACATTAGCTCCCACACTGTATAATGACTTTCACATTAGCTCCCACACTGTATACTGATCCCACATTAGCTCCCACACTGTATACTGATCTCCCATATTAACTCCCACACTGTATACTGACCCCCACATTAGCTCCCAAACTGTATAATGACCCCACACCTAGCTCCCACACTGTATAATGAACCCCACATTAGCTCCCACACTGTATAATGACTCCCACATTAGCTCCCACACTGTATAATGACTCCCACATTAGCTCCCACACTGTATAATGACTCCCACATTAGCTCCCACACTGTATACTGATCTCCCGGCTGGCTCGTTGCAGACCTCTGTGCGGCAGTAGATGAGCCACAGTTACCGTCAGATCTCCCGATGATAGCCGCGGCCGGACGCGTGTATCCTGGCGATAGCGACGCCGATGCGTCGCTGTCGCCAGGTTTCAGCTTGGCGCGAGTTTTGAATGCGCTTTGCTCATTGGTTGCCGTGGCTGGCGGTGACCAATGAGCGCTGGCGCGCGATTTTCTGGACTGACAGACACGATTAGGCAATTATATAGTAGATACCTACAGCAGTGTCAGTGTACAGTGGTGTCAGTGTACAGCAGTGTCGGTGTGCACCAGTGTCGGTGAGCAGCAGTGTCAGTGTGCACGAGTGTCGGTGAGCAGCAGTGTCAGTATGCAGCAGTGGCTGTGTGCAGCAGTGGCGGTATGCAACAGTGGCGGTGTGCGGTGCTATCAGCGTTGTGCGGGGGTGTCGGTGTGTGGCGGTGACGATTTACAGCAGTGTCGGTGTACAGAAGTATCAGTGTTGTGCGGTGGTGTCGGTGAGCGGCGGTGTCTATGTTCGGCGGTGTCTATGTACAGCAGTGTGGGTGCACAGCAGTATCAGTGTTGTGCGGCGGTGTCGGTGTGCGGTTGTGACCATGTTCAGTCGCCGGGGAGGCTAATCAGCGGGGGCAGAATGGAGCGGGACAGGATGGAACAAGCGAGGCAGGATGGAGCCAGCAGTGCCGGTGTGCGGTGGTGTCGGTGTGAAGCAGTGTCGGTGTGAAGCGATGTCTGCGGTGTGTGGCGGTGTCAGTGTTGTGCGGCGGTGTTGGTGTGTGGCAGTGTCGGTGTGCGACGGTGTTGATGTGATGCAGTATCGGTGTACAGCAGTGTTGGTGTTCAGTCGCCAGGCGAGACTAATCAGTAGGGGCAGAAACGAGCGGGACAGGGTGAAGCGAGCGGGGCAGGATGGAACCAGCAGTGTCGGTGGGAAGCGGTGTTGGTGTGAAGCAGTGGCGGGCGTGACTAATCAGTGTGGGCAGAGTGGAGCGGGCAGCATGGAGCCGGGGGAGCAGGATGGAGCCGGGGTGGCAGGATGGAGCCGGGGGAGCAGGATGGTGGTGGGTAAGCAGGATGGGGGCGGGGGGGCATGATGCAGGCGGGGGGGGGCAGGATGGTGGCGAGGGGCAGGATGGAGCCGGGGGGGGCAGGATGGAGACAGGGGGCAGGATGGAGGCAGAGGGGCAGGATGGAGGCAGAGGGCAGGATGGAGCCGGGGGCGCAGGATGGAGCCGGGGGCAGGATGGTGGCAGGGGGGCAGGATGGAGGTGGGGGGCATTATGGAGGCGGGGGGGCAGGATGGAGGCGGGGGCATTATGGAGGCAGGGGGGGGCAGGATGGAGGCGGGGGGCAGGATGGTGGCGGGGAGCAGGATGGTGGCAGGGGGGACAGGATGGTGGCAGGGGGACAGGATGGTGGCAGGGGGGCAGGATGGTGGCAGGGGGGCAGGATGGAGGCGGGGGACAGGATGGAGCCGGCGGGGCAGGATGGTGGTGGGGGGCATTATGTAGGCAGGGGGGCAGGATGGAGGTGGGGGGCAGGATGGAGCGATCGGGGCAGGATGGAGGTGGGGAGGCAGGATGCAGGCGGGGGAGTAGGATAGAGCCGGGGGGCAGGATGGTGGCAGGGGGGCAGGATGGTGGCAGGGGGCAGAATGGAGGTGGGGGTAGGATGGAGGCAGGGGGCAGGATGGAGGCAGGGGGCAGGATGGAGCCTGGGGGTAGGATGGAGG